>CM066999.1:29433070-30670570 GCA_033977485.1 Hydrangea macrophylla
CATAATTCATACCGAGTTCAAGATCAGATTGGTGGAGGTAAAATTTGGTATTTTTTTATAATTCAAGAGATTTTACTTCCTTATCTTTATCAGCATTAGCTAGGCCGCTATAAATTAACAGGCTGGTCAAGCATTGAAGGCACTTCGCGTCACTCTCGCAAAACCACATTCAAAGGCATTCAAACAGCATTCAGAAGCACTCAACCCTACATTCTAGTGTACTTGGTATTGAATAGCAATATGTCTGTCCTCTTGTCTAGTGTCCTCAGTATTCAATGGCAATATGTCTGTCCTCTTGCTTTTTTAATTGTTTTTAATCTTTCTTGAATAACCAAAGCTTGTTCTGATCTTGTTCTTTAGATTTTTTTCCAAACACGTTCAATAAACTATATACATGTTTTATCACTTGTTTGTGATTGTTTACACGGTAAACTCAACACCACTAGGCTTGTGCGCTTCAATACTGTCTAGGAATCACAGGCCAAGGGTACTTTCCTACTTGGCCATCACAATCACCTTTTAGAAGTCAGATCTTCAAGCCTTGTGTATCACTCACATAAGCATTTTAGGAAATTAGTTTACACAAATCGAGCCCGTTTGGCTCTGGCACATGGCATGACTGGAATTATGTGTTCTCTTAAAGAGTATATCCAAGTACAGATGGTTGCGTCGGTAACCGGTAAGACCGGGTCGTATCCCAAAGGTTGGAAGATGGGGACAGAAGGATCTAGATGGAGTCCTAAAGAAAACAAAAGATGATTACTTTTAAGATGGAGGTTCTAGCAATCCTACTGAATTCAAGATTGGAATTTAATGAATTAAAATAAAGCAATAAGTAAATTAAACATGAATGAAAAAGTATGATTTTAAATTATATATGGAAAAAAGTGTTGGGAACATGTGAGTCCGCATTGAACCAACCACTACCATGACTTAGCATTAACGCACAACCGGGGTTTCATCCTTCTAGTATTCCTTATTTCGAAATGTTTAAGTTTAAATAACCTAGACACTAAGTATGTGATTTTCACATAATTAGTGGCTGAATTACTAAACCTACTATGAGAAACTAAAATAACAACTAATTAGAACTATGAACTATGATAAACAAATCAAATATAGGATATTCTATATGTTCGTCATGTATGTTCATTGAACTAAGTAGCCAAAAGGGCTTATATTTCAAAATCAATTTGCAATTGAACTTTTAAAAAGATCAATTTGGGTTTAGTTTCTGAAATAGAAGTTACAGGAATACGAAAAGGATTTTGCCCAAGACATTTTCATTCCAATCGATTGCTATAAATGGCAATCGATTGGTATGAAATGACTCCCAATCGATTGGATTAAGTACCAATCGATTGGCCTAAAATCTATGGCAATCAATTGGGTTCTGCTACCAATCGATTGCCACTGATTCTTTCACAGAGTCATGGCAGTGATTGGGAAACAATGTTTCTTCACATTGTTCCCAACTAGAATTCTAAGTTAGCATATTCAAGCCTGTAGAAACAAGACTAAACTGAGACATACTATAGAGATTGGATCTAAACATGGATTGAAACATAAACTTTGAAATTACAATAGAGAGTTCAAACTTAAAAACTCAAATAGAACTAAGACTTAAAGATTCAAAATTGCCAATTAAGAAAAGAAAAAAAAAACCTGAATTAAAAGTCTAAATTAGAAATATGAATCTCAAAACTTGAAGTTGTTCCTCGGAATATAAAATCTATCTTGAAGAAATCCTACAAAACAAGATAAAATGAGCTAACCCTTGACCCCTCTCACTCTCATCTATTTGTAATATGATAATCACGAGCTTAAGGCATCCAGATTCACAATGTAACGGTTGATCATCGTCATAAACGTTGATTTGCTGAGATCCTGCTCCATTAAAGAGATTTGACTTCCAGCTTTCACCAATCGATTGGTAAAGATACCAATCGATTGATAAAAATTCCAATCGATTGTCTTAGAAAGGATTCCAATCGATTGCTAAATGATGGCAATCGATTGAAATTTTAATTACAACTTTAAATCTTCTTTATTTCTTGAGCTATCACTTTTCACCTCGTTATTCATTCCAGCTTCAGGACATGCATTAAAACACGACTAAACACAACAATATACCCAGGACATATATCATTGCGTAAAGAAAAAGGTTAAGACACAAATGCATGTAAAACCTGAAAAATGGGGCTAAGTTCAACCAATTTTACTCTTTATCGAGCTAATATTTTACGAATATCAGCTCTCATCACGACCCCCAACTAGCGCATTGCTAGTCTCTAATAATGAGGCGAAATTAGAGCAAGCTAAGATGGACAACAACCAATGTTACAGTTTTATTTGAATTAAAACAAAAAGAAAATCCTAACTCACTTTCGTAGGAATCGCGGTTGCAATTAGCGTTTGCAACAAGCCTTTGAACCTCTAGGTTTACCCTAGTGGACAAGTTGTGTCTTGTGAGGGTTTTTCAGAGAATATACCCACAAAATTCATGTGTCAAGCTTGCTAAACTTTATCAAAGAACCTCAATCTCTCCTTTATGCTAAAAATTATGCTCAACAAGGACATAGATTCCTTTATCATACCATGGAGATAAACAACATGTTACAAAGTTACTATTCTAGTCAAAATTATATCCATAACTTTCATATATCCTTGTGTGTGTGTGGAGTCGACAACTATAATTGAAATCCTTATCTCAAAGTTATTTAAATAGAACATGTTCAAGATTTCATAGTTTCAACTCAAATCTCACGTGAATTACGCTCAAAATAGAATCACTCTGAAACTGGCGTACTGTAGACACCCGATTTTGTCGGCTATAAGATTTAGGAAACCCATAGCTTGGTGGATCACAATGATAAAAAAGACTCAGAAGGACTCCTGCAAGTTAGTTCTATCTCTCAAAATGCTCAGAATGACCAAAATACCCCTGAAAGCCCGAACGCCCCCGGATTTGGACCAAATGTTCTAGAAACATGCTACGTCATAAGAAAAACAAATAAAATGAGTTCTAAAGCGAGACCGGATGAAATCGTCGGATCTCAGAGACCCCCGGAGGTCTCGGAAGTTCCCAGAAAGTCCCCGTTGACTGGTTTGACCAAGGTTGACCAAGTTTGACCGAAATCATCCAAATTTGCCAAAAAGTTGGGATCATTGTAGATCATGTGGGAAATACTAAAATGAGTTTTAAAAGAAAATCAAACGAAAACGTCGGCTCCTGGAAGCTCCCAGAGGTTTCCAGAACTTTCCGGGAATCCCAAGTTTGACCAGTTTGACCAAAAGTTGACTTTGAAACTGGAACACCGTACCATTTTTCAAACATTTTTCATAGATACTAGAGGTCAATAGCTTTCCTACAATATATCGCACATACTTTTTGGATTTAAAACGAATTTATTATGAATTTTCGAAGGCGAAAAAGGCGATCAAATCGGCTTTTATCATGAATACCGCAAAACTTTTCAAAGTGACCTATCTCCAAACTATTTTTTTTTTTTATGTAAAATAGACTCCATTACCTTTTCAACGGTATATCACAACCTCAATTTGGAGTTCATATGCATTTTCTGTGAATTTCGGACGAAATAGAGCCTTTTCGCAAATATCGGAACCTCTGGGGGCCTAAAAAGGATTATCTGGACGAATGAAGAGCAGTGCCGCCGCGGTACTAGCCCACTACCGCCGCGGCACTGGCCCAGTGCCTCCGCGGCACTCTCCCCCAGAATGGTATATTTTTGTAATTTCTTTTGGGGGGTCATTTTGATTAATTAAAAACCAAAACGACGTAGTTCTATGTTCACAGATGTTTGGGACCAATGGGAGTACTTCTAAAATCCCAAAACCACCCCCAAATTGGCCTATATAAACCCCCCTTGACTTCTCATTTTAGGGGTGTCAAATGCAAGCTTTGAAAAGTTTTGGAGAGAAAGTTGTAGAGATAAGGTTAAAATAGAGAGAAAAGAAGCTTCCTTCTTTGATTTCCAAACAAAAGAGTGAGTTCTAAACTTTGTTTTTTACTTCATTACTTCCATTTACTTCATATTCAATACACCCAACCACCATTTTAGTGAGCATTTAAGAGAGAGGAACTTACTTCCATGTCCAAAGTCACCACATGTGAGTGAAACACCAAGCTACAAGTCCAATACATCATTGAATATAATCTATTGATTGTTTATATACTTGTTTGCTTACTTTATTTGTTCATCTCCTCTTACCTCATTTCTTTTTGTTTTCTTTATTTACTTAGATGATGACATGAAGTTTGAGGTGAGTGAATCCTTATGGATAGTAGCTATTGACCTCAAAACATGTTTGATAGATGATTTCAACTTCAATACATTCCTATGTATCCATGAAGTTGTCTTCAAAATGGAAATAATACTTCCCAATAATCTTGGAGGCTCTTGATGATGAGTGTGATGTTGACATTTTAAGTGGTTATAATCTTCATTAAGTATTGAAAATATGTTTTCAAATCCTCTATTTCAAAACCCCCCTCTTAAACCCCTCATTTTGATTTCAAGAAATAAACCTTGTTTTCTCAAAACCTTCAAAATAGTGAGTCATTTAACTTCAAAGAATTATTTTGAGTTCAATACTCAATATATGAATTCAAGACCACTTGGAAAGTCTTTATAACTCATTATAGAACACCCATGATTTTTAGCTTGACTTGGAAGCACTTGAAAGGGGTCCATTTTTGTCCAAACATTCCTTCTAAACATTCTGCCTCTGTTGTCACAGCAGCTAGGTTGACTTTCAACTTGTTTTATAGAAACCTTTTCCAAAACGAGTGGTCTCAACTTATTTTTCCCTTTAACTTCAATGTCTTAGGGAACTTTCTGTATAACATGGGCCTCTAGATGTTTTGTTTTCATTTTCTAAGATTTTTTAACATTTCAGTCAACAGTACGGACTCTGTTTCTGAATAACCTCTATTGTTTATTTGATTTCTCACAATCTGTGATATTTATTAAAGATTGGCTTTTTGGGTTGTGTTATAGACACAATAATGAAGATCCCCATAAAAAATCATGCATTGAAAACATTCCTAACCCCTCTTTTCAATTTCCAAAAGATCATGTTACTGTTCTGTCCACTATTCACAGCAAGCATGCTTTTACTTCCATACTTTGATTTGATGCTTACATGTACTTCAAATTAGTTCATATCCTAGAAAGTGGTCCATACTATATTTATACATATCCCATGATAATTTCCCTCATGCATTCATGCATATTTTAGATTTCTAAGTCACTTTAGAAAGTCCATGAACACAAAACACATTACAACCTTGGCACATTCTAGATATATGCATTGCATTCATGCAAAGATTTGGGGCTTTTGTGACTCCTAATCTAAGAAGATTATAAGGAATGAACTTGATCATACGTTCATGTTTCCCCTCGATCTAATTTTCCTTTCGCGTCCGTCCCGAGGATTGAGAAATCTTCTTTTCCTCAAAGATTAACATGCATCATTCTAGCTTGCTAAGCATACTTTGATCCTTTTTGTTTCAAGAACAATTCATGTCCCCTTTAGATTATGGAAACTTAATTACTTGATATGTGATTAGACGTTTTTTCCTAGGTTTATTCGTGTGATCTTTCACTTTGCATTGTGTGATACTTGGCTTAAATCTTATGAATGATATTTTATCTTTAGATCTTCCATTTCAAGTTTCTTATGTGATGTAATATACCTATCATAAATATTAACTGTCTAACCAAATATAGTAAAAGATGATTATTTGGATGCTAATTGAGGCCCGTCGAAAGACGGGGTAAGTTGAGGGTGTTTTAGTCGTGACAAAGGCTCTTTCCTCTCTCGTACCAAAACCCCGAACCAAGTTCTTTAGTTATGAAAGACCGATGCCCTTTTATCCATTTGGGTGAGTCAAATTAGGTTTCTTGGTTCCTTGAAGACCAAGTGGCGACTCTGTATCTGTTTTCAATAGACCCTTCCTTTCCTTCTTGTTTTCTTCAAAACAATCTCGAACCAAAACAAAAAGAAGTGGAATTCCGCGTGTCCACACGTACAAAATGCGCACTCATAGTATGAAGCTCAAAGGAGTAAATGTAAAGGTAATCAAATATGCTTCCATACTGGACACAAAAACAACACTTATTTTGAAGTGTAAGAGTCTCATGAACAGAATACCATGTACTACAGGAGCGATCTACCATTGAAAACTCATTCCATACTCAAAATTTATTAAAGTTATCTAGAATCTTTAGGACTTGTGAAAGAAAGAGGCAAAGTATTCAGGATGATGAGATGTGCTTACAAGTTCAAGCATGTGGCTGGGATATCTTCATTTTCAAATTCACCCTTTTCATTAACCCAATCCTCCAACATCCATATAAATCTATTTCACTTCGACCAACAATTTTCTTTATCCCTTTTCTTTTGCTCTTCATTTTTTTTTAAACTTGTTATTTTCCTCTTTTATTCATCCACACAGATCAATCACATGCTCAACTATAAATATATGATTTAATGCAGAAGCTTTGATTTATGAAAAGTAGGTGGAATTTCAACTTGCTTGAGTATTGAGGTGAGCTATTGATGGCCTAAATCATTTTCTAGACACTTTAACCTATTTCGAGTATTTCCTGAGTTTTTACGTTGGTAGATCCTGAACGTTCTCCTGAAGTAACTAGCCAAATGGAACAAGAATGAGACTTTCAATGAGAAATTAGCGCATCTCAAGAATTGACACGAGTTTTTGTGATTAACCCTCAAAATAAAAGAATGGCTCAAAAATTTTCACTAGGGTTTAAAGTTTTCACTATTAATCCAATCACATGACAATCGTATTTCACTATAATTTAAAGATTTTATCGCAATTGTCAACTCGTGAAATATTTTCAGGATAGATTCATGCTATGGACATAACAACTAGGTTAGTGACAAAGTAACATGTAATCCAAATCCATAACATGAAAAGAAAAACTCTGAATACGTCATTGCATATGGAATTAGCTAGGAGAAACAAGATTTTTGAAAGTCAGAGACTTAACATCAAGGTTTATATATATATATATATAACAAAAATAAACTAAAGAAAACAAATGAAACCACAAAACAATCATGAAAATTATAGTATTGAACATGTGTGCATTTTTAATTCAAAAATAAACAGGTGTGGTTAACTTCCCTACCCCCAACTAAAATCGACATTGTCCCCAACGGAGTTATTTCAAGTAACAAAAAGAAGATATCACCTGATTCATGCTTTTTCGTAAACACATGAGAATTCACCTGTTTAAATACAACAATTTCCACAACCAACCAAGATCAAGAATATCATGGATACAACAAATAGTATAGACAATTAAGGCACAATCCATGAGCAAAAAGAACTATCTGTAATAATATCCAAAAGTCATATAAAGTCCATGTACAGATATAGATGAAACCAAAAGTATCCAACCAACCAGAAATATCCACATACCAAAAATACAAATACAAGAGAGAGATAAAAATATATGAAATAAAAAAAACGCTCTCTCGCTCTGCAATATCAATTCTGGGTCTCCAAAGAAGGTGGGGTCACCAGAGGTCGTAGATGCACTACCGTGAACGGGATCGTCCACCTCACTACTACCCTCAGCAACTGTCTTAATCTGGAAGATAGCCACCGAGTCACTCTCAGCCGGCGTAGGAGCAGTAGTTGGAGGTGGTGGCGGTGGTGGTGGCGTCTCTGATAAAATTATCTCTGGAGGTGCTGAATTAGATGCTGGAGCAGCATGTCGGTGGAGGTGGAGTAGATGCTGAACGCAAAGACTGCTCTATCCCCAATAGCATCAAGATCTGCTTAATCTGACCACCTAGCTGCTCGAGTCTCGAGTGAACAAAATCACGATCAGAGTCCATCTAAGCAGCCAATAACTCCTGTTGTGCGGTCAGCTCCCGAACCATCCCATGTAGCTGTAATCTATCAACTCTCTCCTCAATAAGAAGATCATGGATGGTCTGGAGAGTCGCAGGAGCAGCTGTGGAAGCTGTAGGGGGCTCACGCCTCTTTAACTCGTACTGACCCTCGCCGTAGTCGGCGTCCCTAAGTCATCCTCCTCCTCAATCACAACTGTATCCTAACCCTCCGCCTCTAGCGTCCCTGGGTCGTTATCCTCCTCTGATGACTCATCTCCTCTCTGTCTCTTTTTTTCCTTTTTCACTTTTCTTCATTCCACTCCCTTCTTCTATCTTTTCTTTTCCCTTTGATGATTTTTTGAATTAGGTAGCCGATCTTACGGCTGCAGACTCACCAAAAACTCCAATCTTCAATTTTTGAAAGGCCTCATCTGCAGGAACTACCAATCCAGCCTCCTCACATACTTTATGGATCACCCAAGGGTGCTGGGACTTACTGGGATGGCGCGTGGGCTCAATGAAGAATTCGATAAAAAGCCATGTAAGGCAGACAGGTAAGCCAGTCCCGATAGCGTATAAAACCCTCGTATACCACCCAGCCAGGTCTGACTTATAAGTCGTAGGGAGGATACAGCTACAAAGAGCTAAATGGAGAAGGTGGTAGTCCATTGTCAAATTATGGTCGTCGAATACTGTATTCCCTGTGTACTTCTTGACTTTTTCACCTGAGATTTCTGTACCTACGGCATCATATGAAGGAAAAGGACGGTCGGCATGGATAGGATACAAGTGATCTGTAACCTCTGCAATACCCAACGCTCTGGCCATAGTGGTAGGACTAAACTCGATCTGATGACCCTAAACACAAGAAAAATAGGTATATGGAACATTCGGGGCCTTTACCATGCTCGCACAAGTTGATCGAATCCAAGAAGCATAAACTTTCTTCTGAATTGTAAGGACGGGAAGCCAGCTCAGAAATGTGCGTAAACGTGTGATGTAAAATGGCGGATTTTCATCACTCCAGAGATTCTCAAACTGCCGCTCTACCATCACGTCCCGGGTTCTGAAGTATTTCATGAACCAAGTATTCTCCTTGTCATTCCTAAACCCATGGGCGAGTGGTGGATCGGGAATGACGAGTGATGTGGATTCTTCAGGATAAGGCCCATTGTATTTGGGCTTTGGGGCCATGAGATCTAAAAATGGAAGCAAACCAAAGAGTTAGGATGAGAACAAGGAAGGATCTGCTCTCTATTTATACCAATCGATTGACATAAATTGTCAATCGATTGATATTCCATACCAATCGATTGATCCCTAATAGCAATCGATTAAGACCAGATAGCAATCGATTTCGATCAGCAAAATCAGAGGGCTGCCCACAACAAAGGTCTCATGTCCCCCATCATCATTTTAGTGGTCTTATGACCATGAGGTACTCCCTCTGTTGTTATGATCAATTTTAGGACAGGAATTTAAAAGTGGGTTAAGAGATTACCTCAATGGTTTATGCGGTTAGAAAATGGCGATGAAATCCTCCCTTATAAACGATCAGAGATGCACAAGATGATGTGGTTGAAAGATAATGATGACAGTGTTGGTGCAGAACAGACTGCAAGACCCCCCCTTCTCCTTCTGTCCACGCGGTGGCAGTGGTGGTGGATTTGGCGGTGATGGTGAGAACAATGGTGATGGTGGATGGTGGTAATGGTGGGATGATGGTAGAAATAAAGGGGAAAAGAAAATGGTAGGAGTCTCTTTCTCTCCCCCAGAATTGCCTTCTCTCCCTCACTCTCATTGATTTTAAAAGTTTGTGAGAGAGAAGGAGGTGAACAGACTTTTACGTCTGCCAGAAATGTCAATCGATTGACAAGTAATGTCAATTGATTGATTTCCAAATGCAATCGATTGGTGATCAAGTCCAATCGATTAAGGGCAAAAGTTAATGGGATCCCAAAAGTGCAACATGTGATCACCCCCAACTGCTCAGGGCTACACATTCAGGATAGAAGACAAGAATTCAAGCATCCAAACAGTAAAAACACCACCAGAAACACAAATTCGAAAGAATTGATTCAGAAATCCTCAATTTATTGCTCACTCATGGATTGTCGAAATCCAGAATTACAAGATCTTGATTGGAAAGTAACAAACAAATAGAAATAAAAACAAAACAAAGCTCCAACTTATTCAGCGGTAACAGGAATTTTAAAATTCAATTAAGCACAGATTCCGGAGAAGAAAAGTCTTCCCCTTTAGCATAATTCACAAAGTATTCCACCACTTGTCCATCCGAGTTGATTTAAAGATCCTCCAGAATTTCTCGAACTGCGCACAACAGATCCTATGTATTCAAATCAACAATTGCCTCATTAGGTGAATCTGGGCACGAACTGGACAACAGAGTAAAAAATTGGCCTTTCCTGTTCCACTTGTTCTGGGGTTCCTAGAGAGCGGACCCCATGGTAAAGCAAATGTGACAGGAACTGCTGTGGATTCATCCTATAACCAAAAAATAGACAGGAATAAGAGATGGGAATAGAACAGGAAGAAAGAAACACACTAAGAAAGAGAAAACTAAGATACAACAAACAAGATTCTAAACTTTTCAAGAAGAATAGTCAGGATCATCCAGTTGTATGGTCTCTGACTCTGGTTCAAACCTTTCCAAGAATGGTTTTAAGCACTGCCCATTCACCTTAAATGCATTCCCATTCTCAGAGTTTACGACTTCTACCGCCCCGTGAGGAAACACCTCCTTAACAACAAATGGTCCTATCCACCTTGATCTCAGCTTTCCAGGGAAAAGATGAAGCTTTGAATCGTAAAGTAATACTTTTTTCCCAGTTCAAGTTTCTTTCTTAGGATTGATCGATCATGCTTTGCTTTCAATTTTGATTTGTATGTTCGGGCACGATCGTACGCATCATTCCAGATCTCTTCCAATTCATTCAACTGAAGTTTCATCAGTGTACCACTCTCATGAATATCAAAGTTTAACAGTCAGGTAGCCCAGTATGCTTTATGTTCCAATTCCACCAGCAAATGGCAGGCCTTTCCATAAATTAACCTGTAGGGAGACATTCCGAGGTTCGTCTTGTATGCCGTCACGTATGCCCAAAGAGCATCAGTTAGACGTGACGACCAATCCTTTCTATTGATGTCAACAGTCTTTTCCAAGATATGTTTAATTTTCCTATTGGCTAGCTTCGCTTGACGATTTGATTGTGGGTGATATGATAAAGCAATCTTGTGGTTGACCCCATATTTTTTCATCAGTGCCTCAAAAGGCTTATTACAGAAATGGGTTCCACGATCGCTAATCATGACCTTCGTTGTTCTGAATCTTGAAAGAATGTTCTCTTTTAATAATGTGATCATGGTTCTGTGATTATTTTTCCTTGTCGGAATGGCCTCAACCCACTTGGACACATATTCGACCGCTAAAAGAATATACTCGTAGTGAGAGGATGGTGGGAATGGTCCCATGAAATCAATGCCCCAGCAGTTGAAAATTTCGATAGTGATGATCAGGGTCATTGGCATTTCATTTCTCCTGGACAAGCTTCCTAGCATTTGGCTTCTAGCACATGCTCTTCAAAAAGCATAAGAGTCTTTAAAAACTATCGACCAGTAAAAACCACTGCTAAACACTTTCTGGGCGGTCTTTTGGGCTAAAAATGACCGCCACATGCTTTAGAATGACACGAGGAAAGGATATGAGAAATATCCTCTTCTGGTACACATCGCCTTATAACTTGGTCCGCACAGTACTTGAACAAGTATGGATCATCGAAATAGAACCAACGAGTGATAGATAGAAACCTTTTTCTATTAGGGTGGACTAATGAGATGGGGTCTCCCCTGTTGCCAAATAGTTAACGATGTCTGCGTACCAGGGCAACGCGGTCATAGCAAACAATTATTCATCAGGGAAAGATTCGCGGATTGGAATCGATTATGAGGAGTTGTCCGTGAAGGTCAATCGGGAAAGATGATCAGCCACGACATTCTCTACTCCCTTTTTATCCTTGATAACCAAATCAAATTCTTGTATTAGTAGAATCCAGTATATTAATCACTACTTCGTATCCTTCTTTGATAAAAGATACTTTAACGTGGAGTGATCTGTAAAGCAGATAATTTGGGATCCAATGAGGTATTGCCTGAACTTCTCCAATGCGAAGACAATTACCAATAACTCTTTTCGGTAGTAGAGTAGTTTCTTTGGGCTCCATCAAGAGTTCTGCTGGCATATTAGATTACAGACGGCTTTTTGTCTCTCCTCTGTCCTAACACAGCCCCGATCGCAGTGTCACTGGCGTCACACATTAGCTCAAATGGGAGACTCTAATCTGGAGATTGCATTATTGGAGCTGTAGTGAGATGATGCTTTAGTTTATCAAAGGATTCCTGGCATTCACTGGTCCATTCAAATGGTATGTCTTTTGCAAAAAGTTGACACAGCGGCCTAGATACAGCACTAAAATCCTTTATGAACCTCTGGTAAAAACTGGCGTGACCTAAAAATGATCTTATATCTTTCACCGTAGTGGGGACAAGAAGTTTAGAGATTATATCAATCTTCGCCTTATCTACTTATATTCCCTCAGCAGAAACAATATGCCTTAAGACAATTCCCTTTGTCACCATAAAGTGACATTTTTCCCAGTTGAGGACCAAATTCTTCTCCTCACATCTCTGTAAAACTTTTTGGAGATTTCCTAAACAATCATCAAAACTACTTCCAAATACGGAGAAATCATCTGTCACGCCCCGACGTAGCATAATTCAGGAAAGCATTTAATTTCCTTTATGGACTCGTAGGTCGTGACAAGTGAGTATGACCAATTGTCCCTGCAAACAAATAACTTAATAACATTTCTAGAGCAAAGGATACTAACAAAACATAAGCTCCAAAATTAAAACTTACTAACTATTACATCAGTCATAAACTTAGGCACAAAACGCCTTATTCAAAAGTCTAAACTAGTTTATTACAGCCCAAACTAAAAGACAGAGGAAATATAAAGCAGCCTCCTGGAAAGTCGCCTGCCTCTAACTAGCATAGTCAAAATACCCTGGCTGCTCCTGACCCTGAAAATCTGGACATATAGTCCAGCACGCATCAACGACGTCAGCTTATGAAAGCTGGTGAGCAAAATAAACAAGTGCTCGCAATGTATATATAAGCATATAAACAATGGTACAATTTAACTTTAAAAGCAATAGATTCAAGGTTCCAATTCCAACATAAGTCACGGTGGAATAAAGTAAGCAATAAATATGCGACCGTGCATGAACAATGTAACATCTTATCTTTCTGACTCTTTTCTCTCAACAAGACTCAACTCAACCAAACCATTACCTCAGATACCAGGAATAATATCCGATCGATATCCAAAACAGCACACCATACCATTACTTCAGATACCAGGAATAATATCCGATCGATATCTAAGCCGCACTCAATACCATCGTTTCGGATACCAGGAATAATATCCGATCGATATCCAAAATGAGCGCCCTAGATACCAGGAATAATATCCGATCGATATCTAAGCCGTACTCAATACCATCGTTTCGGATACCAGAAATAATATCCGATCGATATCCGAAACGAGTGCCTTAGATACCAGGAATAATATCCGATCAATATCTAAGCCGTACTCAATACCATCGTTTCGGATACCAAGAATAATATCCGATCGATATCCGAAATAAGCGCCTTAGATACCAGGAATAATATCCGATCGATATCTAAGCCGTACATGACACTGTCGCCTCCAATACCAGGAATAATATCCGATCGATATTGAGGTCGCACACCAGATCGCCACGCTTTACTCTTTTCACGTTTTCTCACACAGATGCATGTTGACACAACCTCGACCCTAATATGTATGTCAATGTTCACCGTTTTGCAGTAACAGTTATTAATCTCAAAGCTGAATATTCGTTCAACATAAATCTCGATCTCATTCTTACAAGTCCAATCTCTAACAGTGAGCCTTTAAAATAGTATATTTGTCAAACAGTTCTTTAAAAACTTTCAAAACCTTTTCCAAACAGTCCCTTATATAAAAATACAGAAACTGCTCAAAATGCCAGGTCGCGGGAGCGAGTCGCGCGCGCGAAGGGGCAGAACAGGTCGCGCGAGCGGGTCGCGCGCGCGAAGGGGCAGAATAGGTCGCGCGAGCGCGTCACGCACGCGAAGGGGCAGAACAGATCGCACGAGCGGGTCGCGCGCGCGAAGGGTAGAACAGATAGCGCGAGCGGGTCTCGCGCGCGAATGGTAGAACAGATAGCGCGAGCGGGTCTCGCGCGCGAAGGGGCAGAACAGGTCGCGCGAGCGAATTCTTGCAGTTTCATCATCTTCCTCGTTTTCCCCTGTTTCTGGTTTTAAACTGAAATTATACCCATTTCTGTTTTCTGTTTCAATAATGTCGTGCAATATATGGATTTCTTCGGTTTTCCGCGTAGATTATGAATATGCAATCAATTTAAACTAACACGGATTGTATCTCTAAATATTCGCAATTAAAGTAAGGGTGTCAAAACTTTAAATCAACGGTACGTCGTGATACGGATGAATTACTGCGTAGGATTCGAACCACAGCTTATTGGGACTAAGATCTTCCAAAATCAATTCACGGAATTGATTTTGGTTGAGTTTTGTAAAACTCCAATTCAAAGCTTTCATGGTGTTCTATATATATACACATATACCCACATATATACACTGAAATATACATATATACGTTGAGAGTGAGTTCATAATACTCACTGAGGTGATTAGACTGAAAAAATTGAGACCGATAATTTCCGCCGTCGATTCTGTCGTTAAAGAATTCTCCTCCGATTCTTCCTCTTAATCTTGATATGTGTATATATATAACTATGTATGTGTGTATGTGTATATTATATAATCTGAATATGTGTGTGTGTGTGTGTGTTGTGTGTTCTTGAGAGGAAGAGAGAATGGAGAGAATTGAGATACTGTGAGAGTTTAGAGATACCACACACATATATATAAACTGAGAGTTGTGGCATCCAAGCAATAGGGAGATTTCTCCCGGTGAGGTTGAGCTCACGTGCTCCCTCACCCAAGACGCGGTATAAGGCGCAGTTTGAAATCAAAATTGGTATTTTACGGTTGAAAGAAAATACAAGAAAATAATATTAGCGTAGGAATAAATTTCAGGTTGTACAAAAATATAAATATCGATTTTGAAACCATAGAAAATATTTTTCTGTATTTATGGAAATTACAGTTTGACCCCAGATATATATTTCAAAAAAAGAAATTAAAACAAATACTCATGGAAATGAAATGCAGTATTTATTTATTAATGAAAAAGAAATTATAGGGTGTTACATCATCCATAAAAACTTCCATGATCTTTTCGACCATATCGCTGAAATGTTGAGCATGCACCTCTGGAACGTAGCAGGTGCATTGCATAAGCTAAATGGCATCCGACGATATGCGAATGTTCCAAACGAACAGGTGAAAGTGGTTTTTTCTTGATCAGCAAGATCAATTTCGATTTGGTTATAACCACTATAACCATCCAGGAAGCAGTAGAATTGGTGACCTGCCACTCTCTCAAGCATTTGGTCCGTGAAAGGTAATGGAAAGTGGTCCTTTCGAGTCACCGCATTCAATCTTATGTAATCAATACACATGCGCCAACTTGTGGTCACACATGTTGGTACCAGTTCACCTTCCTTATTCTTCACCACTGTAGTGCCCGCTTTCTTCGGCACTACCTGAGTCGGACTTACCCAAGGACTATCCGAGATCGGATAAATTACCCCAACATCAAGCAATTTCAGAACTTCTTTCTTGACTACCTCTTGCATGTTTGGGTTTAGACGCCTTTGCATTTGTCGACATGGTTTTACGTCTTCCTCTAGATAAATTTGGTGGGTGCATATGGATGTGCTTATTCCTCTTAAGTCTACGACAGTCCACCCTAATGCACTCCTGTGCTGCTTAAGCAACTTTATCAATTTACCTTCCTATTCTTGATTCAAAATGGATGAAATTATTACAGGAAAAGTCTTTTCTTCTCCCAGAAATATATATTTCAATTCTTTCGGGAGCTCTTTCAATTCCAATTCCAGAAATTGCAGATTCGACGGCACTGCCAACTTTGTCTTTGGCGGTAGTTGTTCATATTGGGTCGTCCACATTGCCCTTGCAATTTTCTCTTCCATAACCTCCAATATTGCACATATTTAACTCATCTCTTCCTCTTGCATAGTGTATCTATGCAATTCATAACACGAGTTAGTGATAATGGACTCCACAGGATCAGAGGGAACAGTCGAGTCAAAACAACCTTGGATTACTGACTCTACCCAATTTACTTCCTCTTCATCATCATCAAAATATTCAATTTTGGGATTTGAGAACATCTTGATATTCAATGTCATGTTCCCGAATACCATGGTCATTACTCCACTCCTTACTTTAATTGTCGCATCGATCGTTGCAAGAAAAGGACGTCCAAAGATCACCGAAATTTGAGATTTGGCATTGTATACTGGCTCGGTGTCTAACATGACGAAGTCAACAGGAAAGACAAATGTGTCAATCTGGACTAAGACATCCTTTAGCACTCCTCGTAGATATTTAATCGATCGATCTGCAAGTTGGAGATAATTCGAGTGGGTTTAAGCTCCCCTAACCCTAATTGTTGGTAGACAGTGTATGGTAAGAGATTTACACTCGATCCCAAGTCGACCAGAGCATTGTTCACTTTCTTTTGACCGATTATGCAAGAAATCATAGGTGTACCTGGATCCTTGTATTTGGGAGGCAAATCATGTTTGAGAATTGCACTTGCTTGGCAGGCCAAGTAAGCACTCTTCTTAACACTTTGCTTCCTCTTAACTGTGTACAAGTCTTTTAGGAACTTGGCATAGGAAGGCACTTGCTTAATCGCGTTGAGGAGTGGGAGGTTGATTTTTACTTGTTTGAATAACTCCAGAAACTCCTGACTTTTGGTTTCTTGTTGCAGTTTCTTCAACCTTTGAGGATATGGTGCCGAAAAAGGGCATTTGGGTACCTCTTCGAGAAGAGATTCTTTTCTAGGCCTTTTCTTTACCTTAGCATCCTCTGGAACTGTTATTTCGGGCTCACTTGTTTTGCCCTCCTTCTCTTCTTCTACCAATTCCTCTTCATTCTCGACCTCATCTTCCATTTCAACCATGGGTTATAAGGGAGTAGAAACTTTCTCAATCACTTTTCTGCTCCTCAACACAGTTATAGCCTTGGCCTCTTCATGTGGTCCCAACCCCGAAGGGCCTGTACCTGAATGTTGGCCTCTAAGATTCGGCTCTGGTTGTGCTGGGAACATCATTCTCTCTCTAGCCCCTTGTTGAGCAGCCAATCTTTCCACACTTGTATTGAGTTTACTCATCAGCTACATCATTTGCTGCATCATGAGTGTATTAGGATCTTCTTGTGCCTTCTTATGAGTTGGCACATAAGTGTTGGATGTAGATTGGTTGTTGTTGTTCCCCTGATTGAAGTTAGATTGAGGTGGATGATTTTGTTGATAATGATTTTGTTGGTACCCTTGTCCTTGTTGATAGGTAGAAATAGGTTGGTACCCTTGATTTTGGGGTCGGTATTGATTTCCTTGGTTCGGCTGCCACTATTGAGATGGGTTTGCTATGGCAGCACTATTTCTATGATTGAACCCAGGATGACTCCATCTGCTATTGGGATTGAAACGGTTTGGGGCATTTACAGCATTTACCTCTATAGGGTTCTGTTCTTGATAAACATGATAAATTTGGCAGTGTTGAGAGGTATGCCCCATTTGAAGGCAGCTTGAACATGATTCTTCATAAGAAAACTGTATTACGGGATCTTTCTTTGCTTCTAATGCCTCCAACTTACGAGCTAGTTACTCATACTTCTCCATTAAACCATCCTCAACTTTCAACTGGTAAATACTATTCTGACTTGAACTCGAGCTTGTTTAAGTTCTTGTCGCATGCGTCTCCCATTCAGGTGCATGCTCGGCTAACCTTTCGAAATGTGCTTCAGCCTGGTCCGCATTCTTGCTCATAAACTCACCGTCACTTGTGGTTTCTACAAGTTTCTTTGATTTTAGACTGAGGCCATCATAGAAGAAACTTATTGTTCACCACTTCTCAAAACCATGATGTGGGCAGAGCAATAACAAATCCTTGAATCACTCCCATGCCTCAGTGAATATTTCTTCCTCTTTTTGATTGTACATCTTGATTTGTCTCAAGATGTCAGTCGTTAACTGATTAGGGAAGAACTTTTTGAGAAAAGTTTCATGAATTGCTGGCCAAGTCGAAATAGAATTTGGCTTAAGTGATAACAACCATGACTTTGCTTTATCCTTCATGTAAAGGGAAATAGCTTTAGTCGAATTATATCACTCAGGCAAGTTTGATGAGTGAAGGTTCCACAGACATCTTCGAAATCTCGAATATGCAGATGTGCCTTCTCTTTTTCCATCCTATGGAAAGTAGGAAACAATTGGATCATCCCATTACGGAAATGGAATGTTCCTGGGTGCGACGGGATGCGGATACAAGAAGGTGTGGCTGTCCAATCAGGAGCTAGAAGTTCACGCGGAGGGCATTGATCGTCATCAATGAGATTAGCCCTATTTTCTCCTTGTTGGTTTTCTATATCATCCATTGTATCAGAGGTTGAAGGAGTAGAAATGGGATTATTAGCACTATCTTCAGATTCTTCAAATAAATCCGTAATGAAAGCTTCAGTGGAATCGAAGGACATAGAAGAACATAAGCTTTACAGTTTGTGTTATGAAGAATAGGAAAGAAAAAGAAAGAAAGAAATGGGGTAAGAAAAGATCGGATCAATCTAAAGATTCTGGCCTTTGTTATTGTCCTCGGTACAGTGCCAAATACTTAGCACGACTGGAATTGTGTATTCTCTTCAAGAGTACGTCCAAGTATAGGCGGTCGCGTCGAGCTATAACCGCTAAGACCGAGTCGTATCCCAAAGGACGGAAGATGGGGACAAAAGGATCTAGATTGAGTCCTACAGAAAACAAAAGATGATTACTTTTAAGGTGGAGGTTCTAGCAATCCTACTGAATCCAAGAATGGAATTTAATGAATTAAAATAAAGCAATAGCTAAATTAAACAGGAATGAAAAAGTGTGATTTTAAATTACATATGGAAAAAAGTGTTGGGAACATGTGAGTCCGCATTGAACCAACCACTACCATGACTTAGCATTAACGCACAACCGGGATTTCATCCTTTTAGTATTCCTTATTTCAAAAATGTTTAAGTTTAAATAACCTAAACACTAAGTATGTGATTTTCACATAATTAGTGGTTGAATTACTAAACCTACTACGAGAAACTGAAATAACAACTAATTAGAACTATGAACAATGATATACAAACAATATAGGATATTATATATGTTCGTCATGTATGTTCATTGAACTAATTAGTCGAAAGGGCTTATTTCAAAATCAGTTTGCAATTTGACCTTTTAAAAAGATCAATTTGGGTTTAGTTTCTGAAATAGAAGTCACTGGAATACAAAAAGGATTTTGCCCAAGACATTTCCATTCCAATTGATTGCTATAAATGGCAATCGATTGGTATGAAATGACTCACAATCGATTGGATTAAGTACCAATCGATTGGCTTGAAATCTATGGCAATCGATTGGGTTCTGTTACCAATCGATTGCCACTGATTCTTTTACAGAGTCATGGCAGTGATTGGGAAATAATATTTCTTGACATTGTTCCCAACTGGAATTCTAAGCTAGCATATTCAAGCATGCAGAAACAAGACTAAACTGAGACATACTATAGAGATTGGATCTAAACATGGATTGAAACATAAAACTTTGAAATTACAATAGAGTGTTCAAACTTAAAAACTCAAACAAAACTAAGACTCAAAAATTCAAAATCGGCAATTAAGAAAAAAATAACCCTGAATTAAAAGTCTGAATTAGAAATGTGAATCTCAAAACTTGAAGTTGTTCCACGGAATATAAAATCTATCTTGAAGAAATCCTACAAAACAAGAGAAAATGAGCTAACCCTTGACCCCTCTCACTCTCATCTATTTATAATCTGATAATCACGAGCTTATGGCATCCAGGTTCACAATGTAATGGTTGATCGTCGTCATAAACATTGATTTGCTGAGATCCTACTCCATTAAAGAGATTTCACTTCCAGCTTTCACCAATCGATTGAACACTGAATCCAATCGATCGGTACAGATACCAATCGATTGATAAAAATTCTAATTTATACCAATCGATTTCCCTCAAAAATAAAAAAAAATTATTTTGATATTACACACATATGCCTATAAATGTAATTTATACACATACTTAGAAATTTAATTTTATTGCACATGCAAGCCTATAAATTTAATTTTATATGTTGATTTTACACACACATGCCTATAACTTTTAGTACACTATGTTATTGATATTTTTAAGAAAATACACAAAATAAAAAATTGATATAAAAAACTAAAAAAAAAAAAAACATAACCGGTTGCTCTCTTTAAAAACAAAAAAAGTCATAACACATTGCCTATAAATTTAATTTATGTTTGGATATTACCAACAATCTATGATATTAAGTTTATGGGGTTGGGTAAAAAATAAAAATGGGATATCTACAATATCAATTATAAAATAAATTTGATAAACTTAATATTGTAGATTGTGGGTAATAACAAAATATAACATTCAATTTATAATTTAATTTACACACACACACACTTGGCTATAAAAATAACACACACACACACACACACACACACACACACACACACACGCATACACACACACACACACATGTCTTGAAATATATTTTTATATTACACACACACACACACACTTATATTTTCATATTACTCACACAATGCCTATAAATTTAATTTTTTATATTTTGATATTACACACATATGCCTATAAATTGAATTTTGTATTTTGATATCACACATGCCTTGCTATTACACACACACACACACACACACACATATGCCTATAAATATAATTTACACACACCCATGTCATGAAATTTATTTTTATATTACACACACACACACACACTTATATTTTCATATTACTCACGCAATGCCTATAAATTTAATTTTTGTGTTTTGATATTACACACACATACCTATAAATTGAATTTTTTATTTTGATACACACACACACATACACACATTTGCCTATAAATAATTTACACACATCCATGTGTTGAAATTTATTTCTATATTACACACACACACACACACACACACACACACACATACACGCGCGCGCGCGCGCGCACACACCCATGCGTTGAAATTTATTTTTATATTACACACACATATGCCTATAAATTTCATTTACACACAACATATGAATTTAATTTTACATTTTGATATTACACACGTATGCCTATAAATTTAATTTACACACATATTTAGAAATTTAATTTTATTACATACTCATGCTTTATAAATTTAATTTACACGCATGTATAGAAATTTACTTTGCTTTTCCTATAAATATAATCTACACATTCCGATGCCTTAAAATTGATTTTTATATTACATACACATGCCTATAAATTTAATTTATCTACCAACTTTCATACAAGAAGAGACCACATGTGAGATTTTACACACATGCCTATAAATTTAATTTACACACAGACTTAGAAATTAAATTTTACTACACACATGCCTTAAAAAAACCATTATAATAAATTAAAAATGGAAAAATTATGACCAAATCCTTAATTAAAGGGCCAAAAAGTATTAAGTGACCGTTTTTTTTTTTTGTCTTTATTCAAAAGTCCTTGTAAGGCAATGGTAGGAATTTTGGTGACCAAGCCCACGCGCCCCCCCAAACTTCCCAGCCACTCACACGGTGTGAGTGGTTGTACAATAGCATTACTCAATTCAAAAAATGTTTCAAAACTTTAAACCTCCATAACTTTTGATCTACAACTTCATTTTTTACAAATTTTATACCGTTGGAATCGTGTCGACGAGAGTTACAAAACTAGTACCATTGTTGATATATTTTGAGCAAATTTTTTTTTTCAATTTGAAGAAATTTAAAAAATTCACAAAATTTTCACAAAACTACTTTTGTGAAATTTCACAAAAGTAGTTTTGTGAAATTTCACAAAAGTAGTCTTGTGAAAATTTTGTGAATTTTTCAGTTACACAAGGCATGTAAGATTTTGATTTTGATTTTTTTTCTCACAACATATCAACAATGATACTAATTTTGTAGCTCTCATTGACACGATTCCAACGGTATAAAATTTGAGAAAAATGGAGTTGTATGTCAAAAGTAATGGAGATTTAAAGTTGCAAAATATTTTTTGAATTTAGAATATCATACGGTACAGTGCTCATACCGTATGAGTGGCTTCAAAAGCATGGCGCGTGAAAATTGGGTGGAGTGGGAAAAATGTGGGAAATGTTTGGGTGCATGTCATTTTTGTCATTTTGTCAAAGATCAGAGACTTTTGATTAAATGCAGATATCGAAGGTACTTTTTATTAAATTTTGAGTTAACAAAGGATATATCTCTAACTGTCCCATTAAAAATTTACATTTATTGCACAATATTATTGATATTACACACACAATGTCAATAAAATTTAATGATATTTTCATAATAAACACACATACCTATAAATTGAATTTATATTTTGATATTATCCAGACTCATAGATTTAATTTATACAGAACGCGTAACATTTTATTGAATACGTGCACCGCAAGTGTTGCTGCCTAGTATATTAAAAAAGAAAACATGAAAGATACTGTTCATGAACATGAACAGTGGTGATTTCTCCTTGTTTTTATTCGCTTCTTAGATCGTTAGTATGTGCTAATATTTAAGCAATAATGATTGTAATTAGTAGATGTGCTTAAAAGTAGAATTAATCAATGTCCAATGAGTGTCGAGCAGGCTGTAATTCAATTGGTATAGTCTCTCTTTCTAGTAGGAAGGGCGAGTATTCGAATCACTATAGGAGATTCTAATTGTTTACTCCATGGAGTTATTCTTCAGTCGGAATGAGTGGCTCTTGTTGGACTTTACTGTAAACCAGTGTGAGACTTTGAGGTTGAATTGAAGTTAGAATATATGTGTGTATCCAGTCCTGATCTAATTAAGTATATAAAAAAAAAAAAAAAAAAAAAAAAAGAAATACTATTCAATTTAGAATGCAGAGTGATTGAACAAAAGCACGCTAGTCAAACACCCAATGGGAACCAGAGGCCACGTGCATTATGTGCATAGGCAAGTGAACATTGAAGAACACCTTCAGTAAAAAAAAAAAACACTGAAGAGCACGTGATATAATCTAGGTTGATGATATTGAGAATCTAATTTTTATTTGTTTTTTTTTTTTTGCAAATAAAGGAAATGTACAGTGAATCTTTCTAGTCCACACGCAAAGAACCTTCCAAAAAAGGAAACAAGTACATATATATACCTACACATCACTACAGTGAATCATTTTTCTATCTTTTAAAATTTCTTCTACGGCATAGTAATGTTAGATGGAGATAACTGTACTGAGTTTATTTTTTTTTTTTTCTTTCAAAAAATTGTCTTTTTTTTTTTTTTCTTTTTAAACGGTGTAAATTGTGCCTCGTACCGAAGTCATCTCCATGTTAGATAAATTTAAATAAGACACTTGTCCTTGTAGAAAAATAACTCAAGTTCCTTTTTTAGTAAGTAAAAAGAACTAAAGCTCTTATTTTAAAAATTACAAAACAAAAGAACTAAAAATTAAATTTCATTTCATAATAAACTCTAATTGACAACTCAACCTGGTGTATTTGATATTTTTCTTTTAAATTTCCACTATTTTCTCTTCTCTGCCTTTTCAAAAGTACATGTATGGTAAGATGAGAGTATTTTTACTCACTTAGACCTCTATTAGGTAAAATATGTCTCATTTAATTAAGGGCAAATTATATTTTATTCCATTAAACTATAACCTGTTTTTAATTGAGTCCATAAACTTTTTTTTTTGTAATTGGGTCCTTGAACTTCAAAAATTTATTCAATCAAACCCAAATTCTGACACTGTTAACTTAAATTATTAGAAATTGCCATGTACGTTGCGTGTAATGCTTACCTGTCACATGTTATGTTAAGACAAACATGGGATATTATGAATATTGCAAAAAAATCGCATTCAATCAGATCTGAAATCGTGTTCAATCAAATTCGACTAGATCAAAAATTCCATTCAATATTACCCAAAATCATATCATTTTTTAGTCATTCACAGTCTCCCGTGTTTGTCTTAACCTTACATGTGACAGGTAAGCATTACGTGCAACGTACGAGACGATTTCTAATAATTTAAGCTAACAGTGTCAGAATTTGGGTTTGATTGAATGAATTTTTGAAGTTCAAAGACTCAATTCCAAAAAAAAATTAAAAAAATTTATGGACCCAATTGAAAACAGGTGTATAGTTTAATGGACTAAAGTATAATTTGCCCTTTAAGTAATTATGTTGATAATAAAAGGCTAAAATAAAAATAAAATAGAACACATATCATCCAATAAAAGTTCGGATGAGCAAAATTGGATTTGGACTAAATCACAAGTCAAACCGACATATAAGTTTCGTTGTCATAAAAATTACTCAAT
The DNA here is from genome assembly GCA_033977485.1 of Hydrangea macrophylla. Lineage (NCBI taxonomy): Eukaryota > Viridiplantae > Streptophyta > Magnoliopsida > Cornales > Hydrangeaceae > Hydrangea > Hydrangea macrophylla. Next base: position 29,457,663 of record CM066999.1, read on the forward strand.
CTGTCCCATGTTAAGAGCCTCTTTTGGGAATTCCAACTTATTAAAGGGACAACCTTGATTTTGGTGAGATTTTCAACTTTTCAATATTGCCCTTTTTGAAATTCAAAATTATAGTGTCACATAAAAAAAAAAGAGAGGAAAGAGTTGGATATAATAAAGGGCAAATTTGAAAAGTGTGTATTAAAGTACTTTAACTTTTCAAAGAGGACTCTGAAAATGGGACATAAAAAAATAGCATATTAATATGGGATAGAGGGAGTAAATACAAAAGTAGCTAAATCAAATCCAATTTTATAAAAGAAAATACTTTTGCTCACCCAAAATTTGGTACACCAATGCTCACCCAAGCATCCTATTGGCCAATGCAGTGGGGCCCATGATTAAACAATATTAAACAACATTTGTTTAATCCTGGGCCCCATTGCATTGGCCAATGGGATGCTTGGGTGAGCATTGGTATACCAAATTTTGGGTGAGCAAAAATGCTCTCTTTATAAAAAAATAGGGCATTTTTCACTGTATATTGAAGTCTAATCATAGTGGAGTTACTGTTTTGCCCATGTCAGTGGAGTACCTTTCATTTGACTTGAGCGTTGAAGGTTTGGTAAATATGGTAGGTAGGCTTCGGGTTTCACAATTCACAGAATTGATGGAGCGCGTCAACATTGTTTAGAGTGCTGATCGGGATGTAGCTCAATTAATATAGTCTCGATCTCTCTTTTAAGTGAACGTGTAAAGGAATTGAGGGGGATTTTAGTTGTTGGCCCCTCATTTATTATTCAGTCGGAATGAATAACTCTCATTGAATGAATTTTACTGTCGGCCAATGTAAGAATTTAGAGTTGGATTAGAGCTGGGATGTACGTGTGTGTAGAGTGTGTATCCATTAGAGCATGGATTTATATAATGAAGTGTAATTACTATCAAGAGTTAACTCGAAACTTCTCATAAGTTAGAACATCTACAATGCATACATTAAATTAAAGAAAGTTTTTGGAAGTTTAGTGTACAACACAAAATCCACTAAGAGCCTCTGCAGTGGACAAGTTTATACATTAAATTTAGTGAAATTTAGCATTGTGCACTTGCAATGGTGTAGGGTATACAACAAATTTAAGGATTGAAACTTAGTAGAACTTAAAGTTGATGTTCGGTTAATGTTAGCTATTGCATGGGGGTTACGATTCACAGTGTGCCACGAGACACCACGCGGCACAAATAAAGCCGTATATCATTATAAAACATTCCACACGGTGTGCCGTGCCACACCCAAACTGCACAGTGTGTGCCGTGAGTGTTCTTTTTTTTTTTTGGGTGTAAACTTTGTAAACTACGTCGTTTCGTGCCAAGCGGCTTTGCAAGTACCGTTTAGTCCCTACACAATTGCAAGTGTTCCCTCTTTGTACATTAAACTTAAGTTAATTTGCGCTTAATTAAGTTTATACTATCTATTGCAGATGCTCTAACAATATTGTTGATATTCAAACGGCATTGGGAAGATCGCGTGAGCATCACACGGAACACACAGTGCTGCCGTGTGGATCCAGGTGGTACAATGTGTACCGTATGAATGCTTTGTACTTAAAAAAACACCAATATATATATATATATATATATAAAATGGCACACACTGTGTCGTTTGGGAGTGGCACGGCACAGTGGGTGTCGTTTGGGTATGAAACAACATTGTGTGTGCCATTTGATAGAACGGAGATGGACCGAAACCGACCTAGGGTGAGCGCTTTGCCGGGCTGAAAAATCGGCGTCTCTAGAACCAAAAGAAAGACCCAGCGATCCCGAGTCCGCATTTCAATAGGAATCGACATATGTGTCATTTGGAGTTTCGCGGCACAAAATACCACCTCTCCATGGGATGGAGTTATCCCAAATTCAATGAAATAAAAAGACACTTTGAGATAAAATAATACATAGGATCTAAACCTTTACCAAACTTTGAATACGAGTTCTCCAATTATTTAAAATTTGTCCTACCAAATCACTCACACAACCTTATAGAGGTTTCGAAACCTGACCCCTTTGAACACCAAAGACCCAAAAACACGTGAATATTCGGGACAAAACAGAGATGAGTGCATAAAACCTCATGCAAAGACAATGTACACAACCAATTGAATGCAAAATAAATCACATGTCGGAAATAGCGAAAGAATAATGATTGGGGCACAAAAGGATACAAAAAACTTCCACAAAATGAGTGGAAAGCCTATGTGGCACAGTGGGACCCGCTAACAATTAATGGAAACAATGCTTAATTACTGGCGGGTCCCAGTATGCCACATAGACTTTCCACTCATTTTGTGGAAGTTTTTTGTATCCTTTGGTGCCCCTAGCATTGTTGATAGCGAAAATGCTGACAATAAAATGACATTTCACACCATGCTGACAATGAAATGATGAAACATAACACATATCTTTACCCATTGAGCATGAGAAGATTTTGTGTACCTTGAAGGTAGCGCCAATGTGGTGCCCCACACCCAATGAGATAGCGCCACACATGATTGTTAGGTTATTTAAATTTTTTGTGGTGAGTTTCATTGTTCGTGTGGCGCGCATCTATTGGGTAAGGGGTACCAAGTGGCATGCCACGTGGTACCTTAGAGGTACCCAAAAATTTCTCATTGAGCATTGAGAACCAACTCTATTATCTGGGTAATAAGCACGTGCTTCGTGTAGGCTTGGGGTGATTATTTATCCGACATCCTCCTAGTCAAATTTCAAAACACACAAACCCCCAAGCACACACTAGTCACGAGCTGAAGCAAAAATCTATATAATAACCGAGAAAGGCCGGTCAAAAAGTAAATCTAACGGCTCAAAAGTTTCCAACTTCTTACATTTTGCATTCTCTCTCACCTCTCTCTGTTCACAGTCTTCAGTCTGCACTCTCCTCCCTGCCAACTGCTCAGTCCCACGCATCTGTCTCTTCACACTTTTCCCATTTTCAAATTATTTTGAATTATCTATAGATTCTCTACACCTACCCCTCTTCTACACTCAATCCACTTCCACTCTCTCTTCAGTTCACCACGACCTCGGCCACTCTCTCATCTACAGAGTCCGGCAGACAAAAGTTCGCTGCCGCCGGTGTTCTCCCGGTAATCTCTCTCTATCTGGGGTTTCATACTTTCAAGGTGATCTGCCTCTACTCTCTCTCTCTCTCTCTCTCTCTCTCTCTCTCTCTCTCTCTCTCTCACACACACACACACACACACACTCACTCTGTGTTTGCTCAGATCTGCACACACGCACACACTCGAATCCACATATAACACACAATTTGGTATCTCTCTCTCTCTCACACACACACACACACATACACATTCTCTCTCTCTCCCTAAGTTTGCACCGATTTGCACACACACAAACACACACTAATGCTACTCTTTTCAAGTCTCTATTTTTCTGTTTCGTGCCCAACTTCATGTTTTTTCCCGTGAATATCCATTCTGATTTTTTTTGGGGAGTGTTAGCGTTAGTTTTGGGAATCTCTACTTTTTGGCTTAGGGTAAGTGAATTTGTATTTGATTGTGAATCTGTATTTTTTGCTGGGTAAGTCCGGTGGTGTGTATGGTTTTGGCACCGATAAGCTTGGTGATATTCTTAAATGACTTGTGTTTTTTAATTCCTCCGTGATTGTGTTTGTCAATGAGTTTGCTGATTTGTGTTTACTCTCTCTAATGCTATTCTTTTCAAGGTTTTTAATTTTTTGTTTATTTTTAATTTTTTCAGGTCTCTGAAAATCACATCTGAAGAATGGAAAAACACAACTGAGAAACATAGAGGTTCGCCAAAATTTTTATTTTTTATTTTTTGCTGCATGTATTTGGTTTTTTGCTGCAGCTTTAGTTTTATTTGAATAGGCTTTGGTTTGCTTTGTTTTTTTTCATACTTAAATGTCCAACTTCAGTTTTTCCCCTGAATTTCCATTCTATTTTTTTAGTGAACTTGTAGTCTGTTAACCTTAGTTTTGTGAATCTGCAATTTTTGGTTAGGGTAAGTGAATGTGCATTTTGTTGTGAATCTGTTTTCATAAAATATTATGTATTTTTTTGCAGGGTAAGTCCGATGGTGTCTGTGGTTTATGCTCTACCAAATAGGTTCTGTCACACATGTCATCAATATTGCAATAGGAGAGGTATGCCATACACACATACATTGCACACACCTTTAGTTTGTATATCTTTAATCAAATAATTGCATAAATGTGCGACTGAATCCTTCATCCCGTTTGGTTAATTTTAAATTGGCTACCCCAATTGTTTAATAAGCAATTTGTTGTTCCAATTGTTAGATTATTGTGTTGCTGATAGAGGCTTAAGAATTATGGTTTCTACAAAGGGTTTGTTGCTAGGAAGACTGGCTTCCATTATGTTTGTTGCTAGGATTAAAGTACAAAACAAATAGATTAAAGTACAAAACAAATAGATTTATTTTCGGCACAAGATTTTCAGCTCTCAAACCAATATGTAACTTTGGATTAAAGTACAAAACAAATAGATTTTTTTTTGTTAGAGATGTGTTTTATTGAAGTTGGTTCTATTTATACTTTGCTCTCTATCCTTTCTATATAATGGACTTGTGTGTGTGTGTGTGTGTTTGGGTATGGGTCTAATGTGAATTTTAATCTCTCTAAATCTCAGGTTTCATATCAGTGAGGCTAAGCAAGAAAGAGATATGTCGACTTTTTCCCCACCCCTCCTCCTCACTCGAGTTTGGATATGAAAGGGTGAGCTTCTTTTTTAAGTTTTTGCTTATGTACTCACTTGCAAGGGTGAGTTTCTTTCTGACTTTTTGATTATTTACTCACACACGCAAACACAAGATTTTTATGTATTCAATTGGAGAGTTGAGACCTATGTAGCACGGATACGGTGAAGAGTTGAGACCTCGACGAGTGGAATCGAACAATTTATTCGTGAAGTGTTATTTAAAGTTTTTGATTTGATATTTATTTCATATTATCCATAATGTAATTAATTTAATTATTTTTCTTTCAGAATTAACGGGAAAATTTGCTATTGAAAGGAAAGAATTACAAGATAAAATTGAGATAATCTCCAAAGATGGGGAGACAAGGTAAAAAATAATTGTTCAAGTAGTTTAATTACCATACCTTTGAGATTATTGTATATAATTGGTTTTTGAATTTTTAGGTAGAAATACACCGATTGAGAAGACAGATCAAGGGGTTGAACAACGTGAGAAGGAACTACAAAAAGCACCTTAACACGATCGGTGTGTTCAGAGGTTAGAACCATTTTTTCGTTTGTTTTATTTATTTATTTATATATATATTTTATTTTTTTTATATTTTTTTAAACAACAAGAGAGCTAGTATTTAAAGGATGCAAAGTATCAAATTTACAACCTTAGCGCAAATCTTACATTACATTTTCTAACCCCACAAACTAAACAACTTACCCTATAAATTAGAACCATGATACTAATCAATCAACCCAGTAGCTGAAAAAATAAAGCCTGAAAAATCATGTGAACAAACGCAAAGGAACCCCCCAAAAATTTGCAGTATCAGAGTATAGAGCCCCAGTAGACTTAAAACATCCAAAACAGTACAATGGGCAAAGGAAACTTTCTTTTAATCTTCTCAATTCTAGTAATTACACCAACTGGAGCCCAAAACATAGAGAGGAAATACAATGGTAAACTGTTCAAAACAGAATTACTAAGAGTGACCCTGGCCCCTATTGAGAGGAATATATTCTTCCAACTCACCAATCTGCGTTCAATTCTATCCTCAACAGAAGACCATGAACTAATAACCCTCCTCATATTAGCACCCAAAGGGTGACCTAAATATTTTATAGGTAACGATTCAACTTTGCAACATATTTTATAGGTAACGATTCAACTTTTTGAAAAATTAACTATTAGACATGATGACAATTCAAAACACCTCATAACACTTTTATATTTGAAAGATTCTCAAGAGATGGTCTACAAAAAATCATTGTATCATTCGCAAATTGTAGATGAGACACTCTAAGGCTTCTACTTTCGACTTGCACTCCTTCAAACAGACCGATGGATACTGCATTACATAGAAGTCGACTTAAGCCTTTAGCAGCTATGATGAAAAGAAAAGGAGATATCGATCGCCTTAACGGAGTCCCTTCTAGATTTCAACACTTAGTTGGAGACCCACTTACTAGTACTGTCTAGGAAAATGTAGAAATACATTCTCTAATCCATCCTCCCCATTTGACTCCAAACCCCATCTTATCAAGTATGTAATCAATGAAATTCCAGTCCACAGAATCATATGCTTTATGAAACTCAGCTTTTAGAATTAAACCATCTTCCCTTCCTTTCTTAATAGGATCAGTCACTTCTAATCCCACCACAAAAGCCGATTGGTGTTCACTAATAACCACTCCCATTACTGATTGAAGTCGAGCTGCTAAAACCTTTGCAAAAATCTTATACATACAACCCACTTGACTAATGGGCCGATATTCTTGAAGCATTATCAAACACTTTAGGGATTAGAGCAACAAAAGAATTATCCAATCCCTTGCTCAAAATTCCCGAACCGTGAAAGTCTTGAATCCATCTCATAATATCAGCCTTCAAAAAATGCCACTTTGTTTTGATAAGATTAAAATTAATTTCATCCGATCTCGAAGCCTTACGTCCCTCGCATTTGCTAACAGCTTGCCAAACTTCATCCTCAGATTTGATTCTCTCCAGCATATTTGCTTGATCAATTGATAATCGATAAAATTGAACACCCCCAATTTTTTGGTCGAACTCCCACCTTATTTGAAAAAAGCTCCTTGAAGTGCTTTACCACTGCCTCTTTAATTTCACAAGGCGATATCAACTTGGAACATCCCTTTGCATCAATCGTGGAAACTTGTCAAACCTGAAGAGAGAAGAAATCTGTCCACCCTACTCATACTAGCAGTTTCTCTCAGATTTGACCATGTGAATTTATGGCCAGCCGTTGGACAAAATCAATTAACCCCAAGGAATTAACAAAGTTTCCAAATTCTCCACTCGACCTCTGATTATAAAAATTCCCCATCCTTTCATCTTTGCACAACACCTCATTAAAATCGTCCCCCAAAAGCCATGGAATTTGGTGTTGAATCAACAAATCACACAACTCGTCCCACAACAACTTTCTTTCCCTCTCGTCGTTTGGAGCATAAACATTACATATGCCAGAGCATAAACATTACATATGCCACATTGAAATTGCATAGATAGACTACTAACCCTTAGACAAATAAAGCAACCCCCTACCTTTAACACATCAAGTGAGAAAAAGTTGTCATTCCACAGACTGATCAAACCACCTGACAATCCTGCAGAATTAGCCCAGGCTATTTTGTTAAAGCATCAACCCCCCAACTTATGTATCATCCTACAATCCACCTTTTCCAACTTCGATCCCTGTGGGAACATGATCTCTGGTTTATGTTCAGCCACCAATCTCTGGATGACTTTGCCACCCTTTCCGATCAGGTTTCCAATCAACTCTCTGGCACACAAGTACCAGTATATGATAACATCTGGCCTAATCGAATGTAAATCTCTATAACCATGCTTATCCACATATTAAGGCTGCAAAGCACAATATAAGAATGAGTTATCGTTATGTTGCTGAATTTTGAATATGTTGGTTCAAGTGTGAAAAACTTAGATGCAGAAATGTAGTACTTCTTTGGTTGGAGTTCGTTATCGAATTGAGCGAATTTGGTTTTTTTTTTTCCAACAATGTTTTGGTGGAGATTTTAGCATTATCAAATAAATTCTGACTTGTTTGGTTTCTTGCATTAAACCATCAAAATTTCTGTATATTTGGCGTAAAATTGATGAGAACATACTAGAAGGAATAAGGAGTCGAGGTGTCCAGATTCAAATGATGGAGGATGAGAAGTTGTGTGCTAATAACTTTAATGAAGTTTTGGAGGTAAATTGGACCAATATATATATATATATATTATTGAGTGTCGCGGCGGCATTCATTGAGTGCCGCGGCGGCATTTACTGAGTGCCGCTTCCATCTCCATTGAGTGCCGTGTGTTTCTAACAGCCAGTTGTAAGTACAACACATTTTGTACCTTCAAAAGGACACCCGAAATAAGGGTTTTTACTGTGAAGTTACAAAAATAACCCTCTATAGTTTGCCTATATATAGAGGATTAATATCCCATTACATGGGATCCTTTTTTTCTTTCTAGTTTTTGATTCTAGAGTTTCTATCTCTCATTTTTAGACTTGAATCTCATTTTGAATCTTCTTTATCTAAAAACTTTGATAGTTAGAGATGCCAAAAAGAAGTTTTAAGAAAATTAAAGGGTTGTAAGAGCTAGAAGAAGAGATTAATTAGCTTTGGAATATCCTAATAACACCAATAAGTTGAGGATAGTTGGAGGTGATCCTCTAAATTTTAGTTATGTTTTCATTCTTGTGTTTCTTTCTTTCTTATGCTTTCATTCTCGTGCTTTCTTCCTTTTTATGCTTTACTCTTGAGATTCTTGGAGATTTTCAATATCTCACTTGAATCTCTTGAGTTTGATCTTTTTGAATCTTGTGTAAGCTTATGCTTCACATGGGAGTCAAAATTTGATCATCACTTCATATTATAAGCAAATAGATGGATCCAAGTCCATACTTATGACTTGGGTCCTCTAGCTTCATGTTTCATGGAATCCTTTCTATATTCCTTTGAGACTATGAGTATTAGTCATGTTTTGATCTCCAATGACCCCAAAGGGAAAGGAGAGTTAGGTGTAGGATAAGCCAATGTCCATGGCTTAGTTGGTAGATGTAACAAAAAGGATGATAAATCCAATATTGGAGCAGTGAATTCATAAACCAGTTTTGATCATAGATTTTTAGTTGATGAGGAATTAAGTTAAATCAACGGGAAAGTGTCTATAACTCAAAGTCATACCACTGTAATTTTTGTTTTAAGGAGATTTCATGTTTAAAGTGGTTTGGTCATGAGTTTTGTGAAGTCACTACAATCTGTCTAGAGTTTCAGAACAGTAGCACTCTTTTGAAATAAGCAAATCAGAACTTTAATCAAGTTTTCTTGATCCAAAATAAATTTTTATAGGTAGTTTAATGTGTTAAGAAGCTACCCTAAAAAGACTAAAGCATTTCTGAATTTTTTACTATTTTTAAAAAATCGTACAAAATCTCTGGACCGAGATTTGTAAATCTCTGAGTGATGTCTGGTTTTTGTACATTTCCCAGGGATCTAACCGTTGAAATTTTGATCTTCTTTTTGGGATGGAAACTAGACACACAAAGGCATTTTTTGTTCAAAATTCACCGACATCAAACCATGGGAAGCATGCTTTTTATGCCTTTTACTTTCTGGTCTGCTCTATGTAATTTTCAGAATTTTATGACATATTTGACCAACTTTGTAAATAATGGTCCAAATGACTTTTCTATGACCTAGGCTCAAACCATGTTTTAATAATGATCAATTAAACTTGAATTCAAAGTTTAACTGATCTAAGTCACTGAGTATTTCATAAGTTATTCTTGTTCATGTACATATTCATCCATGTGGCTTGATGTTTGTAATTAGGACTTATTTGCTGCGAAATCAGAAATTCTAGGTTCGATCCCCAGCAGAGTCGCCAGATTGTGGATATCGCAATTTTTCTCCTTTACCCACAACTTTTCTTTTAAAATTCTTTTAAAATTTCAATTTCAAAACAAATGAGTCGCTACTTAATTTTTCAAAGGAAAACTAAGAAATCATTTCAAAAGGAAACTGATCTTTGGCGAAACCAAAAATTAATTAGGTCCGGGGATTAAGGAATGAGAGAGGAAGGAGCCCGTCGGACTAAAACACCCTCTCTCATCCTATCTTGCGATAGGCCTCTACTCAACACACTTTTAATTGAATTACTAATCTAAGCATGCCCTCAACTAATACATAGATATATGTATACACTACACAAATATGTCGAAGTGGTATAAAATTACCAATTTACAAATATCATTCAAAAGCCACGTAATTCAAATAGCAAGCAATATGATATGCAAATAGGGAACTAGAGAACTTATCCGGGATCCGGCCGCGAATATTAAACGTGCAAATGCATGCAAATAGATAAAACCTAGGAAAAGAGTTTCTAATCCATATATACAAGTAAAGCAAGTCCCAATTCTAAGTTGTCGCACTTGAAGTCAAAAATCAATTAAAATCAAAGAATACAATAAACTAGAGAGGGGTTGAGAAATTGTACCTCAATAGCGCTACAAAATAGAGGTTAGTGAACATAATATACAAGATATAAAGTTGGATCTTAAATAACAATCCTAGACTTCTAGCTTAAATCTATCAAGTGTAATTAAATGTAAAGCGAACAAGTCCTAATTACAAATATCAAGCCACATGGATGAATGTATACATGAACAAGAGTAAATTATGAAATGTTCATTGATTTAGATCACTTAAACTTTGAATTCAAGTTTAATTGATCATTATTAAAACATGGTTTGAGCCCTAGGTCATAGAAAAGTCATTTGGACCATTAAAGTTGGTCAAATATGTCATAAAATTTTGAAAATTACAGAGAGCAGACCAAAAAGTAAAAGGCATAAAAAGCATGCTTCTCATGTTTGATGTCGGTGAATTTTGGACACAAGATGCCTCTGTGTGTCTAGTTTTCATTCCAAAAAGAAGATCAAAGTTTCAACGGTTAGATCTCTGGGAAATGGACAAAAACCAGACATCACTCAGAGATTTACAAATCTTTGTCCAGAGATTTTGTATGATTTTTTAAAAATAGTAAAAAAAATCAGAAATGCTTTGGTTTTTTTAGGGTAGCTTCCTAACACATTAAACTACCTATAAAAATTTATTTTGGATCAAGAAAACTTGATTAAGGTTCTGATTTGCTTATTTCAAAAGAGTGTTACTGTTCTGAAACTCTGGACAGATTGTAGTGTCTCTGCTGGTGATCGAACCCAGAATCTCTGCTGAGGCCTAACCGAGTGCCGTCCTGAGCCTCATTTTGGCCAGGGTTTGTTTGTAATAATTCAGCCCACCTGCAAACAAAAGAGAGAATAAATGTGCGCATCATGCATTCATTTCATTTATTTATTCATTCATGCATTCACAGAAGCATTCAAGGTTAAAATAAAAGAGGGACCAAGCTATGGTCCCACATACGACAAAATATATATATACCAAGCATAATAAAAAAGGACCAAGCTATGGTCACACATACGATGAATAGCAATAAAAAACAGAAAAGATAAAGGCAAGTGCCTACATAATAAAAAAGGACCAAGCTATAGTCACACATACGATGAATAGCAATAAAAAACAGAAAAGATAAGGCAAGTGCCTATCCTACCGGCTATCCTGAAGCCATCATCAAGAGTAAAGTGTGTGCATGTGTATATACAATCATCCAAAATACAGTATAAGTCCTCTCCAAAAACACTCAAAAATAAAAAGAGAGAAAGAAAAGTCAGCCCCGGCCCCGAGTCTGGCGAGTGACGCGTCTGAGAGGCTCATCCTCTGACTCTGTGTCGCTCCCGCCTCCTCTGCCCCTGCCTCTGCCGCTACTAGTACCCTCACCACCGCCTTCACCACGTCCAGTACCGCTGCCTCTAGGGGCATCGCTGAGAGGGATGCCGAACTGCTGGAGCTCTCCAACATACCGGGATAGAGCCCCCACCTGTTCCTCCTGGATGGAGGGAGCAAGTCAAATTACCAATAAAAATGGCTTGGAAAGCAAGATAAATAAATAAAAAGGAGCATTTTCATTCTTATCAAATCTCTCGTATGAGCCTCAGCAGCCGCTCGCGCCCTTTCAGCCTGGGCAAAAGGAAAAATGGTTAGAATGTCTAAATAAAACTACAGTTTTATATAAAGCAAGATTTAGAAATTACCCTTCACTCTCGGCCGTAAATCCACTCTCTCACGCTGTGAGCATAGAACAAGCCCTCCTCCGCATAGTCCCGCGGGACATGATCGTACTGGAGCGGAATGGTAGGAGCACCCGCCTGATATCTGGGGACCATGGTAGTAGTCTGCTCGCCGTAGGAGGCTGTCCTAAGACTCCAATCCCAGGGCGGTAGAGCAGGAGCCCGAGCAGCAGCAGGGACGGGCTGCAAGGAAGAATGAATCCAGTAAGAAGATCAAACACGCATGTTCAAAGGAATTAAAGGAAAAGGCTGAAAGAAACTCACCCGGGTCACCTCCATCAGGGGGAAGTTCCTCATCAGCTTCGCAGCACGGAAAGTTGCGCATCCCGCTGGAGGCCCCACGAAACCCTAAAGAGACAGACCAGCTAGGGCAACCGTAAGCGCGGAACCCTAGAGGGTATCCGTAGCTCTCATGGACTCCGGCGGGGGGTATGGCACGAAGAAAGACTCGGTCGCCAAGGACTGTCTAGTCACCCTCTCTCTCAGGTACCATGCCCGAGCCTCTGGTCCACCCAACAAGACCCTCTGTGGGTCATACCCAATCGACTCCCGTATCCCCTAGGAGGTCTCTAGAAGTACGTCAAGTCAGGGCTGTCATCGGACGTGCTGCTCTCGTAAGATCGTCAGGAAGTTCTTGAACGAGATAAAATCGTGAGTTCCGGTCTTCCGCCCGTCCCGATCCTTCGCCCACTTCAGCCCCTGGGGCATGATGAGGGCGTCTGCTGGTCGCGTATCAGGCGACATCATGTGCAAGTGCTCATGGGACCAAATCTGCAAGAAAGAAAGAGGAACATAAGTTTTGGAAGAGCATTAATACAGAAATCTGGAATAAGAATGCAAAGCTTAAATCAGGATTAGGAAATTAATAAAAGAAGAGAAGTATACCTCCCGGGCCCTCTAGAAGCTGCGAGTAGAGGCTGGGCTATCCTGGGATATCTCTCCCATATGCTGGTAGAGGATGGCTAGCCCTGCCCCGGCCCAATCATACTGATATATCTGATCCATACGCTCCAGGGACCCCAGTAGCGTCACAGAGATCCGATCTCCCTTGGTGCTCAGCAGCGAGCACCCCAGCACATACATCAGAAAATCCCGGGCCATCTGCTTGTCAGTAAAGCCCTGTCGGCCTCAAAAAGTATCCAGGAACCACTTGGCCGTGACCAAGGGCTCCTCCAGGACGGCTCCCAGCAGCGGCTCGATCCGATCCCACTCCCTCGCCGCATCCAGGTAGCGAAGGCTCTCTCCCCCAAAAGGGATCCCAGTGATCATGGAGAAATCCAACTGCGTCATCGTCATCTCGCCGAATGGAAAGTGGAATGTGCTGGTGATATCCCACCACTTCTCTGCCAATGCATGAATCTGCCTCAGGTCATTGGACCTCTTCTCTGCCAATGCATGAATCTGCTCGCTCAACTCCGTGTACTACTCATAACCGTGGGCGAGATTGCCGTGCCCATTCAGCACCTTGGGCTGCAACTGCAAGAAAGAATCACAAGATTTGATGTCAATAAATGGATAAAGAAAGAAAAAAGCAAGAAAAATAAATAGGTGATAAAAGCAACATAAGAATGAATACTAAGAGAGAAAAGGGAATAATTTGGAAATACTCGCAGGAAAATTCACAAGCATGCTACTCGTTTGCATTCATACTAAGTTCAGCAGCCGTTCACACAATAAAAAAAAGAAATGAGAGGGGAAAGCATTTACAATACTGAAGAGATTTTCAGAAAAGGAAAAGAAGAGATGGTTCACTTCCGTAGAGTTTCAAAAGAAATTCAGTTTCAAAAGAAATTCGGATTCAAAAGATGTCTAAGCCGGAATTAAAATTAAAAAGCAGCAATGGCGCTCGAAAAACAAATTGTCGCTATGCATTAGGGGCATGTGCAAGATCTTGATTAACATAAGCATAGATACGATTGGAACACCCGGAAGATCAACGAGCATAAAGAGGCATGAGAAATTATATTGCATAGCATTCATGAATTTCAAAAAAGAATAGAATTGAAAAAGATAGAAAAAGGGCGTTTACCTCGCGCTTGAACGCGCGGGCGGATAAGTGCTCCTCTGGATCCAGGAGCAAGAGTGTAGGGTCAGGATGAGGAGTGGCCCAATATTTGGACTTCTTCCGGCTGCCGGAATCGCTCACCATAATCTGTTAAGAAAGAGAAAAGATTCGCGTGTTAGATTCATAAAAAAATTAAAAAAAACAACAAAATAATGAGAATAACTCGAGTTTTGATCAAGTAGAACTAACCTGATAAGTCCTGGCTAGATCAATACAAGTAAGAAGAGAAGAGGGAAAAATTTCTCCAGAGAGATTTCGGGCTAGAGAAATGAGGGAATAAAATGAAATGAAACTCTCGGTTTAAACTTCTGTCGCCCAAACGCGACACTCGGTTTTCGTGCGCGGTAGTTGATGAACTGTCGTGCGGCACTCTCTGAATGCCGTGACGGCACCCTGTAAGTGTCGTACGGAAGTCAGTGACTGCCGCGAGTTTGAAGCGTGTGCCGCGTTTAAGTCGGTCAAGAGATATTTTGTTTCCGCCCAAAATTCAAAATTGTGCCCCAGTATTTGGATTTAACCCCCAAATTTTACCCTCATTGTGCTTTTAACCCCCGAGGTTTGTTTTCAGGATCAAATTGGCCCTAAAATTTGAAAATTGAAATAATTTTAAGTCTGTGGGCTTCCCAAATTTTGAAAAAAGAAATAATTTGGAGTCCGTGGGCTCCCAAATTTTGCAAGTTGAAATGATTTTGAGTCTTGACTCACCCCATGATTACCCCATTTTTTTTAGAGTAACAGATTTACGTCGATCCTTTGTTTTGAGAATGTAACGGATTTACATTCTCGATTCTCGCAACAGATTTGCGTTAACCCTCGTTTTAAGAATGTAACGGATTTACGTTCTCGGTTCTCGTAACAGATTTACGTCAATCCTTTGTTTTGAGAATGTAACAGATTTGCATTCTCGGTTCTCGCAACAGATTTGCGTTAACCCTCATTATGAGAATATAACGGATTTATGTTCTCGATCCGCGTAACAGATTTACGTCGATCCTTTGTTTTGATAATGTAACGAATTTACATTCTCGGTTCTCGCAACAGATTTGCGTTAACCCTCGTTTTGGGAATGTAACGGATTTACGTTCTCGGTTCTCGCAACAGATTTGCGTCGATCCTTTGTTTTGAGAATGTAACGGATTTGCATTTTCTGTTCTCGCAACAGATTTGCGTTAACCCTCGCTCTGAGAATATAACGGATTTAGATTCTCGGTTCTCGCAACAGATTTGCGTCGATCTTTTGTTTTGAGAATGTAACGGATTTGCATTCTCGGTTCTCGCAACAGATTTGCGTTAACCCTCACCTTGAGAATATAACGGATTTAGGTTCTCGATTCTCGCAACAGATTTACGTCGATCCTTTGTTTCGAGAATGTAACGGATTTACATTCTTGGTTCTCGCAACAGATTTGCGTGAACCCTTGTTATGAGAATGTAACGGATTTACGTTCTCGGTGCTCGCAACAGATTTGCGTCGATCCTTTGTTTTGAGATTGTAACGGATTTGCATTCTCGTTTCTCGCAACAGATTTGCGTTAATCCTCATTTTCAGAATGTAACGGATATACGTTCTCGGTTCTCGCAACAGATTTGCGTTAACCACTCTGAGAATATAAAGGATTTAGGTTCTCGGTTCTCGCAACAGATTTGCGTCGATCCTTTATTTTGAGAATGTAACGGATTTTCATTCTCGGTTCTCGCAACAGATTTGCGTTAATCCTCATTTTGAGAATGTAATGGATTTGCGTTCTCGGTTTTCGCAACAAATTTGCGTTAACCCTTGTAGACACCCCATTTTTACCGTCCTTTAATAAAAAAAATATATACAAAAAAAAAGAAGAAAATAAAAAATAAAAAGAAAAAGAGAACTGACTCGTGCAGGGGGCCCACTGGGCACGCAAATCGAGGAAAAGACGAAAAATCCATCGGGGATGCCAACAAGGGTTTTAATGGCCATTCTAGGTCATTCAGATTCATCAATCATACGGAAGTTCAAAACGGCGGTCGTCGCTCGGCGCGGGTCCCGAATCGGCTAATCGGGAGGTCAGAAAATGAGTCAGAATCAAGACCGGGGCAACCGAAGGCAGGTCAAAGCGGCCGTAAGTCAAAGAAAGCATGGAAATGACTTCTGGGAAAGGAAAATGGGTCCAGACGGGCAATCAGAGGAAGAAGCGGTGGCCTGTTGGTTCGTACAGTCTAGAGACAACATAGAGAGGGGCAAAACGGTCAATTTTGAGCCCGGGAGCAGAGATCATCGATCTGACTGTATGGAGTTGAAGGTAATCTCAATACAAGCACAAAGAACTTTGAATCGGTCAAATCCGACGGTCGGATCAAGAGATATGGGTAACCCTAATTCCACAATCCAGGATCAGCATAGGGAGGGGCAAAATGGTCATCTTTTGTGCCTAGGCATAGAGATCATCAATCCGACTATACGGGGCTGAAGGTAATATCGATACAAGAATAAAGAACTTCAAACCAGTCAGATCCGACGGTCGGATCACGAGATATCAGTAACCCTAATTTTGCAGTCCAGGATCAACATAGGGAGGGGCAAAACGGTCAATTTTGAACCCGGGAGTAGAAATCGCCGATCCGACCGTGGGGATTTGTCGGTAAAGCTAAATGAAGACTAAATATTTTTGAATCGCTCAAATCAAACGGCCGGATGGGAAAAACAAGCTTCGGAAGACCGAACGGCCAAGATCGGGGGTTGTAAGGATCCGAAATGCGTCCCGTTCGCACCGGATCCTCCCCAACCCAAAATCCTCTATAAATAGGACCCTTGGGTGCTGCAAAAAAAAAAAGAAAAAAAAGGAAGCTCTCCAAGCTCAAAAGAAGCTCTCTCTATCTCTCCACCATTGTTATCTTCCCCAAAGCTTCCAAAAACCCAAAATCACCACCACCACTCCAAGCCCAAATTTGAGCCTTCATGCCATCTTTTCTTCTCAGCCATCACCCTTGGCCCTCATTACAACCCGACAAAGTCCTCTCGGATTGATCAAATATTAAGCACACTCGGTTGACTAAAAGCCGGAATCAAAGTACCGGTCAGCCTTCAAAACCCTGGAAGGCAACGCCTGCCATCTCCACAAAAGAGCTTCGCACTTAAAGACAAAAAAATAAAGGAGCATAGACCGAAGGGCATGGTGAAAACCCGCGAGGGCGCCGTGAGTAAAAACGAGGCTATGGCAAGAAACAAAACTGTCGACGCGGTGAAAACCTGAAAAGGCGCCGACGTGCAACAATGACAGAGCCGGACTTGGCGAAATAGAGAGAGCTTCTTTTGAGCTTGGAGAGAGCCTGCTTAATATTTGATCAATCCGAGAGGACTTTGTCGAGTTGTAATGAGGGCCAAGGGTGATGGCTGAGAAGAAAAGATGGCATGAAGGCTCAAATTTGGGCTTGGAGTGGTGGTGGTGATTTTGGGTTTTTGGAAGCTTTGGGAAAGATAACAATGGTGGAGAGATAGAGAGAGCTTCTTTTGAGCTTGGAGAGCTTCCTTTTTTTTTTTTTGCAGCACCCAAGGGTCCTATTTATAGAGGATTTTGGGTTGGGGAGGATCCGGTGCGAACGGGACGCATTTCGGATCCTTACAACCCCCGATCTTGGCCGTTCGGTCTTTCGAAGCTTGTTTTTCCAATCCGGCCGTCCGATTTGAGCGATTCGAAAATATTTAGTCTTCATTTAGCTTTACCGACAAATCCCCACGGTCGGATCGGCGATTTCTACTCCCGGGTTTAAAATTGACCGTTTTGCCCCTCCCTATGTTGATCCTGGACTGCAAAATTAGGGTTACTGATATCTCGTGATCCGACCGTCGGATCTGACTGGTTTGAAGTTCTTTATTCTTGTATCGATATTACCTTCAGCCCCGTATAGTCGGATTGATGATCTCTATGCCCGGGCACAAAAGATGACCATTTTGCCCCTCCCTATGCTGATCCTGGACTGCAAAATTAGGGTTACTGATATCTCGTGATCCGACCGTCGGATCTGACTGGTTTGAAGTTCTTTATTCTTGTATCGATATTACCTTCAGCCCCGTATAGTCGGATTGATGATCTCTATGCCCGGGCACAAAAGATGACCATTTTGCCCCTCCCTATGCTGATCCTGGATTGTGGAATTAGGGTTACCCATATCTCTTGATCCGACCGTCGGATTTGACCGATTCAAAGTTCTTTGTGCTTGTATTGAGATTACCTTTAACTCCATACAGTCAGATCGATGATCTCTGCTCCCGGGCTCAAAATTGACCGTTTTGCCCCTCTCTATGTTGTCTTTGAACTGTACGAACCAACAGACCACCGCTTCTTCCTCTGATTGCCCGTCTGGACCCATTTTCCTTTCCCAGAAGTCATTTCCATGCTTTCTTTGACTTACGGCCGCTTTGACCTGCCTTCGGTTGCCCCGGTCTTGATTCTGACTCATTTTCTGACCTCCCGATTAGCCGATTCGGGACCCGCGCCGAGCGACGACCGCCGTTTTGAACTTCCGTATGATTGATGAATCTGAATGACCTAGAATGGCCATTAAAACCCTTGTTGGCATCCCCGATGGATTTTTCGTCTTTTCCTCGATTTGCGTGCCCGGTGGGCCCCCTGCACGAGTCAGTTCTCTTTTTCTTTTTATTTTCTTCTTTTTTTTTTTGTATATATTTTTTTTATTAAAGGACGGTAAAAATGGGGTGTCTACAGCTGCCCCTCTTTGTCAAGTTTTGCGGAGCAAATCAGGACAAAGATTTCGAGAGACGACCCATTTTTGCCGAATCCTTTTGAAAACGTGAGAAAATATGTACAATGGTGTGACCGATCTCGAAAAGTGTTCAAGATGCCTACGTATCCTCCGTTAGGAAGAATCAGGTCGGACGTAGTTCGAGTGCAAGTGCCGTAGGGCAAGAAGAGAACGTACCTTGGTGGACGAAAAATGATCGGATGGTGTGGTCGGGCTTCGTAAAAGCTGCCTACGTATCTCCTGTCGGGAGAATCAGACCGGGCGTAGTTCGTAACGAACTTAGAATTTGGGTGTTTTGCCATTTTGAAGCAAAATGAGGGATGCCACGTTGGGCGAGAGAGGGGGAACACCACGTTCGGTGAACAAAAATTTGCCGTTTTGAAGCAAATGTGAGAGATGCCACGTTGGGCGAGATAGGGAACACCACGTTCGGTGAACAAAAATTTGCCGTTTTGAAGCAAAGGAGAAAGTTGGTGTAATCAAGAAGTGCGAAGCCGCGTAATCTTGAATTCTAACCGAAAATTGAGAAGTGTATTTTAAAAGTGTTGATTCGAAGGCATGTTAGTGGATGCCACGTCGAGCCGAGTTTTGAAAAGAGTTGGTTCGAAGGCATGCCAGTGGATGCCACGTCGAGCCGAGTTTTGAAAAGAGTTGGTTCGAAGGCATGCCAGTGGATGCCACGTCGAGCCGAGTTTTGAAAAGAGTGTCGATTCGAAGGCATACTAGTGGATGCCACGTCGAGTCGGAGAGTGAGAAATGTACCTTTCTATCTGAGTTTTGGGATGAGGATGCCCGACTGGAAGTTTTTGACTCTGAGAGATTTCTGATGATCCCGAGTCCTTGAAATGATGGATTTTCTTCCATCAAGAGCTCGTCCCTCCATCGCGTAGCTGGGACTTTCCTGTAAAAGGAGGATATCCGTATGCTCTATCGATGTGTTAGTGAATGACATGCTAGTCTACTGACCTTAGAGGGCTTCAAAAATTTTCGTGGAAATCTGGACAAAACCCATCGTGCCAACTGGATATCACATTCTTCGACTTTGTCTAGAGCTTCGCTCGTGTTCGAACGGACCTTTGATCGTAAGTGTAGAGATTCGAATGCTGAAACCTTCGACATGAGGTCCCCTATTTTTTTACTTTTATTTTTATTTTTATTTTTTATTTTTTATTTTTTTTGAAGCGCGTTTTTACCCTTAGCGCCCTTTCAGGTTTTCGCCAAGTCCGGCTCTGTCATTGTTGCACGTCGGCGCCTTTTCAGGTTTTCACCGCGTCGACAGTTTTGTTTCTTGCCATAGCCTACATTTTTACTCACGGCGCCTTCGCGGGTTTTCACCATGCCCTTCGGTCTATGCTCCTTTATTTTTTGGTCTTTAAGTGCGAAGCTCTTTTGTGGAGATGGCAGGCGTTGCCTTCCAGGGTTTTGAAGGCTGACCGGTACTTTGATTCCGGCTTTTAGTCAACCGAGTGTGCTTAATATTTGATCAATCCGAGAGAACTTTGTCGGGTTATAATGAGGGCCAAGGGTGATGGCTGAGAAGAAAAGATGGCATGAAGGCTCAAATTTGGATTCTTCTTTCTTTTCCTTGGGTTCTGGCTGTTACGACCGTCTGATTTTTTTGTTTTTCCTTGGGGATTATTTTTCTCTTCTTTTTGCTTTTGAATTCCATGCACTTTGACTCACTCTTTTGTCTTCTTTTTTTTTCCTTATTTGGATTCGAGTGAGTTTTCCTTGTCGGGATTTTGTTGCATGTTCATCAACTTGTTTTTTCCTTGCCCCAGTATTGAGATACAGTCGTTTTGAAAGTATTTGAAATGAACAAAAGGCTCAAAATGGCTGACGAATGGATTTTATTAATTTGTACAGATAGCAGAATTGAAGGCCTCTCTTCATTTTGATCAAAAATCAAGTACACTGGTTTGACATTAAGCATAGAATCTCTTGACCGAGTCAGAATTGATGGGCTCCGGAAACACATCGCCGTCCATTTCAGTTAACATCAGAGCTCCTCCGGACAGTGCTTTCTTGACGATGTACGGGCCCTCCCAGTTGGGGGCGAATTTTCCTTGTGCTTCTTCTTGGAAGGGAAAGATTTTCTTTAGGACCAGGTCGCCCTCCTTGAAATGCCGAGGTCGGACTTTCTTGTTGTAGGCTCGGGCTATCCTCTTCTGGTAGCATTGACCGTGACACAAAGCGGTTAGGCGCTTTTCGTCGATCAGACATAATTGCTCATACCTTTCGCGTACCCATTCAGCTTCTTCCAGCTCGGACTCCATGAGAATCCTTAGTGATGGGATCTCGACTTCAACTGGGATGACGACCTCCATTCCGTAGACCAGAGAGTAGGGAGTTGCCCCTGTTGATGTTCGGATCGATGTTCGATAGGCCATGAGAGCCAATGGTAGCATTTCGTGCCATGTCTTGTAGTTATCGGACATCTTTCGCATGATCGTCTTGATATTTTTGTTGGCTGCCTCAACTGCCCCATTCATCTTTGGACGGTAAGGTGCGGAATGCCTGTGAGTGATCTGGAATTGCTGACAGAGTTCTTTCATCATGTCATTGTTAAGATTTCTGGCATTATCCGAGATGATGGACTCCGGGAGACCGAATCAGCATATCAGAATGTTCTTGACGAATCTCGTGACGACCTCTTTTGTAACCCGTGCATAAGATTCTGCCTCGACCCACTTTGTGAAGTAATCGATAGCCACCAGTATGAAACGATGACCGTTGGACGATTTCGGAGTGATAGGACCGATGACGTCCATTCCCCACATGGAAAAGGGCCATGGAGTCGTCATAGGATGCAAGTCCCTTGGCGGTGCGTGGATCTGGTCGGCATGGATTTGACATTGACGACACTTCTTTACAAAATTGACGCAGTCGCGCTCTATGGTGAGCCAGAAGTGTCCTGTCCGCATTATCTTCTTGGCAAGCATGAGGCCGCTCATATGTGGACCGCAAACTCCTCCGTGTACTTTCTCTATTAGGTGATCAGCGGTTGTGGCTGCCACGCATCTAAGTAAGCCCAGATGGTGGTTCCTCCGGTATAGAACGCCACCGCTGAGGAAGAATTGTGAGGCGAGCTTTTGGAGAGTGCGGCGTTCCGCAATATTAGTATTTGGAGGGTACTCTTGCTTTTCCAGGAAGTTGACGATATCGAAATACCACGGCTTGTCGCTTGATCCTTCCCCAATTTGATAACAGTAAGCTGGCCTTGATCTTTCCTCGATGGTCAGGGGCGGAATTTCATCCGAGTTGGGGACTTTGATCATGGATGATAGAGTTGCAAGAGCGTCGCCGAAATCATTCTGATCTCGAGGAATGTGGTTGAACTCGACGTAGTCGAATCCTTGACATAGATCGACTAAGCACCTCCTGTACGGGATGAGCTTGGTGTCTCGCGTGGCGTATTCCTCCGTAGATTGTTTGATGACAAGCTCAGAGTCTCCGAACACTGCCAACCTGTGAATATCCATGTCGAGGGCCAACCTCAAACCTAGGATGCAAGCTTCGTATTCCGAGACATTGTTGGTCGCGTCGAAGTTCAGTTTACAACAGGCCGGAAAGTGCATTCCGTCTTTTGATATGACAACTGCCCCTGCCCCAGCTCCTTTACTGTTGGATGCTCCGTCGAAATACATTCGCCATCCATCGAAGTCCTCGCCTTCATTTTCACCGGTAGCAAAAAGGACAGCCTCGTCTGGGAAAGCCGTGTTCATTGGCTCGTAGTTGTCTGCCGGTGATTCAGCAAGTTGATCGGCGATCGCCTGTCCCTTGATGGCCTTTTGAGTGACATAGACGATGTCGAACTCGGTTAGAAGCATCTGCCATTTAGATATCTTCCCAGTCAAGACGGGCGATCAGATATACCGTATGGCTGAGCAGATAATGACGGAGTCTTGTGGCGGCCCAAGCGAGGGCGCAACAAGTCCGTTCCAGTAGTGAGTATCTGGATTTGCTTTCAGTGAACCTCTTGCTCAAGTAGTAGATAGCATGTTCCTTTCGTCCGGTTTCGTCGTGCTGCCCCAGTACACAAGCCATCGAATTATCAAGTACTGACAAGTACAGCAAAAGAGGACGTCCTGGCTCTGGTAGAACGAGGACCGACGGATTCAGGAGATATTTCTTGATTGTTTCGAAAGCGCCTTACAGTCCTCATTCTATTTTTTGTCGGAGCCTTTCCGGAGCAATTTGAAGATCGGCTCGCACTTGTCTGTGAGTTGTGAGATGAAACGGCTGATGAAATTGATCCGTCCTAGGAACCCCCGAATCTCCTTTTCCTTTGTGGGAGCAGGCATCTCGGTGATTGCTTTGATTTTTCCGGGGTCAATCTCGATGCCGTGTCGACTAACCATGAACCCTAGAAGCTTTCCTGAGGGGACGCCAAAGGCACACTTTGCTGGATTCAACTTGAGTTGGTACTTTCTGAGGCGATCGAAGAGTTTCTTGAGATCGGCCATGTGCTGAGAAGTTCTTTTAGACTTTATGATCATGTCATCGACGTAGACCTCAAGTTCTTGATGCATCATGTCATGGAAAAGCGCGGTCATGGCCCTCTAATAGGTTGCCCCAGCATTTTTAAGCCCGAACGGCATGACTCTATAGCAGAAAGTGCCCCAGGGAGTAATGAAGGCAGTCTTTTTCCCTATCTTCCTCATCCAGCAGGATTTGGTTGTAGCCAGAAAATCCATCCATGAAGGAATAGATCTCGTGCCCGGCTGTGTTGTCAACCAATATGTGGATGTTGGGCAGAGGGAAATCGTCCTTTGGGCTTGCCTTGTTAAGATCCATGTAGTCGACGCAGACCCGAATGCGACCGTCTTTCTTCGGCACGGGCACCACGTTTGCAAGCCATGTTGGATAGCTCACAACCATGATGAAGCCGGCTTCGAACTGCTTGATTACCTCTTCTTTGACTTTGAGGCTCCACTCTGGCTTTAGTTTCCGCAACTTCTGCTTGATCGGCGTGAATTCCGGCTTGACTGCGAGTTTGTGTGTGACGATGTCAGTGGCTAGGCCCGGCATGTCCTGGTATGACCAAGCAAACACATCCTGATATTCTTTCAAGAATTGAAAGAGTTCGTGCTTGTGCTCCGGTGTGAGTTGATGGCCGATTTTCAGTTCTCGAGGATTCTCGATTGTACCAACATTGATGGTGTCGGCCTCTTCTAAGTTAGGCTTTGGTTTGTCCTCAAGTTCTGATACCATTTTTCCAAGTTCAGAGGGGGTCTCGTCGTCGGAATTAGATTCTTCCTCCATACCCAAATGATTAAAGTCCATTTCCGTTTTCGAGTGATTCTTGACTTGTTCAATTTGTGTGATATCCAGGTGATTAATGAGTTTAGTCACAGATTCCCTGAAATCGATTTTGCAAGAAAAGAAAAAGAGATTCAGAAATAGAGTTTTAAAACAAGGTCAGTAAACTTGAATTTCATTCATTAAACAAAAAGATAGAAGCCTTTTACAAAGATTGTTATTTCTCACTCGGCCGGCTTAAGTCAAGTGAGAACTTTTACAGATATCCTTTTTTTTTACCCAGATGCCCTTTTACACAGTAGAGGGCGGATCTCCCAGTTGTTCAGAGTTTCCTCTGGCTCTAATCGGCGGACCGTTGGCTTGGTGGAGGCTCCTGGCCCAGTGATCGTGGCGACATTTTCCTCGAATAGGTCTCGGATACTGCCTGTCGGGACCATGGACGTCCAGTCGATCGTCAGAGTGGGCTGACCTGCCTGGTCAGGGAATATTGTCTCGGCTGGGTGGGGGGCTTCGTCTCCCGAATGTGTGGAATTGGCCTTCCGATTTTGCGACCGGATCTCTTGTCCTTTCCCCGTCTCTTCTTATATCCAAGACCGCAGGTGTCCTTCTGGTTTGGCAGATCGATCGGCTGTATCTGCCCTTGGTTTGACCTCCCAAGCCCCTTTCCGGGCTTATATCCGAACGTCTTCAATTGCCTGGCCATGTTCAGATGAGCCTGCGAGTATGCAGGTTTTCTTGTTGGTTTCCCTTCCGGAGCGAAGGTGGCAGAGACCAATTCAAAGACTTGGTATGAGGCAGGTTCAGTCTCCTTGCCTGCGTTAATATGCGGTAGTGATGGCTTTCCGGATGTGGCAAACTCTCGTTCGCCATGGACGACGACTAGAAGCCCATCGATTGCATATTTAACATTTTGATGCAGGGTGGAGGGAACCGCCCCGGCTGGATGGATCCATGGCCTTCCGAGGAGCATACTATAGGCTGCCGGGATGTCTAGGACCTGGAAGGTGATTTGAAATTCATACGGCCCGATCTCGACTGGCAGGTGGATCATTCCGATTGTCTCCTTTCGAGATCCATCAAATGCCCGGATCACTGTGTTTGACCGTTGTACCTTCTCTGGGTCAATACCCATCCTCTTGATTGTGCTCAGGGGACAAACATTGACTGCTGACCCGTTGTCGACGAGAACCTGACTGAGGATCATTCCGTTGCTTTTTACTGTCAAGTGCAGGGCTTTGTTATGTCCGGTGCCCTCTGGTCCCATCTCCTCATCAGAAAAGGAGATGATGTTGAAGGTGGAGACATTCCCCACAATATCGGCAAACTTGTCAGCCGAGATGCCGTCAGCCACATGGGACTCGTTAAGGACTTTGAGAAAGGCATCTCGGTGAGTCTCGGAGGTCAAAATCAGTGACAGCATGGAAGAGTGGTCTGGAGCCTTCCGTAGTTGCTCGATAATCTGATATTCACTGCGTTTGAGCAGCGTCAAGAATTTCTCCGCCTCTTTGGCCGAAACCGGCAGTTTTGGCGGGCAATCTGTGCGGGCAACTTCGGTCTGGCCTAAGAACCCCTCTGTATTAGAGACCTCCCCCTGGTTGTCTTGGCCTTGGGCCTGATATACCCACGGGATGGCGTGAGCATCAGTCACCGGTGGTTGGATGACAGGTAGAGGAGAGTGGAGAATTATCGGGTCAGCAGGAGTGGTGAAGACCTCTAGCAAGGGCTTTTACCGGAGCCGGAATGGCTTGAATGCTTTTTTGGATTGTTGGGTCGGGAGCAGAAAGGACTTCCAACAAAGGTCTTATTGGAGTTGGGGTGATCTGGATTCCCCTTTGGATTGTTGGATCGGGAGTGAAGAGGGATTTCGTACCCTTTTGGATTTTCTTCGCGGGAGCGGTGTGAACTTCTTTATCTTCTTGAGTCACCGAGCTGGGAATGATCGACTCCTGTGCAACGAGCACAACAAGCGGCGTAGCAGGAGTGGTATGGAGAGCAAGGCAGGAGAGATTCCTCCTGATAGATTCTGATGGAGAGGGGCCGACCCACCTTGGCCGAGGATGCTGATTGATGGTCATTACGGCCCCTTCTTCCTCTACGATCACAGCATTGATCGACCCCCCGGCTTCATGTTGCGGGAGAGGGTTATGGGCGATATTGGCCTGTTGCTCAATTGGTTTTACGGCAATTCTCCCGTCGTCTATCAAATCTTGAATTTTATGCTTTAGGGAGAAACAGTCGTCCGTGGAATGCCCCACCATTCCCGAGTGATACTCGCAGCGTCGGCTATGATCATAGGATTTCGGGAGTGGATCGGGCGTCTTCCCAGCTGGGATTAGAGTAATGGCTCCTTGGGCCAGCAGCTTGCTCATGATAGAACTTTGCGATTCAGCCAGTGGCGCAAAGACCCGAGCTCGGTTGAGCTTCTTCTGCTGGAAATTTTCAGTTTTGGCTGGTTGCTGCGGATTCTGACGGTAGCCCTGTGGTTGAGGCGTGAATGGCTGAGGCTGTGCCATTGGTTGTTGGTACACGGACACGGCTTGCTGATATCTCGGAGGAGGCGGAGCCGGCTGCTGGATGAAGTTTACAGGGGCGTACTGTCCGGCGTCGGGGTAGACCACAGCCATTTCATTCTCTTTCTTGGGCTTTTCAAAAGAAGCTCTCTCTATCTCTCCACTATTGTTATCTTCCCCAAAGCTTCCAAAAACCCAAAATCACCACCACCATCTCCACCACCACTCCAAGCCCAAAACTAACACCACCACCACCTCTGTAAATCATTTACCCACAAATACCCAAAGTTTCAGATCCTAAGGGGCCCCCCAAATACCAGAAATCAGCCCCGAACCACCCAACCGGTCACCGGAATTGCAGATTCTGAAAAACACCCAAACGGAGCCCTAAACTGCATTTCTGTGTCTCACCACCCATACCATTGGCTTCGTATCGAAAAAACCATTGGCTTCGTATCGAAAAAACCAATCGACCTGTGTTTTCAGAACCACCAAAGGAGGTCCAGAGAAGCCACACGCGCCGCCGCAACCTTCCACGCGCCGCCGCACCACTCCGGCGCCTCCGCCGCCGTCCCTGTTCATCTCCGACGCCGGAAACCACCACCAACCCCTTCGTCTGGGCCGGACGATCCCGTCCGTACAGACCAATCACCGATCCGCCGCCGCCAGAAGCCGCACGCGCGCCACGCGCCTCCGCCGTCGCCACGCGCAGCGCGCCCAGTCAGCGCCGCGTCAGCGTCTGACTGACCAATCGCAGCGCGCCACGTGGCGTTGACTGCTGCGTCAGCGCTGACGTGGCTGCCACGTGGCAGTGGGCCCCACTTTGACATTTTCGCCATTTTCGAGGGTCCCGGACCCGTTTTTCGACGTTGCGACACTCATTCCTAGCTAATTTGGCCGTTCCGGACGCACTCGTGTGCTCAGAATTGTAAAATTCCACCGTTTGAAGCAGTTTCTCCATTTTTCAAGCTCATTTCTGTTCAAATCGGCCAGTTCAAATCGGCCAGTTTGGCGCCGACCGGTCCCGCCCGAAATCTGCCCGGACCGATTTTGCTCCGATTTTGCTCCGAAATCTGGGCCCCGTTTAGCTATTTTCCGAGCCGTTCTCTCAAGGTAAAGGGCCGTTTTCTCTTATTTTCTTGACACCGAATCCAATGTAAATGTAATAAATAAGTAAAGGACGAAGAAAGACTCTTTTTTTTCCTTTTTACTTTCTTTTCTTCTTTTCTACGACCGGCCTCGCCGTCGAATACTTGAAATAACGACCGGCCTCGCCGTCGAATACTTGAAAATAACGACCGGCCTCGCCGTCGAATACTTGAAAATAACGACTGGCCTCGCCGTCGAATACTTGAGATAACGACCGGCCTCGCCGTCGAATACTTGACCCTCACCATTGTGAACTGGCTAGATCCTAGTTCACTTGATCTTTCCGGTAGGCCGGATATTTTAACTCTTGTACATTCATAACTTGTCCTCTCTCAATTTTTTTTTTTTTTTTGCTCACTTAGCACTTACATAAATCATTGTAAAATCCTAATTCCAAAACAGGCGCCGACCCTTACTTCCGGTAACTTTCAAAAACCTTTCTTCAAAATGAACACTTCAAGTTATCCCGTTGTTCAATAACGCCGATAATATGAATGTTCAAATTCAAAACGGGCGCCGACCCTTACTTCCGGTAACTTTCAAAAACCTTTCTTTCAAAATGAACACTTCAAGTTATCCCGTTGTTCAATAACGCCGATAATATGAATGTTCAAATTCAAAACGGGCGCCGACCCTTACTTCCGGTAACTTTCAAAAACCTTTCTTTCAAAATGAACACTTCAAGTTATCCCGTTGTTCAATAACGCCGATAATATGAATGTTCAAATTCAAAACGGGCGCCGACCCTTACTTCCAGTAACTTTCAAAAACCTTTCTTTCAAAATGAACACTTCAAGTTATCCCGTTGTTCAATAACGCCGATAATATGAATGTTCAAATTCAAACGGGCACCGACTCTTACTTCCGGCAACCTTTTTCAAAACCGAACATTTCGATTAGCTACGTTGTTCAATAACGTTAACGACTTGAAAGTTCGAGACTCAAATGGGCACCGACCCTTACTTCCGGCACATAATCAAGGTTAAAGTCTAGGACTCGATTACGGTGATCGACTTCCTAGTTACACCGACTTTTCAAAAACACTATAACACACGAGCACGGTCAAACGCGACCAAAAATTTCAAAAAATAAATAACAAGTTAGAGCTACGTTTGGCCTGATTCTCAACCCGAGATACGTATGCAACCCCAAAACTTTTCATCTTTTTATCTTTTTTTCTCATTCTTTTATCTTTATGCCCCGTTATCATGAAAATGGCCAATTTGGCAACCATGCTTCGTCATGGATGTTCGAGGGTGCTTAATACCTTCCCTCGACATAACCGAGTCCCCGAACCCCTTTCTAAATCTCTGGTTTACTTATCAAAAACATAGGCTCACTTCCCCAAACTTTAAAAATATAAAGATATATTTCCGTATCTTTATCGGGATCCTAACACCCGTACAAAGTTAGGTGGCGACTCTGAAAAATCTACTTGGCCTATTTTTCAAAATAAAAATACTTCTCCCACATTCCTCTTTTTCCATTTTTAAAAAAAAAAAAAAAAAAAACACTCTTATATATATATTTAAAAAACCTTTTTTTTCCGTCGAGGTATATATTTAATAAACCTTTTTTTTTCCGTCGAGGTGCGACAACCCTCGATTTTTAAATCAAAAGCATCTTCTTGACCCCCGTAACAGATTCTGCATCAGTCAAGAATTCGGTAATCTTCTTTGACTAACGCGTCATGTAACGCGCGTCATACGTAGAGAAGACATGATAAGCATGACGCTTGCATAACCAGGTCTATTAAAAAAATACCATTACATAGCATGCGCATCACGACATGATAGGTGCATCCATCCGTGTGACTACTTGCGTTTGTGTGTGTTTGGCCCCGTGCCTGAACTATGCTTTGGTCTGATTCCTGATGGGATACGTAGGCAGCTCATCATGGAGCATGACCAATTAGAATTCCGCTACGCGCTCGCTTCCTTTTGCAACACATTTTGTTTTTCCTTAAATCCGACAGTTTGGTCAAAGGCTTGTTTTAACACAGGCTTCGACGTTCGCTTGTGGTTCGCGTTGCCCCACAAACTCTGCCGAAGAGGGGCAAACTATAGACACCTCGGTTTGACCAAACGTCGAATTAAGGAGTGTTACCTCCATATCCGATGATGACAATGTCCGAACTTATTTAGGACTTCCAAAGATGATTCAAGCTCTTCGAAAGACTCCCCAAACCAAAACAAAAAGAAAAAAGAAGGAAAAGAAAAAGAATAAACAGAGCGGCACTCAAGCCTTTCCGCGGCAGTCACGGACTGCCGTTGCGGTAGTCTCTGGACTGTCAGACGGCATTCGGTGATTGCCGCGAATTTCATCAAGTGCTGCAAAAATAACGAATTTTACTAAAAAACGGCAGTCCCTGGAGTTTTCTACGGCATTCAGTGAATGCCATTCCGGCAGCCTGTGAATGCCGCGCCGGCTTTCACTGAATGTCGATGCGGCATTTACTGAGTGCGCTTCCATCTCTGGTGAATGCCGCGTTTTTGCAACAGACAGCTGGTATGCAACACGTTTTGTACTATAAAAAGGACGACTGAATTAGGGTTTTCAGTCCTGAAATGACTGAAATACCCCTTTAAAATTGTCTATAAATAGAGGATGAATATTCACTTGCAAGGGAGGGAGACTTTTTCTTAAATCTAAGGGTTATATAAGAGTTCTTCTTACTTTAATCTTCATAATTATGAGTGAGTTTAGGATAGTTTAAAAAAGGAGTTGTGTGAATTAGTGTAGAAGAGCTTGATTTGTCTTTGGAAGTACTCCAAAATCACCAAGTTGAGGATACTTTGGAGGTAAACTCTAGCATGATTAGTCTTTATTCAAGTTTAATTATAAACATGTATGGAGTTCTTTAATTTCTCTTTTTATTTGTTGTGTCCATCCATTGGGTTCATAGGGCTCTCAATGGCTTACTTGAATCTCTTGATTTGAAATTCCTTAATCTCTTTGTAGTTTTATTATTTATGAGAGGATTAAGATACCCACTAGAATATTTAGCTAATGGGCCCAAACCCATCTTCATGGTTTGAGGTTTATTATGACTAAGTTTCATGAAGTTCTTCCATGCGTCTTTGAAATTTACAAACATAAGCATATTTAGTCTCCAATGACCATCAAAATATTGGAGAATTAGCTTTAGACAAGCCTAATCCCATGGTTTATTTGTCTAAAGTTAATAGGAATAACGTGAATTAACCCAATGAGCAGTGAGTTCACAATTTGTTTTCAATCATGAATTTTTAGCCGAACATCTAACCGTTGGAATGGAATGAAACCAACGGGAGAGTGTTTATAACTCAAATTTCTACCACTGTAATTTTTTGTTTTAGGATAGTTTCATGTTTTGGGTGATTTGATCAAGGGTTTTGTGAAGCAACCATAATCTGTCCAAAGTTTCAGAACATTAACACTCTTTTGAAAACATGCAAGTCAGAACCTTAATCAAGCATTTGTGACTCAAAATAATTTTTTCTAAGTAGATTAATGTGTTAGGAAGTTACCCTAAAAAGAACAAAGCATTTCTGATTTTTTTGCTATTTTTAGAAAATTGTCCAAGAACTCTGGACAGGAGGTTGTAGAATCCTGAGTGATGTCTGGTTTTTGTCCAATTCCCGGAGATCTAACCATTGAAACTTTGATTTTTCTTTTGGGTTAAAACCTACACACAGAGGCATCGTGTGTCCAAAATTCATTAAGATCAAACCATGAGAATCATGCTTTTTATTTCTTTGAAGTTCTGATCTGCTCTCAGCAATTTCCAGAATTCTGTAACAATTTTGATCAATCTTATAGATAATGGCTTAGATGATATATTCATGAGTTAAGGTTCAAACCATGTTTTAATAACGATTAATTAAGATTGAATTCAAAGTTTAAGAGATCTAAATCACTGAGTATTTCATAAGTTATTCTTGTTCATGTACATATTCATACATGTGGCTTGATGTTTGTAATTATGACTTATTTGCTTTAGATTTAATTACATTTGATGGATTTAAGCTAGAAGTCTAGGATTGTTATTTAAGATCCAACTTTATATCTTGTATGCCATGTGTACTAACCCTTTGTTTTGTAGCGCTATTAAGGTATGATTTCTTGAATTTCTCTTTAGTTTATTTTTATTTATTGATTTTATCGATTTTTCAATCTCATGTGCGACACATTAGAATTAGGATCTTGCCTTATGTGAATACATATGATTAGAGACTATTTTCTAGGATTTTCTTTCATTTGTATGCATTACACGTTTAATATCGCGGCTGGATCCCGGGTAAGTTCCCTTGTTCCCTATTGCATACCATATTGCTTGCTACTTGAATTATATGGTATTTGAATGATATTTTATTACTTGCGATCTTACACTCTTTAGACATGCTTTTATAATGTATATTTATACATATGTATTAGTTGAGGGCACATTTAAATTAATAATTCAATTAAAAGGATGTTAATTAAAGGCTTATCGCGAGATAGGACGAGAAAGGGGTGCTTTAGTCCGATGTGCTCCTTCCCTTTTCGTTCCATAATCCCCGGACCCAGTTAATATCTGGTTTCTAAAAGATCAGTTTGCATTAAAAATGGTTTCTTAATTTTCCTTTGAAAAAAAATTAAGTCGCGACTCATTGTTTTGAATTTGAAATTTTAAAAGAATTTTAAAAGAAAAGCTGTGGGTAAGAAAAATACAGTATCCACAGCAGCATAAACGGTTACACATTCTTATATTGTGCTTTAGTCTCAATATGTGGATAAGCGTGGTTATAGAGTGTTAAATTCGATTAGGCCAGATGATATCATATACCGGTACTTGTGTGCCAGAGGGTTGATTGGAAACCTGATCGGAAAGGGTGTCAAAGTATTACAAAGTATACAGATGGAAATCAACTTGAAAATAAGGGTTGCTAAGAAGAAAGAAGGTTGTTAGGAGTTGATTATTACCATATATAGCTCATGGGAGCAAACAAATATACTTGATAACTTTGGCGTAGTTTGTCCAGCCCAGCATGCTCTTTTGAAACCAGCACCGAGTGTGTCATGTACCTTCAAAAGAGCATGTCGGTTGGACAAATTTGAACGCCAAAATCATCAAGCATGATTGTTTGCTCTCTTGAACTGTATATGGCGACAATCAGCTCCTTACAACGTTCTATCTTCTTACCAACCCTTATTTTCGAGTTGGTTTCCATCCGTATGCTTTGGATGACTTTGCCAACCTTTCCGATCAGGTTTCCAATCAACTCTTTGGCACAGAAGTACCAGTATATGATATCCTCTAGCCTAATCCAATATATATATATATATATATTATGCATATATTTTATTTTTGCCATTAGTTTTGAATTTGAACCAAATGAGATTTTCATATTTCTGGCCTTTTATTTGGAGGGCTTTAGATATCCGGTGAAAATTAGGTTGTAAGGTCAGTTATTTATCAGATTGTATCTCTCATCCACGGCAACCATTCTCTCCCCGCACGCGTACTTAAAGAGATCAAACTTGCTCTCACGCAAACATTTAATCTGCTTGTATATTTGTTTTCTGCGTCTTAATGTTTTGTAACAATGAAGGAAAAACTAGCTAATTTCGCTAATTTGGTTTCTTTCAGTACAATTTCATTAATCTTTTCTCCATTGTTAAAAAACATTAAGACGCAGAAAACAAATATACATGGAGATTAAATGTTTGCGTGAGAGCAAGTTTGACCTCTTTAAGTATATATGTTTTAGTACACAACTTCTAATCCTCCATCATTTGAATATGGACATCTCGACTCCTGCCTTCTAGTATGTTCTCATCAATTCCACGGCAAATATAAAGAAATTTTGATGGTTTAATGTAAGAAACCAAACGTGTTAGGATTTATTTGATAATGCTAAAATCTCTACCAAAGGATTGTTGGAAAAAAAGCGAAATTCGTTTAATCCGATAACGAACTTCAACCAAAGATGTACTACATTACATTTCTGCATCTAAGTTTTTCACATATGAATCAACAGATTCAAAATTCAACAGCATAAACGGTTACTCATATGTGGATATGGTTATAGAGAGTTACATTCGATTAAGCCAAAGGATATCATATACCATTACTTGTGTGCCAGATGGTTGATTGGAAACCTGATCGGAAAGGGTGGCAAAGTCGTACAGAGCATACAAATGGGAACCAACTCGAAAATATGGGTTGGTAAGAAGATAGAAGCTTGTGAGGAGCTGATTGTTACCATACACAGCTTTTGGGAGCTAACAAATATAT
Organism: Hydrangea macrophylla; assembly: GCA_033977485.1. Classification (NCBI taxonomy): domain Eukaryota; kingdom Viridiplantae; phylum Streptophyta; class Magnoliopsida; order Cornales; family Hydrangeaceae; genus Hydrangea; species Hydrangea macrophylla. The sequence continues at coordinate 29,491,600 of CM066999.1, forward strand.
TTGATAACTTTGGCGTTCAAGGTTGTCCAACCGCGCATTCTCTTTTGAAGGTGCATGACACACTTAGTGCTAGTTACCGAACAATAATCTGATCATCAGCACCGAGTGTTTCATGCACCTTCAAAAGAGCATGCCAGTTGGACAAATTTGAATGCCAAAATCATCAAGCATGATTGTTTGCTCTCTTGAACTGTATATGGTGTCCATATTCAAATGGAGGATGAGAAGTTGTGCGCTAATAACTTTGATGAAGGCTTTAGAATACACATATAATTTTTGTCATTTGTTTTGAATTTGAATCTAACGAAATTTTCATATTTCTGGTCTTTTATTTGGAAGGCTTTAGATATCTGGTGAAAATTGGGTTATAAGGTCAGCTCTTTATCAGATTGCATCTCTCATCCACCGCAACCAGTCTCTCCAGGGCACGTACTTGAAGAGGTCAAACTTGCTCTTACGCCAATAGTTAATCTCTTGTCTATTTGTTTTCTTCGTCTTAATGTTTTTTAACAATGGAGGAAAAACTGGAGAAATTGTTTTGCTTTCCTTGTTCTTTCCCTCCTCTAAATCCTCATGCCAAACGGAGCCCAAATCCCTTGATTGTCATGGTTTTTGTTATGTTTCGGCATCAGTGATACAGTTAATTGTTATTTAATTGTCTTCGGGGAGCTGCCATGAATCATTGCAGCATGGAAGCTTCATTGCAAGAGTGATTAAGTAGCAGAAGTCTTAGAAACTAATTATCTTGATGCAAAGAATGCTCTTTATCAAGCAAGAGGACTTATTAAACCGTATTCAGAAGCCGTCTCATGTAATCGATCTTTTGACCATTGGAACTTCATGTTGGTTGCATCATGTGTTGAACATTGATGGAGGTGTATTTGTTGGTATTTGATGTGTTGGAACTTTTTGATATTGAGATAGCATGGCTTGATGTGTTCTTTACTTTGATTACTCTACTTGATCTGGCCTTCAGCCTTGGTTTGCATGTCTCAGATTGGCATGCTGTTATTGTTGTAATTTGTGGTCCAAAGTGGGTGTTTTTTCAAAGTCAAACTTTTTCTCTCTCTACATCTCTCTTGTTGGTGTGGTGTTGGGTAAAAGAGTGGTGGAGACTCTTGTCCCACATTGCTTAGAAAGAGGGAGTTGAGAGGCTTAATATATACTTTGTCTTTATGGGCTTAGTAATAAGTTGGAACATGTGGGCTCTCACGCGCACATGAGCCAAGCCCAAGCTAATCCCAAATCCAATAGAAATTTGGGATTCGATCCGGAAATCGTTTAACAGGGCGCGTCACGTCTTACTCGCGCGCAGGGGGGGGGGGGGGGGGGGTGAAAATCCCGACCTCCAAGCCTCGCGGGCTCACCTGGTTAGGCTTAGTTTTACAGTTTATTTTTCTCAAACTTTCCTTTTAATTTTTTGTTGACTTGCCAAATGTGATTTACCAAATTAACTCAATCATATGAACGTTACAGAAATTTTATCCTTGATCAAATCACACGTTTGCTCTCTTTGTGGGATTTTGTTGGGTTTCTATAGTTATATAATAGCAGTTCTCCTTCATGAATAAACACAGAGCAATATACAATCTTCCCTCTCTGGTCCTTCTCTGTTCATCGATCACTGATATACATACAAGGCTGTTCTGTGCCCTTTGTTCAACGAGTGCACGTGAACAAAGACGAGGCTGCTTAATCCTAGAGGGTAAACCGCTGAGACCTTTCTGTACCGAGTCAAGAACTCTGAGGGACGGAAATTACTCTTAAGGACAGTGTCTAATACACGACTCAGTCAGAATCTTCAACCCTACTGATAAGTATTTTCGCACACAGCAGTGTCTATCCGTTATTATTTTCTAACAGTTATATTGTGTGAGGGGGGTTTGCATTCATACAAGGAGCACTATGCATATAGGGTGAACTTGCTCTTGGAAGTTATCTTTGACAATGCAGTGGAATAGTTGGCATGTAGATGGTCATTCATTTTCTGGTTTTGGGCTTGTTTTTCTGGAAACGCATGGATAGTTTGATTTACTGATATGTTAGTTGTTGCAGAGGTCTCACTTGATAATTTTGAAAGTAGGTCGAGTCTATGAAATTGATGTTCATGTGGCATCTTGAGAGTATGAAATTGATGTTAAAGTGGCATCTTATTTCTCTTTCATATGGCACATTATTGTAGTTTTGTCTTGGATAGGGCATGGGCAGATGGAGGGAGTTGCTTGTTATGGAGTCCTTTCATTCAATAATTTACAAAGTGGATCTTAACAACCTATGCGACTGGTAGTTTTGACTTGGTCAGGGCTGCTTTGTCAAAATTATTTTTTTTGTTGTTAACATCATTTCTTGATTAGATTGAAGCTCATGCTTAGTGTATACTTTTTTTAAATTTTTTTATTTTCTTGGAAATTGGACTTATATATTTATGGTGTATTTGATAACCCAATTAATAGTTAAAAGTGAAAATTTTCAAAAATTCTTTCCCTAGTGTGTTTGATAATGTACAAGGATTGAAAAAGTTGCCGAAAGCTTTTGAGTTTAAACAAATACTGAACACTTTCAAGTAAAAATTATTTCTAGTAATGTAAATTCAATAGAAATTTCTTATTTAAGCACTGAAAAATTTAGTACTTGATTTCCCGTTTTATCAAACAGGGCATTGGTTTTATATGATTACTCTGATGGTCAATTAATCAGAGGTGGGTTGGTGCTTATGGGTGCATCAGATAATTTCTTATCTCTATTATTAAACCTTTTAAATTTTATTATTCCAGCAAAAAAAAAATACAAATTGAAATATTCCTTTCAGTTGTTTGGGTTTTCAACATAACTTACTAATGGTCCTAATCACTTTGGTAGTTGGAAGTAATTCATTAAATATACGCACGTAGGTTGTTCAATAGATCGATTTTTTCAATTTGAATCCAAATGACGTAAATAGTCAGATTTGGATTTCACTGTTGACATTCGAGTCCGACTAACAATTAAGTTAAGGGGAAATTGGTGAGTTAGAGCATGGACCATTTTGATATTGGATTTTTGTAGACATTCTAGGCTTTCTGCAAAAATGGCATCTATCTGACCTCTTCTGTCTACGTGGTTATTTTTTCTTGCGAAATTTTTTTCATTTTTTCTTGCAAGATATGAATGAAGAAGACCTGGATTGAGAAGATCTGGGATATTTGCTAAAATGCTTTGACTTGTGAGAGGGAATCGGGCATGAACAATTCTTGTTTTTGCATTTGATATGTAGATCAGGATGGTCACAATCATAGCCAAGAAGTTTGCCATTTTAATGCAACGACTTCATGAAGTTTTGTTGATTGTATAACTTTTCTAAGAAAAGAAGAATAATTTCACCAAGGGAAGTGGAAGCAATATGTTTTCCGTTTGTTTATAGCAATCGAGCAATTTCTGCAGAAAGCCTGGCTCCTTGGAGAGATGTCAAGAAGGCTTGTTGGAGATTGACATCATCAATGTCACCGAGATAGTAAATCAATTTTGTCATTTTGGCATAATGTTTTTTAATATCGTGACGTTTGTAGGAACAATACTTCATGTTGAGATATTCTTCACGGGCTTGATCTTGATGTATGTCCATTAATCCTAAAAAATCTGAGTGGATAACATTTAGGAAATAAAAATGCTACACCCACAACGTTTTTCACAACATTTTCCACAATTGGAACATCTGATCGTTGATTTTGGTGTCCCCCATGAATGTCCCACATGGATTCCACACAGAACCCATCAAAATTAAGGGCCAAAATGTGTTGGTTATGAGAAATATTGTGAAAAAGATTGTGGGTGTAGCATTACTCTTTAGGAAATGGTTAATAGAGGGAGTCTGGGCCACTTGTAATTGTCTGTATTCTCCAAGACTAAGATACGATTGGCGAAGTCTGCCATGGAATCTTGAAAGACATTTCAGAATGACTGAATGAGTTTTAGCATCAGGTTGTAGAAGTTCTTGTTGGAACATGTAAACAAAATTGGAACAAAATTACCTGATTAGTAGCCTCTTTAACGAATCATGGGCCGAGTCACGGGTCTCGCTCTCTTTAAGACGTTTTGCGGCTCTGCCCAAAGTGTACAAGCAGTTCATACATGCCACGCTGTCTCCAGGATAAAACAGCATAGAATCACATCTGCCTCAGTTTACTTTTGCACCAAAGAAAACTGGAAAACTGGAAAACTTAACACCTTTCAGATTATGTTGCTCGGAAACAGAAATTGAAAACCTCTCGTTTTATGTTGCTCGGAAATAGAAATTGAAAACCTCTCGTTTAATTTTTGAAAACCAAGAAACACAAAAAAAATGCTCATAAAATTCCCTCCAACAAAACTTCACTGCCAAGCCTATACTATTACCACTTGGGAGGAGCAAACCAAAGTGCTCTTTTTTCTATCTTGTTAGCTCTAAAGAGGGCGGCACCCTCTCTTTATTAAAGAGAGGGCCTCTGTTTTGATCGTCGGATCGTGTTTAAAAACTGTGAAATGATAAAACTGCCATTAATTGTCATTTCACAGTTTTTAAACACGATCCGACGAACAAAACAGAGGCCCTCTATTTAATAAAGAGAGGGCGCCCTTTTTAGAGAATCTTTATATATATATATATATATATATAACGTTATAACAATAAACATTCACATGAATGTTCATTTCAAAAAGATAAATAGTTTTTTGAAAAGCAATCATTTATTAAATGATTCATTTTCCTTTGGTCAATGACACAAAAAAGGTGTCATATATCTTGTGAACGTTAAGGTAGACAAACATTATAATGGTATTATAATGTATTCATTGGGATAGAAACTGTAAGTAATTATAGAATAGTCAATCAATTTGTTAAATTTTAATGCAAATTAAAGGCTATGAAGCCTTAGATCCCAACGTGTGTATATGTACTGAAAGGCTTTGTAACTCTTTTGTGATAAAATCATTAACTCCATAATTTGTACTACAAAACACATAAAAATAACCCCCACTTATTTTAATAAAATACAAATTCAAATAAAGTTTTTCCTCGTTTTTTCAATTACACATTTACGGCTCCAACAGTTCTGTTGTGCACTAGGCATGCATTTCGTCTAGCCATTTGGATGAGGGATCTTTATCAAAAGAGTCGTTGATATGGGGGATTTGACAATGGTGAATCCTGTTGAGGAGTTTGGATAGGCAGATTTGGATCTGCTGGATCAGCAGGGTCATTCACTTCGTCAACATTGGGTGATTCCGGTTGCATCAAATGAATCTCTGGTCAGATTTCATCACGAATTTCAGTAATGAAAGTGTTCAGAAGTTCATGATAAGATATGAGAAGGAGGCTAAAGTATCCACAAAAAGGGGATTGGGATTGGATGCAACTGTACGGGGTATGGTGGAAATGAGATTTGTAAGGGAAGACTAGAGGTGTCAAACGGGGTGGCCCGTCCCGCCCCGCCACTTTAACGAGTTGGGCGAATTTTGGCGAGTCACGCGACGGGTCGGTAAAATAGACGGGGCGGGGAGAATTGACTCGGTAAGGGATATAGGGTGACTCGCCCCAACCCACTAATTTGTGGGTCAACGGGGCGAGGCGGGGCGGCTAACTCACGGGTTGGTTGACGAATTTGCCCACGAGTTAGCCCGCGAATTGCTTGCAAAAACTTATTTTTAATTTTAATAAAAAAAAAATTCCAAATTTTTTTTTAATAAAATACTTTATTTAAAAACAGTTTGTTGAAAAAAGTACTTGGAAACTATTTTTTTTTAAAAAATTTATTTTCTACTTAACAGTTTAATAAAATTGTTTATTAATAAATAGTTTATTTGAAAACAATTAAATAAAAATGTTTTATTCACGAGTTGGTGAGGCGGGGCGGGGTGGGTCCGCGAGGCGAGGTGGGTTACGAGCCGAAGCGAATTGGTGGCGAGTCAGTGGGTTAGACGAGCTGAGTCACGGGGCGAGTTGTGGGTTGCAAAAATGGAAGTCGACCCGGACCCATACCCAATGAATTGAGTCACTAAAGTGGGGGTGGCAAAAGGGGCGGGGGGAAAGGGGCAACTGCCCCAAGTCACTAAAGTTCATAAAATTTTGAGGGCTTCTATGAAATCTTCATAATTATATTTTTACCTTGAGGTTTTTAGTATTTTACATTTAGACTTTCCCAAGGCCCAATTTAGTGTCATCAACTACATATATATTGATATACATGTATGTAAAAAGCAAAGGCCCTAGAATTTTGAAAATGACACTTTTAGTGTATTTTTTTTTTTTTTTTTAGTTTTAGAAATAGGCCCCTCTAGAATTTTGAAAGATACCATACAATGTTTAAGTTTCACATATAAACTCATATTATAAGTAGACTAAAAAAAAATCGCCAATTATGTATAAGAAAATCCTAAAAAAATTTGTCAATTATGTATAAGTAGACCCCAAAAAAAATCTCCTCGGGGATGCTGCCCCCGAACCCCCGTATAAGGGCCTCCTTTTTAATAGTTCATCTCGGGCCTCCAAATACTCGGGACCAGCCTTGACAAATAAGTTAAGGGAAAATTGGTGAGATAGAGCATGGACCATTTTGCTATTGGATTTCTGCGGACATTGTTTACCATGTTGGCCAGGTTTTCTGCAAATACAGCATTTATCAGACTTCTTTTGTCCTCGTGGTTATTTTTTCTTGCGAAAATATTTCCATTATTTCTCGCAAGGTATGAATGAAGAGTACATGGATCGAGAAGATTTGGAATATTTGCGAAAATGCTTTGACTTGTGAGAGGGAATCGGGCATAAACAATTCTTGTTTTTGCATTTGAACTATAGATCAGGGTGGTCACAATCATTGCCAAGAAGATTGCCATTTTAATGCAATGACTTCATGAACTTTTGTTGATTGCATAACTTTTCTAAGGAAGGGGGAACATGCTAGTAGATTTCACTAAGGGATGTGTAAGCAATCTGCTTTCCTTTTGTTTGTAGCAATCTAGCAGTTTCTACTCCAAGAGGTTCTTGGAGAGATGTCAAGAAGGCTTGTTTGAGATTGACATCATCAATGCCACCGAGATAGTAAAACAATTTTGCCATTTTGGCATAATATTTTTCTATATCATGACGTTTGTAGGAACAACATTTCATGCGGAGTAATCTTCATGGGCTAGATCTTGATATATGTCCATTAATCCTAAAAAAATTTGTGTGAATAATATTCAGAAAACAAAAATGCTACACCAACAACTTTTTCAACAATTTAAACATCTGACCGTACATTTTGGTGGACTCCATGAAGGTTCCACGTGAGTCCCACACGGGACCCTTCAAAATTTAGGGCCAAGATATGTTGGTTATGGAAAAGATTGTGAAAAAGGTTGTGGGTGTAGCATTACTCTTTAGGAAATGGTCAATAGAAGGGGTCTGGGCCACTTGTAATTATCTGTATTCTCTAAGACTAAGATACCATTGGTGAAGTCTGCCATGGAATCTTGAAAGACATTTCAGAATGAGTTGCAGCATTAGGTTATAGAAGTTCTGCAGACTTCAATGCACCAGGCATGCATTTCATACCAACGATCTAACTATTTGGATGAGGGATCTTTATCAATAGACAGTCCATGATTTGGGGGGATTTGAGAATGGTGAATCCTGTTGAGGAGTTTGGACAGACAGATCTGGATCTGCTGGATCAGCAGGGTTATTTACTTCTTCAATGTTGGGTAATTTCGGTCGCATCATATGAATCTCTGGTCGAATTTCATTACGAATATCAGTAATGAAAGTGTTTAGAAGCTCATAATAAGAGGATTGAGTTCCCCCAAATACATGTGGTAGTACGACCACCTTTAATAATGCTGAGATCGCTTCAATATTCTCCAATAAAAATCAAGTGGTCCACCACCATATGTATTTGAAAAATATTTAGAATGCAAAATTTGAAAAGAAAAGCAGGAAAAGTGGTGAAATATTAACTAAGTGATGATGTGGTCGAAATAGCATGTGTCATTTCTAGTGCCAAATATGGCACGATATGCCTTGAAGCCAAATTTTGGCAGGTCATTCGGCATGGGGTTGAAGTGCTATATTTGATCTGTTATGCCAAATAATAAAATAGGAATTAAAATTAAGTGGTAGATTAAAGTTGGCCTAAGAAAGTAGGAAATATTCTTAAAGACGATGAAAGCAATAAAAAAAATCCCAACTCTATTTATTTTTCTAAAGCAGACTAGACAAAGTGGCTGCCAAGTGCCAGCCTGCAAAGAAAAAAAAGAAAAAGGAGAGATAAGGAGAATATAAAGTTGCTATCCATGTCAGGATCACAAAAGACTTGCAAAAAAATATATATAGCAAGAAAATCAAAGAAGTAGTACTACTTTTTTTTCTTGCTAAACAAGACGTAGTACTTACTTTGCTGGAACAAAATTTTTTTTTTTTCGAATACGATGACAAATCTCCCTCAACTTGTTTTTCGCAATTTCAAGATCAGTATCTATTTTTGTTTTTATTGGAGTAGAACAGGGGCATACACCGACCCCACAACATACGCACCAGATAAATCAGGGAGGCAACCTAGCGGTAGGAACTGAACCTGTTAGAATAATTTTCATTTATTATTTATGTTGTACCTTACCATTCTCTGTGTCTAGGTTCATACTGTACTACACTTTACTACTTTTGTACTACACTTGTACTATGTCCTCTCACTAGCCTATATAAGAGTGCTCTCTGTAAAGTTATTACACACATCAATACAATATTCCCTTCTCTCTATTCTTTCATGGTATCAGAGCCACAGCTCCTGGTGATCCTTGCATCACACCATATCATCTCCTTCCAACCCATCATCATCCACATCCACCCACCATGAACAAGACACCACCCGCCATCATTACATAACCCTGACCATTATTACATCACTCCATCACCAAAACAGAACCACCCTTCACTACTGCTTTCCATCTCATCCACCATCTCGTCTTGCACCCAATCTTACCCAATCACCTCTCCCCTATCGTCTTAACCCACATCACCACCAAAGTATATTTGGCCGCCACTGCCCCACTGATTGATTCTGCAATCAAACCAAACAAATCCAACCAACTATTACCCTCAACATCACCGAAAACCTCACCAATCTACCCCATCACCGACCTACCTCTCCCAATCATTACCCTCATCAATACCCACCATCATCATCACTCCCCATCACCACTGCTAACCGCCACTCAAACCCCCGACTAAAAACTACCGCGGCAATTGTCCCCTTTCAACCCTAATACAAGACCCAACCAACCAAACTAACAAGACCCGACCCGCAAGACCCAGCCCAGATCCTTGTTAATCCAGGCCCGACCCAATATTGACCCAACCCAAACACGACTCAACATTGTCTCGACTCTACCCGAACTCAGACTAAATCACTCTTTTGTATATCCCTTGCCTATTCCCTATGGAAAGCAACAATACTTCTCAACCCATTTCGATCACTATGGATGGTACCAACTACATCATTCGGGCTCAGGCGATGTCCAGTTTTTTTACGGGGACACAAACTTTGGCGCACCATCACTGGCAATATCACTGAGCCCACACCGGCCAAAGGAGAAGATAAAGCAACATTTAATGACCGTCTTGAGGATTGGGATAGCAAGAATCACAAAATTATTACTTGGGTCCGCAATACTTGTGCTGCTTCCATCAGTCTCCAGTTTGGTAGATTCACCACTGCCAAATCTCTTTGGGACTTTCTAGCCAAGCGTTACACCACCGCTGATCTTGCTCACCAATACCAACTTCTAAGCACTCTCCACCGCATGAAGCAACAACCCGGGCAAACAATCAACAGTTTTCTCTCAGAAATACACTATGTTTGGGATCAACTCACTTCTTCTGAGCCGGATTTTCCCGATGCCACTAGTGCCGAGATATTCACAACTTATCGTGATCGTCAGCGCCTGGTTCTTTTCTTGATGGCTCTTACTGACAATTTTGAACATGTTCGTGCATCTCTCCTTCATCGCAGTCCTCTACCAACTCTCGACCAGGCAATCACTGAACTTCTCTCCGAGGAAACTCGCCTTGGCCCTCGCCAAGTACCTGCTACCGACAGTGTTCTTGTTACTTCCAAAGAACTTTCTTCTACCACTGTCCTTGCTACTCATCGGGGGTATTCACCCAAGAATTGTTCTCAATCCAATTATTAATACAAGAATCATGCCCAATCCAAACATCACTACCCTCCTACCTTTGACTCCTCCAAACCATGGTGCACCTACTACAAAATTGGTGGACACACTCTCTTGGATTGTCGCGTCCGCATCTGCAAATACTGTTAGAAGCAAGGTCTGGGTCATCTGCAATACGACTGCTCCCAACATCCTGCCAAACAGCACTCCATGCCTCATAGTGGTTCATCCAAATCTGCTGCTACTACAGCCGACCATTCATCCAATGCTTTTGCCGAAGGACTCACTGCCTCTCACGTGGAAGATATTGTCAAACAAATCCTCGCTCAATCTGGTAATCCCACTCCTACTGCTCTCTCCGTCACTTTAGGTAATTCATCCTGGTTTTTTGACTCTGGCTGTTGTAATCATATGACACCGGATCCCACTCTTTTCACTACCACAAACTCTGCCTCTCACACACCAACTATTCAAACTGCTGATGGTTCTCCAATGTCAGTAAGTCATATAGGCATGGTTTCCACCTCTAATACTTCACTTCCTCACACTTATTGCATTCCCAAACTCACTCTGAATCTTATATCTGTTGGACAATTGTGTGATCTTGGTCTTACTGTTCTTTTCTCCTCCTCTGGTTATTGTGTGCAGGATCCACGGACGGGGCGGACTCTTGGGATAGGCCGTAAAGTTGGACGACTTTTTGAGCTCGTCAATCTCCACATCCCAACTCACCTCACCCACTCTATTTAAACAGCTGCTCCAGCCTCCACCAGTTCTCCTATTAGTCTCTGGCACTCCCGTCTTGGTCATGCCTCTATTAGTCGCCTGCAACCTTTAGTTTCTAGTGGTCAATTAGGACTTATTAATAAGGAAACATTTGATTGTCTTCCATGTCAACTTTCAAAACAAACAGCATTGCAATTCAATAAAAGTGATTCTTTTTCTTCTGCTCCTTTTGACTTAATTCATTCAGATGTTTAGGGGCCTTCTCCCACTGTCACTATGAGAGGATCAAGATACTTTGTTATTTTTATTGATGATTATTCTCGTTATACTTGGATTTTTCTCATGCGCAATCGGTCTGAGCTACCTCAACAATATTTTGATTTTGCTACTATGGTCAAAACTCAATTTTCTTGCAATATCAAAGTTTTTCGTGCAGACAATGCTGCTGAGTACACTGATACTAGAGTTCTTAATTTCTTACGCAACATGGCTCTCTCCCACATCGTTCGTGCCCAGGCACCTCCCAACAAAATGGTCGTGCTGAGCGGAAACACCGTGATATTCTAAACACTGTTCGTACCCTCCTTACTTCTGCCTCCTGTCCCGAACGTTTTTGGGGGGAAGCCGCTCTTACAGCTGTCTACACCAAGAATCGTGTTCCATCCCCAATCATTGACAATCAATCTCCATATGAACGACTCTATGGTCATTTACCTGATTATAGTACACTCAAGGTTTTTGGCAGTGCTTGCTTTGTTCTTCTTCAACCTCATGAACGCACCAAATTAGAGTCCCGTTCCCGCCTATGTTGCTTCCTTGGATATGGTATTGAACACAAAGGATACAGGTGTTGGGATCCTTACTCCAAACGTCTCTGTGTATCCAGGCATGTTATCTTCTGGGAACACAAGATGTTCTCCTCTATGTCCAAATTTCACCTCTCAGCCGATACTACTCCCCTTCTCTTCACTGATCCTTCGGTAGACTTGTTTCCAGAAAGTGCAGATACAGATCAGCCTTCTACCATATCCACATCTCCTGAGTTACCTGCTCCTACTGATGATGCTCCTAAGTCACCCACCTTGCCCTCTCCTGAGCTGCCTGCCCCGACTGCTAATCCTGCTCCACCTCTCCGACGAAGTGACCGGGTAAAAACTCCTTCTATTCATCTTCGTGATTATGTTGCTTTTTCTACAATCCTTTCTCATCATGAACCTCAGTCTTACCACGAGGCAAGCTCTAATCCTCTTTGGCAGAAAGCAATGGATGATGAATTGCAAGCACTTGAACAAAATCACACATGGAATTTGGTAGAATTACCAAGTGGCAAAAATGCTATGGGATGCAAGTGGGTTTACAAGATCAAAACTCACTCAGATGGATCCATTGACCGCTACAAAGCCCACCTTGTAGCCAAAGGTTTTACCCAGGAGTATGGGATTGATTATGAGGAAACATTCGCTCCAGTTGCCCGTCTTACTTCTGTTCGCAGCCTTATTGCCGTTGCTGCAGTCCGCCGTTGGGAATTATTTCAAATGGATGTCAAAAATGCATTCCTAAATGGTGATCTCACTGAAGAAGTCTATATGCGTCCTCCTCCTGGTTATCATCATCATTCCCACCAAGTCTGCAAACTCCGTAAAGCTCTGTATGGCCTCAAACAAGCTCCACGAGCCTGGTTTGCAAAGTTCAGCACAATTGTTGAGCGCTTCGGTTTCACAGCCAGCTCCTATGATTCGGCTCTATTCATTCGCCGCACTAATCAGGGCATTATACTTCTTCTCCTCTACGTGGATGATATGATTATCACTGGAGATGATACACCTGGAATTCTGGGCCTCAAAACTCATCTAAGCCAGTATGTTGAAATGAAAGATCTAGGCAAACTCAACTATTTTTTGGGACTTGAGATCACTTCCAATTCTGACGGCTACTATCTCTCACAAGCCAAGTATTCTTCTGATCTTCTTACTCGTGCGGGAATTACAGATAACAAGACCAGTCCTACACCTCTTGAGCTCAACTCCAAACTCACTCCTATGGATGGTACTCTTCTAGATGATCCCACGTTATACCGCCAACTAGTTGGGAGTCTAGTCTATCTCACAGTTACTCGCCCGGATATTGCCTATGCGGTCCATATTGTCAGCCAATTTCTCTCTGCCCCTCGATCGTCTCACTATGCTGCTGTTCTTCGCATTCTTCGTTATCTCAAGGGAACAATGTTTCATGGTCTGCATTTTACTGCTCATTCCTCACTTGAGCTCTGTGCTTATTCTGATGCAGATTGGGCAGGAGACCCTACTGATCGACAATCCACTACAGGGTATTGCTTCTTTCTTGGTGATTATCTTATCTCTTGGCGAAGTAAAAAGCAAACGGTTGTTGCTCGCTCAAGTACAGAAGCAGAATATCGAGCCCTAGCAGATGCTACTCAAGAACTACTCTGGCTCCGATGGTTACTCGAAGACCTAGGTGTTACTCATTCCAATACCACTATTATCCACTGTGATAATCAGAGTGCTATTCAGATTGCGCACAACGATGTTTTTCACAAACGCACTAAGCACATTGAGATCGACTGTCACTTTGTGCGCCATCATCTCACCAGTGGCACCATTCGACTTGTCTCAGTATCTTCTGCTGACCAAACTGCTGATATCTTCACCAAAACTCATCATCCAGGACGTCTTCAGGATCTAGTTTCCAAACTCAAGATGATCTCAATCTTACCACCTTGAGTTTGAGGGGGGCTGTTAGAATAATTTCCATTTATTATTTATGTTGTACCTTACCATTCTCTGTGTCTAGGTTCGTACTGTACTACACTGTACTACTTTTGTACTACACTTGTACTATGTCCTCTCACTAGTCTATATAAGGGTGCTCTCTGTAAAGTTATTACACACATCAATACAATATTCCCTTCTCTCTATTCTTTCAGAACCCACGCCAAGTTGGATATTGTCCATCTTCAAATCCATCTCTCTAACTAGCTTATATGACCCTTAGGGGTTTCAAACCCCTGACTTCCCTTAGGGAGACCAAAAGCTTTGGTCAAATTCCTTGTATTTACCTCTATGTGTCATTTGGAATGGAAACTCCGATTCTAACCGATTCTGATTCAAAAAATTTCGATTTTGGCACCAAAAAATAAATTTCAAATTCTGAAATTCCGAATTCCGAAAATTCTGAAAAAAATCAGAACAGAATCAGAATTGTTTTGAGAATTCTGAAAATTCCTAAAATATTCCAAAAATATGTTTCCCGAAAATTTTCCGAAAATATTTTCGAAAAAAATTGAATATTTTCTGAAAATTTGGAAGAATGTGGACTTGCTTGTCCTACATCGAATTTGTCCTACATCGAATAAGAAGAGAAAGGAGAGAGTAGTAGACTCTCTATAAAAGCATGACCTACCCTTTTAATAGTATTTGTATTCCGAAAATTCCAAAATTTACAAAAATTTACGATTCCAATTCCGAAAATTCCGAAAAAATTTCAAAAATTTCCAAAGAATTCTGATTCCGAAAAATTCTGAAAATTCCGAAATTGGAAAGGAAAATGAAATTCCGAAAATATTGGAATGGAAATTGGAACACCTATTTAATTTATGAAATTTTCAAAAAAAATTTCAAAAGAGGGTATTTCGATCCGTTCCAGCCGAAACACAACCCTATATTTATCCATGTAAAATCTCGAACCTTAGGCCAAAGGCCTCGTTTGTTTGCCGGATAGGATAAAGGGGTATTGTATTAAAGTGTAGTTAGTTATCCTGGGATAACTAACCACAGGATAAAACAGTGCAGTATTATTTTTATACTAGCTAGTCCAGAACTATAGGCTTAGGTTAGCAACTTGGAATATAGGAACCTTAACAGGTAAAGCTATGGAACTAGTAGACACTATGATTAGAAGGAAGGTTAATGTAGTATGTTTACAAGAAACAAAGTGGGTTGGAGAGAAAGCTAAGGAGGTAGAAAAGACCGGGTATAAGATATTCTATACAGGGAAAGATAGGCATAGAAATGGTGTCAGAGTCGTGGTTGACAAGAACCTCAAGGATAAAGTTGTGACAGTCACGAGAAAAGGAGACAGAATATTGCTTATCAAACTGGTAGTTGGAGTGGATATAATTAATGTGATTAGTGCATACGCGCCCCAAGTAGGATTAGATGATCACACTAAAAGACAATTCTGGGATGAGTTGGACGCCTTAATGCAAGAAATACCGGGAGGAGAGAAGATAATTGTAGGTGGAGATTTTAATGGCCATGTAGGCAAAGATAGAACTGGATATGAGAGGGTGCATGGGGGGTATGGTTTTGGAGATCAGAATGAGGCAGGGGTGAGTATTTTAGATTTCGCAGTAGCATATGATCTTGTAGTAGCAAACACCTTTTTCAAAAAGAGGGAAGAACACTTGATAACCTTTAAGAGTGGATCTAATAGAAGCCAGATTGATTTGTTCCTTGTGAGAAAGGCAGACCGCTTAGCATGTAAAGACTGTAAGGTCATCCCAGGGGAGAGTTTAACATCTCAACATAGACTTACTATTTTAGATATCCGTATAAAAGGACAATGTCGCACTAGAAAAGACCCTATAAACCCGCGAACTAGGTGGTGGAACCTTAAAGGCGAGAAACTAGCAATATTCCAAGAGAGAATGTATACAGAAGCACCTTGGAATTTGGAAGATGGAAGCAATACTATGTGGGATAGAATGACAGGGTGCATCACGAGAATATCGAAGGAGGTCCTCGGAGATTCGAAGGGAAGAGGGTTAGCTTCTAAAGATACTTGGTGGTGGAATGAAGAGGTACAAGCTGCAGTAAAAACCAAAAAGGATTGCTTTAAAAAATGGCAAAATGATAGAAGTGAGGAACACTTCAAAAGCTATAAATGTGCAAATAAGGAGGTTAAAAGGACAGTTAGAGTTGCTAAAATGGAAGCCTATGACGCCTTCTACACCAAACTAGACACTAGAGAGGGAGAAAAATGTATTTATAAGCTTGCTAAGTCGAGAGAAAGGAAAACAAGAGACATTAATCAGGTTAAGTGTATAAAAAGCGATGACTCTAGGGTATTAGTGAACGACGAAGAGATTAAGGAAAGGTGGAAGAGCTATTTTGAGAAGTTGCTGAATGAAAAGCATATGGATAACACAATGGAAGAAGAAACTGAAAGTTACGATGAAACTAGAGAATACAGATTCTATCGGAGAATAAGGAAGTTTGAGGTGGAATTTGCTTTGAAGAAGATGAAACCCAACAAGGCCTTAGGACCAGATGGGATCCCCATTGAGATTTGGAAATGCTTGGGAGATGTGGGGGCATCTTGGCTTACAAAAATTTTTAATAGGATTTTATTGACTAGAAAAATGCCTGAGGAGTGGAGGAAGAGCATCCTAGTGCCTATATATAAGAGTAAAGGAGATGTACAACAATGCAATAACTATAGAGGTATTAAGTTGATGAGCCATACTATGAAGCTATGGGAGAGAGTGATGGAGCATCGCTTAAGAGGCGCAACATCAGTGTCAGAAAATCAGTTTGGATTTATGCCTGGGAGATCAACTATGGAAGCAATTTATTTACTTAGAAGACTAATGGAAAAGTATAGAGAGAAGAAAAAAGATCTACATATGGTTTTTATTGATTTAGAGAAAGCTTATGATAGAGTGCCTAGAGATTTAATTTGGTGGGTGCTAGAGAAGAAAGGAGTGACCAAGGGTTATATTGACGTGGTGAAGGATATGTATGATGAAGCGGTTACTACGATTAGATCACCAGCCGGAGAAACCAGCGAGTTCCCAATTACCGTAGGCCTGCACCAGGGGTCGGCCTTGAGCCCTTATTTGTTCGCCCTAATTATGGATGAATTGACTAGACACATTCAAGATGAGGTCCCATGGTGTATGTTGTTCGCAGATGATATTGTCTTGGTTGATGAGACTAAAAGAGGACTCAACACTAAATTAGAAGCTTGGAGAGAAGCACTGGAGACTAAGGGGCTAAAGATAAGTAGGACGAAAACAGAATACATGGAATGTACTTTTAGCAACAGTGGAAGTAGAGACAACGAAGCAGTGAAGATCGAAGATCAGGAGATCCCAAAGAGGGAACACTTTCGCTATCTAGGTTCAATGATCAGTAGAGACGGAGAGATTGGTGATGACGTGACCCATAGAATTAAAGTGGGCTGGCTTAAGTGGAGGAGTGCTTCTGGAGTATTATGTGATCGGAGAATACCAGCAAAATTGAAAGGAAAATTTTATAGGACAGCTATTAGGCCAGCTATGCTCTACGGGACAGAGTGTTGGGCAACTAAGAAACAACACATTAGCAAAGTGAGTGTAGCGGAGATGAGGATGCTAAGATGGATGTGTGGTAAGACTAGGAAAGATAGAATTAGAAATGAGTACATCCGAGAGACTTTAGGAGTGACACATATTGAGGATAAGTTGAGGGAGAATAGACTTAGATGGTTCGGCCATGTGCAACGAAGACCTGTAGATGCACCTGTGCGAAAGAGTGATAAGATCGTAGTGCCTGGAATGGTTAGAGGGAGAGGCAGGCCTAGACTGACTTGGGAATATGTGGTGCAACAAGATATGAATATATATAATTTAAATGCGCATATAGCTCTTGATCGTGCAGAATGGAGAAAAATGATTCATACAGCCGACCCCAATTGATTGGGACACAAGGCTTGGTTTGGTTTGGTTTGGTTCGTGCCGGATTATACTGGGGATAATATGAAATTAATCCAATATTGTGTTTGGATGTCCATGGTATAAGTCTGGATTAATCTGTAACTTTCCATAATTGCCCCTTTTGCTAAAAAATTACCAAATTGTCATGAATATACCAAAACACCTTCACAATAAAGTATTTTTCATAACATTAATACCTACAAAATACATATGTCCCATACTTTTTTTAAGCAACAAAAAAAAACTATAAAATACAAAAAATACATAATAATAATATCAATAAAAACAGAGTTCTAACATCAACAAAAAATACATAATAACATAGTGTTAACATCCACAAACAACACCACCACATAACATAGTTTTAACATCCACAAATAACACCACCACATAGCAGAGTTCTAACATCAACAAAAACAAAGTTCTAACATCAAACAAAACATAGTTTTAACATCCACAAATAACATCGCCACATAAAACCACGTAAAATTATCGAACCTCTAAATGACCTACAACTCTCCCCTAAGTAGTAATGCAACCCATTCTGCCTTGAATTCATTTGGAAGACTAAAGAACATATCAATTTTCCCGGTATCATTTGCAATCATAGTGGCTGCCTTGAGTTTGTCGCTCATTCCCAAGTTCTCCAACTTCTCTATTTCTCCATAAATCTTCTTTCTAGCGTCGCTCACATCATGTTGATAACCAATTCTTGTGCAGAGCACTTGCATTTTATCCTTGGAGTCTTCACAAAATTTGCTAATAGCTTTTGACATGTTTCCAAGTTCAGTAGCTATGATATCATTCCCTCGAACTCTCTTTCTTCCACCTTGTTTAGTAGCAATTTTATCGTTGGGAGTTTGTGTGACACTTTGAGAACCAGCAACTTCATCAGCCATGTCTTCTTTCTCCATTGCATCAACTGCATCCATTGGACCCTCTGCCATTTCCCCAGTGGCATGGTCTTTTGCAAATATGGTGCACCATGCTAGATAATAAGGACATGGTTTGTGTCTTGCTCCCTTTAAATTAGGATCTCTCTAAAAAAAAATTGTCATTAATATAAAGGTTGTATATCATAACTAGTGTCATTTCATCAAAAACAATAAAATGTACCTTCACTAACATGTCCCATGTGGTGTCATCGGGGCAGTCGAGTGTTTTAGTACTGTCATTCCAACCTATCCCACTAGTACCACTTGCACCCGATAATACACCTGCAATGCTCAAATACTTTGCTTTCCACACCTTTGTTTTTGATTCAATATGAGGCACCACTCTCAGATCAGTACCAGGGATCCTTCGCATCATGAGTTTTTCCAATTCATTCAAGTATCCAGGTCTAAAGAGTCCAGTGTCTTGCTTCCAACCTGTATGACATAACTCTTGCAAAGCATCTATAAGTGATTCTTCCTCAGTCTTGGTCCACACTCTCCTCAATATTTTTTCACCATCTCCTTTCCTACCCTTACTAGGACGTTGGGTAGACTCTCCACTATCCATTCCTAATCAAGAAATGAATTACAACAACAACAGTTCAAGTAATACAAGAGTTCAAATAAAATACAAGCCAAAATAGTTCAAGTAATACAATAGTTCAAGTAAATACAACACTGAAAAAAAGTAATACAATAGTTCAAATAAAATACAAGACTGAAAAAAAGTAATACAATTGTTCAAATAAAATACAAGACTGAAAAAAAGTAATACAATAGTTCAAATAAAATACAATAGTTTAATTTGCTTGGCCTCTATTTGCCATCCATTCATTAAACATTTGATTAGCCAGATTATCTCTCCATTCACTCCACTGGTTAGATGTTTCAACGGTGTCAATGAATTCATCTCCAAGCTCAATGGGTGGACAATTTGCGTCCAACTCGTTCTCTAGTGGGTCAGTTGGCATTTCCCTTCTAATTAAGTTGTGGATAAGACAACAAGCTGTAACAATCCGGTTCTGAGTTCTAATTGGGAAAAAAGATGGGCTCCTTAGAATTGCCCAACGCAGTTTTAGAAGACCAAAACACCTCTCTATGACATTACGTGCGGATGCATGCCTCATGTTAAAGAACTCCTGAGGGGTTGAGGGAGCTGGACCATCTCTCCAAGTTGACAGATGGTATCTTTGACCTCTATATGGGGCTAAAAATCCTTCACCATTCGTGTAACCCGCATCTACTAGGTAATAATAGCCTGTGTGTTTTTACAAAAGTATTGTTAGAAGATTCATATTATTGTTGTGCATAATTCAATTGATAACATCCACTATAAAAACATACTCTCACCCGTAGGTACCCTAAGGCCATTTGGCCTTGTAACAGCATCACGTAGAACTCTAGAGTCTGCTGCAGATCCCTCCCATCCAGGCAAAACATATATAAATTTCATGTCGGTAGCGCACACTCCTGAAACATTAATAGCAAGCTCCCCCTTCCTTGATCTATATCTTGGTTGGTCAATTGTAGGAACATCTTCCGTTGATATGTCCATGAAGAAGTATTTCCTCATGGAATTCATATATGAAAAAACATCTTCCGTTGATATGTCCATGAAAAAACAACATCTTCCGTTGATATGTCCATGAAGAAAAAACAACATCTTCCGTTGATATGTCCATGGAATTCATATATGAAAAAACAACATCTTCCGTTGATATGTACAAGCCAAAATAAAATCAAGCAGTATTTCCTCAAGCACCAAGAAGACCTCAACATCTTCCGTTGATATGTCCATGAAGAAATCCTTACACATATATGAAAAAACAACATATTATCCAATGATAGTTAGTTAATTATGGAATTCATATAAGTAATTTTATTTCTTTTTAGCCTTATATTGTACCACTTAAACTAGACAAACATCAAAATGGTTTTTGAATATGGTATAAGAAAAGGCACAAAAAATAAATACAAAATTGACCAAATGCCATGAAAATTGAAAGATGTGCATATGGTATAACAAAAGGTAATTAAGATAATCATTTTCTAAGGCAACCACTTAAACTAGACAAATATCCAAAGGGATTTTGAATATGGTATAAGAAAAGGAACAAAAAAATATATATATATGTTTATGAATTTTTAGGCTTGTCTATTGAATTTTTAGTACAAGAATTGATATGGAATGTCTTTATGATTGTCTTCAACTTGACCAACATATCTACTACTTTCCATTGACACAAATAAAATATGTATCAAACAAAAAGAGGGATGACCCAAGTCATTATATAGCAATACACCACTGTATCTGGTATTTGGAAGGAAGATTCATGGGAAAAGACAGTACCCTACCCATTTGGTTCTCTTATGGTGTTGAATTTTGGTTCTCAAAAAGAAAGGCCCATCGTCCTATGGGACAGAAAGCACATATAAATATCATTTTAAAATAGAATTTATAATTGACATTAGATCCTTAAAAGGTCTCTCTAGAGGACTACCCACAAGTGCGAACACACATTTATAAATACTAGGTGAAATTGACACGTACAAGTTACATGCCAGTTGGAATTAATTTTTTCCTGTTACATATAAATGATCCAAACAGCATGAGCAAGAGGAGAAGTTAAATCAACAAAATGGAAATGACATATCAAGGAACCAACCTGCATAATACAAATAAACAAGCCTAGGACCTATCCATATAGAACCACAATTGGGACACCTAACCCACTTGTTATTCATAGCAAGATTCATAAAAATAAAAAAAAATTCCTCTGTTTCTCTCTCATCCTTGTTCACCTTCTGAAACCTACACTCCTAATTCCTGAATACCAAGCAA
This sequence comes from Hydrangea macrophylla, assembly GCA_033977485.1. Taxonomy (NCBI): domain Eukaryota; kingdom Viridiplantae; phylum Streptophyta; class Magnoliopsida; order Cornales; family Hydrangeaceae; genus Hydrangea; species Hydrangea macrophylla. Next base: position 29,512,979 of record CM066999.1, read on the forward strand.
CATGGCAGTGTGCACAAAACAACCTTTTTAGTCCTTTTGAATTTGTGGCAATATCTACATTCTTTAGAGCTGATCTAAATCAGAAGTACCCAAATGAGAGGTGGGTTTTTCAGTATTTGTTGAGATTAAACTCAATTTGGGAGCACAGTGGGCAAGAGAGAGTGTGAAATAGTCTCAGATTTGAAGGTAGTCTTATTTTTTGATATAGGTTAATTTCCTTTTAGATTGCATCAACTTAAACAAGAAACCTGTTAATCAAACACATATTCACCACCATACATTTAAAACTTTCTGAGAAGTAGTAAAAAATGACTAGAAAATGAAAAAAAAAAATTAAAAATAATTGACATGCAGTAAGTCTGGCTTTGAGTCATACCAGAAACTAGTGTGCTAGTTGTTCCTAACTAGCCTTACATGAAAGTGTTATGTGATCCTCACCTTTTACCATGCCCAAATAATTCAAGAACATTAAACTACAATCAGGGCCGGTCCTAACAATTTGGGGGCCCAAAGCGAGATTGAAAGATGGGGCCCTATCGGGGGTTCAGGGGCAGCGCCCCCGAAGATTTATTTATTTTTGGTACGCCTTTTTACAAATATTTTTGACAAATTGAAAGTATAGTGAATGTAACATTAGCATATATAGTGAATTTTGAACTTAGGTCCAAACTCCATAAGCTAGACATTAAAACAAATACTTGAAATGCACACTTAGTAACGACCCAAAATTAATAAAACATTGAGCAAAAACCAATTCCAAAATCATAAAAGCAACCACAACTCAAAAATTCAAGAATCAAATGCACAAACCAACAACTAAAACCAAAGGAGATAGAACAATTAGACTTAAATTAAAATTTGAGATAACAATTGACATTAATTAGTGCAAAAAAGATTGAACTGAATACGTTTTCGATACACTTTTTTTTAATCAAGTTTGATCATGAAATCTTTTTCTTTTTTGTTATTTGTTTTTTGTTTACACTTGATCAATTGGGCTTTGTGTTTGAACTTTGAACAAAAAAATATTGGGCTTTTTATTTTGTAATGGAATGTTTATTGAGCCAATTTTCAAATATGATTGGGCCTTATACTTGTACATACATAGGACTTATATATTTTGGGGGCCCTTTGGAATTGGAGGCCCCAAGCCTTTGCTTGGGCTGCTTGGCCTCAGGGCCGGGCCTGACTACAATAGATCTAAAAACTACAATAAGTAGAAATTTGTAGAGAGAGAGATATTATTTCAGTAAATTCCCATTTCTACATCTAGAAATTTGTAGATCTAAAAACCAACACTGATCTAAAAAAATGTCATTACAAATTTGTAGATCTACAAAAACTTATATTGACAACCATGAAAAAAGAAAAAAAAAAGTAATTAAAAAAAAACCATAGTCGATCTAGCATTTTTATAAATATTTCAGCAAACACAACTTGATAAGAGAGAGAGAGAGAGAGAGATGTGAGAGAGAAGACCGATCGTACCTCTTCGCCGGTGTCGCCGGAGTCGCAGAGAAGGAACTAATGGTCGTTGCCTTCGTAGCCGGAGTTGCAGAGAAGGAACTGCTGCTCGTTGCCTTTGTCGCCGCTACGTTTGCTTTATCGCCTCGCTCTGCTCGTCGCCTGGCCTCGCTACGTTTTTACTTTTTAGAATAGAATACCAGGAAGATGGGTATATATATGGTTGGGGTAAGTCTGTCATTTTATTACCTAATCCCACTAACCCCTTATCCGCGCGTTTTTAATTCTACTCCCACCCAGTTATTATTTTATCCCCCTAGGAGGTATTAATTTTAACCACACTACATAATACATTGAGTTAAATAATACTATAAATGCCCAAACAAACAGAGTATAAGGTGGGATTGGACTATTTTAATCCAATCCCTCTGATTTATCTGTCAAACAAACGAGCCCAAAGGGTAGAACACACATTGTCTTGGTCCCCCTACCACTAGATTACATGGCAAATTTTAAGCATTTGAAGAATGGTACGTTGACACCTAATTGTTAGCCATGCACTATTCCATGAGGTGGAACCCATTCCGATAGATTAAGTGGAAGGGATGATATCTCTAGTAATCATGTAACAGCAAATTAAGGCATATATATGGGATCCACCAACAAAAAAGGGTGGGCTGTATAAAAATTGTCAAAAAAAAAAAAATTAGAATATTTGCTGTAACGGGAATAGAGATAACATGGCATTCTAACCCAACTAAATTTTTTTATCAATTCATTTGATCCCCTATTTTTAGGGAAATTTCTTCCAACATAAGCTCAAACTCTTTTCACAAGAGCCAAAAACTTTTCTATATTTTAAAAACGTTACAAATAGTGACGTAGTATTCCCGTTACAACCAATATTTACTCCCGTATATAGAGGTTGTAATTTCGGCTTGCAAAAATAAGACCTTTGCCAAAACAAAAAAAAAAAAGACAAAAAAGACAAAAAAAAATAGAAGGAATAATTACACTTCAGTCAATTTTTTGTATGAAATTTAGAAGCTAGTCGACTATTTTTTTTTAAATTAAAAAAAATATCAATAAATTTTTTTTTTTAAAAAAATCAACTTCTGAAGAGTTATTTTGTATTTTAGTGTACTTTATGTTTTTATCGTTGTGAACTTGCACTAAAACGTTGTGAAGATTACTCCCAACGTTGTGAAGACTTGCTCTCAAATTTCTAACGAGTTGATCCTTATATTTTGAACTGTCACTTTCAGTGTTTCGAGGAGTTGTTCCATACCTTATAAAAACGATATAAAAATTCGATAACTTTTTTTATTTTTACAAAAAAAAGTTGATATTTTATTATTATTCAAAAGTCATTTAAATTTTATACAAAATACACTAAAAATAATTATATATCTTAAAAAAAAAAAAAGAAGAAGAAGAAGTAGAAGAAGAAGAAGAAAAAAAAAAAATTGAAGAAGAAGAAGAAGAAGATGCGAGCATGTCGTTACAGAAGTATAGCGACATAAGCAGATGTGAAAAGAAATATGCTAGACTCACCGTAGTAATCACATGTAGATGGGTTTGTTCCCAAGAATCTATGCTTTAAAGAAGTCTTCAACAGAAGGGAATAAAATTGTGGCCTAAGAGAAGACTAGTTGAAAAAAAAAAAAAGAAAAGAAAAGAAAAGAAAAAGGCAAACAGCAATTAGATGATGGCTCAGGCACTTGCCCCCACTCAAATTTTTAAAATTATTTTTGCATTCTTTTTGTTTTATATTATGTGCATTGCACGTGCCACTTCAACTTTTTCAATTTATTTTTTACCCTTTACATTTTAAGATATATATTTGTGCCCCTCCTAAATTATTTTTTTACCCATTCGAAACTTCAAAATGTTACTTAGATCCTTTAAAATTTTCTAATTTGAAGACATCTTATTTACTCCATTAGCCCAAATTATTTAAGTCCTTATTGATATCCCTTTGCAACATATTAAGAATTCTTTGTTTTATATGTAAAACTGGTAAAAAAAAAAAAAAAAACAGAACGAAATTAAGCATATAAAAACAAGTTTTGTCGAAAAGTTATGGAGAGATTCGTGTCTTTAAATAGTACTCTCTCCGACCCTTTTTTTGAGTCCATCTTTGGGAACTCAACTTATTAAGGGGACAAAAAGAATCTATACCTACTTTCCACAATTGCCCCTAATCATTACAATAACTTTTTTTAGTTTTGTCTTGGTGTGCATTTCAAATAAGGTTAGTTTTGGAAAGTATTTAAAAATTGTATACCAATTTAGGAAAGTGAACACTAATTTTGGGACATCCCAAAATGGAATATAGGACTCAAAAAAAGGGACGGAGGGAGTAATGTTTTAGGCTTAGTTTGGCCCCCTTTTTGGTGCTCCTTTTTTAAAACACAATTTCATGTTAATTCATTTGGTAACTAGTTTATGAGCTTTGCAAAAATTGAACTTAGGACTTTTTTTAGGGAGCTTTTAAAAGCTCTGGAATGGAGCTTTTAAAAGCTCAAGGTGGCTTTTTGGTTTCATGATATCTTTTTGACGAGTAGTGTGTCACTTGTATAAATTTACTATCAAACAACTTAATAGTAAATTACATAAGCTCCTTTTAATAAAGAGAGGGCGTTCATTCCTGAGAATATCCATCTATTTATATCTATATTATACTATATATATATATATATACCAATGCCCATCAGTATTTTATACTTTTATCAATCGGTGCACTTTCAGTTAAGTAATTGGGGTATTCAGCCAAAGGCCCCTATAATATATGGAATAAACTTTAAAGTCCATGGCCCAAACAAATAGTTTCTAAACCTCCTCCAATGATAAAAAGACAAAAATAACCCTCTCTCTCCATAAACCCAATACACGAGACAGAAAATCAAAAAACAGAAAAATGAAAAACCGTGATGGAGGTGACATGGTGGTGGAGGTGCTGCGATTGTAGATGGAGGTGGCGATGGTGATGGTGGTGCTACAATGGTGATGGAGGTGACGGTGGTGACGGTGGCGGTGCTGTTGTTGCGATAGTGATGGAGGTAACGTGGGGGTGGAGGTACTGCGATTGTAGATGGAGGTGACGATGGTGGTGGTGGTGGTGCGATGGTGATAGTGGTAGTGCTGTGATGGTGGTGGTAGTGCTGTGATGGTGGTGGTGATGTAGATGGTGTGATGTCAATGGCGGCAGCGACGGCGACAGCAACGATGACACAACGGTGATTACGGTGCTACTGGTGGTGGTGGTGGTGCAATGTGATGGAAAACAGGTTTAAAATTATTTTAAACGCGCAGCGGAAAGATTAAGTTTCAAAAACTTTTTGGTATGTCCGGATCTACTACCCGTCAATTCCAAAGATGCGTACTAAAGAGAGGGGACAAGAATTTATTGCCTCAGGTCTTGAACCCAATTCTGAAATCTTCAAACTTCTTGATGATGCAGCAGCTTCCACTAGGTTGTCTTCACCCTTATGACTCCTACGGATGCCTGCTGGAAAGACAAGAGATGGTGGGATCTCTGTTATGGAGGATAGAGAAGGTTTTGGGAAGTATAAAACAGTTTCTGCAGCTTATGCTATATAAAAACGACGAACTCTTTTTTCTGGACGCAGCTGCCCTATTTATAGATTCCCAGAACCGACCTAATGTTCGAGCGATCGAAGTGGCTTCGATCGATCGAGACTGCAATCAATCGAACCACCTTCGAGCGATCGAACCCGCCAAGAATAATAATCCCGTGAATAAGTATCAACGAATAATAATTCGTATCTCACTTGTATGTATCTTATACATATACGAATTACTTACTATGATACTTAAGGATTAACAATCATCTCATGAAAGAAACATACACAATGAAATGTAAAGCTGATATCCATATATTAAAATGCCAATGTCTCATATATAAAGTAATGGTTTAAGGGCACAAACCCAACATGGTGGTGGTGCTCCGATGATGAAGGTGGTGCTGCTAAATTATCAGTTTTAGAAAATAGATAATATTATCTGTTTTCAAAACAGATTATATTGTGGTGCTGCTGGTGGTTGTCGTGGTGGTACAGTGATGGTCGTGGTTGTGAACTGTGCTATTATGGGTGCGGTGGTGGTGGTGCTCCGATGGTGGTGGTGGTGCTGCTGCAAAATTATCTAGTTTCGAAAACAGATAATATTATCTGTTTTAAAAAACATATAATATTGTGGTGCTGCTGGTGGTGGTCATGGTGGTGCTGTGATGGCAGTGGTTGTGAACTGTGCTGTTATAGGGGTGGTGGTGGTGGTGGTAGTGGTAGTGCTCCGATGGTGGTGGTGGTGCTCCGATGGTGGTGGTGGTGCTGCAAAATTATATGTTTTCAAAAACAAATAATATTATCTGTTTTCAAAAACAGATAATATTGTGGTACTGCTGCTGGTGGTCGTGGTGGTACTATGATGGCAGTGGTTGTGAACTGTGCTGTTTAGAGGGGGGGTTGCAGTGGTGGTGGTGCTCTGATGGTGGTGGTGGTGCTGCAATTATCTATTTTCGAAAACAGATAATATTGTAGTGTTGCTGGTGGTGGTCGTGGTAGTGCTATGATGGCGGTGGTTGTGAACTGTTTTGTGAACCATTTTAATAGATAATAATCTATTTTAATATCATAACCACTATATACCATAAACTTGTCATTGGTTGCAAAACATATAATATTATGTGTTATTAAACAGATAATACTATCTCTTGAACCAAAAAGACCAACAATCCGAACAGAAAAGGTGAAATATTAGGGTTTAATCGCATGTTACATGATTTCTAGGGTTTAATGACATATTATCTATTTTGTTGATCTATAATATCATAATGATTAGTATTTCTTACCAAAGAGATAATATTATCTATTGAACATGACAGAATATTATCTGTGAAATTATCTATTTTGATAATATTATCTGTTGAGCATAACAAATAATATCATCATAATGGTGTGGACATGTAGGACGTTTCGGGAGATAATTAGAAGTTTTGAATACTCGTGAGATTGTAAACATAATTTTTGATCCTATAAATAGAAATTGAGTTTTGTCATATTTATCCAAAGTCTAAAATATCTTGAGAGAGAGAGAGAGAGAGAGAGAGAGAGAGAGAGAGAGAGAGAGAGAGGAGACTTTGATTCCCACGAGCTTCACGTCGCCGATCAACAAACATTTGATCGTGAGTTTTTCTTCAGATTTTATATTTGGACTCCTCGATATAAGAGCTACATTTGGACGTCTCATAGGCCTCGTTTGGCCAACTTTTATGAAAATATAATTCTAAAAATTTGGGAAAAATCAGGTAAAACTTGTAAGAATAATGTATAAACGGAGATCCGACGTTTATTTGGTTCCCTAGTACTTCCCTCAAAGTTTGAGAGAATTAGCACAAGGTATGAAGTTCTAACCTATGTTATATATAGGAAATATACATGTTTTGGTTTCGACGACGGAATTGTAATCCGGGCAAAATTCATGTGTTAATCTTAGACCCGTTAATTATGCACGCATTTAAATGTGATAAGCATGTCTACGTTTACGCGAGCACGTTGAGTTGATTATGTGGATCAAATGGGGGACTTACAAAATTTCATGCCAGAGAAAGCTTCTTGATGTTTGAGAATTTAGTAGCACGGCTACTGTGTATGGTTTATAGACTTGGACTTGCCATGGCACTTAGGGATGCAACAGTTGTAGACTTGGTCTAGCCGTGGGTATCGCGGTTTAAGACTTGGACTTGCCGTTGCCGGATGAATGTATATTTTTCTCCCTAGAGACTATTTGTTGTGCATTATGAGATTAAAGTATGTTTTACCATATATTGCATATTAGCTGAGCAGCGGAGCTTTACTCCATTGCAGGTGAAAAGAATAAATGCAAGAAAAAGCGTGAGAAATGAGGCCGAGGAACGCTGGGCAATCATCACCTTGTTTATACCTTTGTTTTCAATCCGAACTTGGAATACGAACTTTGAGTTCGTAGCATGCTATGATAAAATCTTGGAATAGTTCTATAGTATTGTGATCTCTCGTAAGAACTCATGGAATTCATGTTTTGAAAGTTGGAATTTAGTGATGTTAATGTTGGTGTTCGGTTTGGAGAACTATGGTTTGAGATTGCTGCAGATTGGTCAAATCTGAGGGAGATCAGTCGACTGGGTCTCCGACACAGATGACTGGACCCCTGTTTTACAGAGTTATTCTTTCAGTTTTTCACAGACTTCAGTCGACTAAAGGAGAGGTATCAGTCGACTGGTTTCTGCACGAAAAGAGTTTGGAATAGTTCTATAGTATTGTAATCTCTCGTAAGAACTCATGTAATCCATGTTTTGAAAGTTGGAATTTAGTGATGTTAATGTTGGTGTTTGGTTTGGAGAACTATGGTTTGAGATTGCTGTAGATTAGGCAAATCTGAGGGAGATCAGTCGACTGGGTCTCCGACACAGTTGACTGTACCCCTGTTTTACAGAGTTATTCTTCAGCTTTTCACAGACTTCAGTTGACTGAAGGAGAGGTATCAGTCGACTGGTTTCTGCACGAAAAGAGGATATTTTGCATGCTTGAGTTCAGTCGACCGGACAAGGGTCAGTTGACTGAGGAACTGAGGCCCTAGTCGTCTGGGTCCCCGACACAGTCGACTGGACAAGGCCCTTGGACTTTAATACTTTCTGCTTTTGGATCTCCAGTTGACTGGGAACCGCCACAGTCATCTGGACCTTTGTTTTTCAAAAAGGATTCTTCTGGCAGTGTTTCAATTGAGCAAAACTTTTTATAACTCTGATTTTAATGACTTTTACTTATGTTTTCCGCTGCTATTTTACTTTAATGGAATTGGATGAGCCTTGGTGTCGTGCCACGTGTCATATTTCCGCGTGTAGCGGGATGAGTCATGACATGTTCTTAAATATATGTGAATTAGTTATGACACTATATTTTATGTGAATATGATTTGAACCAATGTCATTCAAAAACAACACCAAATGTTGACTTTTCACTAATAGGGCTAACTAGAATTTGATCATATATTTCTGTCATACTTACAAATCACGTTTTTAGACCTTTATTTTTCCTATGGAGAGTGCTCCTTAATGCATTGATTTAGGAAATTATACATCGTGGATCAATTGCATGAGACAATCGGTCTAATCTATGTTTATTGTTATTGTTCCATTAAAAAAAATAATAATAAATAAATAAAAATACAATTAACCAAAGATCACCTCAAAAATCATCATTTTACTCAATTTATAATTATTATTTCTTTAGCTCGATTTAAATAAGCCTGTTTGAAACAATGGTATACCTTATGTTTTCTTCAAACAAAACAACTACAGTTTAAGAAACGTGACATGAAGATTTGCTCTTCACCCAAAAAAAAAAAATAATTCAAATAATAAGTAAAAATGTAAATTAACTTGGTGAATTAATTTATTGCAATGTGATGTAAAATAATTAGTATATAGCTTATGTATCATATAATACAATTAGAATAAATCCAACGGAAAATCAAATGCAATATTGTGAAAATGAACCTTGGCTTCTTGGGTTTTAAAAAATTGTAAGGTTGTTCCGTGATATTCACATATAGTGGGTTAAGTAAATACAAATTATCCGAAGGAAAACTAATCTCTCCATTACTTTTTCAAACAAATTTGTTTAATGTGCTCAATTTCTTTTCTTTTGTTCCTTTTTTTTTATAAAAAATTTCACTTATCAAACAAGGAATCCGTACAAGTTCAAAAAGGATATCTATAGCGGCTTAAATATTTGAGGCAATTGAGTAAATAGGATATTTATTGAGTGAAAGTTAGAACATTTTGAGTACCAAAGTGAGATTTATAAGTTTAGAAGGGGCAAATTAAAATTTTAATGGGCTCCCTAAGGAAAATTTTGGAAATTAGAGAGGGCTCCCTAAGGTACTTTTTAGCTCTACCCGAGATGGCATTCTATGAATGGGTTTGTCAACTCACTGTCATGACGATTCAACAGATAGACAAATTGAAAGGATTCACATTCTTTTAATTTTCTCTTAAGCTAGCTCATTTCAAATTCTATATTGTTGACCACTGCATGAAAAGATTTCGTCTGAATAAACACTCTTTTAAATGAATTGTATTCGCTAATTTGGTAATGTTTAATGTTGACATTTTGTAGTACAAAATCATTCTCCATTCTAAGCAAATACTCTATTGTACAAAATGAAAGAGAGTTCCAAATATTTGTTAGAATTTTGTGGCTCGTTTGAAAAAAAGGGGAACAAAATTTGATCTGGTCGCTCGAGCGGGAGTTGGCTGCTTTGCTTTGGTATATAGCATTCTGAAATCTCACTCACCTAGGTGATCGCTGGAGCGACGCACGGGATTGTATTTTTGACGCAAAAGAAGGTTTTTAGGCATATTTTGGTTTCCTAAGTGGATTAAGAAGGTGCCACCAATGTAAACCTTTTTCTCAAACAACATGGTACTAATAAATTAACTTCTACGTTATGCAAAAGTATTTGATATGGATATTAAGAATTACACAAGAGTACTCTCATAAGACATTATGTTACTTTGATCAATAATTATGGTAAGATAAGTGAATTTTTTGACCCAACAAGATGCAATTTTGATTTAAAATTATTACCAGCAAGATGATAATGGACAATTCGCAAGAATGAACATAATAAAACTACAAAAGTAAAATTTCTTAGAAAATTATATCTTAGAAATGTCATTATACTAAAGACCTATATGCTTTGGATGTCTGTTTTATAATATGATTATTTAGAGAATCATAAATAGAAATACAACAGAAACAAAAATGTAGTCATTATAATAAAGATTTATATGCTTTTAGATGTCTATTTTACAATTTGTTTATTCAGAAAATTATAAATGGAAATACAACAAAAACAAAAATGTATAAAACTAATCATGACTTATTCGTAGTTTGTTTCTAATCACATCATGGGAAATAATTTTGCAGTTCAGTAAATTGCTTCATAGGCTTTACGAAAAACTGGTATCACATGTTTATAAAAAAAAATGTAGATATGCCTTATTAATTATGTGGTTAGCAATTAAAACAACATATTCAAAATGCTAGATATGAAAGACACAACTAATAGAAGGACATTTGCTACCAATTTAATAGCAAAAGATGAACAATATTATCAAACATATACGATAAGCCATGAAAGAAAAGAAAACGACAATATTTAGGCAATTTATTTTTATTTGACGATTGTCTTTTTAGTTTAGTCTACATGAGAGTTTTAGATATCAAGAGTTTTGAGTTGCATTCTTTTTTGACTATTGGTTTAAGATTTATGCTTTGGTTATCTTTTAATTTCTATGTTTATAGGTGTGTTGATGATTCGACACCTAATTTGAGTGGTTTTCATATTCTTAACATAATTCTCCTCGGCCCGTTTGGTTCACGGATTAGTTTAGGTGGATTCTGATTACTAGGAATCATAATATCAGTAATCATTTTACCAGGAATCTGAATCCTTATAGAATGTTTTGTTCACCAATAGAATTTTAGCTGGATTTAGAATCAAGTGTTTGGTTGGGTCAAGGAAAATAAAATGAAAATATTATTAAATACCTAAACTACCCTTGAAGGCTAAAAGAATGTCTGAGTTAAAATTAAATTGTCAACCCTAAAAAATAGAGGGTGATTAAAAAAAGACTAGTATAAATCTAAAAATCAATGATACATAAAAAATGAGATAAATAGAGTAATTAAGACATGAACATGAGTCTAAACTGTTACATGTAGTTAAAATATTTTTGAATAATAACAAAAGATGCATTATATTTTTATAGGTCTAACGTACAAATCACAATATGCCAAATATGTAGCTATTGTAATATCATATAAACTTTTCAATCGTTAACATTTAGCAACCAAAATTTGAATTCAGTCATTAAACTAACATCAGATATAATGTTTCAAGCATAAGAAATCATCCTAAACAATCTCATCTACCAATCTCTCTATTTTAGAAAATAATAATAATTATAATCATAAATGTTTGTTTAATAGTCTAATAAAGGCTAGTTTAGGTATTATGAAAATAGTAAATCAAAACTCCAGTATTCCTTAGGAATACCACCTCCAAGCTAAGGATTTAGAATCCACCCTATTTTCCACCTTTGGGTGGATTCTAAATCCAGTGGGACCCACAATTCATTAAATATTCCATGAACCAAACAAAGATATATTTTAAGATTACTAGTAATCTTCAGGTAGAATCAAAATCCATCTTAAGAATCCATGAACCAAACGGGCCGTCCAACGCACGTGACATTTGATTAGTGTATATATATATATATATATATATACACACAAACACACGCACACAAAATATAGGGAAAAATCCCATGTGATGTGTGCGGCTAGGAGAACTAGAATCCCAGTCAAACACTGTTTTTTTTTTATTTTTGGAGAGATTCAAACTCTAGAGTATGCTCATGAATGTATTATGTGAGGCCCTTTTCAATAAAAATATCGGTTAAATACACTCATACCCCCTGTGGTTTAGTAGGTTTGTACTTACTCTTCAGTGGTTTAAATTTTGGCACTAATATTCCTAGTGGTTCGTACTAAAGTGTAACCGTTAATATTTGCTAACGGAACAAGTTGAAATGACCAAATTAACCCCAAGTCTTCATAACAATATTAGGAACAAAATTTGTTTACATCAATTCGTTTAGGGAGAAACACATGATTTTGAATTAGGTGAGAAAGAATCTTTAGCAATTTTTAGGATTTTCTTGGTAAAGGTCATGTGCTTGACTCAAAGAAAATAATTTATGACATATTGTAATTTTAATATGACTTTTAGAGGCAAAAGAGTCATTTTATCCTTTAAATTAGGGCGCCCAAATGCAAAACTATTAATTTAAATGGAAAAAGTTATGATTGTACTTTAGTCCAACCAACATTAGGTATTTACTTATTAGTGTCAAATTTAAAACACAAGGGACAAGTGCAAATCATCCAAACTAAAGGGGGTGTAAGTGTATTTAACCCTAAATATATATATATATATATATATATTGAATCCACATGTCCACATCAAATAAAAGGTAGAAGTCTATGTGACTATGCTTATAATCTTGGAGGGACCAACTTTAAATAAAATAATATAGGTAAATTACAGTAACACCCCTTCAATTATGACTCTTTTTCAAATACTGCTTAAACTATAAAACTTGACAAGTTGACTCCCTTAACAACCTTTTTTTTTCACTGACACCCCCTCTGTTAATACTCTGTCCAACAAAAATCATTTTTGTATCATTTGAATAACATATGACACAAAAAAATTCACAACATGGTATTTATTTATCCTTCCTTTAAGCTGTTGCAAATTTTAAGACATCCTTGTTGAGCACATAATTGCCCTTTGTTGTACACAAAATTTTAGGCAATTTTGTTGTAAACTTTTCAATAACTTAAAGAAGAGGCAAAAATGTCATGTTGTTAACACTTTATTATCATGTGTTGGTATATGATACAAAATTATTCATTTTTTTGGATAAAAATCTAACTGAATGGGTGTTAGTGAAAATTTGTAATAGTTGAGGGGTCAATTTGTTAAGTTCTATAAATGAGGGGGGTATTTGAAAAAATATCATAGTTAAGAGGATGGTTTTATAATTTATCCAAATAATAGTAAGGGTTACATATGCAAGGAAAGCAAAGATTGGACCCGTCAAAGGGAAAAAAATAAAACATAACCAAAAAAGAAAAGAAAATCAACACTAAAATATGTCAGTAGAGCCTAGTGGTATACATCACCCAATCATAATTTCACTCCTATAAAATATGAATAGTGATTCAGTACTTTTCCCTCTCGGTCCTTTTCATAATCTTTCTTTGGGAAAATTAGTAGAAAATTTTTTAAAGTAACTCTTAAGAGTTTAGGGTTTAAAATTTTTTTTAGTTTATTAAAAAGTTCTTCTAGTTGAAATTTATATTTGGTAAACATCCCTAGATTAAATATTCTCTCTCTCTCTCTCTCTCTCTCTCTCTCCATCTGAGATCTTGGCCTCCACTACGATCGATCTGCCGCCCCCACCACATAGCCACTGCCCTTTGCCACCACCACCACCACGATCGCGAGCTATCGCCAACCACCACCACTATCCCCAGCCGCCACCACCACTACCGCCATTGTTGCAGCCACCACATCCGACCATCTCCGACGAGCTCAAATCAGATCCGGCAATATTCAACGAGCTCGAATCAGATCTGGCTATCTCCGATAAGCTCGAACCAAATCTGGCCATCTCCACGTTAGTTGCAGGTTTTACAAATATTAAGTGAAATTTTACTTATTAAGTGAAACTTCACTTAACTTTGACTATAACAAGTGAAAATTCACTTGGTTTTTTTAGTCATCGGAGGTGGTGGGGTGCTCGTCGGAGATGGTGGGGGGTGTTGGTCGGAGGTGGTAGGAGTGGGTAATAGTGGTTAGAGTTAGATGATAAAAATGAGAGTATTTTAGTCTAAAAAATAGAGGGATCAGACGACTTATCATTAATGATAGATTTAAGTTGTCTTTAATATTAAAAAATCTTATGCATTAATCATTTTCACTAACTGCTCCTTGTTCTTTTTATAAATGGGACCCAAAAATAAAAATTAAAAATTAAAAAAAAAATGTTCTTAAGCACTGTGACTTGTGAAAGAAAACAGCGCAAACAAGGACTGTCCATAAAACATCATGTGGTGGAGCCAAGGATTATGCCAAGCATAAAAGTTGGTTGATATCCTTCCTACTTAGAAAGAACTACGTGACTTCTTGATTTTCGTTATGTAGCCATGGGATATAAACCTATGTAAGGCTTACAACAAATGAAAATTTGTTGGCATCAAGAGAGCGAGAGAGAATGCTGCGGCCAAAAGAAAAGAAAAGAGAAGGCCCAACTCATAGAAAGATTAGATTTGAATTGCCCAAACAAATTGGCCCAATTAAATCAAATGGCCCAACAAGACCCAACCTACAAAGTTGGTTTCAAAACTCAAAGGGTAGTCATCACACCCCAAATAAAACTCACCTATCTTCACCAACACAAGCGAGATGTAAAGTTCAAATTTCAAAGTAAAGATGACATCAACTATTCAAATTTTGAATAAGATGTTGCAACGTCAGTTGGGGTTACAGTTGACGTATCAATATTCTAATTTTGAATAAAATATTTGAATATCAGTTGAAAATCTTGAGATCTTGGCAATAGATACGTATTGATTTCCAAGAGATGATACCAAAAAAAAAAAAAAAAAATGCCATGTCATCCAAGGCATTTCAAGTCAAAGATGGCATATCATAATTTGAATTTCGAATAACATTTGTAACGTTAGCTGACATCCTGAAAAAAGACACGTATCATCTCTTGAAAATCAAATTTCAAATAAAGACGATAAAAAGAGATGCCGTCTTATCCAAAGCATCCTCTATAATTAGAGAACTCATTAGGAAAAATAGAGTCAGAGAAAAGCATTCAAGAAATAGAAAGAATGTCTGAAGAGAGATAGAAAGATACAAAAAATTTTCTAGAGAGAGAAAGACCTCTCTCTTTAGAAGAAGAAGAAGAAGAAGAAGAAGATGAGCAAGACTACATAAGTGTCAAATCGCAATGGAGTTCATTGGGTAAAGGGATCCAAACCCTCTGGTAGAATGTACTTTGAATATATATATATATATAATAATAAATTTTAAAAAAAAAAACAAAAGAGGGAAAAACCTGTTCATTCAATCCTAGGAAGCACCGATGCAGGGACGCGAGTACGAGAATACGAGTGCAGAGAGCTTGACAAGTTTCTCAAAATCAAGAGTGCGAGTGCAACAGGAGTACTTATATAAAATATCAAAAATATATTTCATATAGCATTTGTATAATCCTATATGCGGACTATTCTACCATTATTTTTTTTTCTTTCTAATTAAGATACAAAATACACAAACTATTTGTTTACTAATATACAATAACTATTCAAGAAAACATCAAACAAGCAAATTAATGAGAAACAAGAGAAAGAGAGACGACGATGGCTGCTGTCATGTGCAAGGTTACGAGCTCTATCCAGAGCGAGACGAACACATTACTATGAGGCGTGAGTTTGAAACCCTATATTTGCTTTCTTTGATTAATTTTTTTTTTTTTTTTAAAAGCGGGCTGTCACCACACTCTCGGCGTGTCCCTGTACATTCATGCCGCACTCAAATATTGCCAAGAACTCAAAAAGAGTCCTTACACACTCATGCTACACTCAGGTCGCAATCCTGTCGTGGCTGTACTCCCGCCGCACTAAATGCGCATGCGTCGCCAATTTCGAAACACTCGTGCTTCATAGTTTCAATCAGTAAAAATTCCTTATTTGTCATTTGTTATTTCTTTATTTATGTTTTATTTTTTCTTTTCTTTTTTTTTTATTGTTAATTGGAGGTTTAAATAATTAACCATCTGCCATTAGGCAGATTCGAGACAGAAACACCACATATCAAATAATCAACATTGTCATTTGATCGGCGCTGGTTATTTGGTAAACACGAATTTTTAAACCCTACAAACAAACATGTTTCAACGGGTAACGAGAATTTGTGTCAACAAATTCTAGCACGCCCAATGTGACTTTTTTTTCCTTCTAACAAACTTCCAGCAGCAGAAGCATGACATCACCTAATCCCTGATGCATGTGGTACGACTATAAAATATTTGTAAATTAAATTTTACATTCTAATTTACAAACCCGCGCATGACAGTTTTCACTTTTCAATCACTATACACACTCCATGGAGTTATTGATCAGAGGTTTAGGATCATCGAGAGAATAGCACCCAAAGGTGTTGTCAACTCGGCAGCACCAAATGGGGTGGCTGCCAGTAACACAACACCCCCCGTCTCCCCCACCCCCCCCCCCCCCCCCCCCACACACACACAGATATATATTGATAAATAAATAAATAAATGTAAAGGAACAGTGTGTTATCAAGTGGGTAAAGGGTGCTGCTAGGAGCAACTAGGGTGGATACTTCTGCCATTTAAAACTAGACTTTTCTTTGTACTTTCAAGCAAAAATGAAAGAGTAATATTTGGAGCACAAATACTTATACATATTTTATCTCTCTCTTGGGTAGTATTGTGGGGTTTACTGAAATTATTCAGACCCCACAATGCCAGCCAAGAGAGAGATAGAGTTTATTTGTAAGTGTTTGTATAAAATGTTTGTACCCCTAGCATTGTTGAAAATGAAAATAAGAATAGTGAAAAATTTACTAAAGTTAGAAAAAGATTTCATGATTTATGTCATGCTCGCACAATCTCCTTAGGACCTTAGACGAAGGTTTGAAAGGAGAATTAAAATTTTTAATTCCTTCACATTTTATGTGCTTTAGAAGTGGTAGAATGTGTACTGTTATGATGACCCACATGGAGATAAAGACAGGAGAAAAATTATACTAACATCCCCTTAATTATGATCCTTTTTTAAATGCCCCTAACCATAAAAGTGTAACAAACTGACCCTCTTAACTATTACCCTTTTTCAATAACACGTAACACCCCATTAGTTAAGATGTCATCTGAGAAACCAACGCTTTTGTATAATATGACCAGCACATGATGTAGAAGTGTTAACAATGTGACGATATGACAATTAGGGCATAATCATCAACAAAATAGAATAATATTATCCTTTCAAAGTTTTAATTTCAAATAGTTTAATAGATGTACTTTAATTATGTTGTGTCAGTAAATGGTGAGTACCATTGTCACTGCATAGCGTACAACTGGCAAACAAAGAGAGCCAAAGTTATGATTCAATTTGGAAAGCATGACATTAGTCAACAAAGAAATCTAAAAACTTAGATATCATGGTACATGTATGAATATCGAGAGCTATTGCCGCGTTGAGATTGAGGACTGACGGTTTTTGATAAACCTCATCAGGGGCGGAACTGTATAGAAACCTGGGGGGCATGGCCTCTGCATAAAATTAGAAAATTTTTGGGGTCTATACATAATTTTGGGACTTTGAAAATATTTTACATAATGACCCTCTGTAGACACCCCATTTTGTCGGCTACCAGATTTAGGAGGCCCATAGCTTGGTGGTTCACAATGATCGCCAAAGACCCAAAAGGACTCTCGGAAGTCAGCTCCATCTCTCGGAATGCTCAGAATAACCAAAATGCCCCTAAAGGTCCGAAAACTCCCAGAATTGGTCCCAAAGTTCTGAAAACATGCTATGTCGTAAGAAAAGCGATAAAATGAGTTTTTAAGAGAAATTGGGTGAAATCGTCAGCTCCCAGAGACCCCCGGAAGTCCCGGAAAGTCCCCGTTGACCGGTTTGACCAAGGTTTGACTAGGTTTGACCAAGTTTGACCAAGTTTGACTGAAATCGTCCGACTTCGCCAGAATCATTTTAAATCATGAGAAAAGTGTTAAAACAAGTTCTAAAAGAAAATCGAGCGAAAACATCAGCTCCCGGGAACTCCCGGAGGTTTCCAGAACTTCCCGGGAATCCCAAGTTTGACCAGTTTGACCAAAATTTGACTTTGGAACCGGGGCGCCGAAACAATTTTCAAATATTTTTCATAAATACTAGAGGTCAATAGCTTTCCAACGGTATATCGCACATAATTCCTGGATTTAAAACGAATTTATTATGAATTTTCAAAGGCGAAAAAGGCGATCAAATCGGCTTTTATCGCAAATACCGCAAAACTTTTCAAAGTGACCTATCCCCGAACTATTTTTTATGTAAAGTAGACTCCATTACCTTTCTAACGGTATATCACAATCCCAATTTGGAGTTCGTACGCATTTTCTGTGAATTTCGAACGAAATAGGGCCTTTTCGCGAATACCGGAACTTCGGGGGGCCTAAACAGCATTTTCTGGACGAAGGGAGGAGCAGTGCCGCCGCGGCACTGGCCCACTGCCGCCGCGGCAGTGGCCCAATGCCGCCGCGGGACTCCCCTCCAGAACAGTGTATTTTTGTAATTTGTTTTGTGGTCCCATTTTGATTAATTAAAAGTCAAAATGACGTAGGTTCATGATTTCAGATGTTTGGGACCAATAGGAACACTTTCTAAATCCCAAAACCACCCCAAGTTGGCCTATATAAACACCCCATTACTCTTCATTTTGGGGGAGTCAAATGTGAGTTTTGGAAAAGTTTGAGAGAGGAAGAGAGATAGAGATAAGTTTAGAAGAGAGAAAGGGAGCTTCTCCCATTGATTTTCTATAGAAAGTGAGTTCCAATCTTATTTTCCTCCACTCTTCTTCTATATACTTCACATCCAAATCACCCCCAATCACCATTCTTGAGCATTCTTGAGTTAGGAAGCTACTTTCATGTCCAAATATCAAAATCTATGAGTGAAACACCAAACTACAAGTTCAATACTTCATGAATATCATCTATTGATCATTATTTACTTGCTTGTTTATATATATGTTCATCCCTTCTTACCTCATTTCTTTTTATTTTTCTTTATTTACTTACTAGTTCATCATCATCTAAGTGATGACATGAAGTTTGGGGTGAGTGAATCATTATGGATAGTAGCTCTTGACCTCAAAAACATGTTTGATAGATGATGATCATAACCTCAATACTTCCAAGGTATTCTTGGAATGTATTGAAGTTATGTTCAATATAAAATAAATCTCTCCAACAATCTTGGGGTTCTTAATGATGAGTTTGATGTAGGTATTCTAAGTGACTATAATCCTCATTGAACATTGAAAACATGTTTTCAAAACATCTATTTCAAAACCCCTCTCAATCCCTCTCATTTGATTTCAAGAAACAAAACTTTGTTTTCTCCAAAATCTTCAAAACAATGAGTCAAAACAGTGAGTGAGTTGAGTTCAAAGATTTCTCTAGAACTCAATACTCAACATATGAATGTAAGGCCACTTGGAAAGTCTTCCTAACTCATTGGAGAACACCCATGATTTTTGGTTTGACTTGGAAGTACTTGGAAATGGTCCATTTGGATCCCAACATTCCTTCCAAACATTCTGTTTTTGCTGTCACAGCAGCTAGGTCCACTTCCAACCTCTTTTACAGAAAACTTTTCCAAAAAGGGTGGTCCTAACTTATTTTCCCCTTAAAATTCAATGTCTTAGGGAACTTTCTGTATAAAATGGGCTCTTAGATCATTCTTTTTCATTTTCTAAGATTTTCTAACATTTCAGTCGACAGTACGAACTCTGTTTCTGAGTGACCTGTGTTGTTTATATATTTTCTCTCAATCTGTGATAGCTATTCAAGATTGGCTTTTTGGGTTGTATTCTAGACACAATAAGGAACATCTCCATAAAAAATCATGCATTGAAAACATTCCTAACCCCTCTTTTCAAATTTCCAAAGATGATGCTACTGTTCTGTCCACAATTCACAGCAAGCATACCTTAACTTTCATTCTTTGATTTAATGCTTATATGCATTCAAAATTAACTCATATCTTAGGAAGTAGTTCATACTACATTTGTATACATCCCATGTTGATTTAATCCATTCATTCATACACATTTTAGACTCCTAAGTCATTTTAGAAATCCATGTACACAAAACACACTACAATCTTTGCACATTTTTAGATACATACAATGCATTCATGCAAGATTTGGGGTTTTTGTAACTCTTAATCTAAGAAGACTATAAGGAATGATCATGATCACACGTTCATGCTTCCCCTCGATCTAATCGCCCTTTCTCATCCGTCCCGGGGATTGAGAAATCTTCTTTTCTCAAAATTAACATGCATCATTCTAGTTTGCTAAGCATACGTTGATTCTTTGATTATTTGTTTCAAGAACAATCCATGTCCCCCTTAGATTAAAAGAAACTTAATTACTTGATATATGATTAGACAATTTTTCCCTAGGTTTATTTGTGTGATCTTTCACTTTACATTGCATGATATTTGACTTAGATCTTATGAATGATATTTTATCTTTAGATCTTCCATTTTCAAGTTTCTTATGTGATGTAATATACTATTATAGTATTATTTGTCGAACCAGACATAGTATAAGATGATTATTTGGATGCTAATTGAGGCCCGTCGAAAGACGGGGCGAGTTGAGGGTGTTTTAGTCGCGACAAAGGCTCCTTCCTCTCTTGTACCAAAACCCCGAACCAAGTTCTTTGGTTATGAAGGGCCAATGCCCTTATCCGCTTGGGTGAGTCAAAATTAGGTTTCTTGGTTCCTTAAAGACCAAGTGGCGACTCTGTATCTGTTTTCAACAGACCTTTTCTTTTCCTTTTCAAAACAATCTCAAACAAGAGAGAGAAGTGGTCCACTTCCGGTGTCCACAATCTGGCGACTCTGCTGGGGATTTTTATTATTTTTTTTTTAAAAAAAAAACAAAATAATACAGAGGTTTGACTCATAAGAAGCATCCTTAAAATCATCTTTTTACTGTGTATGGTTCACCGTATTGCACTCTGCATTTTACCCTCTCGACTGTGTCTGAAACGCGGCGCTGACATTGTTCAGGTCTTGCTGTGCCAGGGCACAAGTCACCGTTGATACTGTACCTTCCAAGGTATATCAAAAAGAGTAAAAATCTCCGTACTGTCTCCCTGACGGTATATTGGAACTCTCGTCAGCGGACCCTCTTTGACTAAACTCAGCCTTTGCATATAGATTCCTGTAGAACCTTTCATAGGACTGTTCATTTATCTTTTCAGATAGGACAATATGATATAACTGCTGTATGCCCTGACGGGATTACCTGCGCGGTGTAGACGCTTATGTGGCATAGAACAAAACCTCCTTCTTATGATCCCCAAGGCAATCACTCATATGTGATCACATTGAGTTGACCTGCCTAGGCACCATGACAAGGATGTCTGCTCCATGTTCACAAAGATATACACCGCAAACCTTGTTTGTTGGTCCTAGGACATAGGAGTATGAAAACTAACTAGACAGTATGATCACCATCATAACCAGTTTCTCCCAGAAACCCTGTCTAAATATCCCTGATATATTAACCAGTTTTTCCCAGAAACTCTGTCCAAACATCCCAGATATGACCATATTAACCAGTTTCTCCCAGAAACCCTGTCCAGATATCTCAGATATATTAACCAGTTTCGCCCAGAAACTCTGTCCAAACATCCCAGATATGACCATATTAACCAGTTTCTCCCAGAAACCCTATCCAGATATCTCAGATATAACCATATTAACCAGTCTCTCCCAGAAACTCTGTCCTATCTTCCTAAATATACTAGTTTCTTCTAGAAACTCTATCCAAATTTCCCAAAAATACCCAAAGTCCCTGTTTCTCCCAGAAACTCTGAATCCTGAAAATTCCTGTTATCCCCTGGTGGTCATACTGGAAAGTAAGGTTAGCACACTCTGTATGGCTAGGGCCTTATTTGTTTAACTGCTATATGTTAGAAATAGGAGCATCATATAGATTAGGGCTTACATCCGCGTGCTTGTCTCACATGCATACACCATTCCCATCAGTCTGCACATACTGTCTCGAGTCAGTCCACGTTTGTTAACATCACTGTCTTTGTCTGTCTAAAACCATCACTGTCAAAATCTGATCAAATCCTCTCAAAATCTGTAAAATCAGTATAGATTCCCGGAGTCAGCAGCTAGGATCCTCGTCTTGGGTCAGAAGTTCAGATAACCGTTTGGTCAGGATCAGCCCGACAGCCTGCTTTAACATGAATCGAGAAGAGTTAGAAAACAAGGTTACCGAGTTGGGAGCAACTATAAGCCAACAGTCCGACAGCCTAGCCCAAGTTCTGAAGTTCATGGAAGAATTGAAGCAACAGCGGCCACAACCTCCGCCTGGGTTTGAACCACCCCTACATGAGAATAACGGGGAGGAAGACTGGTTTCAAGGGGTCCCACCGCTTGCGTATGAGAAGAAGCTCCAAGAGAAAATGGACAAGGTCGACAAGCTGGAGAGCGTACTGAGAAAAAGCAAAGGGGTCGATGATTACATGCTAGACCTGGAAGGCCTCTTTGAGCCTGTTAAGCTGAAACTGCCAGAGAACTTCAAGATGCCGGAAATTGATCGTTTTGATGGAACTGGGAATCCGAAGAGCCACATAAAGTTCTGCATGAGTGTTTTCCAATCAATGGGCTGCACCCATGAGCACATTGCAATGTTGTTCCCTCAAACCCTCGCCAAGGCCGCTCTATCCTGGTTTCTGACCTTGGAGGTTTCTAAGACTCGGACTTGGGAAGATATAGTCCAGGTCTTCATTGATCATTACTCCTACAACCAAGAGCTCGATGTCACCATCCTGGATCTGGAGACTACCCGGCAGAACTTCAATGAGTCCTTCGCTGCGTTCTTGAGCAGATGGAGGAGCAAAGTGGCCCAAATGATCCACCGACCAATCGAAAAGGAACAAGTCCGGATGTTGATCAAGAATCTACTGCCGCTGTACCATGAGAAACTCTTCTACCAATCCATCTCAACATTTGAAGAACTGTTTGAGATTGGGACTAGAATTGAGGATGCAATCAGGGAAGGGAAAATCAAGAATGAAGAATCACAAAGCCAGTCCAAGAGGCCCGACTACTCCCGAAACCCTTCGAATGTCAACGCCCTTAGTAACCAACCCATGGCCTGTTCTCCCCGATCATACCAGTTCACAAACCAAACCAGCTCGCCTAGCCGCCCTTACCAAAATAGGGTACCCCGTGAATTCTCCAAGCTGGATATCTCTCCCTCCGTAGCCTTAGGCCGCCTGCTAAAAAAGGGACACCTCCAACTCCTTCAGCCTCGTGCCGATACCCCACCACCTAACTGTGACCTGTCCAAACGATGTGCCTACCACCAAGGCCCAGGCCATGACACCGATCGGTGTATACGTCTCCGCCATGATATCCAAGACCTCATTGATCGAGGAATCATCGAGCCACCACCCATTCAACCCCATGTCACCTAAAACCATTGCCTATCCTCTCAAATGATCCATTTTATTGACACCCATGAATGTTGAATCCGTGCAGTGGAGCGATGGTGTTTGGAACTTCTGCTTAAAAAAAAACAATGATAATAAATGGGTCACAAAGACACTCCATTTGAGACCAAGTCAAGTCTGCTCTATGTTTTGAGTCTATTTCAAGTTTGATCTTGTGGTCGAGTCTGTCCGTTATCGAGTTGTTGTGAGTCTGTATCGAGTAATGTAATCCTTCTCTTCTAATGGAATGAAGTCTCATTTTGCCTAATCGGATGTGTATATTCATAAGTGCATGAATCGCTGAACTAAAAATGTCACTTTTCAAATTATTATGGACATTACTCTGCTAATAAATTTTTGCATCAAACAAAAAAAAGAGAATCCCGAACAGGTCAAAGTCGATTTCGCACTGACCCCAAAGAAGAGCTGAGAATTGAATAGTCTTGCTTTAATAATTTAAAGATGCTTTTGCTCAAATCTCGAAAAGACATACTTAAGACTGATTTGGGGCTTGCCTAATACCCTTTCTACCATTTCTACCATTTCAAAGCCTCGCGAACCTGTGCGAACTTGGTCCTTGTTGGTAGCCAAACATTTCGATGAGTTTCTTCCCCTTTAAAAAAAAAAAAAAAAAAAAAAAAAAAAGCTCGCTAGGTTGAAAACCCGAAAAGGGCCCCTGGGCAAAAATGAGAGATAAAAAGGTGTTGATTTCCAAAATCTGACCCTAGCCAGTCAAAAGGTTGAAGAAATTTTTGATGAAACAAATGAGAAAATTGTATGCTTCAAGGTACATCATAAGAACATGCCTGGATCGCATTTCCAAAGGCACGGAACAACCACAAAATTCCAAGAGCTGACATGCACATTTCGGAATTCTAAGATTGCGATTGAAAGATCTTGCAAGAATCACTTATATGAAAAGCAAAATTGACTGGCTAGGCGAAAGTAAAAAGGATCAATCCTCAAAATAAAAACAAGAAAGAGAAAAGAAAGGGGGATTGAAACTGAATCATTTTATTCAAAGCTACCACAAGTGGCTCAAGTTTGAACTTATTTGATGATTGGTTTGAAAAACCCTCATACCCAATTTCTTTCAAGACCTTGCCTTGAACTACGCTCGACCTGATTCCCGCTCGGGGATACGTAGGCAACCACAACAGTTCGATCACCCCACCTATCTAAAAATCAACCCGCTTCTTTCCAACCATGGCCCGAACTACGTTGGACCTGATCCCTACTCGGGGGTACGTAGGCAGACTTTCAAAAAGAAAAGAAGGATGGCTCGCTAGGTCGAAAATCCGAAAGGACGCCTAGGCAAAAGTTAGAGCTAAATCCAAGGTGAGCAATAACAAAAGAGAGAAAAAGAGCTCGTTAGGTCACCTCACTGGTGCCTAGGCAAAAGTTATGAGCATTTGAGAGATTAAAGTCACGGTCCTTGCCTCAAGTCAGAAATCACCTTCCACGCTAGGGGCAAACTTTGGCTACTCGCCTCGTTTGCCTGAATTCCGCTATCTACCCTTCATACAAGGGGCAAACTTCGGTCACCTACCTCGTTTGCCCAAAACCTCAAATAAACCATTGTCCAAACTAGGGGCAAACTTCGGTCACCCACCTCGTTTGCCTATGAATTCCACTTCGTACACCTCAAAACTAGGGGCAAACTCCGTTTGCCTAACACGATCCCTTCACACCAAGGGCGAGTTTTCAAGTCACCAAGTTGTTTTGAATTTTTTTTTTGAAATAGAGCATCTTTTATTCTAAAAGCTAAGGCACTAATTCAAAGCACTCCCGGGGAGAAGTAGAGAATTGATTAGATCAATAGGGAGGAATTTTCAAAAACCAGATTTATCAGCAAAGTGCTGTCATATTAAGATGAGGAGTGAACATAAAAGATGAGCGATACACCATTCATGATGAAGGCACATTGGATCATGGCAATTTGAGAATTTCATGTCTAAATTAATCCTTCTTTGTTTGAGTCAGTAGTAATCTGATCACAAGTGTGTCAGAGATCGAGGTTTCATACAAACTAACCCAACTTTCCTTGTCGTTCCTGTTAAGTCCATTTGTCCTGATGGTCTCAAATGTGTGGGTTAAAGGTGATTCCCAATTATAACAAAAGAAAAAACTATGAAAATAAACAGAAGTGCCAAACATTATTACTACACCAGTCAAGTTCGCAACATGAGAAGTGTCCCAGGTACGAGTGGCATAAACTCGTAAGTGGTTGCAAACGACAAACCGATAGTTGTTTCTCAAGGTGGCTGATCGGAGGAAATATCGCCAACACTAAGAAACTATTGCTGATGTGTTGATGAGGTGTGTCGATGAGACGCGTTGTTGAGGTATTTTAGGGCCCAAAGTCCAGATGTGTTGATGAGAAGTTTTGATACGATGTGTTTTAGGGCTCAAAGTCCAGATGTTCTGATAAGATGTGTTAACAAGATGTTTAAGGTCCAAGTGTGTTGCTGAGGAGGAGCATTAGATGTGTCGAGGAACACCAGAAGAGTTAAGAATCATTGTTGGAGCATCGAGGAATATCAGAAGAGTTGAGAAGCATCGTTGGAGCATCGAGGAATAGCAGAAGAATTGAGAAGCATTATTGGAGCATCGAGGAACATCAGGAGAGTTGAGAAGCATTATTAGAGCATCGAGGAACATCAGAAGAGAGTATTGTTGAAGAGGAGCATCGGGTGTTTTAAAGAGCATTATTGAAGAATTGAGGAACATCAAATGTGTTGAGGAGCATCAGATTTGTTGAGAAACATCGTTGAAGAGTTGAGGAACATCGGATGTGTTGAGGAGCATCAGAAGAGTTGATAAGCAACATTGAAAAGTCGAGGAGCATCGTTAAGATTTGAAGAACACCGTTGACAATCAAGAAGCATTGAGAAACACCGTCAAAGATTTGAGGAACAACATAAGCGTCGTTGAGAATTGAGGATTATCATTGAAATTTGAGAAGTACCGTCGGGACTCTGAGAGTCACCGAGTCCATAGGATCACGATTAAGGGGAGCACGAGTCAAGTCTAGAGCGTCACTTCAACAAATTGGCCATAACATGACGTATAGCCCATCGGTCGCGGCACACACAAATCACAAAGCCCACTAGGAGTGGCAAACACACCTTAAGCGTTCTTTTGAGCACCACAGTATCACTTTGAGCACCACGCTCTTCCTTGGGTAAGACCTCCAGGTCGAGATCCCTCACAAGTCTATTAGTCGTAGCAAAGGGTAGATCACCAGCCCTCTAGATTGAGGCAAATCCTTTATTGTCAAGCCCTCTAGATCGAGGCAAATCTTTCATTGTCAGCCCTCTAGATTGAGGTAAATCTTTCATCATCAGCCCCCTAGATTGAGGCAAATCCTTAATCATTAGCCCTCTAGATTGAGGCAAATCCTTCATCACCAGCCCTCTAGATTGAGGCAAATCCTTCCTCGTCAGCCCTCTAGATTGAGGCAAATCCTTCATCACCATCCCTCTAGATTGAGGCAAATCCTTCATCACCAGCCCTCTAGATTGAGGCAAATCCTTCTTCACTAGCCCTCTAGATTGAGGCAAATCTTTCATTATAAACCCTTTAGGTTAACATCTATCAATCATTTTAGAGATATTCTCAGAGAGTCCCCTACCATCTCCAGCAGAAGATAACAGAAATCCGAACCGATTCTCCGGACTTGTCATCATAAGGATCGGCCAAAACATCACCCGCAGTCAAATCACCCCGATTCCCTTGGCAAGCACTGTCTATTCACAATTTAAGGACCCGTGTCCACTGACTATCATGAGCTTTCTCATCTGTCAGTCATTATGAGTTTCCTCACTTATCGTGAGCCTCCTCACTCCGGTTATCTCACCTGTCAATTATCGTGAGCTACCCCACTTATCATGAGCCTCCTCACTTTGGTTATTATAAGACTGTCGGTTATCATGAACTCCCTCGCCTATGGGTTATCCTTAGGGACCCCACATCTGACTACATTCGCTCGCAAAGCACACTTCCCAAATTCTGGAAGTTTGCCCCTAAACCCAGAGTCTTCTAAATCTTGATGTCCTTATCCCAGTCATCCACCACCTCACGGTCGCGAACACTAGCACAACACCAGCCCACTCGGAGTGGCACACCCCACGGCACCTACTCATACTAGGATCAGAACGCTAGGCATGATAGGACTCATGTAGGAAATCATATCACGTCCACGCATTACATATCATCCTCATATAGCATAGCATCCGCCTGATTGTTGTGTATGGGTATGTGATTTGTTCCTTTGTGCCCCGAACTACGTCCTGGTCTGATTCCCCTTGGGATACGTAGGCAGCTCACGCAGAGCACGACCAGCACTAACCTCATCATCCTTGCATCTTTTGCAACGCTTTTTATCCTAAATCTATAGCCTCCAAAACGTCCTGTCTCTTCAAAACTTTAGCACTCGCTTGCGACATGCGTTGCCTCGCAAGTTCATGCCAAAAAGGGGCAAACTGTAGACACCCCATTTTGTCGGCTACCAGATTTAGGAGGCCCATAGCTTGGTGGTTCACAATGATCGCCAAAGACCCAAAAGGACTCTCGGAAGTCAGCTCCATCTCTCGGAATGCTCAGAATAACCAAAATGCCCCTAAAGGCCCGAAAACTCCCAGAATTGGTCCCAAAGTTCTGAAAACATGCTATGTCGTAACAAAAGAGATAAAATGAGTTTTTAAGAGAAATCGGGTGAAATCGTCAGCTCCCAGAGACCCCCGGAAGTCCCGGAAGTTCCCGGAAAGTCCCCGTTGACCGGTTTGACCAAGGTTTGACCAGGTTTGACCAAGTTTGACTGAAATCGTCCGAATTCGCCAGAATCATTTTAAATCATGAGAAAAGTGTTAAAACAAGTTCCAAAAGAAAATCGAGCGAAAACATCAGCTCCCGGGAACTCCCGGAGGTTTCCAGAACTTCCCGGGAATCCCAAGTTTGACCTGTTTGACCAAAATTTGACTTTGGAACCGGGGCGCCGAAACAATTTTCAAATATTTTTTATAGATACTAGAGATCAATAGCTTTCCAATGGTATATCGCACATAATTCCTGGATTTAAAACGAATTTATTATGAATTTCCAAAGGCGAAAAAAGCGATCAAATCGGCTTTTATCGCAAATACCGCAAAACTTTTCAAAGTGACCTATCCCTGAACTATTTTTTATGTAAAGTAGACTCCATTACCTTTCCAACGGTATATCACAATCCCAATTTGGAGTTCGTACGCATTTTCTGTGAATTTCGAACGAAATAGGGCCTTTTCGCGAATACTGGAACTTCGGGGGGCCTAAACAGCATTATCTGGACGAAGGGAGGAGCAGTGCCGTCGCGGCACTGGCCCACTGCCGCCGCGGCACTAGCCCACTGCCGCCGCGGCAGTGGCCCAGTGCCGCCGCGGGACTACCCTCCAGAACAGTGTATTTTTGTAATTTGTTTTGTGGTCCCATTTTGATTAATTAAAAGCCAAAATGACGTAGTTTCATGATTTCAGATGTTTGGGACCAATAGGAACACTTTCTAAATCCCAAAACCACTCCAAGTTGGCCTATATAAACACCCCATTACTCTTCATTTTGGGGGAGTCAAATGTGAGTTTTGGAAAAGTTTGAGAGAGGAAGAGAGATAGAGATAAGTTTAGAAGAGAGAAAGGGAGCTTCTCCCATTGATTTTCTATAGAAAGTGAGTTCCAATCTTATTTTCCTCCACTCTTCTTCTATATACTTCGCATCCAAATCACCCCCAATCACCATTCTTGAGCATTCTTGAGTTAGGAAGCTACTTTCATGTCCAAATATCAAAATCTATGAGTGAAACACCAAACTACAAGTTCAATACTTCATGAATATCATCTATTGATCATTATTTACTTGCTTGTTTATATATATGTTCATCCCTTCTTACCTCATTTCTTTTTATTTTTCTTTATTTACTTACTAGTTCATCATCATCTAAATGATGACATGAAGTTTGGGGTGAGTGAATCCTTATGGATAGTAGCTCTTGACCTCAAAAACATGTTTGATAGATGATGATCATAACCTCAATACTTCCAAGGTATTCTTGGAATGTATTGAAGTTATGTTCAATATAAAATAAATCTCTCCAACAATCTTGGGGTTCTTAATGATGAGTTTGATGTAGGTATTCTAAGTGACTATAATCCTCATTGAACATTGAAAACATGTTTTCAAAACATCTATTTCAAAACCTCTCTCAATCCCTCTCATTTGATTTCAAGAAACAAAACTTTGTTTTCTCCAAAATCTTCAAAACAATGAGTCAAAACAGTGAGTGAGTTGAGTTCAAAGATTTCTCTAGAACTCAATACTCAACATATGAATGTAAGGCCACTTGGAAAGTCTTCCTAACTCATTGGAGAACACCCATGATTTTTGGTTTGACTTGGAAGTACTTGGAAATGGTCCATTTGGATCCCAACATTCCTTCCAAACATTCTGTTTTTGCTGTCACAGCAGCTAGGTCCACTTCCAACCTCTTTTACAGAAAACTTTTCCAAAAAGGGTAGTCCTAACTTATTTGTCCCTTAAAATTCAATGTCTTAGGGAACTTTCTGTATAAAATGGGCTCTTAGATCATTCTTTTTCATTTTCTAAGAGTTTCTAACATTTCAGTCGACAGTACGAACTCTGTTTCTGAGTGACCTGTGTTGTTTATATGTTTTCTCTCAATCTGTGATAGCTATTCAAGATTGGCTTTTTGGGTTGTATTCTAGACACAATAAGGAACATCTCCATAAAAAATCATGCATTGAAAACATTCCTAACCCCTCTTTTCAAATTTCCAAAGATGATGATACTGTTCTGTCCACTATTCACAGCAAGCATACCTTAACTTTCATTCTTTGATTTAATGCTTATATGCATTCAAAATTAGCTCATATCTTAGGAAGTAGTTCATACTACATTTGTATACATCCCATGTTGATTTAATCCATTCATTCATACACATTTTAGACTCCTAAGTCATTTTAGAAATCCATGTACACAAAACACACTACAACCTTTGCACATTTTTAGATACATACAATGCATTCATGCAAGATTTGGGATTTTTGTAACTCTTAATCTAAGAAGACTATAAGGAATGATCATGATCACACGTTCATGCTTCCCCTCGATCTAATCGTCCTTTCTCATCCGTCCCGGGGATTGAGAAATCTTCTTTTCTCAAAATTAACATGCATCATTCTAGTTTGCTAAGCATACGTTGATTCTTTGATTATTTGTTTCAAGAACAATCCATGTCCCCCTTAGATTAAAAGAAACTTAATTACTTGATATATGATTAGACGATTTTTTCTAGGTTTATTTGTGTGATCTTTCACTTTACATTGCATGATATTTGACTTAGATCTTATGAATGATATTTTATCTTTAGATCTTCCATTTTCAAGTTTCTTATGTAATGTAATATACTATCATAGTATTATTTGTCGAACCAGACATAGTATAAGATGATTATTTGGATGCTAATTGAGGCCCGTCGAAAGACGGGGCGAGTTGAGGGTGTTTTAGTCGCGACAAAGGCTCCTTCCTCTCTCGTACCAAAACCCCGAACCAAGTTCTTTAGTTATGAAGGGCCGGTGCCCTTATCCGCTTGGGTGGGTCAAAATTAGGTTTCTTGGTTCCTTAAAGACCAAGTGGCGACTTTGTATCTGTTTTCAACAGACCTTTTCTTTTCCTTTTCAAAATAATCTCAAACAAGAGAGAGAAGTGGTCCACTTCCGGTGTCCACACCCTCTCAAATTTGTAACTTTGAAAAGTAACATAATATAAAAGCAAATGAGAGAAATCAAATAGCCCTAGTTTTACCCAAATCAGAATGTGCTCTCCATTGAATGACTCTGTCTAACTGTCTCTCCTCTGATCTCAACATCATCCCTCACTCTTTCACTCTCGAGTCTTGATCGGTGACTGCGATCGGTGAATGAGCGAAGACCGCTGCTACAGGGTGCCCTCTCTGCCGGTGATTGGCCTGCTTCATGGTGACGGCATCACCGATTCACCGTCATGACTCACAGCTGGCAGCACCTCTTCATTCTTCACCCATCAAATTTGTTCAACAGTCCAAGTAATATTCTTAATCTCTTGTCTCTGTGACTCTACCTCTCGCTCTCTCTCTAGACTCTAGTTATGCAATCTTGTAAAGATATGTGATAATGTGTATCTATATTATATAGTAGGTTTTTTAAGTGTCGGTTCTTAAAGCATTGAAAAACAATTTGTTTAATCTGAGATTTTGATTGTGCTTACAGCCTTACAGTGCTTTTGTGCTTGCAAGTGCAAAATTGATATAATATTCTTTTTTGAATCTAACTTGTAAACCTAAAACCTGCAATACTATTAAGTTGTTATAAGATTTAAAATATTATATTTTATAATATTTAAAATATATGTCTATTATCTTTTCTTTTGGGGTTTAGCTTAACTTGAATAGAAAATAGAAAGGGTAGTAGAAATGTTGGGGGTTTCCAAATGGCAGTGCTCACTTGATTTTCATTGTAGATATTAAAGTAGCAATGTGTTAGGAACCACATTTAGGATACAAATTTTGGGAAGCATAACACTACTCTTTAATTAGATAATTTACTAAAACCCTCAATAATGCATAGATTATTTTTTTTTTCACGTTACTTTGAATTTTACTCTTAGCTTAGTGTCACAATCTCGTCAAGCCCTCAAGAAAGCAAAAACTATTCTTTGCGTGGTGATGCTGATTCTCATCTTAAAACAATAGCAAGTTTTGAATTCATATTTATCTTACATGTAGTAAAAGAAGTCATGGAAATCACCGATGTACTATGTCAAGCTTTGCAACAAAAAAGTATAGATATCTTGAATGCTATGCATTTGGTTTCAACAACAAAAGGCCTCATGGCCTCATTCAAACATTGAGAAGAGAAGGTTGGATTGCTTTTCTAGAGAATGTGAAATCATTTTGTGAAAGACATGACATAGATATACCCAATTTAAGTAGCCAATATATTACAGGTCGAGGACGGTCTCTTCACCAACGGGCCAATGTTACACTCGAACATCACTATCAAATTGATATATTCACTGCTGCAATAGATTCTTAGTTACAAGAATTAGATAGTAGATTTAGCGAGCAAACTATAGAGCTTCTTTTTCTTAGTGCAGCTTTGGATCCTTAAGGATGCTTATAGCAAATTCAATATTGATGACATTTGCAAACTTGTGGAAAAGTATTTTCCTTAGGATTTCACAGAACACAAGAGGGGTTCATTTGAGATATCAATTGCAACATTATGAGCTTGATGTGCCTCAACATCCAAAGCTGAGGAATTTATCTTCTATAGCTGAATTGTGCCAAGGATTGATGGAAACAAACAAGACAGAAGTATACTATCTAATTGATAGATTGATCCGTCTTGTTCTGACTCTTCTAGTTTCCACGGCCACTGCGGAGTAGGCATTTTCAGTTATGAAAATTATTAAAAATGACCTTCGCAACAAGATGGAGGATGAGTTTCTTGTAGATTGCATGGTTGTCTACATTGAAAGAGACATTGCTGAAAGTTTCGATTCTGATTCAATCATAGATGATTTCTACGCTTTGAAAAATCGGCGGGCACAACTATAACTTTGGGTTCTTGATCTTTTTGGTTGTAGTTTTTTGATATCTAAGACGTACTTGTTTAGATATAGGTGCAGATAGTTCTTTTTTGCTGCTTTGGTATTTTGTAAATCTATATTCCAAAATTGATGCTTTGGTATTTTGTAAATCTATACTCCAAAGTTGACCAACAATTTACATAAATACAACTTAGTACGTACTTTTTGACTAACAAATTTTGTCTACTACTTCTAGTAACTTGGCCCCCCCAAGTGCGAATTCCTGGGTCCGCCACTGAACCTCATAGCATGTCATCTCATGCAAAAACTGTCAAAAAAGTAACATACGCTGTTCTAAAATAATAATAATAATAATTAAATAATGAATAAAAAAAATGAAGAAAAGCTCATTTTGACAATGTCTTTCTAAACACACTTATAATAGTTTAGGGTAATGCATTTTAGTTTTCATCACCTCTTATGTGATTTTCAATATATGATTTCCTATTTCGCGTTTTAGTAACGCATCTAGATATCTTAGAACTACAATCCACACTAATGATGTAGATTATAAGAGTGTTACATAGTGGAAGGGTTCATAAAATTTACCAAAATAAAGATATTATGGTCCTGTTTGGATTTTTGAACCCAGGGGCTCTTTCTCCTTTGTTTGGTAAAACTACGGAAAGGGAGAGAAAAATAGAAAGAAAAAAAAAAGGGGGGAATGGACGCAAAATAATTTTTATTTTGTAAGTCACTCCCTTTCTCTTTTCTCTTCTCTTTTCTTTTTCGTTTTAATTTTTTTTGAATCCCAATTGTCTTTAGGAATTTTTTTAATTTATGATATTTCTTAATGGCATGCAGAAAAACACAAAGGAAAAAATATTTTTCCTTTCTTTAATCCGCAAATCAAACCGAACCCGACTTTTCTTTTCTCTAAATTTGCAAACCAAACAAAAGCTTAAGAATTCGGCTTCCAAGCAAAAGTAAGAAAAAAGCCAATCAAAACAGAAGAATGTTGTACTTCCCAAATGGCTTAATATTTGCACCATATGCTATGACAGCGATCAGTGGTACCTTATGTCGCTACATGTGGTAGAATTGATACAGTATTTGGATACCAAATTTGAGAAGCATAAATTACTCATCTAAACAAGCCATCAATTTCCTCCAAGTTTACAACTTCATACCAGAGAACACAAAAGTACTTATTGTACCCATAATATTGAGGATGGAGTTCCTATTCGAGTTAACAGACACCAACTCTCCCACGCCTATACCGCAAATTCCCCTTCCCCATTTTGATCTCCAAAAATAAAAATAAATAAACCATAATAATTAAAAAGGTAAATTACACTAACACCTCTCAACTATAACTCTTTTTCAAATGCCCCCAGGAAAAAAAATTTAGAAAGTTTGACCCGCTCAACTATTACATTTTTTCTACAAACACCCCTTCGTTTTGATGTTGGTTCGAGGAAGTGTTTGTGGTGTGAGCGTGACCGGATGGTTAGAGGACGCATGTTTTAATGATATCATATACCATGCTACAGCAGTGGTATAATGCATGTCAGCTACATTTGGCACGTATTACCAATCATTACTACATTATGTGGTACAAGAATTAAAGCATTTGAAATTAAAATTTGAGAAACACAGCATTATTCCTGTAACATTTTAGCATTGTATATGTGTAATCTTTGTTTTATTAGTTCCAATGAAATTTAGTGTTATGCTAGTTGAATAAAAAACAAATTTTTAGATTAAAGTGATACGATTAAGATTTCCCTCGAAACTGATAAAAATTCTAAAA
This sequence comes from Hydrangea macrophylla, assembly GCA_033977485.1. Taxonomy (NCBI): domain Eukaryota; kingdom Viridiplantae; phylum Streptophyta; class Magnoliopsida; order Cornales; family Hydrangeaceae; genus Hydrangea; species Hydrangea macrophylla. The sequence continues at coordinate 29,547,856 of CM066999.1, forward strand.
TTGGCCAAAAATATTAAAGTTAACCCCCATTGTGAGATAAATTATGGGGTTAATCCCCAATGTGAGGATAACTCTTTCATATAACTCACCTATGTGGGGCTAATTTTAAACACTTAATCCCTTTGTAAGACTAATTTTGGGATTAACTACCTATGTTGAGTTAGCTTTGACATTTGAACTATCCTATGTGGAGCTAATTTTAACACATAATCCCCATGTGGAGCTGTTTTGAGAGAAATCTTAGTAGTTTCACTTTAGTTCAAAACCACAAGGGCAAGTGTCTAGTTTTGAACCACAGGGGTAAAGTAAAAATGAGCCTGACCACGAGAGGGTAAAAATATAATTACGCCTAATTTTTAAGCTAGACATGAACTTCTATGTACCTTAAAAAAAACACTATTCAAAATTAGTTCTTATCTAAAGCAATAAACCGACGCTTGTGCTACCCAAACAATCATTTAGGCCACGTTTGGATGGCAACAATCATGAACATGAATGGGTATCTATTCCTTTTCAGACCATTCCTATTGTTGGGACATCATTTTAGCTAGAATCGTTATTAAGTATTACATTCGCATGGGATACGAAATCTCAATGGTGGTGGTGGGTATCTCATACCTGTGATCTAAGGCGGTATTCTAATTCCTATATGGACCGAATATCGAGAAAAATGAAAGAAATTAAATTAGGTATTATTTATTTACATTACTAATTACTGACAATATCCAAACCACCATAACAAATTACATAGCTATTCAAAACCTAGCTAACTCATTACTAGTAACGGTATAATTGTCACTGCATAATTAGAGGCAATGTAGAGGGTGTGTGTAAACGAGTGCTTCTCTCTCTAGAGAGAGTAATGATTCAAGTTTTCAACCCTAAAAATCGCCGCCGCCTCCCCTTCCCCCTTCCCCTCCCCCTCCTCTCCTCCACTTAATAGACCTTCCTCCCCCCTTCCTTTTTTGTCCAAAATCTAATAAGGCCTTGTTTGGCTACTCCCTCTTCCTCAGTAAAGTTTTTCCCCCTCCTTTGTGAAGGTTGCCCAGGGATTTTCTTTCCCTTTTTTTTCTCAGTTCCTGCCTTGTGTTTGTTCCTTCTCTTGTCTGGCATTTCTTTGAGTTCAAAATGATAGATATTGGTCAAACTAATCTTGAAACGGTAGATTAACTTTTTAGTCTTCATAGAGTTGTGATTGGTGGCTTTGGGCTCTCTTCTACAATTGTGTTGCTTTTCATAGTACAACTGTTACTATGGAAGCTTTTCAAGCAACTTTGATTGCCCCTTTGGTGAAGCTGCTTCACTTGTTTGGGCTCGACTTTGTGCATCTTTTTTCTTTAGGCGGTCTCTACCATCTACAAAATTGAAATTGCCATGGGTTCCGGATCTATCTACATGATAGCCCTTGTGGCGCAATAGTAGATTTCTCGTGCAACTAGCGGAGTACTTTAAGTGATCGCTTATGCTTCCTTATCTATTGTACGTTTGGTAGCTATGCTTTTTGTTTCCCTTGTTATTCTATTTATTGTTTTCTCTACCGCATAATTGTTTATCCTGATCACCGCCATTCAAAGACGCCCATCTGTAGATATGTTTTGATGCATATGATTTTCTTCTTCCATCCCAATTTTTTTAGTAGGGCATATATCCGCTTGGGCTGTGTCTTGCTTGTAAATCTAGAAAAGGAAAAGAAACACAAGAAGAAGAAAAACTAATTCCCTTATATTTTCCTTTGATTTTTCTTCATGCATAAATATCATTAAAAATAAAATAAAAAAAGTATATAACAATTGTTCCATAAGGAAAGAAAATTACTCAACATAAAAATGTTCATTTCTTTCACTACTTTTCTCTTTTCTTTCCTAGTTTCCTCATAATTTTCCTTATTAACCAACCAAAGGAAAAAACTTTTTATAGTTTTTTTTCCTTTTCCCTCACTAAATCTAAAAACCAAACAAAGCCTTATGGTTTGTCAATGGAGAATTCTTAACCAGAAACAACTACACAACTACGGATGTCTCCAAGTCAAACTACACATTATAATACAAAAGAGTAAGTCTTTGGGCACAAACAAATCTCAAAAACACAATCTACAAATACCACAACGTGTCTATCTCTCCTGGTGGGGTCCACATAGGAGAGAGATGGGGGGAGGGGGGTAGTAGAAATAGTAGACAAAATTTGTTAGTCAAAAAGTACGTACTAAGTTGTATTTATGTAAATTGATGGTCAACTTTACAAAATACCAAAGCAGCAAAAAAGAACTATCTGCACCTATATCTAAACAAGTACGTCTTAGATACCAAAAACTACAACCAAAAAGATCAAGAATCCAAAGTTATATTTGTGCCCACCGATTTTTCAAAGCGTAGAAATCATCTATGATTGAATCAGAATCGAAACTTTCAGCAATGTCTCTTTCAATGTAGACAACCATGCAATCTGCAATAAACTCATCCTCCATCTTGTCCCGAAGGTCATTTTTAATAATTTTCATAACTGAAAATCCCCACTCCGCAGTGGCCGTGGAAACTGGAAGAGTTAGAATAAGACGAATCAATCTATCAATTAGATAGTATACTTCTGTCTTGTTTGTTTCCTTCAATCCTTGGCACAATTCAGCTATTGAAGATAAATTCCTAAGCTTTGGATGTTGAGGCACATCAAGCTCATAATGTTGCAATTGAAATCTCAAAAGAACCCTCGCGTGTTCTGTGAAATCCTCAGGATAATACTTTTCCACAAGTTTGCAAATATCATCAATATTGAATTTGCTATAAGCATCCTTAGGATCCAAAGCTGCACTAAGAAAAAGAAGCTCCATAGTTTGCTCGCTAAATCTACTATCTAATTTTTGTAACTGAGAGTTTATTACAGCAGTGAATATATCATTTCGACAGTGATGTTTGAGTGTAACATTGGCCAGCTGGTGAAGAGACCGACCTCGACCTGTAATATATTGGCTTCTTAAAATTGGGTATATCTATGTCATGTCTTTCACAAAATGATTTCACATTCTCTAGAAAAGCAATCCAACCTTCTCTTCTCAATGTTTGAATGAGGTCTTTTGTTGTTGAAACCAAATGCATTAGCATTCAAGATATCTATATTTTTTTTGTTCCAAAGCTTGACATAGCACATCGGTGATTCCCCTGACTTCTTTTACTACATGAAAGATAAATATGAATTCAAAACTTGCTATTGTTTTAAGATGAGAATCAGCATCTCCACGCAAAGAATAGTTTTTGCTTTCTTGAGGGCTTGACGAGATTGTGACATTGTAAGCTTACTATGCTAAGAGTAAAATTCAAAGTAGCCTGAAAAAAAAAATCTATGGATTATCGAGGGTTTTAGTTAATTATCTAATTAAAGAGTAATTTTATGCTTCCCAAAATTTGTATCCTAACACATTGCTACTTCAATATCTACAATGAAAATCAAGTGGGCACTGCCATACGTCTTAGAAACCCCCAACATTTCTACTACCCTTTCTATTTTCTATTCAAGTTAAGCTAAACCCCAAAAGAAAAGATAATACACATATATTTTAAATATTATAAAATATAATATTTTAAATCTTATAATAACTTAATAGTATTGCAGGTTTTAAGGTTACAAGTTAGATTCAAAAAGAATATTATATCAATCTTGCACTTGCAAGCATAAAAGCACTGTAAGGCTGTAAGCACATTCAGAATATCAGGTTAAACAAATTGTTTTTCAATGCTTCAGAACCGACACTTCAAAAACCAACTATATAATATAGATACACATGATCACACGAAAATTCTCCAGGGAGGGCGCCCTCTCTTTATTAAAGAGAGGGTCTCTGTTTTGACCGACAGATCGTGTTAAAAAACTGGATCTGACGGCCAAAACAGAGATCCTCTCTTTATTAAAGAGAGGAAGCCCTCTTTAGAGCTTGACTGCATGATCACATATCTCTACAAGATTGCAATACTAGAGACTAGAGTCTAGAGAGCGAGAGGTAGAGAGACAGAGTCACAGAGACGAGAAATTAAGAATATTACTTGGACTGTTGGACAATTTTGATGGCTGAAGAATGAAGAGGTGCTGCCAGATGTGAGTCATGACGGTGAATCGGTGATGCCGTCACCATGAATCAGGCCAATCACCGGCAGAGAGGGCACCCTGTAGCAGCGGTCTTCGCTCGTTCGCCGATCGCAGTCACCGATCAAGACTCGAGAGTCAAAGAGTGAGGGACAATGTTGAGATCAGAGGAGAGACAGTCAGACAGAGTCGTTCAATGGAGAGCACATTCTGATCTGGGTAAAACTAGGGCTATTTGATTTCTCTCATTTGCTTTTAAATTATGTTACTTTGCAAAGTTACAAATTTGGGAGGGCCATTATGTAAAATATTTTCAAAGTCTCAAAATTATGTATAGACCCCAAAAAATTTCCAATTTTATGCAGGGGCCATGGCCCCCCAGGTCTCTATACAGGTCTGCCCCTGATATGGCATTTGTGGATTGTATTTGTGAGACTTGTTTGTGCATAAATACTTATTAAAAAAAAAAAAGCTACAACTAAAAAAATCATGTACCAGAACCAAACTTCAAGTGAGAAAGGTTGTCAAGTCAAAGTGTTTTCAAAACAGGAAGCAGCAATAAAAAATAAAAATAAAAAAATAAAAAAATAAAAAAATAAAAAGAGGAGGTTCCCAAACTAGAGATGGTTAGACATAATTTAAAAAAAATAATAATAATAATAATAATAAAATAATTTTAAAAATAATTTAAAAAATAAAAATAAATAAATAAAAAGGGATAATCATAAATATAAATATAAAAATAAAAAATAAAAAGGGATAATCATAAATATAAATATAAAAATAAAAAATAAAAAGGGATAATCATAATTAAAAAAATAAATATAAATAAATAATTTAAAAAAAAAAAGAGGGGGTTGGGCAGTAAAAATGATTAGACATAATTTTCATAATCATAAATATAAAAAGGGATTTGAAGAACTCTAAAAACAATAATAAAAATAACTAGCTTATCCCTTTTGGGGGGATTTATTTTTGCCAAACTAGAGATGTGTTCCCAAGTTGCAAACTCATCAAAATTTTGGAGATTGAAGAAGTTTGTTTTAACGGAAAACAAACAAACCCTTCTCTGATTTAATCATACTTTTTGCCGGGGCAGTTCCAACAATCCTCTCCAGCTAAAAACATGACCAAAATCCTGTTAGTATTTTGTAAAACTAGCCAGCTTCCACTTAAAGATGAAAACAAAAACAAAAAACAAAATAATAATAATAATAATAATAATAATAATAATAATAAATAAATAAATAATTAAATAAACGAGTATGCAGGAATTTGGTAAAAACTCCCTGATTTAATTTTGGGAATTTTAGTCAAACGTCCTCTAAAATAGACTTTTTTTAGTAGTAATTCCTACTCATTTCTTATTTCAGTGAAAAATCCATACGTCATAATAAAAGTTATGTAAAATTCACATAACTTTTTGTAAAAAAAAATTGAACCAATTATGTAAAATTTCACATAAAGATGTTATGTGAATTTCACATAACTTTTAAAGTACAAGGACTTGATCTGATTAAGTTTTACTAGTCATGAAATTTTGACCAAAATAAAATAAATAAATAAATAAATAAAACGGGCTATCCTTTAAACTTAATTAATCTAAAATGATGGACTTTTCACTATATTTGTATTGAATTATTTGAGTTTAACCCATTTTTTTTATTTTGTTCAAAAGTTCCTGATTAATGAAACTTAATCAGATTAAATCCTTATCTTACAAAATTTCACTAATTAATTGTGTAAAATTTTTGGTTGAGGGAATTTTTATTTAAATAAAAAAGGGGTTGGACCTAAGACGAAAAACAAAAACTATTTTATTGGACTTCAAACTAAAATTCATCATAGATCTAAGTGAGAAATCTAAAGACGGGTAGAAAGATATTTTCCCCCAACTATACCTTTCTCTAAGTCTTTGTTTGGTTCTTGGATTAGTGAGGGCAAAGACAAGAAAACATAGAAGAAAACCTTTTCTTTTGGCTCATAAGGAAAATGATGAGGAAAATAGGAAAGAGAAGAGAAAGTTGAGAAATAAATTAAATATTTTGAATGTGGGTTATTTCCCTTCCTTTATTCATAATGTTACTTAGCATGAACGAAAACATAAGGGTAAATATAAGGAAACTAGTTTTCCGTCTTGTTTTTTTCTCCCACATGAAATCCTTGAACCAAACACAGCATGAAAGATTCTTATTTCACAATAGTGAAAATGGACAGGAAACTAAAATAACCCTTGGTGATAAAGCTTCTTATAATTTTCCTTAAATAATGTTGATCAAACCTTAACAAATTTGGAACACCACCACTGTTTCACACAGTTTTGCCCAACGACATACCATAATTGATGATGGAAAACCAATACCATAAAAGTATAACCGAGAACAAAGCCAATGATAAAATGTTACCCGGAGCTGATCAAAGCGGGAATAGAGGTCGGTGCACGTCATACCACTGGATCCTTCAAGCATATTAACAATCTAAGAGAGAGAGAGAGAGAGAGAGAGAGAGAGAGAGAGAGAAGGTGGAAAAAATGTTAACATGCAAATAAAAGTATTTGATATGCAACAAAAGCTCAGTTAGGATTCCAACCAAACACCGGGACAGGTATTTATTTACAAAGATTGTACTCACCTCGGGGTAGAATTCTTTCCTCTCTGGAAGAGAATAGATGATTAAATTCTGAATACCTCGAATCTAATTACAAGAAAAAATATATATGAATAAATAATAATAAGGATCATAAGGACTAATTGCAAGAAAATACAATAAAGAAAGTGATGCTTTTAGAACATATATTAGAACATACAATAACTCATTCGCTTTTACTTCTCTTGGAGTTACATATGATGTAGATTTAGCAAAAAGGAGTAAAGGTATTTATACATTTCGAGTTCAAGGGCAAATGTATCATTTTATTAATCAACTTCATCATATAGATTCCAATCCTTCTTATCTACAATTATATTTCTATGATACAGACCATGAAATCCATAATAGATTAGCACATTGTGACAAATTTAACCCTTCAATTATTCATACTCTGATAGACATCCTTACTTCAAACCCTTATTGTATTTTCTTTAAGAATCTCCAACAAATTGAAAACTTAGACACATACGAGATTATAATTCGCGCACAACCAAATCTAGATCAAAGAGTGTACAACATTCCAGCTGTCTCACAAGTTGCTGCTATTTGGAATGAGGATAACATAACTGGAAACAATGTAGAACGCAATATAATTGTACAGAAACATTCCGGCCATAGCGAGACAATTCGATACTACTTTGGTTGTTACGATCCATTACAGTATCCATTGCTATTTCCACTAGGAGATCCTGGGTGGCATCAGGGAATTAAACAAGCTACCACAACAGCTTCACATACATTCTGTGATGGACAATTTTTAGTTTGCCCAGAACAAGCCACCTCTGCTACAACTCTCCTAAATCAAGAAACACAAGGTATTAGCTATCACATATAACATTTACTTGCTAAATATACAATTACTTAGTAATAAATCTAATCTAACTTGTATATATAACTACGCAGTGCTGCAAGAAAATAACAAACGAAGAAATACAGTCTCTTGCCGTGAATATTACTGTTTCAGATTCCAAATTAGATCCAACAATAAATCATTAACTCTCCACTCAGGTCGTCTCTTCCAACAATATGTAGTTGATATGTATATCAAGATTGAAACTTCCAGATTAGATTACTTTCGTCTGAATCAAGAGGTAATTCGAGCTGACTTATACCAAGGAATAATTGATAGTGTAACAGCCGGTGAATCAAAAGCATCAAAAATAGGCCGAAGAATTGTATTACCTGGATCGTTTATTGGCGGACCACGAGATCTTCGAAAGAGATATATCGATGCCATGACTTTAGTTCAAAATTTTGGAAAACCTGATATATTTCTTACTATGACGTGTAACCCCTCTTGGCCAGAAATCAAACAACATTTGCTCCCTAAAGATGAAGCTCAAAATAGACCTGATCTCTTAAGTAGAATCTTTAGAAGTAAAATTGAGAATTTAAAATCTGACATTATCACTAATCATATGTTTGGCTCTGTAGCAGCATATACATATGTTATTGAATTTCAAAAGAGAGGATTACCACATGTTCATTTCCTCATTATATTAGCAAGAGATTCAAAGCTGAATTCTCCTGAAAATTTTGATCGCTTTGTTTCTGCTGAACTACCAAACAAAGCTTTACAACCTCATTTGTATTCCATGGTTGTTAAACATATGATGCATGGTCCGTGTGGAATACTTAACTCAACAAATGTTTGTATGAAAAATGGAGAATGCAGAAACCATTTTCCCAAATGTTTCTCAGAATTTACCAGTATATCTAATAGTTCGTATCCTATATACAAACGGCAAAATAATAATGACAAGGTCAAAGTACGTAAACATATGTTAGACAATCGATGGGTTGTTCCTTATAATCCATATTTATTAGCAAAATATGACTGCCATGTTAATGTCGAAATCTGCTCCTCAATTAAGGCAGTGAAATACTTATACAAATATATTTACAAAGGCCACGACAAAATCGCATACCATATTGCTGAAACCAAAGGAAAAGATACTATAGATGAAATACAACAATATCAATCTGCAAGATGGGTATCCGCTTCAGAAGCTATGTGGCGTATCTACAAATTCCCGTTAAATGAAATACACCCACCAGTTATCAAATTACAAATACATCTTGAAGACTCTCAAACAATAACATTTCGCAAAACAGATAATCTAAAGTCCATTACAAACAATAAATTCTCCGCTAAAACAATGCTAACAGAATTCTTTATGATGAATAGAACTAATCAATTTGCAAAAGAGAAGCAACTACTATATAAAGACTTCCCTCTATACTTTGTTTGGTGTCAGCAAGATAGAATATGGATACAGAGGAAAAAAGGCAAAGTTGTTGCAAGAATTGTAACAGTAAATCCAGCAGAAGGTGAGCGTTATTTCTTACGTATACTTTTGAATCATATACATGCTCCAACTTCATTCTTAGATTTAAGAACTGTGGACGGAAAAATACTACCAACCTTTCGTGAAGCAGCCCTTCAACACAACTTATTACAGGCAGACAATAATATAGAGGAATGCTTAGAAGAAGCAATAGTTTACCAAATGCCATCATCACTAAGACGACTTTTCGCCACCATTTTGGTATATTGTGCCCCCAACAATCCTAACTACTTGTGGCAAAAATATGAGAAGTTTCTAGCAGAAGATTACGCTAAAAATACAACTCTTACAGAGCTTGAAAAACAACAAAAGACTCTCCAAGACATAAACTCAACTCTCGAATCTATGGGCAAAAGTATTACTCAATATGCACTTACCTCCATTATAAACTTGTCTAAAATAACTAACACCATCTGCAAAGAAATTCAAGATGAAGAAAATATTATTCCCACATCATATGATTTACAATCAATATCACTTCTAAATAGAGAACAACATGAAGCCTACAACATAATTGTCAAAAAAGTATTATCAAATCAGCCAGCTTGTTTTTTCATAGATGGCCCAGGTGGAACTGGGAAGACTTTTCTCTACCGTGCTATTTTAGCAAACATAAGATCCAAGAAGATAATAGCACTAGCTACAGCATCCTCAGGAGTTGCTGCCTCAAATCTTCCAGGAGGTAGAACTGCTCATTCTCGCTTTAAAATTCCAATAGAGGTACAACCAAATATGACTTGTAATGTTACCAAACAAAGTGATTTGGCTAAACTTCTAAGACTTGCAAGGCTAATTATCTGGGATGAGGCATCCATGGCTAGGCGTGAAATCATAGAGGCAACCAACGAAATGCTTAAAGACATAAATGACAACAATTTACCCTTTGGAGGTAAAGTTGTAGTTTTCGGTGGTGACTTTCGACAAGTCCTACCAGTAGTACCAAAAGCATCTATATCTGAGTCAATTAATGCAAGTTTGCTAAAATCTACAATTTGGAAATACTTAGAGAGAATTACGTTAACCATTAATATGAGAGCTAGATTTGATCCATCCTTCAGCCAATTTCTCCTTAGAGTTGGCAACGGAACCGAAGAGCATGATGAATACAATAAAATACAGATTCCAGCATCAATGATGATTCCTTGGACTAAAAAAGAAGCTGCACTTCAAATGTTGATAACTGCAATCTTTCCAAATCTTACCAAACACAATACAAATGAATCAATAACAAATCAATCTGCAATATTGACACCCAAAAATGATACTGTTGACGAGTTAAATGAACTTCTAATTGACTTGTTCCCAGGGAAACCAACTGAATACACAAGTATTGACAAAACAACTGATGAACATGAACAAGGTCAATATGAAGATTTCCTAAATTCTTTAAGCCCAAATGGCCTTCCACCTCACAAATTGGTTCTTAAAAAGAACGCTCCTATTATGCTTCTTCACAATATTGATCCTCCAAAAGGCCTTTGCAATGGAACACGGCTAATTTGCCGAGACTTCCAAAGACATATCATATGTGCCGAAATAGCAATCGGAGATCACCAAGGCGAAATTGTACTATTGCCAAGAATTCCATTACAACCCTCAGAAAAAGAGAAATACCCAATCCAATTTACAAGGAATCAATTCCCAATACGACTTTGTTTCGCAATGACCATCAATAAAGCTCAAGGTCAAACGCTAAAAAACGTTGGAATCTACCGAAGAGAACCCGTGTTCTCTCACGGCCAACTATACGTAGCATTATCAAGAGCAACCACTGGATCGGCTGTCAAATTCATTATAGAACCTACTAATGATGACAACAAATCTCCCAACACAACTACAAATGTAGTATACTCAGAATTGTTATCTTTAGCAAATTGTGTGTAACTCTACACAGCCTTCCAATTCATAAAGCATAGACTTTCTTACAATAAAAGCCTTTTTTCCATACAATGTTGTCCAAATCATACATTGTTCTATATACCATGCAGAATGCCAACTCTAATGACAATCAAAGATGTTTCACCAACCACGAGAAACTGGACTGTTCATGTGCAAGTGACTGAAAAGAGCAATACCAAAACAGGATACAAAACCCCAATAAAGTTTCAGAAATTGGTCTTGCGTGACGTCGAGGTATATGCTTAACTATATAACTATATCTACATCTGCATAATTATTACCATGTAATATCTTAGTTGTCAATTATTATACTTACTCTTGCCTATGTTAGATAGATATATGTGCTGATTAACTGACCTACATTGTATATTTCAGGGCACAAAGGTACAAGCATCAATTTTCCAACAAAACATAGAACTATGGAATGACACCCTTGCACAGGACCATTTCTATTCAGTCACAAATGCCGTTGTTAGACCCCTTGAAGAGAAATTCAGACATGATTGCCATGAATATAAGTGGGATATTGACTACGCAACTTTAATTGAGGAGCTTCCATCTGATCTTGCTTTCAATGCAGAACAGGCATACAATTTCGTTCCATTGGATCAGTTACAACACTACCAATACCCTCAAACAGAGATAAGCTAATACTCCACTCTCTGCACTCAAAATTAGAAACATTATTTTATATATAAAGCTAATCAACGCTAAAAAAAATTCCTGGCAGCAGATATACTGGCAGTAGTGGTGCATGTACTACAACCAAGGCATACAAAGAACGAAAGAGGTGATCAGGTCGATATCCAAGAAATCATTGTGGTAGATGAAACGTAAGTAAACCACTTGTGAACATACCAACACAGATTAGATTAAGTTATATAAACTTAATATACCTTAAATCTTTTGCATACAGGCTAAGATCAATCAGTCTCACACTATGGGATGACTTTGCAAGAAATCAAGGCATTACACTAATTGGAATGCAAGAGCCCTGGCCAACTCTCTTAGCCTTGCACTTGAAACTAACAAAATTCCGAGGTAAACATGCAATATTTTATATAATAAACAACTATTCCAACAGTTACACCTAACATTTTGCCAAATTTCATGCAGACATATCACTATCTACCCAATCTCACAGCTCAGTGACCATAAACTCACCCACAAAAGCTGCACAAACACTACGCACATGGTACAAACATCTTAGTATATATGTGTATATATATATATATGTGTGTGTGTGTGTGTGTGTGGACAACATAAACAGCTTTATTGATTCTGTAAAAAGAAAAATATAACTTCATATAACTTATACAGGTGCAATAACCATGAACATGCAATCCTTTTGATTTCAAGAGATTTGGCTACCAGCAACACACATGTTCAATCACCACCCCCTCAAAACAAAGACATCATCACAATTACCCAGCTTCCTACATCTGTGGAAGAAGTAAGCTCCAAATACACCAAAACTCATCTATTTAATACTATAACTACCAAAGTACACATTACTAACCCAAATGTCACAGGGTACATCATTTTGGATTAAAGCATGCGCCTCTATAGAAAAGAGACGCCAAAAATTCTGGTTTATGTGCTGCAACAAATGCCACCAATCTCTGAGAATAGAAAATGCAGCAGTGTTGGATTGTCCTCGTTGTAAAAGACATCAGGTTTCTGCAGAGCCACGGTAAAATAAATCAATCACCTACAACCTCATACATTCAGAATCTAATAGCAATCTATATTACCTTGAAACTATCTTCAGCTACGCAAACTTAATACTTATTTATTTTTCTACATTAAGTTTTATTCTTATCTAAATAATATTGTTAATATTCTATTGCTCACTTTGTATTACAATACACTGTTCAATTTTGTAAGCCTTAAACTACTAACTAAAATCTATACAGATGCAGAGTCGACATCGAATTACATGATGCAACAGCAACTATGGAAGCATTGATTTATGGAGAACTAGCTGAAAAGATACTATCAGTGAAGGCAGCTGATCTGCCCAACAAGACATCCAATGTAAGCATGAAATTAATATGCTATACTTGTATCTAACTTGCTAGACAATCACTATCATATACTATCTCAGGAAACTCTGATACATATCGAACGTGCAATGGATCCCAAGCAAGAATATATCATACAAGTGTACGCATCTCAGGTGGTTGAGGGACAGAAATCACCCATTCGCTTCACAGTGAACTCAGTCTACAAGCAAGCTGACATAAAGTCACATGATAAATCACCAGAACATATTCATCAAGATAAAAAGACAAGAAAGACGGTCCAACCTTTAACCAATATAGGTGCAGAAACATCGAATGTCAAAGAAATGAACCTACTAACTAACACCACCACAAAAGAACCCAGCAAGCTAGAGATTTATCACAATGGTAAAAAGGCTGCTTACAAGCAAGACTGAGGCAAACAAATAATCAGCAGTAGCTTCAGAACACTCCACACCTTGTACTATTTTTGTATAGTTGTAGATACATCTGTATAGTTTTATGCAGTTACACCACTGCATACTTAATACAATAGCTACCTTGTACTATGCTTGTAAACCTCTATCTTTGGGATCATATCGTGTATACAAAGTCTGCTATGTTTTGAAAAGACAACTTTATGACAAAGTTCTATCTCAGCTACATGTTCTCCCACCATTTACTTTTTGAGATTTCTGAAATGTTAGTTTGTATAATCATATGGTATGCTGGATCTCTCAAATGTGCTAGCCAAGTTCTTGTCCAGGCATATAAATGCATATTGATACAAACCAATTTAATTGATCTGCTTTGTTAAAGATATATTGGAGCATAATTCAAATTATTACCATCAAGAAGTCATTTGAAAGTGTCATCTTGCTTGTTGTTCAGAATTACATGCATAAGATTTCTTCCCTTTATGTTTTATGTTGCTGCTGCTGAAGAGTTTGCAACATGGTATTCACTTAATTTGCCATCTCATATTTGTACGTGGTGTATTTTTTCTCTTGGTTCATTGTTTGAAACTTGTGTGTGTACTTGGTGCTTAGTTTATTCCCTTATTATTATTTTGCAAATTATGTTTATTTCTGCACACTACAGAGCCTAGGGCTCTTTGAATTAGTGTTTATTCAATTTGCGGTTTTTTTTAAATTACACCTCTCTCATTTCGGGCCTCTTGGCATTCAGCTTCGGTTTGATATTACATACACTTCTGAAGGTTCACAAATGATTGATTGTGTTATTATACAATTCGCTGGATGAGGAAGCTTGTTAATTAATCCAACTAAAATCTAACACTTACACATCTTACATCTTATCTACGAACTCACAAATTTCTATTGCTTCTAACACATGTTCTACTGTTTCACAACCTACAACAAATTAATTACGAGTTTCATTCTTTTATAATAGCAGATTCTAATTTCCCTTTTGCACTTTTCTGTTAATTTTTGCACACTGCTCCAGAGCCTTTCAAAACAACTTGCTTTGAAAAAAGCTGATCTTTCCAACAGAAAAACCTGCAGATCCAAAAATTCCAGCCCATTAACCTATTGCTTAAGCGTCTGCATAAATTTTGCCTATGCTACATATGTGATTTACAAATGAATGTGAATCTTTTAAGTTTATACAAGGCAGTAACAGCATAGAATTCCAATTTGTATCCAAAATTTATATAGGACTATCCAAAAGTTGTGATAAGTGATGCAAACTATCCAGAGTACTTCAAAATGAACCAATTCACTTTCCTTCACATATCAGGTTGTACCCACTTTCTCATTAATCATTAAAATATAAATATAACTGTGCATTTTAAGTTGGCTAAGCATTTTTTTTTCCTTTTCCCCATCAGTGCCATTTTCAATTCATATTTTTGTTGATTTCAGAACCTTATTACTCATCAGCCTTAAAACTCAGGTAACTCTATCATCACACTCGATCCCTGTATTTGCTGCTATGTTTTCATCTGTACATGTTTATGTTAATTTATTTTGGGATAACAAAATGAGATACAATAAGCTATTACTGTTGGATACAATAAGCCAAAATTCAAGTCATCCTTCCTTCGTTTATTTGAATACAAAAAAAAAACTTCCAAAACAACTTGCTTTGATTGTAACATATCTTTTTCTACTGAAATTAGGTTGTAAAAGCATACACGGGCATTAAACTGCGTGCCTTGCACGCAGATTCCAACACTAGTATATATATAATCATAGAAGTGTTAGTTTGGCAAAAGTCTGATTTTATGGGCCAGAGTGCCTTCTCTTCGGGTGTTGTGTCCATGGGCACGCAGATTCCAACACTAGTATATATATAATCATAGAAGTGTTAGTTTGGCAAAAGTCTGATTTTATGGGCCAGAGTGCCTTCTCTTCGGGTGTTGTGTCCATGGCTTGTGCTGATTTGCTAAATCAAATGAGTGCAATTGTCTCTTAGCGCTTTACGGTCAGGAAGAAAAGGGATAGAGAGATTGGGTTACGTTAACGTTAGGGAGAGTAAGAGAGGGTAGTTTGGGTATAGTCGAACAATGTTGAGTTTTTAGGAGAGAATAATATTTTATTGGTTAAAAGTATGTATTACATTAATAAGAGGGTGGCACCAGACCCACAAAAATATACTACTACTACTGTACTAGTATCTACTTTACTGTATCTCCACGCTCCTGTGTATCTCCACGCTCCTGTGTAGCTCCTGTATATCTACTTTACTGTATCTCCACGCTCCTGTGTAGCGTCCTCTTCTCTCTCTGGCTTTACTGACCAGTTTGACCCCTCCATTGGACTTCTCACTTCTTTGTCCTAATCCTAGCAGAGCCATCTTTCCTTTCTCCCTCCTTTACCTATCTACCTACCATTGACTTTCCTTACTTCCTTGTTTTGTTGGTTTCCATCTTTCATCTTGTCCATATCTATTGCGGTTGTCCCCCTTACATTACAACCATGGACGATTTATCCACCCAACTCTCCCAAATTATTTCTCAAACCTCAAACCTTTCTTGCTTTGAAGACTCGCTGACTTTGGAAGATGATACCTGTGAAGATAGGGTTACTCCCCTAGTTGGAAAAGTCATTGCAGACAAACCCATAAATCTCCATATTGTTAGATCCATCATCCAGAAAGCATGGAACCCAGCTGGAACTCTTACCATATCAGAAGTCGAGAGAAATACCTTCCTATTTGCTTTCGAAAATCTCAGAGACTACAAAAGAGTGATTGTCCAAGCCCCTTGGTCAGTCATGGGATACCATCTAGCCCTAAAACCATGGATTTCAGGGCTCATTCTGGAAGAACTCCATTTGCACATCACTTCCTTCCGGATTCAAAGTCCATCATCTTCCACCTAACCAAATCACTGAGAAGAATGCAATCCGGATAGGCACTACCATTGGTACCATTCTGGAGACAGATCTGGCGGGTGGAGCTTCACCTATCTGGTATAGAGCCATGAGATTGAAGGTCGAACTTGACTCTTCTCTTTCCCTAAAAACTGGCTTCTTATGGAAAAGGAACTACCTTCCTGATGTTTGGATACAGTTCAAGTATGAGAGGGTCTCAGATTTTTGTTTTCAATGTGGAAGAATTAGTCATACCATAAAATTTTGCAACTTTAAACCAAAACCTCCTGATGGTACTTCACTAAACCCTAGACATGGGTCACATGCATTTGGATCATGGCTGCGAGCAGAAGGCTGAGGAAAACCCCGGAGAAAGTTTGGAGATCCACCGACTGCGGATCAGGGCTGGAACAGACAACCCCAAAAACCCTTGAAGATTTCAAATGACACTCCTGGAATTCCATCAACCAGTCGGTCTGGCAAAGCTTTTTCCGACGACCGCTCTTCCACGGTGGGGATGGAAAATACTTCACATCAAGACTCTATCAAAGACGATAGCTGCACTACTCAAGGACCTGGCAAATCTCTGGTACTGATGCCAGCTGGATGGAGAATAGTGTTCACCTCCAAACTGTACTTACCCATATAAAGCCCAACAACCACCAACCAAAAGCCCACCACAATCAAAGAGCCCATATTGAATCTGATATTTCTTCTTCGTCCCCATGTCAACCCCTCTTACCTGGCCTTTCCTGCCTCTGGCCCAAACCAATCCCCATAACCCAACAGGCCTATATCATCCCCCCTCTCAGACTTGACCCAATTTCCTTTAAAACTTGGAATATCTCTGCAAGCCCAAAACCTCAAAAAAATTCTGACCCGCAAACTTCCTCTTGCAAGCCCAGCACTATCACTCCCCCAAACTGTCTCACCATTTTTGAACTCCCAGAGGCAAACCAAAGCTCCTCAACCCAACGAAAGAAAAGAACCCAAGACCAGCCATGTGATATCATTTCCTTGACAAAAAAGCCAAAACTTATGTTTGTCCCCTCAATTATGACTAGGGATGACAACGGGGCGGGTATCAACTATGACTAGGGATGGCAACGGGGCGGGGTATGGGGGGCCCCCATACCCCGCCCCGCTTCAGTAAACCCTCCCCCGCCCCTGTCCCGTCCAGCCCCGCATAGTACCTCTCCCCGACCCCACCCCCGCCCCGCACTCGGGGTCCCCGACCCCGCCTTGCCCCGCCCTGATTATGAATTTTTTTTTTTTTTGGTTACACAAATTGAAAAAGCAGTTTTTTAATGCATTTTTTTCCCAAAAGTGCAGTTTTTTTTAACTTACCCAATTAGTTCCCCAATAGTCCAGTTTTTTTTTTTTAAATGGTAATACACATAACTATTGAGGGGTAAAAATGTAAATAAAAGTATATTCGGGGCGGCTTCGGGTTTTTTGACCCGACCCTGACCCGAACCCGACTCAGGTTTTTAAAACCTCCTCCATACCCGCCCCTAACCCTATTAAGCCCCCCATACCCTACCTAATAGGGGCGGGGCGGGGCGGGGCGGGGCGGGGCGGGGAACCCGAAAAACCCGCCCTATTGCCATCCTTAACTATGACACCCCCTCTTCACTGTCCTTCACCGTCCCTAACCATCATGCAACCTGAAAATCCATATTCTGATACACCCATCCTCACATTAGCTCCCTCTCATCCCTCTCATGTCCCTTCTATGACCCAAGCTGGATCAGATTCTCGCTACGGTGGACGAAGAAGAATCAATATGAAACAAAGAGCCAGAAGCAGCCTGCATCAATTTGTTGAGAGGGGGAACCCCAGCAATGCTATGATTACATTCCAAATAAATCCAATTTCACTTTTTGAAGCCGAAGAGGTGGGCAAGAGGCCCCATCTCGACCAATGATTATTGTCGTTTGGAATTGTCGTGGCCTCACCCGGGCTGCGGCAGTTACAGCGCTGAGGGCCTTGGGAAGAAAGCACAAGCTGGAGTGCCTCTTCTTATCAGAAACCAAAATATGAATGGCTGCCTTGATGCTTCAATTAGGCTTTCCAAATTTCTCTCTTGTCCCTGCCTCTAACACAGCTGGGGGCCTCTGTCTTGCTTGGCAATCTGGAGTTGATATTTAAATCTCTTACTCCCAAAATAATCTGATTAATGCGACTGTTTTCTCTGACCCCCCTTCTCAACCTTGGGTCTTGTCTTGTGTGTATGGTCCTCCTTACTGAAAGGAAAAGGCAAAATTTTGGAATATCTTAGAAATTGTTGCAGAAACAGCAAATGGTCCTTGGCTAGCAATTCGAGATTTCAACAATATAACAAACCAATCTGAGAAGAAAGGAGGGAGACCTTTTGCTTCTTCTTCTTCAAAGGGTCTTAAAGGTTTCATTGAATCCCAAGGTCTGGTGGACTTGGGTTTTATGGGAAACTCCTTTACTTGGGATAATGGAAGACCTAGCTGGGGGAACATTCGTCAGAGACTTGATCGAGGCATTGCAAATATTCTCTGGTGTGAACTATTCCAAAGAGCCACTGTCCGGCATCTTGCTATCAATGATTCTGATCACTCTCCTATAATCCTCAATACTTTGGGTGAGAGAACCGGAAAACCAAGGAGCTTCAAGTTTGAGGCTATGTGGATTCAGGATGCTAGTTGCTCTCAAGTTATTGACTATACTTGGCATACCACTCCAACATTTGGATCACCTTCTCATCGACTCTAGCAGAATGTAAGAGCGGTAAGATCTGCACTAAAACACTGGAACACCCACCACTTTGGGCGTGTCCAAGTGAAGATCCGGGAGGCAAGGAAAGAGATTGAACAACTCCAATGCAAGGATGCCACTACAGAAAATTGTAATAAAATTACTTTGCTGAAAAGTGACCTGTCTGAGTACTTGAACAGAGAAGAAATTTTGTGGCGACAAAAATCTCAAATAAAGTGGTTGAAGGAAGGGGACCGTAGCACTCGGTTTTTCCACCTATCGACTATTATCAGGAGAAGGAAAAATGCCATCGATTGCTTGAAACTTGATGATGGCACTTGGTGTGAAGACCCAGATCAGATCAATAACGCCTTCATTTCAAACTTCCAAGCAACCTTCACGACTTCACACCCTTTCTTTCCAAATGATTTGGAGGGTCTCACCCAAAAAATCATTACCAGTGAGGATAATGCTTTACTGTGTCGTTCTCCAGATGAAGATGAGATCAAAGCTGCTATTTTCAGTGTAGGTTCCTCTAAGGCCCCGGGGCCGGATGGTATGCCCTCTTTGTTCTATAAAACTTTTTGAAGCATTGTCAAAAGTGATGTTATTGCGGCAATCGCTAGCTTCTTTGAGGGTGGTTTCATTCTGAAAAATTTGAATCGTACTAATATTGCTCTTATTCCCAAGGTGGATAGACCTTATAATGTCAATCATTTCCGGCCTATAAGTCTTTGTAATGTGATTCATAAAACCATCTCCAAAATCTTGACTGAGAGACTAAAGCCTTTAATTGATAAGTTGATTTCTCCTATACAATCTGCTTTTGTCCCGGGTCGTCTCATCCACGATAATAGTATTATTGCTCAGGAAATTGTTCATTCCATGAAACACAAAAGAGGGAAAGGTGGCATTATGGCCATCAAATTTGACATGGAAAAAGCTTATGATAGGATTGAATGGTCTTTTCTTATCCAAGTCATGAAATGTTTTGGTTTTAATGAGAAATGGTGTAACTGGATTTTTCAATGTATCTCAACGGTCTCTTTCTTGATCCTTATCAATGGTAGACCGAATGGTTTTTTCAAGCCCGAGAGAGGCCTTCGTCAAGGGGACCGTCTATCACCTTTTCTTTTTATTATATGCTCGGACTTTTTATCCCACCTTATTCAAAGAGAAGCCGATTGTGACTTGCTTACAGGGATAAAAGCCGAAAGAAACTGCCCAACTTTTCACCATCTTCTTTTTGCAGATGACTTGATTGTCTTTAGCAAGGCTAACCCGGATGAAGCTTGTAATATTATGGGTATTCTTTTGAAGTACGAGCAATGGTCCGGTCAACGCATTAACCTAGCAAAGTCCAAAATTTTATTCAGCAGAAATGTACTCCCAGAGGTGGCCCGAGCCATTTCCCGTGAAAGTGGTCTTCAGAAAGCCCCTCCTATCTTGAAATACTTGGGACTTTCCCTTTCGGTTCAAGGTCCTAGAAGCCTTTTATATGCTGATGCTCTAAAAAAAGTCCAACACCGGCTACAAGGATGGAAAATGTCTCTCATTTCACAAGCAGCCAGAACCACGTTAATTAGAACTGTCTCTCAAGCGATCCCTATTTATAGCATGTCGACCCTCCCTTTCCCGAAATCGACATGCTCTGTAATGGATTCGTTGTTTAGGAACTTTTGGTGGGGGAACCGACATGATCACAAAAAGGGATTATGTCTAAAAGCGTGGGATACAATCTGCCGTCCAAAATCTGTGGGAGGACTGGGACTTCGCCGTATGAAAGATTACAACAGAGTTTTATTGGCAAAACTTGGGTGGCAGCTTCTAGTGTCGAAGACAAAGTCGTGGGTCCAGCTCCTTATGGGAAAATACCTCAGTAAATTGAATCTCTTTCAAGTAAAGAAACACTTCTCTCCCTCTTGGGTTTGGCAAGGTGTTAGGGACTCAAATCTCTACCCTCCAAAATGGTTGCTGTTTACTTATTGGATCTGGATCAGCCATCAATGTTTGGAAGGACCCTTGGATTCCCTCCATTCATCGCCACATTCCAGAGCCAAAGGTCCCTTCTCATACCCCTCTACTCACTGTTGATCAACTTACTTTGGCTAATGATGTGGGGTGGAACACTGACCTCTTGACTGAGCTTTTTACTGAGGATTCGGTTAGTGCAATTCTGAGCATTGACATGCCCTCAGCTCGAGAGGATGACAGATTTATTTGGTTCCCGGATAAAAAAGGGTGTTTCTCTGTCAAATCGGCTTATCTTACAAATGAAAGCCCTCGATTTTGGACAACGAGTGGCCCTCCCCGCTGCTTTTGGAACAAGTTGTGGAACTCTAAACTCCATGAGAGACTAAAACTTTTTCTCTGGAAGGTTGCATCAAAAGCAATCCCTTCAAAAGAGGCCTTATCCCTCCGGTTCAGAATTGAAAATATAAATTGTGAGCTGTGCAAATTTCCCACTGAATCGCTAGAGCACCTTTTCCTAGGGTGCGTTGTGTCCCGGTTTTTGTGGAGGACGTCTAGATGGCCGCTAGATGTGTCACGGTTCATTGAGGGGGGCATTGTTAAATGGATTGACGAGATCATCCACCCCACCCAAAACTTGGGTATTGAGCAGCAAGATGTAACAGAATTCACAATCTTTGTGGTGTTGGTTATGGAACAAGTTTGGTTTCTTCAAAACAAGATCCTTCATGAAAAGATTAATGTTTCTATCATGGTTTGGAAAGCTCGAATTGACACTATGGCTCGTGACCATTGGAGTGTTCAGCAAAAATGTGACAACCTGGGTGATTCTCTGCCAGATATCTGGATACCGCCCACCCCCCCCCCCCCCCCCTTTAGGCTGGGTAAAGGTGAATTTTGATGTGGCAATTCGTCCTAATTTTTCTTTTCTTGCTGCCATTTTTTGGGATGACAAAGCTGCTCCTTTGCATGCCTTTGTTTGGAAGGAAAAAGCTATGGACCCTCTTCAAGCAGAAGCACTTGCTGCACTTTATGCTATAAAGGCTGCCACTCATCTTGGTCTCAAACAGGTCATTTTTTAGGGCGACTCACTACTGGTATGTAATGCCCTTGGCCATTGGAATTTTTCTCCTGACTGGATTATCGATACCTCTATTCGCAAAGGAAGATCACTCCAGGCTAACTCTTTTTCTGCGTGGAAAGTTGTTAAAATTGCTAGATCTGTTAATTATGTAGCGCACAATTTAGCCCAGTGGGCCCCTTTTTGTTCTCTTTTCAATCCCATCCCCATTGACGTCATTCCTCCTTTTGTTTTTGAGGGTGGACATCAAAGGGGATGTGATGATCTTGCCTCTGTTTCTTGTGTTTCTGTTAATTAATGAATTTGCCTTTCTAGCAAAAAAAAATCTACTTTAGTGTATCTTTCAGTCAATCGGTTCTCTCTGTCTGACCAACTCTCTCTCTCCATGTCAAATTAAAAAAAAAATACCAGTTACTTACATTTGAGAGCAAACTCTGGTGCACTACTGCACCCAATATATAGATCAACCAAACCAAACCAATACACTCCATGAACGAGAGGATTTTTGCTTACTCACAGTCATTGCTCATCTAAATGGGTCAGACTACAATACACTCTTAGAAAATGGGTGAATGTCAACCCTCATAGTTTGAACCATATTTCACATGGCAATAGAGTTACATTTCTCATAACTGAGCCACATTTCTTATAACTAATTTTAATATATATATATATATATTATGATTTTGGTTAGGGGTGTCATTTGGAACGGTTATTCCGATTCCGTTCCGAAAATTTCCGATTTTGGAAATCAAAAATGCTTTCCGAAATTCTAAATTCCGAAAATTCTGAAAAAAAAAATCGGATAAGAATTAGAATTGTTTTAAAAATTCCGAAAATTCTGAAAGTTTTCCAAAAAAATTTCTAAACTATCTTTTCTGAAAGTATTTCGAAGAAAATCCGAAACACACCCCTAATTAAATTTTGGTGATGTGGCTAATTGTGAGTCACAAGTTGTGGGATTGACATTAACCCCTTTTTTAAGGGGTGTATGCTAGATTTTCCCCATCTAAACACCCCATTAGGTGAGTATGTGGGACTTATCACTTTTCAATAGGGCAAATTACACTTTAGTCTATTAAATTATACTTTTGTTTTCAATTGAGTCCATAAACTTTTTTTTTTCAATTGGGTCCTTGAACTTCAAAAATTCATTTAATCAGACCCAAAAATTCTGACACTGTTGGCTCAAATTATTAAAAATTATCACATACGTTGTGCGTAATGCTTGCCTGTCACATGTTAAGTTAAGACAAACACGGGAGATTGTGAATAGCTAAAAAATGATGCGATTTTGGGTATGATTGAATGCGATTTTGAATCTAGTCGAATGTGTTTTTGAATTTGATTGAACGCGATTTCGGATATGATTGAATGTGATTTTTCGTACTATTCACAGTCTCCAGTGTTTGTTTTAACCTAACATGTGACAGGTAAGCATTACGCGCAGCGTACGTAATAATTTCTAATAATTTAAACTAACAGTATCAGAATATGGGTCTGATTAAATGAAAATTTTGAAGTTTAAGGACCCAATTGAAAAAAAAATAATTTATGAACTCAATTGAAAATAGGTGTATAGTTTAATGGATCAAAGTCTAATTTGCCCTTTTCAGTAAATAAGTCCCACATGTTTATCCAATAGGGGTGCTTGGATGAGGACTGTGATGTATACACATCAAAATCACCAAAAACATGAAAATTTAGAAAATGAGATTCTAGAATGCACACACACACACATTTATATATATATATATATACATATATTAATTGTCATTATCTCAAGATACTTAAAGAAAAGTAAATAAGTATATTATTTCCATTAATTGCTGGCGGGTCCCAGTGTGCCACATAGACTTTTTACTCATTTTGTGGAAGTTCTTTGTGTCATTTGGTGCCCCAAGCATTATTCTTTGCAATATGTTTTCGATCAGCTCTAAGTCAAGAAAAAGAGATTACAATTATTATAGTAACAACTAATAAAGTTATCAAATCAATGGGGTTTATGTAAAACTAAAATTGTTTAGTGTCTATATTAGGGGTGCAGCTTGGGCGAGCCAATCTGTGCTCAGCTCAGGCCCGGCCCGAAAATTACTGGGCTTGGACCTACAGTAATTTTACCATGGGAGAATTTAAGCAGAAAAATGCAAGCTCTAATTCAATTCAGGTCGGGCTTGTGCAGAATTTTGCTAACCCGAGCTCGTGCCCGAATTCTATTTTTGTATTTTTTTTTACATTAGATTATTACTTTTTATTGATAATAATAAACTATTAGATATTATTCAAGTACTAAATTAATAGATGAATATATTTTTTTCACAAATCTAAAAAATTAGATTTGATATTCTACATAATGTTGTTTACGTATTAAAAATTGGTTTGCACAAAAAAAATTTTTTTGCAATTCGGGCTTGGTCTTTAATACTAAATCATAAACTGGGCTCGAGTTGAAAAGTTCAAATTTATGTTTGGCTCGGGCCTGGACAGAGCCAAAACCCTTTAAGTCCCGTCCGAATCGCACCCCTAGTCTACATACCATTATTCTTGAATCGAAAACATTTACTCCATGTTCGGAGATATTTGTTCCATCGAAACAAATTTTTTCACTCAAAACTATTTTAGTGTAAGAATACATGTTTGCTCACCCACTTTTTGGTTCACCATTGCTCACTCTCTTCTTTCATTGACTAATGTAGTGGGACCCATGATTTATAAAGTACTGGGTTCTACTACATTAGCCAATAGGGGTGTGCAAGAATACTGAAAAACTCACCAAAATCAAACCGACCTACCGAAACCGAATGGTCAATTTTAAAATCAGTAAAAAAAATGGACCGCAAACACCCCTTTTAGCCTGAGAGAAAATGGGAGCAATAATGAACCAAAAAATAAGTTGAGCTTAATGTATATGCACTAAAGCTACTTCGGTATATCCAAATCAATATATATAAATAGAAATAGTGGGTTGAAGTGCTAGTTTGGCAAAAAAAAAAGTGTCTATATGGAATTTTGTGGGCCAGACACCCTGCTCATCAGGTGTTATCTCTGTAAAAATGGAATGATGAATAGAGATGCTACTTCCTTTAGTTTTCTGGAAATGGCTATGATACATCCCAACAAGAATGGGTGGTATGGGCCGTATCATACATTCCATCTAAGGGTTGTGATTAATCCATAAAGTTAATTTAATGGCTAGGATTAATCCATAAAGGTAAAAGCTGACTCTGTACAGCTAAGACGAAGGATAGTTGGCGCATTAAATGCGCTATTGACTGGTGCAGCCGGTCATGTTCACCCCTTGTGTTGTAAATGTTGTTCCTGTGTAATAAAACTTGTTCCTGTATTAATAAGACTTGTTTCTGTATAAGGAAAAGTTGTTCCTGAGGACAATTTTTGGAGTTAATTGTACCTAATGTAACCAATGTGGTACCATACCAATGTTCCATTGTAGAATTTAAGTGATACACTTACACACTTGTACCTAATGTAACCAATGTGGTACTATACCAATATTCATTTGTAGAATTTAAGGTTGTTATTAAATAACAACACACCAACCACACAAATCCTAGGATAACACACCAACCACTATAATCCTTGGATAATTTTGAAAAACTTCACTCTTCCAAATCAATTTAACTGTAGCCATTTCTTAGAGAAAGAAGATTTATTTTTGGAGCACAAGAGAGTGGTTTGTTGAAAAAAAAAATTAGATTTGAAGGTTGAAGATTTTTTTTGGAGCACAAGAGAGAGGACAATAGTTTGTTGTTTAAAAAAAAAAAAGAGGTGAAGAATTTTTTTGGAGCACAAGAGACAAGACAATAGGTTGTAAAAAGCAAAAAAATAGGTAAGCATTTGCATGTTCTTACTTTGTATTTATATATTTTTATTGTAAGATTTGTAGAAATACGAGTGTTTCTTACTATATTTGTGACAAAAATAAATATTAGTGAAGTAAAAATAAATAAGAGTTGTCTTACTTAATTTGTGAAACAAATTAATATTAGTGAATAAGAGTGTTCTTTATTAGTATAAAAAAATTAGTTACGTGAAAATAAATTAGTTAAGAGTGTTCTTTGTTTCAAAATACATTTTGAAATGTATTTTCTTACAAACATTTATATATTAATCATGAAACAACTAGGGTACAAAAAGGGTTCATAATATCTTAATCATGAAACAATAATGGAACAAAATTTGTTTAATGTATCTACAAACATTTTTTGGAATAAGAGTGTTCTTACTATATTAGTACCCAAAAAAAAGTGAAGAAAATGAGTGAATTAATAATACGAAAACATTAAGGGAACAAGAAGGAAACAAAATTTCTTCATCAGGGAACAAGTAGGGTACATAATTTATTAATCATGAAACAGTTACGGTACAATATTTCTTAATCATGAAATAGCTAGGGTACAATATTTTTAATCATGGAACATTAAGGGTACAGAATTCCTTAATGAATAAACAACAAGGGTACATAATTTCTTGATTATGAAACAACAAGGGTACAAAATTCCTTAATCAAGAAACAACAAGGGTACAAAATTTCTTAATTATGAAACAATAAGGGTACAGAATTTCTTAATCAAGAAACAACAAGGGTACATAGTTTCTTAATCATGGAACATTAAGGAAACAATATTTCTTAATCATGGAATTCATAACATCATT
Organism: Hydrangea macrophylla; assembly: GCA_033977485.1. Taxonomy (NCBI): domain Eukaryota; kingdom Viridiplantae; phylum Streptophyta; class Magnoliopsida; order Cornales; family Hydrangeaceae; genus Hydrangea; species Hydrangea macrophylla. Next base: position 29,574,617 of record CM066999.1, read on the forward strand.
CAGAAAGGATGTCCAAACCAGATAGATTGCCACAGTATTCATAGCAACAGAAAGGCTGTCCATCATCTCTGATTAGACACTCAGGAAGAATTGCACTGTTTGGTAGTCGAGTGTGAGCGTCAACAATGATTATGTGGCCAACATTGGAGAAAGAGAAATTATAAGCTATAGGGGTGTTGACAAAAGGACGTCTTTTGCCATACCAAGTTTGCCCTTTAGGATCTGTGTAAGAGCAATATATATGCCATACATCAGTAAGGATACAGAATTTCTTAATCTAGGTTTAACAAAGGTACAGAATCTCTTACTATTGAAACAATAAGGATACAGAATTTCTTAATCAAGAAACAACAAAGGTGCATAATTTCTTAATCAAGAAACAACAAGGGTACAAAATTTCTTAATCAAGAAACAACAAGGGTGCAGAATTTCTTAATCAAGAAACAACAAGGGTGCAGAATTTCTTAATCAAGAAACAACAAGGGTACATTATTTCTTAATCAAGAAACAACAAAGTTGCAGAATTTCTTAATCATGAAACAATAAGGACATAGAATTTCTTAATCAAGAAACAACAAGGGTACATAGTTTCTTAATCATGGAATTCATAACATCATTTAGAAAGGATGTCCAAACCAGATAGATCGCCATAGTATTCATAGCAACAGAAAGGCTGTCCATCATCTCTGATTAGACACTCAGGAAGAAAACGTTGAAAATCCCCATCAACATCATCTTCACTATAATCTAGGAGATTGGGATATATATCAGCGTAACATGGATCATCTTCAATATCTTGTATGGCAAAGACTGGTGGATCATAATACTTTTTTGCATCTTCGATTGCATGAAAACGATGCAATCGTCGTTTCATCTGTCGAATCTTTTGCTTCAACAAATGTATGACAATATCGTCATCCCTATTCGGAATTTCCATCAAATCAGCAACGCGAGAAATTGGTACTGGCAACCCATGCCAACGACAATATACTTCGCATTCGCACCTTATGCTAAACAATTTTGTCCATCGTAGATCATCTCCAATAAAAACTACATTGTTAATTAAGAAACAATTAGGGTACAAAATCTTTTAATCATGATATACAAGCGTATAGAATTTTTTAATCAAGAAACATCAAGGGTACATACTTTCTTAATCCAGGTTTAACAAAGGTACATAATTTCTTACTCTAGAAACAATAAAGGTACAGAATTTCTTAATCAAGAAACAACAAGGGTACAGATTTTCTTAATCCAGAAACAACAAAGGTACAGAATTTCTTAATCAAGAAACAATAAGGGTATAGAATTCCTTAATCAAGAAACAACAAGGGTACAGAATTTCTTAATCAAGAAACATCAAAGATGCAGAATTTCTTAATCATGAAACAATAAGGGTACATAATTTCTGAATTATGAAACAACAATGGCACAGTATTTCTTGATCTTGGAACAATAAGGGTACAGACAATAATTTATTATATGCATACTCTACATTTATTAATTGTTGTTTGTTTTGTAATAGGGTAAATTTCAATGGATGGAATGCGGAGATCTAAGGGAAAGTCAGTATGCATAGAGGTCGATGAAGAAACATGTTTGGGAAATGATTTAGATGATGAAAGCGAATTGGAATACACATATAATATTCATACCGGAGTTGACAGTAATGATCCACAAACTGAACAAAGTAATGTCGTCCAACAAACCTTCGAATGTGCTTCGGACCAAGCGCTGAATGAATTGACCGTAGATGAAGTCATACGCTTGGCATTCAAATCCGTGGCTGAAGCTGAAAGATTTTACAATAGTTATGTGAAGGTGGTGGGTTTTAGTGTACGGAAGGATTCAATGAAATGCGGAAGGGACAAATTAGTGTTATCGAGATGTTAGGTGTGTTCTAAAGAAGGGGAAAGGCCCCAAAAATATTTAAATCGTGAAGACAAATCGAGGGAGCCCAAACCCCTAACTAGAGTTGGATGCGGTGCACTCCGGTCCCAATTCCCATTGGTATCACTGGGATTTGAGTATACACTAAAAAGCTAGTCCTTAGGTTCTTGACGTCAATAAAACAGTGTCTAGATACACATGAAATAGACCAACAAGCCGGGCATAAGACTTAAAAATGAAGAGACGGGTCATCCACGTAGTCGCCGTCTAATCACACAAAGACGGGTCATCCACGAAGTTGCCACCTAAAATCATAAGGAGTAGTGGTGAACTCTAAGGACTTTTCTAGCGTTCATACATCCACGTTTTTCACAAAACTCAATTTTGTAAGAGATTCATATATCTCAAATCAAATATCCGTTAAAATCATATTAACAGCTACATGTTCACACAGATTCATAACCCACACAAAATCACACAGTCACAATTTCACAAAGCTCAACTATACATGAGAACTCATATATCTCTAAGTACAAACAAATTAATTCATATTAACGAGCACGAAATAACACAAAAATATGATGTAGCAAATGCACTTATCTTAACCTTCATAAAACAGCTACTGCAATATGCATTTTCTGCCCAAACGGTGTAGAATTGGGAAAAACACCATTAGATGAAAGTTGTCCAGAATTGCGTTTCCTACAGGCCTTAGCGGACAGAATCACAAAAGCTGTAAGATATGCTAGATAGTTCCAGTGAGTTGTCCCATCTTTAAAAAATCTCTGAGTTGTTATTTCACGGACAGTTCTAATGAGTTGTCGACATCTTTCAATCACTTAGAAAGTTGAAAGTTTAGTTAGATCACCGAAGCTATCATTTTATGAAATGCTACAGTAGGATCTGGACAGTTCGAGTGAGTTGTCCCATCACTTAAAAAATCTGACTTTTTATAGTTTTGCAACAATAAGTGACAATAATATTGTGGAACAATATTAGAACAACAACTAGTTATTGTTAATTAAGAAATAATAAGGGTACAAAATCTTTTAATCATGATATACAAGCATATAGAATTTCTTAATCAAGGTTTAACAAAGGTACATAATTTCTTACTCTTGAAACAATAAGGATACAGAATTTCTTAATCAAGAAACAACAAAGGTGCATAATTTCTTAATCATGAAACAACAAGGGTACATAATTTCTTAATCAAGAAACAACAAAGGTGCATAATTTCTTAATCATGAAACAACAAGGTACAGAATTTCTTAATCAAGAAACAACAAAGGTGCAGAATTTGTTTATCATGAAACAATAAGGGTACAGACAATAATTTGTTATACACATACCTTACATTTATTAATTGTTGTTTGTTTTGTAACAGGGTAAATTTCAATGGATGGAATGCGGAGATCTAAAGGAAAGTTAGTATACATAGAGGTCGATGAAGAAACATGTTTGGGAAATGATTTAGATGATGAAAGCAAATTGGAATACACATATAATATTCATACCGGGGTTGACAATAATGATTCACAAGCTGAACAAAGTAATGTCGTCCAACAAACCTTCGAATGTGCTTCGGACCAAGCGCTGAATGAATTGACCTTAGATGAAGTCATACGCATGACATTCAAATCCGTGGTTGAAGCTGAAAATTTTTACAATAGTTACGCGACAGTCTCTCGAACTGTGTGGTGTACTCTTGCACCGACTTGGTTCCTTGTGTTAGATCCATGAATTCCTTCTCTCTTCTGTGCCTCTCCGTAGCCGGAAAATACTTCTCCAAAAATCTCCCTTTGAATGCAGTCCATGTCATTCCCATCGCAGCTCCATTCCCGATAATAGCTATGACCGAATCCCACCAATCTGCGGCGGCATCTGCATATACCCATACGTAAAAACACAATTACACTTACATGAGCTCCAGGATTTGCCAAGGGTCAAGTTAGGTGTATAGGGGTCATCTAGAGTGTGTTTGGGAAAATCAACTTTAGGCACAACATTAACGCACACAAGTTATACATTGGCAAACAAGGCACAAGGCAATCATTAGTTGTCATAAAAGGAAAGTAAAGTGTATGTCACATCTAGCTTTATATCACTTCCAAAATCTGTGGAAGTTTAGCACAGTGTGGACAGTTTTGAGTATCAACTGGTATTTTCGTGGCGCGGTGTTCACCACAAAAATACGGAAAATTCATTTTGACGTAAGAATTGGTTTTCTGGTTTTATAAAAATATAGTTTGAATCAAAAGTAAATGTTTTCACCGTTTTGAAATACAGTTTTGAAATCCAACATAGGTATCACTAATTTTTATAAAAATCGTTGTTTGACCGCAACAGAATTTTAAATATGAACTAAAGCAAGTCACAAGATTCTAAAACATGAAGATTATAAATTAAATAGCTCTATGAACACAGATTAAACATGGAATTTAAATTTGAATTTAAATATGTCAAATGCAAATACAAGTAATTAAATGGAAATGCAGGTTGTTACACATGAATTATTCATTGATTTGGATCATTTAGCCTTTGATTTCAAGCTTAAGTTATCTTTATTAGAGTATGGTATAAGCCTTAGGTTAAGAAAAGATCATTTGAACTATTACTTGCAAAGTTAGTTAAATCTGGCACAAGATTCTGAAAATTCCAGAGAGCAGACTCGAACTTTAAAGAGATAAAAGGGGTGGTTCCCGTGGTTTGATCTTGATGATTTTTAGACACAAGGTGCCTCTGTGAGTCTAGTTTCTAACCCAAAAAGAAAATCAAGATTTGAACGGTTAGATATTTGGGAATGAGAAAAACACTAGACATTACTCAAGAATCTATAACTCTCTGTCCAAAAATTTTATATGATTTTCTAAAAATAGTAAAAAAAAATGAGAAATACTTAGATTTTTTTTAGGGTATCTTCCTAACACATTAAACTTCTTAGAAAAATTTATTGGAGGTCAAGAAAACATAATTAAGGTTCTGATTTACTTATTTCAAAAGGATGTTGCTGTTCTGAAACTCTGGACAGATTGTTATTGTTTCCCAAAAATCATGACCAAACCATTTTAACCATGGAATCTCATTAAAACAAAAATTACAGTGGTAGAACTTTATGTTATTGACACTTTCCAGTTGATTTCATTCGATTATCTGGTAGTTGATAAATGACTACACTATGTAGATCACAGAGTATAGTCGATTGACTGAGTGGACAAGAAAAGTCTTTGCCACCTTATTTAAAATGATAACTCTCAAGTAATTTTGCAATGAGATCGCTAAATTAATTTATTTTGCCTCTTTTATAAAATGACTTTTTTTATAAAATGATTTTATTGTCCTTGTTTTTAATGAGGTAAAAGAGATTTTATTTGTCTAAACAATAAAACACAAACTTTAGATATGTAATAAGTTAGCCTTTTATTTTTAAAGTGATAATTTAAAAAATACTGTATTATTTTTATGAAAGAAAATAAAATATAATTAAACAATAATAAGATAAGACTGGAGGTTTTTACACATTGTCTAGAAAATTTAATATTTTTAATACGTTTAGTCCCCTTCCATTGTTTCTAATAATTTGCATACTTTATAAATATAAAATATTAATCCCTCCATTTCAAAATTATTGTCACACTTTCCATTTATAAAGTAATGCTATGCCTCCCAAATTTTGAATCCGAAATGCTTTCCAAATACATGTGACAGTGGGACCACCTTTAATAATAGTGCGATCACCCTAACATTATCCAATCAAAATCAAGGGAGCCCACTGCCACATGTATATGGGAAACATCTAGGATTCAAAATTTGGAAAGCATAACATTATTTTATTTTTTAACACTTAATACTTTTAAGATTATAATTAATTTAGGAATAAATTGATAATTATAAAATATAAATAATATAAGATTAATATTATTAATGATACATAATTTAAAAATAATTAGTTAAAAGGTTGAATAGTTACCAAACAAAAGATGTTGAATAGTTAGAAAGTTCATTTTGACCGGTATGGTAAATGGCAACCGGATATAGTAGGTTCTTTAGTGGTATTTGTTAAACCACTTGACTTTTCAATGAATGGTCCAAATCATTCCACTATTCAATCCTACGTTTATCAATCGGCCGTATGGGTGCGGCCAAAACAAGCAAGACGCATCACAGCCTGACCCTAGTTTTCTTACTCACCCCAACGTTTTCTCAACTTTCTCACGCTAAACTATTGCTACTTTGAACCTTCTTTAATTTTCTTTCTCTCTCTCACTTTTTCTTCACTTTCTCTCACTAAACCAAAACCCAAAATGGCTGTGATTCCATGGAATCTGTGCACTCAATGACCACCGTCCATGGTATTGTCTTATCAACTATTTTATCAACTTCAAGGAAAATATTTATATATATATGTATATATATATTGAGAGAGAGAGAGAGAGAGAGAGATAGAGAGAGAGTGGTATTGTCTCATCATCTGTCCAATCTTCAATGAAAAAAATATATATATTAAAAAAAATACTATTATGTATATATACATATTGAGAGAGAGGGAGAGTGTTCTTGTGTTTCAATTTCTGGTTCGTTTATATATATATATATATATACTAGTGAGGGTGCACGTGCAAGGCACGTGCAAGTCGGATAGTTGTATTCCTAGATATATTGTGTATTAATCTTGACATTAGAGGTCTTTGGAGAGGTATAATTACTCATTCCGTTCTAAAATAAGTGTCAACGTTTCATTTTTTTTTTTGGATATTTTTAAAATAAGTGACACGTTTGTTTTTTTTTTTTTTTTTTTGATATTTCAAAATAAGGTCCACTTTTAAAAATCAACATAAGATGTTAAAACAGTTAAATAGGAAATTGTAAATGTAACAATTTAATCTAAAACTCTTCTTACGGAAGAAGTTGATAATTCTGACTATCTTATAAATGAGTAGTAAAGGTACCTAATAAAGCGCCACTAAAAATATATGACACAAGTAGGGTATTTCCTCTATAAAAAAAAAGGGCATGAATGTGTTTGTAGGCCTTAATTGATATTCAAATACAATCTATAAATCCTAAATTTGAGGGAAGAAGTTGACCAAAATGTAAATATTAGTGACCAATTAATAATAGCTACTAAAATAGCCACTTAAATTGACAATTTAAATATAACAGAGCTTAAATTTGAGAGAAGAAGTTGACCAAAATGTGAAATTAGTGACCAATTCCTAAATAGTCACTAAAATAGCCACTTTTTAAAACTTGTTTAAAGTGAATAATAAATATCCCAAAACTTGCTGACCTAATACAATTACACATATTACAATATATGAATCCTAACTTTGAGAGAAGAAGTTGAGCAAATTGTAAATATTAGTGATCAATTCCTAAATAACCACTAAAATAGCCACTTTTTTTTTACTTTTTATGAAGTGAATAATAAATATCCCAAAAATTATTGACCCAAATGTAATTAGACACAAATTGTTGATTGAAACCTCATTTGAAAGAAGAAGTTGACCAAATTGTAAATATTAATGACCAATTCCTAAATAGCCACCAAAATAGCCACTTTTGTTGACTTTGTTGAAGTCAATAATAAATATCCAAAAAATTATTGACCCAAATGTAATTAGACACAAGATTGTTGATTAAAACCTCATTATTATATTAAATAAAATTGTAAAAGCTGACTTGAATGTAATTATTTGTCCAAAATGACAGATTACCCTCACACAAAGCAATATATCCTTACGATGTATAGATAGATAGATACATGAGTAATTATGGTATAGTGAAGGGCAAAAGAGAAAGTTCATATTTTTTGACGTGCTTGTTTCTTCGTTTTTATACGATATTAGATATATATATTTCGAGAGAGAGGGAGAGTGTTCTTTGTGTTTCACTTTCTGGTTCATTTATAAAATACGGTCAGGGGCGGATCTATATAAGGGCAAGAGGGGGCTCAAGCCCCCCCTAAGTTTTAGAAAATTCTTTATATACCCTGTAAATGAAAGTTATATTTAAGTTAAGCTCCCCTAAAAATTTAATTAAGTCCCTATTCTATTAGGCCTCGTTTGGCAGGCCGGATAAATCTGGTGGATAGGACATGATAATGCATGATCAGATAGGATAGTAATTATGTGTGATAAGTTGTTATGTTGTCCTGTGTTTGGAACGTGCCCAGATATATATTCCAGATAATAACTAAATTATTATCCTGAAGGAAAAAAGAGATTTGAAAAATAAATAAATAAATAAAAAGTAGATCTGAAGGGAAAAAAACTGTATCTTTAAAAAAAAAAAAAAGAAAAAAAATTTGAAAATGAAAAAAGTCTTTCTGTCCCAAGAAGTTATCTCAAACTTCTAATCTCACCTAATATTCCCCCTTCTATGGGTTAGAGTTATTGCACTCTCCATGAGATAAAAACCAAGTTCAGAACTATTTTATCATATCTGGTGGCACCACCAAACGTCGGATAAAAGTTATATGCCTATTATCCTGACCACCAAAAAGGTTTAGGGGTTGTGTTATGGTAATTAAATTAGGGAATTCTCTCTATCTGAAAAAAAAAAAAAAATTTTAAGGAACTTTTATTTTGCTGTAGGTAGTTTTACATTAACTTGTACATAATGCTCAGAACTCCCTAGACTTAAAGGAAATCATTGGATTCTCTAGAGTCTTTTAGAGACTTGTACATAATATTTATTATAAGTAGGGTGACCTTCTAGAAAGATTACTTTATTATGAGGTCCAAAACTTCTAAAATATTATCATGAGTTTCTATTCCATTGGATGATCGCCCCTTATATAAATCTTGGCCATTGATCGTACTAACTATTATTTATAAATAGGGTGGCCTTCATCAAAATTATTCAAGAATTATAAAGTTTCTCGAGAAAAAAAAATGTACTTCGAAGAATTATGCAGATTATTGATCGAGTAGCTAGTAAAAAAGTGCATATTTATGTGTTTTCTCCACTTATCTGTATCTCTTTTATCATCAAATATGAAAAGTCTACTTAAGTACTATAATACGTAAAAGATAGCCACCTTGGGCCAAATTCCTGGATCCGCCCCTGAATACGGTTCTAGAGTTGTGTTTTTTCGGGTTGTCATTGACAATGATTCCATTGTTTTTGCATTCTTCAGACCCTCATATATAGATATAGATATACATATATATATATATATATTTTTTTTTTTTTGAGTGAGAGAGAGAGAGTGAGTGTTTGTGTGGATTTACCTCAGCTTAATTGACACTAGCTGTTGAGCTAGGTCTTTATTTGATTTGGGTGTTCTTGTAAGCTTTATGCTGGGGAGTTTTTTAGTTGGTTAGGTACTGTCTGTCTTGGAGGGGTTGTCTGCTTGGCTATGTTTTGTTCTCGGTTGGAGGTCTGTGCGAGGTTCCTGCAGAATTATTTTTTCGTTTTGGTGGTGTGGCATTCTGTTTTGGGGGGTTTTTAGAGAGAGTTGGTGCATTTTTAAGTGATCCAGTAGGTGGTCTATTTCATCAATATGTCGTGCTTTTTGATCTGTGGAGAGTTCTTCTTGCGCGAGATACTTGGAAGTGTTCTTTTGTTTAGCCGTGATGGTAGGGGCGGTTCTGTGTTGTGGCTTTTTGTCTTTTGTTTTGTTTTATCGTATACCATTCTAAAGGTTCTAATTTTCTTCTGGTTAAAAATAAATAAAACAATAAATAGATGTGGTCGTTTCAAGTGTATTTGGGAGTGTGCCAAAGGCTTTGGAGATGCTGAAGGGGTTTTTTGGTATATGTTCTTGCTAATTGGTTCTTATTTTGTGATCTCTGGGCATAATCGAATTTGCAACTTTAGTGGTGTTATTTTATCAATTTTTTTAAGTGGCAATCTGAATTTTTAGTGTTTTGGGGAAGTTTTAGTTTAGCTTGGTCTTGAAATTTCCTGATCGCTGGTCTGAGATCTTGTTCTGGCTTTGGCTTTGGGTGTTGCTGCTATTGCCATTACCCTTATGTTGGAAGTGCGAGCTGAGCTGCAATTTGGACACTGTCTTAATTTCTAATCTGATTTCTGGAAGTGTGGGTAGTCTTGGACTTCTCTAATGTTTTATTTATTTATTTTTTTTGTGATCTCTTGGGGGTTGTTTTTTGGGTCAGTTCTTTGAGGGAGGTCTATGTTTTTCAGATTTTCTTTGGGTTGTTTTTTGGGTCAGTTCTTTGAGTTGTATCAGATATTAGCTCGTTGGTTTTTGGAAAGTTTTTTGTTTCATTAATGTGCATTTATACATTTCTCTATTTGGCAGGTACCTCCTTCAGTTATCAGGCTGAAAGCATCCCCAAAGAATGGAGCTTCGACTATCGAACAATTTATAGGTGAAGTGTTATTTAATGCTTTTGATTTGATACTTATTTCATGTAATCCATAATGTAATTAATTAATTTAATTATTTTTCTTTCAGAATTAAATGGAAAACTTGCTTTAGAAAGAAAACAATTACAAGACACACTTGAAATAATCTCCAAAGATGGAGACAAGGTAAAAAATAATTGTCCCAAGTATATCGTTTATTCATCATTCCTTTGAGAATGTAGCTAATTTGTTTTTGAATTTTGTAGGACGAAATACGCCGGCTTGCAAGAGAGATCAAGGCGGTTGAGAATCGTGAGAAGGAGCTGCAAATGCGTCTTAACACTGCCGGTGTTTTCACATTGGTAACTTACAAAAACCTTGACCAGGACTCTCCTTGGTCGGACTTGAAATGCTTCATTCCTTCCAAGGAAGTGGTACAAATAGTTGTCCATTTGGATAACTTACGTTTATTTTGAAAAGACCATTAGAAGATAAAGACCCAGAGGTCATGTCCGCCCGAATAAAAAATCTGCTCTGTTTAAGGCACATCCAAAATATGGACTGACCAAACATTAGACCAAAAACTCTGCCAGAAAAAAAACAGAGCCTGAACCAATAATCAAGGCCATTTAGACGATAAGCACAGAACAATGAAGATCAACACACCCCGAAAACAAAAGAGATTGGACTAAAGAAAATAGAGCCCTCAAAATGCTAAGTTTTTATGGAGAGTTGGCCAATTGGGGGGAATTAATTTGATTGGACTAAAGAAAACACACCACACGATTCTTATTTAAATCACATCAAGAACGTTAACCATAATAGCTTGAGAGTTATTAGAAACTACATCATTTTGACATACCAAAATAGATCAGACTACTGCATAAAAGAGTAAATCTCACACCGCTTCCTTCTCCCTTGGACGACATAATCCATACCATTGGTGTCTCCAATCCAACACTGACCTGGGCAACAAGAATAGACATTCAACCATCCCATACTGACCCCTCCAGACTTGCCTAGTCCAAGTGCAATGAAGGAAAAGGTGATTCACCGACTCAGGATCCTTTCTGCATAAATTGCATCTTAAAATATCATGGTATAATCCGATCGCATTTATGTTGGATTTACCTGCCATTTTGCCCCTTAAGGCTTGTCAACAAAGAATTTGAACTTTTGGAGGAACTGATCCATTCCACACACTCCCAATATAATTGAAATAAAGATAAGTTGCATCTTCCACCACGAGCATCAAATTTCCAAACAACCTCGTCTTGAAGTTCAATACTTGGAACAACACTTCTGATAAGATTAAGGAATTCTTCCGAAATTTCAACCTCCCAATCGAAAACCCATCTATGCAGTTCCACATGCCATTCCCATCGTTGGGACACCCATGATCCAAATTCTTTCACCACATCAGATTTCTTGACAGCAAGCGCATAAATGCGTGGAAATGCCTCTTTCATAACAAACCCATCAATCCACATGTCTAACCAAAAAAGTATTCTATCTCCCTTACGAATACCCGGTCCAAATCCATCACGAACAGTTTGAGAGCAAACACTTTGCTCTTCCCACAACTTTGAGATAGATTCAAAGAAGAGTGACCTAATTCGATCGTGATTAGCGTTTTAAAGAGTAAAATCGTAGATGAGACACTCTAAGGCCTCTGCTTTCGACTTGCACTCCTTCAAACAGACCGATGGATACCGCATTACATAGAAGTCGACTTAGGCACTTAGCAACTATGTTGAAAAGAAAAGGAGATACCGGGTCACCTTGACGAAGTCCCTTCTGGATATCAAAACACTTAGTTGGAGACCCATTTACTAGTACTGGCAAGGAAACTGCAGAAATACATTCTCTAATCCATCCTCTCCATTTGACTCCAAACCCCATCTTATCAAGTATGGAATCAATGAAATTCCAGTCCACGGAATCATATGCTTTATGAAACTCAGCTTTTAAAATTCAACCACCCTCCCTTCCTTTCTTAATAGAATCGATCACTTCTAATGCCACCACAAAATTATCAAAAATTTGACGCCCCTTAACAAAAGCCGATTGGTGTTCACTAATAACCACTCCCATTATTGATTGAAGTCGAGCTGCTAAAACCTTTGCAAGAATCTTATACATACAACCCACCAGACTAATGGGCCGATATTCTTGAAGCATTATCGGGCACGCCACTTCAGGGATTAGAGCAACAAAAGAATTATTCAAGCCCTTACTCAAAAATCCCAAACCGTGAAAGTCTTGAATCCATCTCATAATATCAGCCTTCAACAAATTCCACTTTGTTTTGATAAGATTAAAATTAATTCCATCCAATCCCGGAGCCTTACGTCCCTCGCATTTGCTAACAGCTTGCCAAACTTCATCCTCAGATTAGATTCTCTCCAGCATATTTGCTTTTGATCAATTGATAGTCGATAAAATTGAACACCCCCAATTTTTGGTCGAACTCCCACCTGATTTGAAAATAGCTCCTTGAAGTGCTTTACCACTGCCTCTTTAATTTCACAAGGCGATGTCAACTCTTGTCCTTTGAAGGCTATAATTTACCCAGAAAATTCCTATGATACCCCACCAAGAAACCACCGAGTGAACAAATTTAGAATTTCTATCTCCATTCTTTAACCATAGCACCCTTGATTTTTGTTTCCAATTCATTTCTTCACTTCTATACACCTGTCAAATTTTCTTTTTCCTTTCTTTCATCCTCTAACAACACCCTATCTTCCTGAATTTTGTCAAAAAGAAATAATTTCCCTTCGATCACTTTGATTGAGAATTCTCTGGAATCTGAAACATTATTCCTCCGTTGTTCTAGATTTCTCTTTACAGACTGCATTTTCTTGTTGAGAACGCCACCTGTGTTTCCAACAATACAACTATCCAGCCACCATTTTTTAAATTCAACATCAAATTCTTTCTCCGATAGCCAATGACGAACACCCAAAAGGAATCGGACCATAGTCCACCTTATCAACACCAAAAAAAAATTGAACAGTGGTCTGAAAGCCCCCTTGGAACATCCCATTGAATCAATCGTGGAAACTGTCAAACCATTGAGGAGAGAAAAGAAATTTGTCCAGCCTACTCAAACTAGCATTTTCTCTCAGATTCGACCATGTGAATTTACGACCAGCCGTTGGACAATCAATTAACCCCAAGGAATTAACAAAGTTTCTAAATTCTCCACTTGACCTCTCATTATATACTACATTTCTGCATCCAAGTTTTTTACATTTGATTCAGTAGATTCAAAATTTAGCAGCATAAATGGTTATTGATTCTTATATTGTGCTTTGCAACCTCGATATGTGGATGACCGGGGTTATAGAGAGTTGTATGCAATTAACCCAGAAGATACCATATACCGATATTTGTGCACTAGAGAATTAATTGGAAACATGATCGGCAAGCGGGGCAAAGGCCTCCAGTGCGTACGGATGGCAACCAACTCAAAAATAAGAGTTGGTAAGGAGATCGAAGGTTGTGATGAATTAATCGTCACCATATAGCGCTCGAGAGAGCAAACAAATATGGTTGAGGACTTTGCCATCCAAGTTTGTCCAGCGCAACATGCCCTTTTGATGGTGCATGACACGCTCACTGCTGGTCAGGATCAGGTTACTGTTCGGCTGCTTTTGTGGCCAGGACTGATTTGTGGTAGAATGGATGGGAACGTACTACTAGAAGGCAAAAGTATGCAAGATGTCCATATTCAAATGAAAAAGGATGAGAAGTTGTGTGATAACAACTTTGATCAAGTTTTGGAGGTAAGTTGGACCAATATATATATATAGTATTATTATGCATATATATAATTTTTGTCATTAGATTTGAATTTGAACCTGACTTGATTTTCATATTTTTGGCCTTTTATTTGGAGGGCTTTAGATATCCGGGAAAAGTTGGATTGTGAGGTCTGCTCTGTATGAGATTGCTTCTCTCATCCATAGCAACCATTCTCTCCATACTTGAAGAGGTCAAACTTGCTCCCACGCAAACTTTTAATCTCCTTTTCTATTTGTTTTCTGTGTCTTAGGATTTTCACTTTGTTTTGAGTATGTTGTGCAAAACCCAACATTGATCAAAAACTAAATAGACCAGAAACAAGTTGAGAAAATTCTGAACACACTGATCAGACTCAGTGTTGATTCATGGACAATAGTTGAAAATATATCAAGCACATACGTAGCTGCATCATGTTTTGCAAAGTTCACCTACACAAGTTGAAAATCTTGAGAAACTTCTCACGATATTTTGCCACTGCTTGAACAGAGAATAAAAAAGTGGAGAACTTGCTCAACATAGTTTTTTATCAAACCTAATATGGAAATTGCTCAACATTTTTTGGTTGTAATTAATCCTTTGTTTTGAAATTGAGGCCTTTTATCATGATGGATATAAAATATTGGGTCGAGTTTAAGAATTTTCAAGCTCTGTTTTTATATGTTTTTTAACCATGAAACCTATATTGCAGCATTTGAAGAAAACATTGGCAAGTTTTGAGGACCAACATAGGAACTGACGAGTAGGAGTTGCAGTTGGTGGTAGAACTGACGAGTAGGAGTTGCAGTGGAGAACTTTTAATGCTCTTTATCTAGCAGGAGGACTTCTTATTTACTTTGATTACTCTACTACTTGGTCTGGCCTTCAGTTTGGGAGTAGGCTTTTGTTTTGGACTACTTATCTAACAGTTTGTTGAACTACTCATTTGTAACCTTAACTCACCAAGTGATGTCCATCAATATCAATGTAGTGTTCTGATTATCTAGATTGACTACTTGTTCATTTGGCAAGGAAATTTGTCTTAATTGACAGTGACCTTGCTTACTAATGTTCTATAATCAGGTTTATTAGTGTCTTAACTAATCACAAGTTGATTAGTTTAGATCATGTCAGCTACTGATGCTTGCTCTTAGAAATTATCTTGGACAATGCAGTGGAATAGTTGGCATGTAGATGGTCATTCGTGTGAAATCTTATTTCTGGTTTTTGGCTTACTTTTCTGGGGAACCATGGATAGTTTGATTTACTGATATGTTAGTTGTTACTGAGGGTCTCACTTGATAATTTGGAAAGTGGGTCTTGAGAACCTATGGAATTGATATTATTCATGTGGCATATTGTTTCTCATTCTTATATATGGCACTTTTTTGTAGTTTTGACTTGGGCAAGGCATGAGTAGTTGGAGGGAGTTGCTTGTTATTGAGGCCTTTCATTCAGTAATTTACAAAGTGGATCCAAACAAGTAACAACCCAAGCTACTGGTGGTTTTGACTTGGTCAGGGCTGCTTTGTCAAAATTATTTTGCTGTTGTTAACATCATTTCTTGATCATTTTGAAGCTCATGCATGGATAGTCTATGAAATTGATGTTCATGTGGCATCTTATTCTCTTTCGTATGGCACATTATTGTAGTTTTGACTTGGAGATGGCATGAGTGGTTGGAGGGAGTTGCTTCTTATTGAGTCCTTTCATTCAATAATTTACAAAGTGGATCTTAACAACCTATGCAACTGGTAGTTTTGACTTGGTCAGGGTTGCTTTGTCAAAATTATTTTTTTGTTTTACATCATTTCTTAAACGAAAAAAATTTTACTGAACACTTTCAAGTCAAATTTATTTCTAGTAATGTAAATTCAATAGCTCAAAATTTTAAGCACTAAAAAACTTAGTACTTAATTTTCAATTTTATCAAACAAGGCCCTGTCTTTATGTGATTACTTTGATAGTCAATTAAGCAGAGGTAGGTTGGTGCTTATGGTGCATCAGTTGATTTCTTATCTCTATTATTAAACCTTTTAAAAGTTATTTTTCCAACAAAAAAGTACAAATTGAAATTATTCCTTACACTTGTTTGGGTCTGCAACATAACTTACAAATGGTCCTAATCACTTGGGAACGTAGTTGGAAGTAATTCATTAAAAATGCGTAGGTTTGTCAATGGATTGAATTTTTCAATCCGAATCCAAATGACGTAAATAGTTAGATTTGGATTTCAGTGTTGTCATTCGAATCCGACTAACAATTAAGTTAAGGGGAAATAGGTGAGATAGAGCAAGGACCATTTTGCTATTGGATTTCTGCGGACATTGTTTAGCATAGTGGCCAGGCTTTCTGCAAATATAGCATTAATTTGACTTCTTCTGTCCTCGTGATTATTTTTTCTTGCTAAAATATTTCCATTTTTTCTTGCAAGGTATGAATGAAGAAGACCTAGATCGAGCAGATCTGGAATATTTGCGAAAATGCTTTGACTTGTGAGAGGGAATCGGGCCTAAACAATTCTTGTTTTTGCATTTGATCTGTAGATCAGGGTGGTCACAATCATTGCCAAGAAGTTACCATTTTAATGCAATGACTTCATGAACTTTTGTTGATTGCATAACTTTTCTAAGGAAAGGGGAACATGCTGGTAGATTTCACCAAGGGATGTAGAAGCAATATGTTTTCCTTTTGTTTGTAGCAATCGAGCAATTTTTCTGCTCCAAGAGGTTCTTGGAGAGATGTCAAGAAGGCTTGTTTGAGATTGACATCATCAATGCCACCGAGATAGTTAAACAATTGTCATTTTGGCATAATACTTTTCTATATCGTGACGTTTGTAGGAACGACATTTCATGCAGAGATAATCTTCACGGGCTTGATCTTGATATATGGCCATTAATCTTAAAAAAAATCTGTGTGAATAACATATAAGAAACAAAAATGCTACACCCACATCTTTTTTCGCAACCTTTTCCATAATTGGCACATCTGATCGTTGATTTTGGTGAGCCCCATGAAGGTCCCACACGGGACCCATCGAAATTAAGGGCCAAGATATGTTGGTTGTGGAAAAAGGTTGTGGGTGTAGCATACTCTTTAGGAAATGGTCAATAGAGGGAGTTTGGGCCACTTGTAATTGTCTGTATTCTCCAAGACTAAGATACCATTGGCGAAGTGTGCCATGGAATCTTGAAAGACATTTCAGAATGACTGAATGAGTTATAGCACCAAGTTGTAGAAGTTCTGCAGTGCACCAGGCATGCATTTCGTACAAACGGTTTAGCTATTTGGATGAGGGATCTTTATCAAAAAAGAGTCCTTGATTTGGGGGATTTGAGAATGGTGAATCCTGTTGAGGAGTTTGGACAGGTGGATCTAGATCTGCTGGATCTGCAGGATCATCAGGGTCATTTACTTCTTCAATATTGGGCAATTTCGGTCGCATCATATGAATCTCTGGTCGAATTTCATTGTGAATTTCAGTTATGAAAGTGTTCAGAATTTCATGATCAGAGGATGTGAGTGAAATATCTGAATCATCATCACTGGGAAGATATGAGAAGGCGGCTAAAGTATCCACAAACAGGGGATTGGGATTGGGATTGGATGCAACTGTACAGAGTATGGTGCAAATGGGATTTGTAAGGGAAGAAGATTTTCTATCATCATTGAGGCTGATGTAGAACTTGGTGCTGTTGTAGCAGGAAGTTGCTGGGTAATGGATGCATATGTAGGAGGATTAGGTATGGGTGGCGGTGGAGGTATTGGTGATGGTGAAGGTCATCTTTTTGTTCGAATGTACTGTGGCACAGAGGCAGCAATATTGAACATACCACCACTGGAATCATAACTGGGGAAGAAAGGTAAAGGTTGAGGGATGGATGATAAAGATGGAGAATAGGGATATCCGAAAAGAGATGTTTGTGGGTCAAAGGAATATAGATATGGGTGTTTGTGGAATTGTTGAGCTTGGTGCTGAGATTGCAATGACTAGAGTTGGATTTTTAAATGCTTCATTTCAGCTTCTTTCCAAGCAAAGGCTGAAGAATAAACATTTATAGTAGTCTGGGCCAAGTGAAGGAGCTCATGGTGTAGATCATGAATTCAATTCGTTGTAGCGGGTCATATGTGATAGTTCCTAAAGTAGAAACCTTTTGTTCTATATGGACCTGTGTCTGAGCAATCATATGGAGATACTGATTTTGAACTAGAGCATTGTCAGATTGCTAAAGCAGGGTAGCCTCAGCAGGGGTTATTGGCTTTTTAGTTCCATCAGAGGAAATGGTTAATGGTGTAGGAACTTTATGGTCATGGCGCAGGTTATTTTCTGGAGAAGTAAATTGGAGAGGAGGGAAGTCTTTAGGGTATGGTGAGGTGGAAGATGAGCTAAACATGTAACATGTGATAGGTGAAGATGATGGTGGAGCTGGAGGATCTGGTGGAAGGGTAGGCTTACATGGGGAAAGGGTGAATGGATGGCTTTTTAGGAGGTAAGAATTCTTTGTTTTATAAGTAAAGCTGGTAAAAAAAAAAAAATGAGACTAAGCATATGAAAACATTTTTTTGTGGGAAAGAGTTGGAGAGACTCCATTAGCCCAAAGTATGTAACTATCACACAGTTTAAGAACCCGTAATTGTGGTGTTTTCGCACAATAAGTCTGTGGCCCCACTAGAAACAAATCCTAACTCAGCCCAGGTAATTATTAAAAAAAAAATAAAAGATGTGGCTGTTTGAATAAAAAATAAATAAAGAAAGAAGAGGTCTGCAAATTAATTTACCGATGGGATGAATGTCAGAAAAAAAGGGTTATTTTCATTATTTCTTCCACACAAAGAATGGTTTTTCCTCGATATAAAAGAACAAGTTATATATAGAAAGCAAATCAGGATAATGTGTGTATTTTACCTTAAACATCAGCCCTGCTTTTGCTCAGATCCAATAAGAATAAAACCAGTGTTTTGCACTTCCCCTGCTACACTAAATATATATATATATACACACACACGCTGCACACGCACACACACAAAAATAAAGGAAAAAATCCCATGTGATGTGTGGGGCTAGGAGAACTAGAATCCCAGTAAAACACTGGTTTTTTTTTTGGAGAGTGATTCAAACTCTAGAATATGCTCATGAATGTACCATGTGAGGCACTTTTCAATAAAAATATGGGTTAAATACACTTACACCCCTTGTGATTTGGCCAATTAGCACTTGCCCCATGTGGTTTATATTTTGGCACTAATACCCTCCATGGTTCGTACTTCGTACTAAAGTGTAACCATTAATTTAGTGTGAGACACTCCGTACCAACTGAAAGATGAATTATATTGATGCATGAATCGTAATTATCTTCTTGACGGAGAAATTGGACTTATAGCAACAATTCCCTACTATCATCGATCCAACGTAATAATCTAATTGAATGCATAAACATACTTATTATGAAACTAGGATTTGCAATCCTAGATTGAATGCATCAACATAATAATCTAATTGAATGCATAAACATACTTCTTGACGATGAATCTAGGATTTGCAATCCTAGATTCACTTTACAAATCGTTTACACCACCTTTAAATTGCTTTCGTAGTTTAGATTTATTTTCTTTGTTCTGAGTTTAATAAAAAAAATCCAAACAAACTTCCGTTTCTATAATTAATTAGACATAGGGTTTTTAGAATTAAAGTGACAAAGTAATTCCAATTTCTGTGGATTCGACATCTACTTCCATTACTACAAATCTTTTAAAGTAGAGTATACTCTTATATCTTGATTTTGACGAGATCAGCTATATAAGAAGAAACGAAAGAAAATGACCCAAACATTAAAATGTTACATTTTCTTTCACTACTAGTCTCTTTTCTTTCCTAACTTCCTCATAATTTTCCTTATTAACCCACCAAAGGAAAATATTTTATTACGTTTCCTTTTCGTTTCCTTGCTAAATCTGAAAACCAAACAAAGCCTCAAGGTTTGTCAATGGAGAGTTCTTAACCAAAAACAACTACACAACTACGGATGTCTCCAAGTTAAACTACACATTTTAATACAAAAGAACAAGTCTTTGGGTACAAACAAATCTCAAAAACACAATCTACAAACACCACAATGTGTCTATCTCTCTCCTGGTGGGGTTCACAAAGAAGAGATAGATACATTGTGGTGTTTGTGGATTGTATTTGTGAGATTTGTTTGTGCATAAAGACTTATTCAATACAAGATGCACCACCAAAAAAAAAAAGCAAGCTACAACTAAGAAAAATTTCATGTACCAGGACCAAACTTCAAGTGAGAAAGGTTGCCTAGTCAAAGTGTGTTCAAAATCAGGAAGCATCAATAAAAAAAAAAAAAAAATAATTTTTTTAAAAAAAGGGAAGGTGCAAAAAATGATTAGAAATAATTTTCATAATCATAAATATAAAAAGGGATTTGAATAACTCTAAAAATAATAATAAAAATAACTAGCCTACCCCTTGTTGGGGGGATTTATTTTTGCCAAACTAGAGATGCGTTCCCAAGCTGCAAACTCATCAAAATTTTGGACATTGAAGAAGTTTGTTTAACGGAAAACAAACAAACCCTTCTCTGATTTCATCATACTTTTTGCCGGGGCAGTTCCAACAATCCTCTCCAGCTAAAAACATAACCAAAATCCTGTTAGTATTCTAGATGAAAACAAAAAATAAAAGTAAAATAAACAATTATGAGGAATTTGTAAAAAATCCCTGATATATTTTAGTCAAAAATCCTCTAAAATATACTTTTTTAGTAGTAGTTCCAACCCGTTTCTTATTTCAGTGAAAAGTCCATACGTCATAAAAGTTATGTATAATTCACATTACTTTTGTAAAAAGTTGAACTAGTTATGTGAAATTTCACATAAAAATGTTATGTGAATTTCACACAACTTTTAAAATGCAAGGACTTGATTCGATTAAGATTCACTAGTCATGGAGCTTTGACCCAAAAAAAAAAGCGGGTTGTCCTTTAAACTTAATTAATCTAAAATGAGGGACTTTTCACTAAATTTCAATTGAATTATTTGAGTTTAAACATTAACCCATTTTTTATTTTGTTCAAAAGTTCCTGATTAATAAAACTTAATCAAATTAAATCTTTATCTTACAAAATTTCACTAATTAATTGTGTAAAAATTTTTGTTGAGAGAATTTTTTACTCAAAATAAAAATTGGGTTGGACCTAAGACCAAAAAAACCTATTTCATAGGACTTTTAAACTAAAATTCATCATAGATCTAAGTAAGAAATCTGAAGACCTTTTCCTTTGGCTAATAAAAGAAAACATAGAGGAAAACCTTTTCCTTGGGCTAATAAGGAAAATGATGAGGAAAATAGAAAAGAAAAGAGAGTTGAGAAATAAATTAAACATTTTGAATGTGAGTCATTTCCCATCCTTTATTCATAATGTTACTTAAGCATGAACGAAAAACAGAAGGAAAAACACAAGGAAACTAGTTTTCCGTCTTGTTTTCTTTTCTATCATGAAATCCATGAACCAAATACAGCATAAAAGATTCCTATTGCATAATCGATGATGGAAAACCAATACCATATTATTAGGGGAAAAAAACTGAGCAAGACAAGTGTTTTTTTAATAATAATAAATAAATAAATAAAAAGAATAAAAAACCAATAAAAGGTTACCCGGAGCTGATCAAAGCGAGAATAGAGTACGGTGCATGTCATGCCACTGGATCCTTCAAGCATATTAACAATCTACGAGAGAGAGAGAGAGAGAGAGAGAGAGAGAGAGAGAGAGAGAGAGAGTAGGAAAAAAAAATGTCAACATACAAATAAAAGTTTTTGATGTGCAACAAAAGCTCAGTTAGGATTCCAAGCACATACACCAGGACAGGTATTTATTTTACAAAGATTGTACTCACCTCGGGGTAGAATTCTTTCCTCTCTGGAAGAGAATAGATGATTAAATTCTGAATACCTCGAATCTAATTACATGAAAAAAAAAATACATATGAATATGTAATAATACAGATCATAAAGACTTATAGCAAGAAAATACACAAAAAAAGGTTTTCAATTTATCCAAACTCCTAGACTCAAAAGCTTTGGTATTGCAACAAATACGGAAAATTAAAGATATCGACCATATAACCGGAACCAAAATACTAAGAACATAGAAACCACCTAGTCTTGAAGGATTAAAAGAGACATAAGAAGAGGCACCATCTAACTAAGAGTATGTGGCCTTCTTGATCCTCTTTGGAATGTTAAGACTGTAAAGATTCCCACTCTGGTTTTTCCTTTTGTTTGCAGGCGTCAGTCAGATATTTGGTGTTTTGCAGTTGGGTATTTAGATGCTCCCTCCTTTTCTTAAATAACTACTGCTTATCGGGTTGCCGGAAGGTGTGGTCTGGTCGGTACGTTTTGTTTCTGGTTGGTTGTGGCTTATCTTTTGCTGGATGGTCTACATTTGATTTGTTATAGTCTGGTAGCATGTTGGGCTTAAAATGGGCTCATGTTCTGCGACTAGAAGATCTCTGCTGCTGTGGCTGGTAATTCTAGTGTTTTTGGTTTTGTTCAATTGGCTTTTTGAGTCTCCATGTTTGGTGGCTGGGCTATCAGTTTAGATTTATGCCATGGTTTCCATGATGCTCACATTTTGAGTTGATGAGGTGCTGCAGTTGGGCCTCGTGCTGCTTCCAATATTGGTGCTTTAGTCATTGGTTGGTTGATTTTTAAGAAACTTTGGTGCCTTGGCAGGTCAAGTTTGGTCTTGGTGCTTTTGAGTTTGTTACATGGTGTGAATTTTTTTTGCTGATGTTGGGGCTGAGTATAGGGGTTTTTTTTTTTTGGGAAATTCTGTTTGAGATTGGTCCCTGGTTCTGCTAATGAAAGCCTTCAAAGAACAAGGCCTTTCATTTGGGGTACCTGGGTTAGCTAAGAAGGCTTAGGGGGTTACTTTGGGTATACGAGTGGATGTGATGTAATGTAAATATTGGACTCTTTGTTCCTTGATTTCTTTAATGAAATTGGCTGTTCAAAAAAAAAAAAAAAAGATTCCCACTCTGAATCCGAAACGCAAAATGGAAATGCTAGAGGCAGCTTCTGACTTAGATAAACCTGACATTCTCTTTATTTCACAAAGAAGTTGATTATAGGATCAAAAAGATTGTATACGCGAAATATGAAATCAGATTTCTTTTTTGTATCAAGTCCTCTCGTACAGACAGTCGTACTAGGGAAAGGTCCTCTAAACGCTCTAAGCCAACACCAGCTATGGAGCAAACAGATTAATGCCAAAATAAAATTCGGGTGATTTTATCTACCAAAAATTTTATTCTGGCTAACCAAGGGTTCATAGTGACCTTCCATAGGAGCTTCTCTTGAAGCAAATACCTATTGATTCTTGAAACTTCTGTTACCGTTTTCAAAGTAATGAAATTGAAGAGAAGAGATGAAAAATAAAGAGAAACAAAGAGGAGAGACTAAGATATAAAGAGGGATTCGAACAATCAGTTCATTAAAATGAATGGCCTCTAGGAAGAAACCATCCACTTTATTAGGCAACATTAACCACGGAAGCCTTGATTATTACAACTACAGAAGAGTTGTCTTCATTGCACATTACCATATTTGGAAGTATGTTAATCGGAATAAGGCGCCGCCACTAAGTTCAATAACAATAACCAAATCTTTTTCAGCAAGGAGATAAACAAAAGTAAATAAAAGTAAAAAGGCATTCCAACCTTATATCTGTGGTAGAAATGGGCTCTCTCGGTATAAAGCATGGTATTCCGCTTTCCTTGAAAAAACCAAATCCGTGCACGAGAAATATCACTTTGTTTTGTGTACCTAAAATGTAAAGAGAAAATCATATCACTTCCTAGGTTATATACATTCACAACCAATGCAGGAAATTAATATCCGCAATATGTTGTTAGCTGTTGATAACCCTCCAACGGCTAAAACTAGAATAAAAGGCAGAAGGCTTCTTACTCTCCAAGAAGACAGAATGACGCATCCTGGGACTTCAAGAAATTTCGAACTCGAACAAACTCGAAGTATGAACTAATAAATATCATGGTCCCACCCTGCACATTCCCCAACCCACCAAAAAATGTTATACGTAAGAGGTAGTAGGAAAATTTCACATATTGCATCTATTATAACGTGTAGGTGAATCACAACTCTTTTTCTAAATCTCAAATGAGAAATAAATTTTATATAAATAGAAGTACCTGAACAGAATCTTTTATCTTCGGGAACACCTGCACAACGTTTAAGCCCACAGAAGAATTAATGTAGTTTAGGGTACTTTGCACGTAAGACCACACAATATTGACTTTTAGCCCATTTGGGATGCTTTTTCATTTTAGAAAAAGTCTGATTCCTTTTTAAAGCTAAAAAAGTAACGTTTTCGACAAAGCTCCAATTTGCACTGTGGAAAAAAAAATGTGATCAAAGCTCCAATTTGCGCTAATCCAAACAGTCACAGTTGCTTAAACATTTACTTATAAATGATTTTCGGCCCCCAAAAAGCTATCACAAACGAGCTCTTAGTGGAAAAAGCTTCACAATTCTAAGAACGAAACCAACCTTCTTAGAAAAATATTCCAGACGGGCATCGTCTACATCTACTATTGATTCCGGATTGAAACGCTCATAAATCTGCCAGGTAGAAAGTTAGTAAATATACAAAAAGCTTATGGAAAAGAAAAAAAAAAAGCTTTTCTTACATGACACAAAGACAACAACAACAAATGCTATTAACAGTCACAACTAATAAACGAACAAATTTTTTTTTATTTTTTTTGCAGAGGTCAATGAACAAATTTAAATCATTGAAAAGTGTTATCTTTACTTCAAGACCAAAGAAAACAAATACAAAAAAAGGAACTTACTTGTTGTACTTGAAGTAATACTTTAGGAAGGACACCTTTATGTTCACATACAAACTTCACCTGAAGCATGTCAACAAACCAATTCACACAAAGCAGACGAAAAGAATTCTACATATAATGAACTCAACCTTTCTTCCAAACCCATAAAAAGACGCACAAGTAACATCTATCAACATTACGTCCACAAAAATAAAAAATAAATAAATTCTATCAAATTTTAAAAGGCGTTGAGTAAGCTGACGTATTGTAGACTTTACCAAGGAAGAGTAAGATTTTGATCATTGTATTTTACGACTAGGAGTATACAAATAATAATTGAACAGCGAGGCAGAAAGAAGATCTTATAAATGAACTGAAATATTTTAATACAGTAAAATGGGTCATACTCCAAAATAAACTCAATAAGATGAAGATACTCACACATGCAAAAACATATTTTTTTTGTTATAAGTAAGAATATGTATAAAGATGGACCAAAGAAAAGAGGGTGCTCACATGTACACTAAAGTATATACAACCACCCATTCAGATGCAACAATTTTTACCTGAGAACAACTATAATTTTACTCATTTATTTATTTTGAAAAGAGAACGTACAATTCACCAAAATTGAGCTTACAATAATCAAGAACCAGAACCATATTTCTTAAAATAAGAAACAAACAAATAAATATAATATCTAGAAAATAATCCATGGTTACACTCTACAATCTACTGTAAAAATCAAAGAAAAAATAAAATAAGGCAATTGCTTTTATCAACCTCCAACTTTGGCCCAACTCTCACTTTGCCCCGTATTTTTTCAACTTGAATAATTTGGGACTCTCAATTGCATTTTCCAACTCCAAGGAAAAATTGGCATCAAGCTTGAAAGGTGGAAAGTGTAATCCCTTTAATGGAAAATTGTCATTAAATTGAATTATCTTATTGTGGGAGCTGCACGTCTTATTGCATGCATAAATTTAAGGGTGGGTGAACTCCGGTGGAGGAGGATTGACATTAACTACAACATTACTGCAAATTGAAAGAACTTGGACAAAGTTGATAGTAAAAAAGGTAATCACCGATTCATCATAATATATAGCAATACTTAAAAGAGGATAAATTCTCTTTGCTGAAAAGATGGTTAAAGAACAATCAAATACAACATGCACAGAGAAGCAAGGTTGTCATTTTATACTAAAAGAGAATGCAAACCATTAGTACATGAGATCTAAACCTTGTAACTCGTAAGCCAAAGTGTAGAAAGTACAAAAGACATGTAATTGATTGGGCCCTAGCTTATGAGGCATACAACTGCTGCCATGATGCCATGCAAATGCTCAAATCAAAGAAAAGGAAGAAAACATGTACTCCCTCCGTCCCTTTTTTTGAGTCCACCTTTGGGAACTCAACTTATTAAGGGGACAAAAAGAATCTACACCTACTTTCCACAATTGCCCCTAATCATTACATAACTTTTTTAATTTTGTCTTGATGTAGATTTCAAGGAGGGATAGTTTTGGAAAGTAAGTAAAAATTGTACACCAATTTAGGAAAGTGGACACTAATTTTGGGACATCCCAAAATAGAATATAGGACTCAAAAAAAGGGACGGAGGGAGTATAGAATTAGGGTTTTTGGGTTAGAAACTCAAAAGAGCGCTCTTTAATTCATCTCAATGTCAAAAATTAGCTACAAAGCTGAGAATATGAAATATATATATATATATATATATATACCACTATTAGGGTGCACTAACCATACATGGTTGTGACCAACACAAAATAACAACCAAAAGCAACAAAAATAATAAAGTACAGCTAATAAAGCATAAGGTACTACATCACTCCCAAGTCAATCCTTTTAAAACCCAAGTATATAGGAAAAGACTGAAAAATACATAAAGGACGTGGAGAATTGTTACGCACCTTTCCTTGATGGTTCACACAATGATGATTAAACAAAGCATTGATATCTGGACAACAAGGTAAAAAATATATTAAATTTCTGCGATTTGTAAACTTTGATCAATGGGAATTTAAAGGAGCTCTTTTTCTCGCTCTTTTTTTTTCTTTTTCTTTTTTTTCTTTTTTTAATTAAGCAAGCATACTGTCACATATTCATAGACGACAGACAAGTGATGCAGTCTATAGGAAGTTCAAGAAAGAGAAATCAAAAGGAAGAAATTTCATTGATTGGTAGGATTTAAGATAACAGCATAAGGCATCTTAGAGTCTAGTTATAATTTATAATTCCTTCATGTAAGTTTGTTTTTGGTTTAGTTGTTGTAGTTTTTTTAGTTTTTAGAAGCTATGGTGTGTCATTAACCTTTTAGATTTGTTCTGTATATGACACTACTAATCACTGTTTTAAAAACCGGACCGGACCGGCCGGTTTAACTGGTTGAACCGTCGACCGGTTCAGGAAACGGTCCGGTTTGAACCGGAAAATCGGAAAATGCATAAAATCGGTCAAATTTGTAAAAACCGGGAAAACCGGTGGTTGAACCGGTAAAACCGGCAATTGAACCGGAAAACCGGAATTTTTTATTTTTTAATTCTACTTTTTTATATTTTTTATATTTTGTATTATTATTATTATTATTTATTACATAATTATGACATCACGGTTCAATTCCGGTTGACCCAACGGTTGAACCAGTGACCCGTGACCCGGTCATTTTTCCGGTTCAATGACCGGTCCGGTCATTTAAGAGTGCTTTTTCTGCTATTTCCATTTTATTCCAAAATTAATTCTAACAAATTTCCATTTCAAATCTGATCGAAACACTCTTAAATCAGTCTTTTGAATATTTTTAACTCAACAAGATGCCAAAAAATTGAAATAAATACTTGCACTAAATAGTACCCTGGAAACCATTACCTGGATTTAAATAAGAACTTAAGACTATGGTTTGCCGGTAGAACTGGGCATGTCCCTCTGAATACCTGATCATCAAAGGAGAAACATACATTCCACATCAAGAATAAAGAGACATTGGCCAAACAATGTGTAGTAAACTCTAACAAGACAGAATTAACTTAACTCACGAACTAAATTCAAAGCGATAGATCTTTTATTAAACCATGTTTCTAGTCAAAGTAAAAAAAAACAAAAAACAAAAAAACAAAATGCATTATAGAGTCTAAGACTTCCATAAACAGTGTGATGTCTAAGCAACCAAAAAAAAAAAAAAACAATACATTTCAGAACATTCAAACTTCAAAGTAGTAGTTTTTCTAAATATTCCACATAAAAAGTCACACCCTCCCTTCTGAAATGAAGGAAAAAGAAATTAGAAGAGCAGATGTAATTGGGTTAAGATACAACATTCTAGAATATACCATGGTCTGATGCGCATAATGTCAGTTTCATGCGCCTTAGATGGTAGGCGGTTCATTTGCTCAACAACCGAACTCACGTGAGACCAATTCTGCACAAGTTTCACCCAAAAAAGGAAACAATAAAACATGTTCGATCCAAGTACCTTGACTGCAATTGAAAAAATATCAAGTATGGAACTTAATCACATAGTGTACCTGCATTGCTATTACATCAGCATGATCAATGATTAAAACCTGTTCAAACAAACTTTTATCTATTAACTAAGACCGAGATTGGTATAAACTTAATCAAAGATTTAAAACAGTCTTAACTATAAGCTCATATTAACCTTAAATAACAACGATAATTACCTCTATAGATGAAAGATAATCAACGTTTTTTTCTTTTTCCACTTCAGCCTCCCCAATTTTCTGCCAGAAGTGAATAATGAAACTTTAAGTGAGTTGCAGGTTTCGCCAACATACTAAACAGTATTTGAATTGAGGAAAAGTAAAATTGAACAATTAATATAACACAGTACAACTCTTCTTGTTAAATACTAAATAATCAACTTAGAAAGAATTAAGTTATTTCACTATTCAAATTTGAGAACATCTACGTCAGTGACAAAGAAACAATAGGAGAAAGGGTACTACCCTTTTTCTTGTTAGGACACATACTAAATTGATTGATTCTGACTATCAAAACCCCCTCTTCTCTCAATAATGCAGAAACGTGGAATTATGAAGATTTCATTTTAAGTACCATCCTACCATGTCTCCCTTCAGTTAGAATTATGAGGGTCAAGAACAAAGAACAAGAAACATTTTATAGGCTGTTAATAATTTTGCTTCTCTTTATTGCTCACTAAGTCCATTCTCTTTCTTCGAAAGTGATATTGAGATGGTTTAACCACTTGAGTGGTACCCAACTGAGAATTGTCCCAACTATTTGGGGACGATGATACAGTAATGTACAGAGTAAAGAAAGTCAAAACATATATATACGTGCATTCACAACTGCAGATCCCAGATCATAATATGACTGGAGCCTCTTATAAAGTAAAAGGCGAGTGTAAATGAAAAATGCTTACAGTGATCAAACCGAGAGGAGAAGCAACAATCATGTCAGAGGATTTGAAATCACTATACAACTTTATGCTCCTCCTGAAGAAAAATTAAACAGTAAAGAAAATGACAATGGCACCACTCATAAGTATTTCCACAAGCAGTCAAAAAAGGAAAAATGTCAAACATAAGCATATACGAACACTGATCATGATCCAACTATATACAAGCACAAAAAAACTACCTACTGCCACAAACTTCCAATCACTTTAATTTCCAAGCATTGAAAACCGTATATAAAACGATCTATGCTCCAAAATCGCCTTAAATGTACCCATGTTGAACACAAAATGACAATTGACATGTTTACAAGTATGGGTATGGGTATGGGTATGCGTATGTGATGGAGCCCCCAGGAAGAAGCGTATGAAAAAGAAAAACCCAAGAAAACCAAGACCATCAGATGGCTTAAAATCATGTATTTAAATTGACTGTTTTATCAAACAAAATCAAAAATTACTAAACACAGGTTTTCCAGTATTACTATGCATGTACATTGTACACTTCATCCAACTACAAGGGTTTTTTTTTGGGTCAAATCCAACTATAAGGTTAGGAAACCAAAAATAAATAAAAGAACATTTCTGTAGAGTATTCCATGAAAAGGAGATATTTTCTTTAGAAAATTCAGTTTTTGTAAGAGTGGAAATCATCTCAAGGAATTTAACCGTCTTTGAAAACATTGCCCATGTGTGCTATTATGTAAGCCTCATTCCGCCTCTCGTAGTCATGATAATCACAGATGACAAATCAGTACACACTTGAAAGCTCCATTGGCAAAGTTTGATTGTGATATTCAAACAATATATAAGGATAACAAATTACCTGGTAAACTTGATGCCTATCATGAAATGATCGTTGTTATTCCCACCAAACAGTGTCTGAAAGTCAGAAGGTTTTGATGATTTTGAGACTTTAGAATTTTCATGATCATGAAACACCTCTGATGCTTCATTACGGTCCTCGTTATGTTCAACTCCAGTCCCAAACTCATCAGAGAAACGATCAATGTGCTCGACATTAACCTGAGAAAATCAACAAAGTGATATCAATGAACAGGATGGATCATTGTTACCAGAAATTGTTCAAACCCTAGCGATCCCCGTTTTGGATTCGATAGTACCAGATCCTGGTACGCTACTGTCGCTACCGAACTGGCATTCCAGCTTTAAAGCACATGATTTTGTAATAATTGTTAGGGATGTATACTAAAAGCCATGCTTTATGTACTTAATTTATTATTTTAATAAAATCAGTTATTCTATTTTTATGAGAACCTGTGTGGGCAATGTTTGCATTATATTGTTTATTTAATATTGTGCATGTGTCTCTTATTCTACATATTAGGTGATTTGGTGTGTAGAGTTCGGCTTACACACAGAAGATCAAACCATCGGATCTTGTAGAATGTAATATTTTGGTTTACAATCTTAGATGGAATTGGGCACACCATCGGTAGGACTGCAGCATGGTGATGTAGTAGGTTTGTCTTGACTACGCGAAACGGTATAGTTTCAACTCACTATGCTGGTACACTTTGTGTATTAATCGGGACTGATTTGGGGTAATTATCTTTATATGACTAATAAGATAATTAATACCCCATGGCTATTATGAGTACTTATACTCTAAATCCTAAGTTAATTTATAGACACGTACATTTGATATTTACCCTTAGATCCCTAAAAGGGTGAGATCCTTAAATGGGTCAATATCTCATTGGATTGATTGGCAATATTAATTGTGTGGTGGATATTAATTAATGATGGAATCCATGTCTCAACTTTGGGATTGATGACATCCGCTTGAGGAAGCTTATAAGTTTTGATTATGTCAAACTTTGCAGGTGGATTTTGTATCCGACATATCAGATAAGTTAAGCAAAGGATCTCAAGGAATTTTAAGAGATTAATTAAATATGATTGTCAATAATTATATTTAATTAATGGATATCTGTAATCTTAATGTGGGGAGATAATAAGCATTTAATAACATGTAGCTCAAAATATATTTTTGAGATAAGGGTAGGAGTGCAATTATAATTCTTTAGTGGTATGAATTATAATTTATGGAAATAGGAATCTGATTCAGTTCGAATTAGGGTTTCCTAATTCCATAAGGAAGTCTATTCCTTATTGACTTTTTATGGTCCCTATCGTAGCCTATATATATGCTGCCTTGACTCTTCTCTCAGGTTGCGTGATTTCACATTCTAAGCTTCCCTTGACCTCCTAGCTTTCTCCTAGAAGGGTTTCCACCAAAGTCTCATCTCCATGAGCATTCAAGAGACATAGGAGTGAAGATCGCTAGCGTCGGACAACGCTCACTTAAAGAACGTCGGACTGCTTGATACTGATCGAAAGTTGCTGAATTTTTTACACGACGTTCCTGGAGTCGAGACGGAGCTGCTGCAAAAAATTCAAGTCAATCGGAGATCGTTTAGTCCTCCTGACAAATACATCTTTGTCGGATCAATATGATCGGGATTGAATCATTACAGCAATCAAAGAGAGTATTATAGCTGGGAATAGAAAACAGAACGTAAAGAGGGAAGAGCAGAAACCATAAAGGATTTCGATAGAGCCCACACTTAGTTCAATATTCTGGCAGCAGAGGAATACGGTAGAAAGATCGTGAGTTGTTATCGAGCCCGTGTTCTCGATTCGTCTACTACAGCAATCTGTTTTGCAGTTCAAGGTAACCCTAGTTCCGCCCTTGTAGGGTTATTATAGATTTCACGTAATTTTTTGTAGTACCAACTTATACGCACTGTCAACGGATTCGGGAATGTAGTTTCCTAACAATAACACCACCAAAATCTTGTGATATTGTAAAGATAACACCTACCCGTTTAAGTTTTAACCTTTAACATGGTATATACATTGGCGGAGGGAGGTGAGGACCGGGGGGGGGGGGGGGGGGGGCGAATTTTCAAAAATATTTTTGTACCCTATGTATGTTATGTCATATGTATTTGTGCCCCCTCAATTTTCTAAATCTACCTTTTACCCTTTATATTTTATAATATATGCATTCGTGCCAATCCTAAAATTTTAAATTAACCCCTTTTAAACTCAAAAATTTTACTTTGATCCTCGATTTGTCTTAGCCAAATGAACATCTTATTTACTCAATTAGCCCAAAGTGTTTTGTTAGCCCATATAGATATCACTTTTGATCATGCTAAGGATTCTTTGTTTTATGAGCGATGTTAGTAAAAAAAATGAAACAAAATTAAGCTTATGGTCCTATGGAAACAAATTTTTTTCTTTATTTTTTGCAAAAATACATGGAAATATTATTTGTCTTGGAATAATTAGGTTTTCATCCTCAACCTACTATATGCGAACAACTATAGAGTTTTTAAATTCCAAAATTGTAGTATTTCTACACCCAAAAAATTCGGGTCGGGGGAACCCCATATAAGTGTGTGCCCCCCTGGTTTCAATTCTTGGCTCTGCCCCTGGGGTATATATGGATATAAATATATATGATAATTATCTAAGAAATCGTTTCACGTTTCAAACTATTGTACTCCGTTCCGTGTTAGTGCTTTGGAGAAGTGTACCCCCACTGTACCAAATTCATAGCCAGGGACGCTCCACGTTTCCATTCCCGTTCCCGTTCCCATTCCTGGTAACGAATCAATCCGGGCAACCTTGGGATGGATGCTTGTCAATGACTCCATTTTGTGACTTAGAAAAGTACACACACATATGTACTATAACTATAAGTATATCCGTAAATGGTAATTAAACTGTGTAAATTTGAAGTCCTTACAGGAAAGAATACCTACAAATTATACCATCATAGAAACTTAACCAACTTAGCTTACCCATAAACCTTCTTTTGTGCATATTTGTACAAAATGAAGAATTTACAGGATGAAAACTCCTACAAGTGACTCTTTTTCTCTTTAATCTTTAAATTTTATTCTTTTAACAAGATGCTAGGAAGATAACAGATAAACAAATGTAACATAATATTCAAACTAGAAAGACTGATGAAGTAAAGATTAAGCTCCACTGAAACTTCACGATCTATTGGACTTGAGCAAAAGAACTTAACAACTGCATTTTCATAAATAATCATTACACCCAACAGTGAACACTAAAACCAAAAAAGAAATTAGAAGATTCCTTGAAAGAAGTCTTTGCATATCTTAAAATGGCAACAATATCTAAAAGAAAGTGGAAAACAAACAGTGGGAACTCTAGCTAGACCATTTATTATGTTAAAACACCAAACGGAGGGAACTCAAGCTACACCATTTCCGATTAAAATGACCAGCATTCCAAAATTCCTCAAAGTCGCTCATTTAGTATAATGTCAAATAAGACTCATTAACTACTTGAGAAGTATGAGCAAATATAGAATTAATACTCTCTGCCAATCGGATTAAACCAATAAGTTGCATATAGGCACTTGAAGATTCCGATATTAGATTCCAATATTCCAGGTTAACAGACGACACATGGACTCTAAGTTAAAAAAACCATAAATAGGCAAATACCTTATAATTGGAGGGGGTCAGTTGTATCAGCCTCTTAACTACTCGGAGTGCAATGCTAGCCAGTGGCAATAATAACAAAACCTGGACCATACACCATTGCAGTGAGACAAACACAGTCATAGAAAGAATCTAATCTTTAGTGTAACATGGTAATACATCCATGGTAGCCAACGAGTGATATAAAAGAGTAGAGTATCCACAATAGCGACATAGTGGCAATGTTACTGTTTGCAATTTTACCCTTAAAAACTCTTAAACTTTTCTCTTTCAATAATTTGAATTATGAGTAAATCGCAACAAAATAAAAAATAGGTATAAATGTTACAGAAGTAGATGATGGAACTGATAACTTATGTAGCTTTTTGAGCAAGAGGATTAGCAAGGCACATTGCATGACAAGTGTTAATAATTCCATAGTTGTCATTTGGACTTGAATGGATAATTGAGACCATATTCTATTTTGTACTCCAACTCCAATTTTTTTATCAAGGAGGTAAAAAGATGTCCAAATTCACATGATAATATAGTTGCATATACCAATCTTAACAAAGCACCCAGGAATCAGCTTCTCATTTGAAATCTATCTCGATTTTGATTGAAGAAAATTCAATAATTGCGAGTTAAAAAATAGTTGACTGAAGAAAAATCCAAATATGGTACTAAACTCTAACCAGGAAAGGAAAAGAGAACTAAATTTCTGACATACAGAAGTTTGGTGAAAGCAGGGTTACCAGAAATCGCTCAAAGGGAAGCAATTTCAGATCTGGATCGGCCGTTCCAAATCACGGTTCGTTGGCAATCTGGATCGACATTTCCGGCAGAAAACAAGTCTAGAAAAGATGAACACATACCTTCGGAGACCTCTTCGGCGATAGTCTCACTCTTTCGTCTCTCCTTTTCGTCTCTCTTCGTCTCGATCGTTTAGCTGCTATGGGTGGAAGTTTCAAACCCTAACATTTGGGGGAAAGAAAGAAGAAGGCGATGACTTTTTGGTGACTTAAGTGATATGTATTCTTATTATATTGGGTAAAATGCATTTTTGTACACTCAAACTATACCCTGTTTGGCACTCTCATCCCTAAACAATTTTTTTTTGACATTTTCGTCCCTCAACTATCATTTCGTGGCACTTTACCCCTTCCATCACTTTTAGCCGTTAAAAGTGACGGTAAAAGTAATGTTAATGTTTTTTTTTTGTTAATTACATATACACCTGTACTTGGCTAAAAGTGACGGTAAAAGTCATGTTAATGTCTTATTTTTTGGTTAATTACATATACACCATTTACTTGGACCGTTTTTCACTTTGCACCATGTACTTCAATTGTATCACTAATATCCCATGTACTTTGGACTAAAGTGAAACAGTTAGTAAATTTGTTAAATTTTACGGGCAAAAGGCCTACATAGGCCATGTTTGACAACAACTTTGGAGTTCATCAAAAATTCTGAAACTCCAAAAGCTAAAACAAAACATTTAGCAAAATAGCATCCGCAATTGCAATTGGTCAAACGCTACCTTGGACAACTTTTAGCAATCACAATTTTTGCTGATTCAATTACATCAAAAAAAGAAGCTGCCAAATTGTCGACAAGGGGTATCGTTGACCTCTCAAATAGATTTCTTTTATTGAACTCTGCCACTTGCTGGAGTGTGTTGTACGTCCTCATGGTTTTTCCATGTTTAATAGAACTCCCTTTTGATGACCAAAAAATAAAACAAGGGATAAAAAAAAATAAAAAAAAAAAAAAAAAGGTCCAAGTGTCCAACTACGGGGGTGTTTATGAAATTAACCCCCCCCCCCCCCCCCCCCCCCCCCCCCCTTACAAAAAAAAAAAAAAAAAGAGCAAAAAATTTTGCTGTTTCCGTCACTTTTACCCGTTAAAAGTGACAAAATGGGGAAATTGCCACAAAACGTAAGGTGAGGGCCTAGAATGCCAAAAAAAATTTGTTTACAGACCATAGTGCCAAACAGGGTATAGTTTGAGGGTGCAAAATGCATTTTACCCTATAAATTATCTTCCTATCCTCACTCTCTCTTTATTACTATATTATATTACTTAAAGTTACCTATGTCCCTATATTATATTATTATCTTCTTTAGTCACTATCTCTTTATTATTATATTATATTACTTATAGGTGCTTAAGTACTAATATTATATCATTATCTTCTTTAGTGCACTAACTCTTTAATTATTGTATTGTGTTATATTACGTAAAGTTAGCTAAGTTTTATTAGATTATTATCTTCTTTCGATTGGTTCACAGAAACTTACTGTAAGGGTAAAAACATTGTGAAATAGTTTATAAATCACCAACAAGAATTGGTGATATTCAGAGCACAATCAAAATCAGAGCAATTAAAGGTGGCGAAAACAAGATTTGCATCACATTATATAATGTTAAAATGATTTCTTGATGTGAGGGTGATGTAGTACTTTATGCTTATAGTGGTACTTTATACACTGTAATACTTTAGGCTTAAAAGTAGTAGTACATTTAAGTGATTTTGTTTTAGTTATCTTTTCGTGTTCAGTCACCACCATGTGAGGTTAGTATGGGTTAATCAGGGTATAAATAGTTGGCTAGGGTTGAGAGATATTAGTTTTGGGATATTTTGTATTATAATTGGTTGTAAACCAAGTGAGCCATAAAGCTCTTTAATGGAGATTCTCTTCCCAAAACCCTAGTTCTTTAATTCCTCTTGTTATTGCAATTTTATGGCATCATTTGGTATCAGACCCTGTGAATTGAACCTCGATTGCAAGAGAATCAAAGCCAAACAAACCCTATCACTAAAATTGGAATAACTAGAGGAATTGAAGAGTAAGAACTAGGGTTTTGGAACCAGAATCTCTACTAAAGAGCTCTATGGCTGGCTTGGTTTACATCCAATTCTAATACAAAATATCCCAAAATTAATTTCTCTCAACCCTAGCCAACTATTTATAGCCTAAGTAACCCATGCTAACCTCACATGGTGGTGACTAAACACGAAAAGACAACTAAAACAAAATAACATAAAAGTACTAGTACTTAAGCCTAATGAACTACACCATATAAAGTACCACTATAAGCATAAAGTACTACATCAGAGGGAGGCCTTAGCAACCACAATGGTCTGAAATTCATGGAAGGAATGGTTGAAAAGTGGTGATGAACCTACTAGAAAACTTGGGTTTTTGGTGACAACATATATAGGGAGTGATGATTTTTGGGATGAAGTGGTAAATATAATGGCCATGACAAAGCCAATTTATGAACTAATCAGGTTTTGTGACAAAGATGGTCCAATTACTGGTGAAGTATATGAAGGGATGGATAACATGCTCGGTGAGATTAAAGATGTTTCGAAAAATAACAAGTATGAAAATGCATATTCACTAGATGGGAAAAAATGAATGTTCCCATGCACTGTCTTGGATTTGCTCTATCACCCAGATTTCATGATTCAGATTATGTTAGTATCCCGGCCTCGGGTGGTTGATTTAAACTTTAAACGGATTTGAAAAGATAGCATCTGAGAAGGAAGCAAGGTTGTTGCATAGACAACTTGTTGACTTTCATTACGTAAAGGGCTTTTTGCTATTGCTGCTGCATATGTTGATGTAGTGTCAATGGATGCTATAGTGTGGTGGCTACTTATGGATCAGAAACCCCTGAATTGGCAGAGTTTGCTCAAAATTTTTTCTCTCAACCAATCACCACATCATCCACCGAATGGAATTGGAGCACTTACTCATTTATTCACAGTAATAAGAGAAACAGGTTCTCCTTTTATTTAAGCTTCCATTATCTGTAAATATTATGTTTTTATAAGTCTACAATATTTTAACTTTTGTTTCTGTAAATCTTTTTAGGTTGAACTCACTACAAATATCCGACTATTATCGAGATTTCAAGATATTTACAAGGAAGGTCCGCACAAGAAGTGGCATGTTGATCCAGAGGACACCTTGATAGATGACTGTCATGTGAGATTAGAAGAGACGCAATGGTAATCATTGGAAGACAATGAGGTAAGTATTCAACAAGAGCAACAAGATGTAGGTAGAGGAAATGATTGTAGAATAGAACGTCCTACACATGGTTCAAGAGTGCGTGCTCAAAGCTCTGCTCCACTCCCAGTTCGACCAGTCAATGAGAGTGCAACAATCACAAACTTCTAATTTTATGCGTGGAGGATAATCATTGAAAGACAAGGGGGAAAGGCCAGCTTATGCTTTATTGTGAATTTAAAGTTAAGAATCTCATAGACCTTATTGAGTTTTTAAGACTGAGTTACTTTTATTTAAATGTTTGTCATGGATTTGGATTATTTACGTTTGCTTTTTTCAATAATTGATGATAAATTATTTGCTATAAATATTAAGAAATTAGAGGTATTTTAAATGTTGTATTAATGTATATACATTTACATTTATGTGAAATCGATCCAAATAATCGTTCCATGTTCCAATCTCCCGTACTCCGTTCCATTTTAGCGATCCGAAGAAGTGAACCCTCACCGTACCTCATTCCATAGCCAGTGACGATCCACGTTCACGTTCCCGTTCCCGTTCCTGTTCCTCATACTAAATCGATCCACGATCCGGGTAACCTTGGGTGAAAAGCACGTCTCTCATCCAAAATTTACCCTTAGGAGGCTAGCACTTTATATGATGCACATGGGTACAATGTTTCAAAGTGTACAATTAAAATCAAGAAATTTAAGTATAACTTTCACAGGCTCACATAAATTCGAAGCTCGCATAGAGAAATAAAACCTAATTACTTTATTGATAGTGAAAGGAAATATATTTACTCCAAATCCTTTAGACAAAAATATATATATATATATATATATAAACAGAGGCTTAAAAGCATCACTAATTAGATCACTTTTTTGGTGTTATAGTTACATTTTATATTTTCTTCTTTTTCAACTGTTTCCATTAGTTTCCAATACTTTTCATTGTTTCCACGATGTTTCCTAAATGTTTGTGAAATGCTTATGTTCCCCGTGGACAAAACAGCTATACGAATCAAAGTTTTGATCGTTTAACACAATGTTGTTCGATCATGTCGTAGTTATATAAGCTGATAAGCATCAAATATACCACAAGCTATCAGTAAGGCAATACCTTAGGACGAGTAAACCCGTGATCAAGAAAACTATCATTATTAAGTATTTCCTCCTTCGCACTGACTTGAAGCTTGGCCACTTTGTCATTCTTTGTCACAAGATCTCTAGTTCTGAAGATATGATTCAGCTGCAAAATGTTACTCTCAGTACCAGAACACGACACTGAAAATCCCAAACATTAAAAGAGAAGTAAAAACATTTAGTGAAAAGAAGCAGGGAATGCACAGACAGAATGCATAATATAGGCGTCCATGGTACTTGAATCTTCTTCCATGCCTTTGAGATAAAAGGGCTTCTTATTGTGGTGAAGTATATCCATGTAGCTGTTACCTAAAAGAACAGGTAGTATTACGCAAGTCAGTACCAACGGTCACAAAATGGAACCAAACTGCAGCTCAAATATAACTGACAATATGACGTGCATACTAAGACGCACGGACATAATATACGATACCATACGGCAACACACCAATTCTAAAAACTAGGACTCGGACACGGGAAGGACATGGAAAAAATAAACATATACTTTGATCACGTATTCACGTGTGATAAGAACACTGTTGGATTGTCCACATCGCCCGGGCATAGCCCTCGTCTGTGCTTCTTATAAGCCTGGGGTATCCTCCCCTCGTAAGGCATCTTTTCAGGGTGATTCAGGACCATTGATATAATCTATACGAATAACTAAGATGCGTAATTTCTTTTCTTTCAAAAGTACTAGTTATTTATAATTTTAAGGCGCCTAACCTAAGTATTCTCAATTTACAAAATCCTAAGTACTCTTATTGTGGTGAAGTATATCCATGTAGTTGTTACCTAAAAGAACAGGTAGTATTACGCAAGTCAATTTACAAAATCCATATCGACGATCTTTTCTTTCAAAAGGACTAGTTATTTATAATTTTAAGGCGCCTAACCTAAGTATTCTCAATCTACAAAACCCTAAGTACTCTTATTGTGGTGATGTATATCCATGTAGGTGTTACCTAAGAGAACAAGTAGTATTACGCAATGCAATACCAACGGTCACAAAATGGAACCAAACTGCAGTTCAAATTTAATTGACAATATGATGTGCACACTAAAGACGCACGGACATAATATACAACACCATACGGCAACACACTAATTCTAAAAACTAGGACTCGGACACGGGAAGGACATGGAAAAAATAAAGATATACGTTTATACTACGATCACGTGTGATAAGAACACTGTTGGATTGTCCACATCGCCCGGGCATAGCCCCCGTCTGTGCTTCTTATAAGCTTGGGTAATCCGCCCCTCGTAAGGCGTCTTTTCAGGGTGATTTAGGCCCATTGATATAATCTATACGAATAACTAAGATGCCTAATTTCTTTTCTTTCAAAAGTACTAGTTATTTATAATTTTAAGGTGCCTAACCTAAGTATTTTCAATTTACAAAATCCATATCATGCTTCCATAGACCCTATTTATTCCTATTTCAAAATCCCCATTTTATCAATTCAAAGAATCCGAATTGTATTCATCATTAAGAGGCCTTAATTACTTTCAACTTCTACTTTGGTGTGTCCAACAACTGCCAATGTCTTACCCGTGTCTGGACAAAATAATTAAGGAAAAAGCAGGAAATGGATTTTGGTGCGTCCGGCACGTGTCAAGGAGTGTATGGCATGTGTTGTGCTCAACAAGGTGTCGGACACGGGCGTGTAACCCTTCTATAAGTAACCGTGTTTCCTAGTGTGAATCAATAGTGACAGATTATACCATGCGCTTGTTGTTGTTGTTGTTGTTGTTGTTGTTTGGGGGGGGGGGGGATGTGCGGGCAACTAGCAGTCCAGCAGCATTAGAATAAACAAACAAAAGCAGGAACAGCGTATAAGATGTCAAAATTGAAGCAAAAGCTGTTATGAAAAGTCTAGACCATTATGTTAGGGAGAACTACTATAGTACTATTGCTATGTTAGCCAATCGGAAATAAATAGCAACAAAAATAGGTACAATATGACCAAGAAAGAACGGAATGTTAAGGAAACTTTCAACAGAAAACTCTCCACTGACAGTTCACTAGAGTGCTTAGTTGCAGGAATCGCTCATCTTGTGGACGAACTTCACTGAGAATCGCGATTCTGCGATTCATAGAGAGGATCGTTTATGAATCGCGATTAGAGATTCGCGGTTCCTAGCGGACAAGAGTCGTTTGAAGCAATGACAACCAAAAAAAAGATAGATCTAGAACAGAAAAGGGAAAAAGGGAAGAAGATGAAGAAGGGGCAAAACAAAAAAAAACCTAACCTCGCAGCTGCACCTCTACCTGCGCCGGCGTCGGCGTCGGCGTCGCGTCTGCTCTTCTTCTTCTTCTTCTTCTTCTTCTCTCTCTCTCAAAAAGGGAAGAAGATGAAGAAGGGGCAAAACAAAAAAAAACCTAACCTCGCAGCTGCACCTCTACCTGCGCCGGCGTCGGCGTCGCGTCTGCTCTTCTTCTTCTTCTTCTTCTTCTTCTTCTTCTCTCTCTCTCTCTCTCTCTCTCTCTCTCTCTCTCTCTCTCTC
The DNA here is from genome assembly GCA_033977485.1 of Hydrangea macrophylla. Classification (NCBI taxonomy): domain Eukaryota; kingdom Viridiplantae; phylum Streptophyta; class Magnoliopsida; order Cornales; family Hydrangeaceae; genus Hydrangea; species Hydrangea macrophylla. The sequence continues at coordinate 29,616,105 of CM066999.1, forward strand.
TCTCATGTGCTGCGGCTGCTAATAAGAAAACCCTAGATCCTAATGTTTATCACAGTGTGAACACGATACAATTAAATAAAACACTAACCCTTTATGTTTATTAATATTATGAAAAGACCCCTTAAGTGTTTACAACTACTAAAAATTTATTCACATTCTTATATTACTTATAATTATTTGCAAATAACACCTAAACTAATATGTATCTACTATTTTAACCCAAATTTAAGATTATTATTTATTATTCTAAAAGAGCCACAAAAATCATAATTTTTAAAATATGATATGACATAAATACTTGATTTTTTTCCAAAACATAATAATAAAGAGAAAATATATATATATATATATTAAAGTATAATTGTATATTACTAATATAAACGCTTCCTAAACGCTCCAAACCTCAGACTCTCTTATGTTTTGGCGTTTCCCCGCTCCCGCTTCGTGCAACTTAGCTAGAGTGATATCTAAGGGCCATTGTTAGAGCAAATGTAAAATGGTCGAGCACAAGCTTGAGAGCAGCCACTTCATGCGACAATAATGGCAAAGGTTAGGCCTATATATCCAGTCTATCCATCTTTTGATCTTGAGTAAGTAGAACAAACTACTATACGTAAGGACCCTCTTTCTATGGAACCCTTTCAAACGCCCAACCGAACCAATAGTAACAATCGTTATACAAAGGAAGGAGACAAAAGCTAGAAAACTATACTCCCTAAACTTGATAAATATGAGAGAATCACATAGAATTTGTTCATCAATCATCATAAAAACCATGGAAGGAGACAAATTCCACAAAACAATTTGAAAAGATAAATAACTGAACTCAGGGGGACATGATGGTAGTAATAAATGCAACCGAATAGCATCACTTACATAGGGAGAAGAACGATCGTTGCTTCGATGACTGAAAATCTTTGCCCCTCGATGCATTATAGATATCCAACCAATGCTTGTACAACTTTGGCATAACACCATAACCTGAACTCGTGTCAACCTCCTGTAGCTGTGATAGTTAAAACATATAAAGGTGCTGGTGCAAATCATGATAATGTGCAGTTCGAACTAAGCAGGATGTAACATAGCTATATGAAAATAGGCCACACCCAGTTCAGATAATGTCAGAGAAAACGATTAAGATGGCTAGGTCATGTACAATGAAGACCAGTGACTGCACTAGTTAGGAAGCATGACAATGTATACATACAGGGTGATGGTGGGGGAAAGGGAAGACCAAACTGACATAAATGGAGTTAGTATGGAATGATATTGAAAAACAAGAGTCATGTAGCCAGTCTCAAATAGTTTGGAATAAGGCTTTGGGGACGTTAAATTAGCACATGACTTCTAATGGATAGATTCGATAGATTGATGTCACCAACAGTTACTATATTCTAAACTAAGTATGTGGGTAAAATAACAAGTTTTTCTTTTAAATAATATATATCTGTATTTAAATGAATTTATGGTAAGTATGAAAATAATAAGAAAGAGAGCAATTGGAGAGGAGAGGGAAACGAACAAAGGAAGATAAAATATAGTCTAGATAGATAGAGAGAAAGATGAAATAAAATTAGAGGAGTGAAAAACAGGCAAATCTGACAAGAAGATTAGAGAAAAATGAGAAAAGACTTCTACAAGGGAGAGGAGAAAAGAAGAGAAAGGCACCAGGTAGAGCATAAGATGGAGATAGAAGAGAGAGGAAGTAGAAGAAAAATCTGCAAAAGAGAGAGAGTGCCAAAGCTCTTAAATACTAAATGTTTTTCATCTATATCGATAAGCATACTTATTTTTCCCCTAAGAGCCTTGTTTATAGGCTGTACAAAAACAAAAACACTAAATCACCTTAGAAAATATCACTATATAACATGCTAACAATACAAACCTTAAATCTAATTCTAAGCCCCAAAAGAAAAATACGAAAAAGGAAACAGCTAAATGCAAAAATACTCCTAAAAAGGCACAGATTTTCCAGAAAAAACATATGCGGGCACAAATAACTTATTGGCTTTCTTTCTATTCTTTGACAAGATACAGAAAGAAAGAGAGCAAAGGGAGAAAAGAGGGACATAAGAGAGAAACAAGAAATAGGATAACGGATGTTGATTAGAGGAAATAAGTGAAGACTTCTACCGGAAATGAGAGAAGAGAGACCATAGCGTAGAAGTGAGAAAAGGAAGAAGAAAAAAAAAAGAAACAAAGGGAGTGGTCAAGCTCTTACATATACTTAACATGATACCACTTCAACAAATTTTCTTAGGTATATTTTGTACTATTTCAAAATATCATTGAGCCAAGTGTCGTCCACATAGGCAAGCTAGCAATGTGGGCCCACACAGGGGTGGATTTAGAAAATCATTCTAAGGGGGGCTTGATACGGGGGTTTGGGGCAGTGCCCTTGCAAATTATTTTTTTTGGGACCTAGTTATACATATTTTGTGTATATTTTAGACCTAATATGACAAATTTATAATGTCAGAGAAGGATTTTGGACCTATTTATACACATTTTGTGTATATTTTAGATCTAATATGACAAAATTTATAATGTCAGGGGGCTTTTGGACCTATTTATACATATTGTGTATATTTTAGACCTAATATGATAAATTTATAATGTCAGGGGGGACTTTTATAATTTTCAGGGGGTGCTTAACTGTAAATTTTATATTTTTTTAATACAAATGTGCAATTTTTCAAAAGTTTGGGGTGGGTTTTAAATGAAATTTCCCGAGTTTAAGGGGGGCTGGAGGGGCTTTCAGAATTTACATGGGGGGGCTTACAAAATTTTTAAAAGGAAGTTCAATGGGTTTTAAACAAGCTGAGCCCACCTACCCCAACACATAAATCTGCCCCTGGGCCCACATTAACTTAGAACAAAACAAAATGTACCCAAGTCCTATACTATGCAACATTTTTCATCCCTAGGCTATCAAAAGACTAATAGATTTTCCCGATGCCTTTTTATAGGCCTCTACAAAACCATAATTTTACGTAATACCTTCTAAAAACAACCCGCATGGCAACTTGTAATATTACTCTAATATCAGCCTTATGTCAATATATGGTAGACTTCCCCGCAATAAAAGGCCCATCAAATCAAGGTGCATAACGGACATTTAATATTAACCTCGTACCATCATTCCCCTCTCAACCTTAAACCTTTACATTAATCTTTCATTGTCTATCATCTCCCTTCCTCATTCACACAGTGTCACAGTCACTAAAATCAACATTTTCCAAAACTTAGAAGATTGCTTAGTCGCACATAAACAAAGATGGAAGATGTGTTCCCATAATTTTTTGGTTAAGTACTCATTTAAGCACTAACTAATTCCAATTACCCAAAAATCATAAAAGAAGATGGGGGAGATAGATGGTCAAGCAATAGGAAAAATGATAAACAAGTATAGAACCAAAAGAACGCAACACAGCTGGTATACCTTCAGAGAAAAGTCTCTTGTCCCGATCCATTTGCAATTTGACATGTCAACAGCAGGAACCTCCCATTTGTATGACCATTTCCTTTTAGATAGATCGTCCATCTCTCCTTTCGACAATTTGTATCCCAAGTGATCATTGAAAGAACTGTGTACCATAAGTGAGCTTAAGGAAGGCGTGGTTGCTAAACAAAATAAATTTATAAACGAATATACAAGAAGGCACATATTTGGCAGCATGGACACTTCGACAAGGGTCACGTGTCCGTGTCCAACACAACACACGTCGGACACAACAAAATCCATGTCTTACTTTTTTGACTTAATTATTCAGTTCGGACAAATGTTGGACAATCCTTCACATGTGTTGGACAAACCAAATAGAATCCGGAAATGATTAGGACCTCTTAATGTTGAATACAATAATGATTATTTGAGCATATTATGGGTATTTTTAAGGGTTACATACATTTTACCTAGGTGGGTTGAGTTACCTACGTGGAGGAGTTCTTAAATTTTACAAACAAGACATCTTGAGGAACTAACACTAAGTGGCAAGCCTTTTTTAAGGGGAAAAAAGGAAACTAAAATCACAAATTTTCTATCTAATTCACTATACAATCAAATTAAGCTTTTAAGTATTAATTTCAAAGTTTTGAAAATCTGCCATTTTTTAAAGGATTAGTTGATTGTTAGTCTCAATAACTCTGATCAAATAACTGATTTACCTATGCATTTACACTATCACCATTTTCCATGCCTGTAAACCAAAAAAGGTGCAACTGCACTTGCAAACAAACTATTTTTGACGAACAAAAATATAGACTAAACAATGATCTTCATCAATGAATGCTGAATAACCAACCACCTCAAGCTCATATTTTTAAAATCTCCAGTTTTTGTTTCTTTGCACATTCTTAGACATATGTCAACAAGGGGCTTAAAATAAGTAATAATAGTGATAAGCAAGAGCTCTCAGAATAAATAACATTAAGGACGATCGATGAGCAGGATCTCTCATCGTGTGCAGAACTGCATCCACGTTGGTTCCTTTATGTGTGAGAGAATTCTGAAAGAATGGAGTAATTCTTGAGGTTTTGAACAGCAAATTTCAATTATAACTTGCACCATGAGCACTAAGTAGATCAACTCATGAGAGACCCAGATTTTTGGATAATAAAGAATCAAATGAACAAGAAGGCGAAATGGAAGAAAATATGTTCTTCTCTGGCAAGCTTCGACCACTATGAACATTCAGGGTACATTTAGTAAGCCTCCATACTTCTTTTTCCCCTCTCTTCTGAATGATGCCTTGTATGGGTCTTTGACTCATGGTTGATTAACCAAGCGAACTAAGAAATTTGGAAACAAGGCACTTTAGAAATAAAAATTAGCCATAAAGCAGCTAACAAATACCCACCATAAAATGAATAGGTACCAGAACATTTACAAAGCACCAGGATCCGGGAAATTAAAACTTCAGGAGCTTGTTTATAATGTCCAAATTTTGTTTTGACATATATATACCAGAGTTTTAAAATGCTTTCTGAGGCGCTCGTTGAGGCGAGCCCATAAAGCCTCATGCCTCTGGAATTTATGTGGAGTCTTCAAAGGCATTCGCTTTTTCCATGAGGCGTCCAAAAAAAAAACACGAAAACTGTAATGTTTAAGCTTAACACATTGAGGTGTGGGCCTCTTAGGAAATTACTTACCTGCCCTAAGAATGGTTGGGTGGGACTTAATGTTATACGTTTGTTTGGATCCTTTATTTTTAGATATGTGAATCTACCTTGGAGTTGGCTTGCAAGACATTTTACTATTTAAGTTAGTTAATATGAGAAGCCCTTTTTTTTGTTTATGAAGTTCACTAAATTTCCCTTGGTTTTTACTTGTTATTAATCCTCCTTATTTAATTTACTATTTTTTATTTTTATTTTTTTCTCATTAAATTTGAAAAAATGCAAGGCTTATTATGCGTTGCCTACCGCTTTCACCTTTTAAAACACTGACATATATAAACGCACACATAGACACATAATATGCTGTCCAAATTGCCCTCAGTATATGTGACGATGAAATTGCACTCTGAATTCTGTTGTTCATCTGAACTTCAATTTTAGAGTCAATGACACATTTCTCCAATGTTATGTGGCGTAGAACTGTAGAAGATAATTTTTTGGAAAGTACAAGAGGCTATTTGAGAAAATACCTACCACAAACTAAATATTAAGCCCTGATATGTTTTCATCAATGACAAAGGTAAGAGAAAACTAGGGGCTGTTTGGGAGTGATTAAAATAGGATCTGGTTTAGTCATATTTTTCATCTGGTTTTTATGAGAACCTGACACAGAACCAGTTTTAAGAGAAATATTAGACCGGGCATGACTTATGTGCAAGAAATTGACATTCACCAATCAGTTTAATTTACAGAACCAAGGTTTTTTGCATTCCCAAACAGCCCCTAGTGATCCCCTTATTGCAGCCATGCATAAACATGTTATTGCATAACAAATTCAGTATATCATGGTAACAAGTATAAAACAACTATGCCATAAGTTTATTAAATAGATATGCAACACTAGATACCTTGTGCTCGCTGAAATGTCAAAAGTAGATTGACCATTGGTTCTCAGATCATTTTCTTCATCCATGCCAGACGCTTCATTGTCATTGTCAGTTCCACCAACTTCATCCTGTTCCAAAATGCCTACTAAACTAGATCCTTGTAGACCTCTTATCGTAGAAGGACTTACAGGAGCTTCACTATCAGTTCCTATGGTGGCAAAAAATGTGTAGACGTAAATGAGAAAAATGAACAATGTCCGTATAAAAAGGTCCTGCAACTTATGAATCATAAAGAGTTCCACTTCCCAATATCCCAATCAGAAATGTCTATGCCAATAAAGCAACGCATGTTAACATGTTCTTGGAATAGCATATAGCTCGAATGGTGACTCATTAAGAGGATGACAGGTGTTTGGAGAATGCTCGAAATGGACTTTGAAACAATAAGTCCATTTACAGAATTAAATTGTGTTTGGTGGGGTTGTACTTTTTATTTTTGACATAAGTCCATCTCTGGGGGGAGGGGGAGGAATGGAAGTTTAATGCTAAAATTGAAAGGAAAAAAAAAAGGACAGAGACTCTGGAGATCTCACTTGAAGAAAATAATTGGAGTCTAAACATTAAATAGTGCAATAAGTCCAAAGAAAATTCCAAATGAAACTAATACAATAGTATCTTCAAGATTTGCTCATAAGCAGTAAGCATAATCAACTATGGATACATACGTCTGATTTGCAAATCCTGGCAGACAAAAATATTTTGAAGTAATTATTAAAATTGAAAAGTTACCATCAAGAAAAGGCTTAATGTAACCTTCAGACTTTCTAAAGTGAATAACTTTATTTTAATGTAACCTTATAAGCCCGTTGTAACTAAAACGCCTATCATCTTGGACACCCTAAAAATTACAAAAAACAACCAAAATCTATAAGTTCACTAAAGTACCTCTATTATGTGAAAAACCTACTTTTCTTGCCAAAAGCCATTAGGACAAGTGGGTTTGATAAAATTCCACAATGAGTACTCCACAGACACCTATGTTGGGATCCCTCGAGCCATTAGTAGTTGCACATGGAATTTCTTCTTTCCAATCACACACTTTTACGAGCTAATCCCCAAGTAATTCCCTAATGAATGAAATATCACATAAAGGAGAATAATTTGTTCTTCAATTTTCAGATTTCCATAGTGTGTTAAAAGGATATGGAGACATTATCAATTAAATCAAAAGAAGAATAAAATAAAAAGCTACCATGTATGAAATATTAACTAAGAACAAAGCATTAAACCTATAACATATCTCCTACCTTCCACACTGTCATCATCCTCCTCTGACAAACTGATAGATTCTGAACCACTATCCACATCTTCTTCAGTGTCACTTTCACCTCCTTCTTCTCTTTGTCTATGTAAAATACGAGAAAATAAAGTTTAGCTTGCATATACTCCATCAAGTAGGGTTTCAAACTAGTCTGAGAAAAATCAGCAACTTGTCATGGAGACCAGTAGCTGACACATGAATAATGAATGTCCTTAAAACATATATATACATATGTGTGTGTGTGTGTGTGTGTGTGTGTGTACAAAAACAAGAAACAGATAAAATACTTAACAAGCACATTGCTATAAACCTTTATGGAATACACGGAGCAATGACATAAAATTTTAAATGCAAGGACTTCAACCTTATACTCCAAAGTTCAGTCCTGGAGGATTAGCTCGTCCATTACATGTTGACATTTCTTGTGACAATATGTTTTGGGTCCTTTGAATCCCACTTTTGCTACTTTTCTATTCCATTTCAAGAAGTTCAGATGAAGAGAAGTAAGTATGTAAAAAAATATATATTAAAGATTTAAAGGAATTAAAAAAAAAAAAAAAAAAAGGTAAATATTTTCCTAAAGAACATGAAGTGATTTCTAAGTCCAACTCTAAACATGTGGAACAACATTACGAAGAAAATAGGACATTCCTTTATTTTTTGCATTATACTGTTTCAGCAACACGATTCTCATTCAAATGAAAAAAGCCCAGTGTCAGAGAAATGAATAAACTCATAGTCATCCTATGACTTGCCCAGTAACTTTGAAGGTGCAATCATTATTTATGAAAGACAAAGACCAACAGAGAGAGAGAGAGAGAGAGAGAGAGAGATGATTTGAGACATGTCACTATCAAGTATCAACTATAGTAATGAGTTTAAATGGATCTCACACCATGATTTGTCACACAAAATTAGTTTCACCATATAAGAGAGGTGTCACTAACGATGTCAATAAACGAACTGAAGAAATTGATTCATTACATATGTATTGATTGGTGTTATTTAAATCATCAAAAAGGCACGGTCTCTCCAAACTACCTATTAAACCAACAATATTATTGGGGGGGAGGGGAGGGAGTTCCAAAAAAAATACATAAGGAGTGCTCATAAGATTATTTATCTGTGCCTGAAACAATTTAACAGCCCTTGATTGAGTATACGAAGTAAGAATAGCCAAGCATCTTAAAACTCATCAAACTAGATAATGTCAGCATGAACTATAAACCCATGCTGCTCCAAATGAGCAGAGTATCAATAGTACTTTCTCCTATAAACAGAATTATCACCTCTTCTTATATGCATTGGCAAGGAATTGACTGCCTGAACCCAGTGTCTTTAACAAGTTATCGTACATTGATGGCTCTTTACTAACTACTGCTTCTGCATCCTCTTCAGAATCTACTATAGAGCGTTCCTCATATGAATCCCCTATACCAAATGAATCAACAAATAATTGGTATCTGATATGAAATAGAACCATGTTTGCACATCATTGTAAGGACATGGAAATTTGCACATAAAACTTCCCAACGCTCTGTTTGGTTGTCGGATTTAGAAAAGGAAAACAATAAGAAGAAACATTTTCCCTAATGATTTCCCTTGTGTTTTCCTCCACACTTAAATATCATTAAAAACTAATATATACATATATATATATATATTATGTATAATAGGATTATAGGACTCACAAAATTTAGAATTAGAAAATAATTTTTCACCGTATTTTCTTTTTTTCCCTATTACCAACATCTTTTTCCAAGTTAACGAAACAAAGAAAAGTCTTTCCTTCTCTGATTTCTTTCTTTTCCCTCACGTAATCCATAAACAAAATAGAGTCTAACAGTCCATTTGAAACAAGAGAAGAATTGATTTTCAATTCTTGTTTGTGGCAATGGTGTGTTTGGTTTGACCTAAAACTATAATTGATTACAAATCCGATCAAAAGTGGTCAGATTTGTCAAAATTCAATTCTATTCTATTCAATTCTATTATATTTCAAAATCAAACCAAACAGAGTGTAAGAGATCAATAAATAGCAACAACAAAAAAAAACTCATCAATTGATTTATGTTAATTTGTATTACTGGTTAATGATTGAACTTAAGTTTGATCATCTGCACAAGTTTCCGAAGACGTTGGGGCAGAGGAAGAACTAACTTGCCTGAGGTACTAGGAGACGAACTACGAGCAGTCTCACCCACAACAGGGTGATTGTTTCTTGCTTTTTGGATCTTGCCAGAGCCCTTACGTGTTTGGGCTGTTTTGGGCTTCTTGAATCCTGCTTAGACAAAACAAAGAAGCAAAACCTCAAAAACAAACCTCACGAAACAGCATCATTTACAACTACTATAGAAGCGGTCAGGGGTGGGGCTACATGTTCGTCATTGGGTTAAATTGAGCCCTAAAATTTGGGAATAGCACATTGAGATATATATATATATATATATATATAGTTTAATGGTTTGAAAATATTATTTATCAAGTTGACCCCACTAAAATAGAGTAAAAATAAAAGAGGGTGTCAAATTTGTAATTTTACGAGGTTCAAACACACCCCTTTTCTTTCACAATGGATTCACGTATTCAACAAAATGGGTTCGTACAATGCACCCATATTTTGTGGTGTCATTCTATTAACTACAATTCCATTTTGTGATGTTCAAAATTCATCAAATTGCATCTTACTACACCCAAAATGTGATTTTCGAACCTCAGCAAATTGCATCCTACTACACCCATGTTTTGGTTGCAATTTTAGGTTATAAAATGACACCACCGAAGGAAAAAAAAAAAAAAAACCTGGCTATTCCACTGGAAGCGCTTGTCAAGAACACCCAATTTCATCCATATTTTGTGGTGTCATCTATATAAACTAAGGTCTCGCATGGTAACGTTGTGTTTTTTTGTTTCCATTTTTTGTATTGCGAGTTGACTGCGATCAATTCAAAAAACTGAAAACAGAAACTGAAAATCAAAAACCACAACCTTACCATGCGAGCCCTAAAAAACACATTTTGTGATGTTTGAACCTCATCAAATTGCATTCCACTATACCCATGTTTTGGGATGTGGTTTTAGCTTAATAGAATGACACCACTTTTAAAAATAAAAATAATAATAATAATAATAAAAATAAAAATAAATGCTGATCAAGAACACCCAATTTACTTTGATTTACCAGCAATTGAATATGAGTGATAAAAGGCGAAAAGAAAAAGCAAATAATATACCTCCTCTGCCAAATCGTTGCTTTAACGGTCCCATTTGTTTTTTTAAGAGTCCGAAACTCAAACTTCGCTCCTCAGCCGTCAATTCGTCTAACTGGTTCTGTAAATAATGAATAGAGACAACTTTTAGGGTTTAGAGGGAGAGAAAGTGAGGAAGAAGAAGGATGAAGACAGAAAAGAGATAGAAGGGTTTTATTTAGCGGGTAAGACAAACGGTCCGCATTACCCGGATTACTGGTTTACCCATTTCCAACCCGCTAGAACAATTACTCTCCGTTTGGTATGATTGTAAAATAGAATAGAATAGAAAAGAAAAGAAAAGAAAAGAATAGAATTGGAATTCTAGTTTTGTGTTTGGTTTGAAATAGAATTGAATTGAATTCTTTTCAATTCTATTCAATTCTGTTGTTTGGTTTGAAGCTGGAATTGAATTGAATCAATGTTATTTCCCAAATTGACCCTGTTATGTTATAAGAGCAAACATTCAATCACAATGCAAATATATAAAACTTTCAATCACACAAGATATCATACATTCAATCACAAAATATATTCTTACTCAAAAAACAATAATCCTTAGGATGAAAATGTTCCTGAGTAGTGTTCATCCACCCAAAAAAAAAAAACCATTGTCCTTATGTGAATACCAAAATAACAGTGTTCATCCACCAAAAAAAAAAAACCACCATTGTCCCATCCAATGCATGATGATATGTGACAAGTAGATCATGTATTCAATATAGTTTTGAAAAACAAAAATGTAATAAACAACTGTTTAGTATTTTAATCTTGGAATTAGGTATTGATTTCAGCTAGCTTAATTAGCAAGAATTTAAACCATGACCTCATGATCAAGCCTTAATTTGTTTTTTCAAACTCTTATCCTACAACCATTTGACATAGGTGCTGATTTGGAGCTCCATTACTAAACAGTGTCAGCTAGCTTGGATGGTTTTATATTTATTTTCTTTAGTTTTTGGACCACAATTGGTGCAGTTTTTATCATCTAGCAGATTCTAACTCTCCCCCAATAATCGATTTTTTACAAATGTATTATACTCAGGACTATACACAGCATTGTTTTAAAAAAAAAAAAAGAAGAAGGAATATACACAGCATTACATTAATGGCTGACCTAATGAAATCAATTACAGAAGGCGACAAAAAATGAGAATTAATTTAACAAAGGCTGAGAAAAACAGTGGCTACAAGCTCAAACAATTCAATTAATATGAAACCTAGGAAGAGATTAGTAACAAATAGATGAATCTATGTATATAATAGAATCTATGTATATATATGTTTAACTGTGTGTATATATATACATATATGAATCTATGTATATATATACATATATGAATCTATGTATATATATATACATATATATAGGTATAGACGAAAGAGAGAGAGAGACGAGAGAGCGAGAGAGAGAGACGAGAGGAGAGAGAGAGCAGTACCTGTTCTTGGGATTGTTCCAAGGAGGAGACGAGAGCTGCTGGCAGAGGAGAAGACGCACAGAATGGTGTAATGGTGAGGGTTTAAACTTTAACCAATAGCCAAGGGTATTGTGGGGATTTAGTATAAAAGACAGGGATATTTTGGGAAAATGAAATGTATGCAAAGAATCACAAATCATTTCTTGAACAATCCGACCAAAATGGGTAGGATTTGTAAAGCACCCAAAACAAGAATTTGGTGGATTTACAAATGAATTCATTTCTTGTTTTGGGACAAATCAAACACAAGAATTGTACAAACAAGAATTCCAAATGAATTCTATTCTAGTTTTTAGCATACCAAACGAACTGTTAGGGTGCGTTTGATAAAACTAAAAATTAAGGGTATGCTTAATAACCTAATTAAGTGCTGAAAATGAAAAGATTCAGCACTTTTTTTTTTCAGTGCGTTTGATAACGTATCATTTAATTGAAAAAGCAGCCAAAAAATCACTGAAAACTTTAAGTAAAAATTTTCTACTGAAAACAATCACTGAATGCATTCTATTTCAGTAGTTGAAGCACTATTTTCAGTATTACAAATTCAATCACTTAAAATTTTTAGTTCTTAAAATCCAGTACTTAATTTTCAGTTTTATCAAACGCACCCTAAGTACTGAAAATTAAGTGCTGAATTTTAAGTAATGAAAATTTTAAGTGATTGAATTTATAGTGCTAAAAATAGTTTTTCAAGTAGTGAAATAGATTGCATTCAGTGATTATTTTCAGTAGAAATTTTTCACTTAAAGTTTTCAGTGGTTTTTTGGCTATTTTTTCAATTAAGTGATGCGTTATCAAACGCACTGAAACAAAATAAGTGTTGAATGTTTTCATTTTCACCACTTAATTGAGTTATCAAACACACCCTTACTGTTTGGGAAAGTTTAAAAGAAAGGGTGTGTTTGATAACCCAATTAAGTAGTGAAAATGAAAACTTTCAGCACTTAATTTATTTCAGTGCGTTTGATAATGTACCACTTAATTGAAAAAGCTGGCAAAATTCTACTGAAAATTTTAAGTAAAAAATTTCTGCTGAAAATAATCTCTGAATGCAATCTATTTTAGTACTTGAAACACTATTTTCAGTATTGTAAAACTAATCGCTTGAAATTTTCAGTACTTAAAATTCAGTACTTAATTTTTAGCACTTAATTTGCAGTTTTATCAAACGGGCCCAAAGTCTTAAACTATGCATTTCATTATAACCTAATGAGTAGTGCTACCCTATACGGAACTCACCAAAATTTATGTCTTGAATGCATTTTTGCTCACCTAAAAATTGGTCACTAAACGTTCATCCAACTCTCCCATTGGTCAATGCAATAGGACCCAGGATTAAATGAGAATTAATGTCAAATCTTGGGTTCCTTATTTCCCTGCCTGGTGGTTTCCAAATCCCGGACTGTGACATCCAAGTCCTGATTGTACTCATATTGCGCCACAAATGCTTTGATCACCTCTTCCCAAACCCGGGTCTTGCTTGGTTCGAGAGTGAGGTACCAGGATAAGGCAGCTCCAGTTAAAGTCTGTTGGAACAAGACGGTCATCATGGTGGTGCTCAGGCTGGAAAGCTCCGATACACATCCTTACATGACTGCGAGGATTTCCCGTTCCGTCGAACTTATCAAAAACTGGCATTTTAAAACCGACCGGCAGCATCTATTGGACCCCATCGTACAAACCTTCTAACTCCATCAGATAAGTGTTGACCCCTTGAGCCTTGCGCATCACCCTTTCTAGCTTCTCGATCTTCTCGATCAGCAGCCTGTCTCTCTCAACTTTCTTTCTTTCTCTGTTGGCCCACAGCGCATCAGTCCATTGTGCCTCCTGATCATCAAACCAATCCCCTTCCCCCCCCCCCCCCCCAGAGGTGGGTCCATAATCGGCAGAATTATAGGTGGCGGTTGGCGATTCAGTGCTTCTATCATTCCCATCATACGGTTCATATTTTCGGCCTACCGCCTCATTTGCTCTGCTTGTTGTTCTACCAGTGTTCTCAATTCTGCTACTTCCCCATTGTTCCTTTCTGCTGCCATTTCAGTGTCTTCCCTTCTTACTAACCTTGTTGTGGGTCCCCTAAACCAGGCTGGATCTGAATTTGATGCTATTTTCACCCCTACAAAAGGTTTAACTTTTCTTTTAAAAACTTTTTACTTGCTTTTTTTTATCACATATATGTATTTTGTTTTAAAAGACCTTTGGTCAAGCAAAACCCCTTTTTACGCGTGTCACGCGGATGCAATGTATATATGCGTGTGTGCCTACCCTATATGCCAAAGAAAAGGAAAATCTTAATCCTAACACAAAAGCACATAAGATCTTTACCCATGTCAAGTGCGCCAACTTTTCTTTTCCGGTGATCCTTACTACCCTCTCCCATGATTACTTGACCGACTGGGTTGCCTCGAGCCTCCAAGGTCATGGTTCCGTGCAAACGACTAAATGGACATTCAAGTGAAATGCAACAGGCATACAAAGATTAATTAATTCAATTAGAAGGATGTTTTCAAGTCTAACCCTCAAGCGAACCCAAAATCAGAATTCTGGATGCGAAACCAGAGATTCTGGGTTCAATCCCAGTAGAGTCGCCAGATTGTGGATATCGCAATTTTATCCTTTTATCCACAGCTTTTTCTTTTAAAATTCTTTTCAAATTTCAAATGCAAAATAAATTAGTCGCCACTTAATTTTTAAAAGGAAAATTAAGAAACCATTTTAAAAGCAAACTGATCTTTTGCGAAACCAGAAAATAACTAGGTCCGGGGATTATAGAGTGAGAGAGGAAGGAGCCTGTCGGACTAAAACACCCTCTCTCACCCTATCTTACGATAGGCCTCTACTTAACATCCTTTTAATTGGATTACTAATCTAAGCATGCCCTCAACTAGTACATAAATATAAGTATACATTACACAAGCATGTCGAAAATAGTGCAAAATTGCCAATTTACAAAATATCATTCAAAACAAATAATTTGATTAGCAAGCGATATGATATGCAATAGGGAACAAGAGAACTTACCCGGGATCCAGCCGCGAATATTAAACGTGCAATGCATGCGAACAAATTAAACCTAGGAAATGAGTCTCTAATCCACATATATACATATAAGGCAAAGTCTTAATTCTACAATGTCGCACATGAGGTCGAAGAATCAATAAAATCAAACAATAACTAAGCTAAAGGAGAGTCGAGGGATCATACCTCATCGGTGCTACAAAACAAAGGTTAGCCCACATGATATACAATATACAAAATTAGGTGGTAATCCTAGGCTTCTAGCTTAGATCTATCACATGTGATTAAACCTAAAGCAAACAAGTCCTAATTACGAACATCAAGCCACGCACTACAACAAAAATGGGCTTTAGCGACAAAACATGGCGACAAAAATTATATTTTGTCGCCAAAAGTATAGTGTCAGCCACAAAATTAAATTTCGTCGCCAAAGAGGCTGAAAAAAACATAAGTTTGGTGACGAAATTCTGTTTCGTTGCCAAAAGTGTGAATTTTGGCGATAAAATATTATTTCGACGCCGAAAGTAATGCCTATAGCGACGAAATAATATTTCGTCGCCAAAAGTGATGCCTATGGCGACGAAATATTAATTCGTCGCCAAAAGTGAGTTGTACTGTGATGTTTATGGCGACGAAATATTATTTCGTCGCCAAAAGTGATGTCTATGGCGACGAAATATTATTTCGTCGCCAAAAGTGATTTGTAATGTGATGTCTATGGCGACGAAATAATATTTCGTCGCCAAAAGTGATGCCTATAGCGACAAAATATTAATTCGTCGCCAAAAGTGAGTTGTAATGTGATGTCTATGGCGACGAAATATTATTTCATCGCCAAAAGTAATGCCTATGTCGCCAAAAGTGATTTGTAATGTGATGTCTATGGCGACGAAATAATATTTCGTCGCCAAAAGTGATGCCTATGGCGACGAAATATTAATTCGTCGCCAAAGGTGATTGTAATGTGATGTCTATGGCAACGAAATAATATTTCGTCGCTAAAAGTGATACCTATGGCGACGAAATATTATTTCGTAATATTTCGTCGCCAAAAGTAATTTGTAATGTGATGTCTATGGCGATGAAATATTATTTTCGTCGCTAAAAGTGATGCCTATGGAGTGATTTCTAATGTGATGTCTATGGCGACGAAATAATTATTTCGTCGCAAAAAGTGATGCCTATTGCGACGAAATATTTATTAGTCGCCAAAAGTGATTGTAATGTGATGTCTATGGCGACGAAATAACGTTATTTCGTCTCCAAAAGTGATGCCTATGGCGACGAAATATTATTTCGTCACCAAAAGTGATTTGTAATGTGATGCTTATGGCGACGAAATGTTAATTCGTTGCCAAAAGTGATGCCTATGGCCATTTTTCATGCTATGTTTTACAGATTTTGCATCCCAAATGCTTCCCTAGTACATACAGTAGTGGTACCACATGATTTTGATCGAAGGATATTGAAGTATCCCATTGCCACATTGGTTTTTTTTTTTTGGCTTGGGGGCTACAAATAGGGCCGGCCCTGACCATTTGGGGGCCCTAGGTGAACTCTTCAAGTGAGGCCCCTTTGTAACGGACCAATACGGGGGAGTTCACGGCAGTGACCCCATTTTTATTTTATTTTTTTGAATTATTTACCTATTTGTTTAGGTAAGATTTTCTGTATTAACAATATTACAGTTTTTTTTTCTTTTTTCTTGTGATGTTTTCCAATCGTTTTAAAAGTTGTGAAACTTGGTGTTGGTAAGAAAAACACTTTTTGTTATTTAATAAGGAAACTAGGAAAGTGTAATGCTATGCTTCCCAAATTTTGTGTCTCAAATGATTTCCAAATACATGTGACGGTAGGATCACCTTCAATAATGGTGGGAGAAGTTCAAAATCCTCCAATCAATATCAGGTGGGCCTACTACCACGTGTTTGAGAACCACTGATGATACAAAATTTGATAAGCACAACATTACTCATATTTCAAATATTATTAGTTTTCGCTATTATTAATCATGGATGAAACACAAGGGAAAATACGAGAGAATTAATTTTCTCTTTCGATTTCCTTTCTTCGTTTCTCTCCCTCACTAAGGCTTAGTTTGGCCCTGTAGACACCCTGATTTTGACCAAACGTCGAATTAAGGAGAGTGTCACCTCCGCATCCGATGATGATAAGGACTGAAAGATTTAAAGTATTCCAAGCTATTCAGAAAGTTCTCCAAACGCGATAAATTTTTCACAGAAAAAGAAATACCGGGTATTTAGGAGAATTCAGGAGTGAAAAACATCACATTTGGCAAAGATCCCCGAAAATAAGTTTTTAGAAGAAAAAGGAGGAAAGAAAAGACCTAAAAGGGGAAGTTTCACAGAAACCGGCACACGGCAGTTTTTTGCGGCACTCAACGAGTGCCGTACGGCACTCACAGACTGCCGGACCGGCATTTATCAATTGCCGCCAACATTTTCTGACTGCCGTTTGCTTTTAAAGTCCGTATTTTGTGGTACAATACGTATATGTATGCAGATAAAACAAAAAAATTGATAAAGTAAGGCTGACATAAACGCGGCAATCAATAATTTGGCGCGGCTCTCAGTACGTGCTGCGCGACAGTTATTGAATGTCGTCATGGCATTCACGAAGTGCCGTTCCGGCATTTACTGAGTGCCGCGGAAAACTTCTTGACTGCCGTTAGCTCTAGCAGTCTGCTTTTTTTAGAAAGTACACATTGTACCACCAAATGCTGCATTTATAGCTCTTTTTTACTCTGAATTCACTAAAATTACCTAGGTATTTTTGTCTATATAAGAAGAGGTATCTTCATTTAAGAGGGGGACCAAGAGAGGAAAAAAAAGAAGAGAGAATATTGGGGGAATTTGAGAGGAATTTAGGAGAACTTTTGAGAGAAGAATATTTGGGTAGAAGAGAGAACATTGGGAGGAGAACTTGAAAGAAGAGCTTGGAAGACCTTATATAGAAGTTTGAGGATAGTCTTGGAGGTGACCCTCTAATCTTAGTTGTGTTTTCTTTCTTTTGAGCCTCTAATCTTTAAGTCATTTAGTTTTTCTTGATTAAGTTTTAGAGTTTTGTTAGTAAACTTGGAAGTCCTTGCTTCCTAGTTCTTTGATCATTCTCTTATTTTTCTTGTTTATGTTTTTCTCTTGAGATTCTTGGGGATCTTCCATATCTCACTTGAATCTCATGAGTTTGATCTTTTAGTCTCATGTAAGTCTATGCTTCACATGAGATCTAAAGTTGATCATCATTTTATTAGAAACAAGTAGATGAATCCAAACCCCTACCATGATTTGGATCCTCTAATCTTGTTCAAGTTTTCATTCTCTTTTGTTTCTTCTTAGCTTGGTTTGAAAGCATCTATGAATTTGAAGTAAACAAGTTTTACCAAAAGATTCTTTGATGGATTTAGAGCATTTGCTCTCCTAGTCTTCTTTATTTCATTTCTTCTTTTTTGTTTATACTTTTTCTTTTGAGATTCTTGGAGATCTTCAATATCTCTCTTGAAAGCTCTTGAGTTTGATATTTTTGAATCTCATGTAAACTTATACTTCACATGGGAGTCAAAGTTTGATCATCACTTTATTTTATAAGCAAATAGATGGATCCAAGTCCATACTTATGACTTGGGTCCTCTAGCTTGATGTTTCATGGAATCCTTTCTATATTCCTTTGAGACTCATGAGTATTAGTCATGTTTTGATCTCCAATGACCCCAAAGGGAAAGGAGAGTTAGGTTTAGGATAAGCCAATGTCCATGGTTTAGTTGGTAGATGTAGCAAAAAGGAAGATAAATCCAATATTGGAGCAGTGAGTTCATAAAGCGGTTTTGATCAAAGATTTTTAGTTCGAAATTAGACCGTTGAAATTGAATGAAACCAACGGGAAAGTGTCAATAACACAATGATCTACCACTGTAATTTTTGTTTTAAGGAGATTTCATGTTTAAAGTGGTTTGGTCATGAGTCTTGTGAAGTCATTACAATCTGTCCAGAGTTTCATAACAGTAACACTCTTTTGAAATAAGTAAGTCAGAACTCTAACAAAGTATTTGTGACCCAAAATATTTTTTTATAAGTAGATTAATGTGTTAGGAAGCCACCCTAAAAAGAACAAAGCATTTATGATCTTTTTACTATTTTTAAAAAATCGTACAAAATCTCTGGACAGAGATTTGTAAATCTCTGTGTGATGTCTGGTTTTTGTCCATTTCCCAGAGATCTAACCGTTGAAACTTTAATTTTCTTTTTGGGCTGGAAACTAGACACACAGAGGCATCTTGTGTCCAAAATTCACCGACATCAAACCATGGGAAGCATGCTTTTTATGTCTTTTACTTTCTGGTCTGCTCTCTGTAATTTTCATAATTTTATGACATATTTGACCAACTTTGTAATTAAATAATGGTCCAAATGACTTTTCTATGACCTAGGGCTCAAACCATGTTTTAATAATGATTAGTTAAGCTTGAATTCAAAGTTTAAGTGATCTAAGTCACTGAGTATTTCATAATTTATTCTTGTTCGTGTACATAGTCATCCATGTGGCTTGATGCTTGTAATTAGGACTTGTGTGCTTTAGATTTAATTACATTTTATAGATTTAAGCTAGAAGTCTAGGATTGTTATTTTAAGATCCAACTTTATATTTTGTATATCATGTGGACTAACCCTTTGTTTTGTAGCGCTATTAAGGTATAATTTCTTGAACTACTCTTTAGTTTATTTTAATTTCTTGATTTTATCGATTTTTCGACTTAATGCGCGACACCTTAGAATTAGGTTTTGCCTTATGTGTATATGTGATTAGAGACTCTTTTCTAGGATTTTCTTTCATTTGTATGCATTGCACGTTTAATATCGCGGCTGGATCCCGGGTAAGTTCTCTTGTTCCCTATTGCATATCATATTGCTTGCTACTCAAAATATGTGATTTTTTTGAATGATATTTTATCACTTGCAATTTTACACCCCTTTAGACATGCTTTTGTAATGTATATTTATACATATGTATTAACTGAGGGCACATTTAAATTAATAATTCGATTAAAAGGATGTTAAGTAGAGGCCTATCGCGAGATAGGATGAGAAGGGGTGTTTTAGTCCGATGGACTCCTTCCCTTCTCATTCCATAATCCCCGGACCTAGTTAATCTTTGGTTTCGCAAAAGATCAGTTCCCTTTTGAAATGGTTTCTTAGTTTTCCTTAGAAAAATTAAGTGGCGACTCATTTGTTTTGAATTTAAAACTTAAAAGAACTTTAAAAAGAAAAGCTGTGGATCAGAAAGAAAGAAAATTGCGATATCCACAGGCCCCCACGTGACTTTTTAAAAGGAGCTTATGAAATTTATTACTAAGTTGTTTGATAATTTTATACAACACTTTACTCTTCAAAAAGACATTATAAACCAAAAAGCAACATTGAGCTTTTCAAAGCTCCATTCTAGAGCTTTTAAAAGCTCCCCAAAAAAGCCCTAAGTTTAATTTTTGCAAAGCTCATAAACTAATTACCAAATGCATTAACATGAAATTGCGCTTTAAAAAAGGAGAAGCACCAAAATGGGAGCCAAGCTAATCTTAAATCCATGAACCATATAAAGCCTAATAGTAATAAGGGTTGATTGTTGATTGGAATTTGTAAAGTTAGGTATCATGGTAAAAACAACTTGGGTGGGCTAAACTATGAGATGAGATGAAAATGAGTTGGGACAAATATTTAGGATGTGTTGGATTACAGTTGGGCCAATATTTTATATGTAATTATTTTTTCTAAATTGTGGGGTTGGTCTTTTGGACTAGCATATTACACATAAATTTTTTTTTTCAAAATTGAGTCCTTATAATTTTCCTTGATCAAATTGGGGCCTGATATGTGGGATCTCCTATGGTGCGTGCACTTATACCGTGTAAGCACTGACTTAGATTCCTTTTGTCCTTTTTAAAAAATGGTCAAAACAATTGGAGTTTAAAATTTATGAGGGTTACTTGTAGGGATTTTCCAATAATTTTCTATTATATTTGTAATGTTTATATGTGTTACAATATTTAATTTAGAAAAATAAAATAAAAGAAATATATATTTAGAAAACTCTCTCATCAGGGTCTCTCATAAAAAGGAGAGGAAGAGATAGGCGAGAGAGAAAGAGAAAGAGAGAACGGAGAGATGGAGACGCGACTGTAGCTGTCGGCCCCATCCGCCTGCTGTCGCCCTCCTGCCGCCTATATGGTACCCCTCTTCCTCCTCCTCCTCCTCCTTCTTCTTCTTCTTCTTTATGGAACCCTATCTAAATCCCCTTTCTTCTTCTTCTTGAAACCATATTTAAATCTACTCTTAGTTAGGAAAAACTAAGATCTAAACCATACGATATGCAAACTTAGATCTAATCCATGATATGTAGATTTTATCGAATGGTCTCTACGAATCAACACGCATCGAGTAAACAACAACTCCCTGAAAATATTAGGTTTGTTTGGCTTATATTTACGAGGCTAATTTCTTTTACAGGTTTGAGAACCTAAATGTTCTCCCTTAGATCTGTCAAACATGTTGATTTTTTTCCCCCTTTCTATTTTTTTTTTTTTTTTTTTTTTGTATTTCTTTTATGATGGGTTCAATTTCTTTTTAAGTTCCTGAGTCAATGAATTGTTGGATTATTGAATCCAGGACTTTAGTAGCAATTGAATAAGTCAACAATAGTTGTTGAGTTGGGTTTGTCTTTCCAGCTTTCTACTTGGATTTGTTTTGGAGAGTTTGCTGTTTCAAGGGTCTTGTAATATTATAGGTTTTGAGGGGTTGCAGGCCAAGTGTTTGCTAAAATGCCTATATGAGGCAATGATTGTTGGTTGCTATTTTTTTCCTAATAGATTTGATGATCTTGAAAGTGGTCTTTGTATTGGACATTATTTGTTAGTTTTGTTCACTTAAAATCAGAAATGCTTTGAGTATGACCCCTATGAATGGTTTTACATAAGTGTTTGTGTGTCTTTGAAAAAAAAAAAAAAAAAGGGGGCAGCCACTAATGCTTTGGTACTGTCATTGGAAAATGGCACCTTAAAAATGAACTATCAATTAGTGAAATCAAAATTACAATAAAATGTCACATTGTTACTGTCTATTGACACCTACAAATATATGTATCATATATCCTGGTGTATCCAAGATTTTTTTTTTCTAGTCTTTGATTTAAGAGATTTGAGTTCATATACATTAGAAATCAAAATTCCTCTATATGGGCAAGAACAATGTGGCCCATATTATATAGCTTGTCACCCTCTTGAAAGAGACATAAAACAGAATGTATATGCATATTCTATGAGTTTTAGAAACTTAAATATACTCTTCCATTTACGTGCACTTATTCATAAATGTGTGGTCCATGTTACTCACATGATTGAAGGTTATGAAGGACATTCCAATTGTTATATATTCCTTTCCTGGAGAAAGGCTAACAATCCAAATATAAAACCCCAACCACATCATTTTCTCACCATCCAAACACAAGCTGTATATGATTTTTCCAAACTGTCAAGATAAGATTGTGGATGTTGACTCTAAACTCATATTAAAGTTAAATTTGTGTTAAGGTCCAAAAAGAACTTCTCTTTCTATGCGAGTGTTGGAGACCTCATTTTACTTTATCTAGTGGTCTCATTCAAATTTAGCTTCAACAAGAGACCTCAGATGTTCTGGAGAAATAAATCAATTATAAAGAATCACCATTTTGTCTTTCCTAGACCATATAGTTACTAAAATTACTAAAAGTCCTTTCTCTTTCTTCCTCAAACCACCAATCTCACCACCACCATCAAGCACACGTCCAACCACAACTACATAAAAATAAATCTAAAAAATGAGTTGCCGAGGTAAATTTATTATGAAAAAGATGAAACCAAAAAAATTAAAAATGAATGAAGGGTATACTCGTCCTTTCAAGTCTTTAATTTGACTCTTCTTTAACTAAAATCTCTGTGTTCTAGCATAGTAAGTAACACTATTACAGATGCAAGCTTATCCCTATGAACTGAAACCTTTGCCTCTATCTCAACTTATTCCAGCAATACCAAATACATATATCACCATTTTTTTCATGAAATTTTCAGGAGTAATTGTCGGAATACATTTCATTTCAACAGCTCTAGGGTTTGGTGATTGCCCATGCCATGAATCTGTTAGAATCAGACTACAATTGTTTAATTTTTTTTTTAACTATTTGCTTCATGGGTATTCTAGATATTGGAAATGAGACCATGTTGCTTCTATATTGGAGGACATGAGTGTTGTCTGGGGTGAACTCTCTAAATATTTTACTATTCAGTTTCTTGGTTGATTGCTGTTGTATTTGATGTTGTTGTAACTTGTAAGTAACACTAGAAGTTGGAATTTTGAGAATATAGTTGTGATTCTTTGTTGGGCAATGTTAATTGCAAGTATGTTGTACAACTTTTTTGGGTCTAATCACATGAATGACAATTAAAAAAGGAAAGTACTTGATTGCAACTAACCAACTTATTATTTTAGCGTAGGAGCAACTTTAATTGTTATGTTCTAAGCACCAAAATAGGGTAGGGACTAGAGTACAAATGCAGAAGATGGTCTAACTTCTAAGTATTAATATAGCAATTATGTGTGAAATGATGCTCTAATCAACCACTCACAGTTGTTTGTGCAAATGTCTACGTCGTATTATTCTTTTGGTGCAGATTGAATAAAACCAATCTCTTTCTCTGTGCCTTTGGTTCGGAAAAGTTTACTTATGGAGGTGTAGTTGCTGCAGATGAAATAGTTGCAAAAGATTGCACAGCAAGTGAAGGCGGACCCACATTCACAGTGGTGGGGTCTATAAGGAAGGATCCTGTGGCGATGGTAAGAAGCACTTAGATAGTCCAATGAGGCCGAAGAACAGATTAAGCAGTACAATTGAAAAAGCATTTGGGAACTAATCCAAGATTCAAATTTTGAATCCCAACCAAAGGTTTTCCAAATGTGTTTTTAGTTATACCGAGTGGTATGATGGAGCTGATGTTTTCATCCTTGTCTTCGCTTTCAGAAGTAGGCCTAGCATTGAGAACACATCGAAAAAAGTAAGCTTCAATTTTCCCCGTCTCTTTTACTTGAATCTTTTCTTTATGAGTAATGCTATGCTTCCCAAATTTTTCATCCCAAATACATGTGGATTGTGTTGAATCAGTGCTTTTGATGGAGTACTTTATGAGACTTGCTAGGAGCTTGGTTTTAAATTAAATGTTTGAAGTTGCTTATCTAGATTCTAGTTGTCACTATTTATAACATACCAACCTCATACCCATAGGTAAGGTATAAAAACTCCTTTAGGTTTCTTTTAGGACCACAACACAATCTCAGAATAAGTCTCAAAGGTTAGTCGCGGTGATAATATAACCTGGAGAAAAATGCTATGCAATTAGGGCATTACTTGGTTTGTGGACATAGAAAACGAAAAAAAAATTATGAAAAGAAAACAAGAAGGAAAAGTATCTCCCTAAATTTAAATTTTTACTCATTTAGGATTGAAAAGACTAAGTTTTGGAGGTTTTGAGGAGTGAAACGGTAAACCGCCGATCCGAGCGCCATGAAACAAAACTCACACCTCAAACACGTCTAAATCAAGTTGTAGGAACCAACGGAATGCAAAACGGGGATCCCGGTTCACATGTTATGCAAAATAAATATCTTTTTGCTTAGTAAGGCTTGAAAAAAACCGTCACTTTTTATTTTCTTTTCGAAGCAAAAAGTAAACTCTTAATTCAAATAAAAAAGTAAAGTTCCCTTTCTATTGGTTTGGTTGCTCACTTGCTGATTGAAGTCCTTAAGTTCCATTGATCAAGATTACCATTTTCAAAATTCTTTTATTCTCAAGATCTAGATCTATTAGTTGGTCTTCTTTTGATACTTCCCAAATACAAGATATTTGAATTGCTACTTCAAATGTAATATAATATTAAAGATAGTTTATTTTAAAACTTTTTTTTTTGTAATTCAGCAAATGGGTATGGCAGTTCCTTGGTGTAGATTTGTTTTTGTAATTGTTTCATGTTCTTTTAGTTGGGTTTTATTCCCTTGTTTTTTGTTGGCACTGGGTTGCTGTGCGCGGGCTACTGGTGCGCACAGGGAGGCTCTTGGGCAGCGGCCTGGTGTGCGCGATCACTATGCACACGAAATGTAGGATTCTAGAATTGTTCCAACATAAGTGACAGAATGTATTCAACTTTGTTCTCTAACCAAACCGAAAGAAGAAAAAAATAACACTAAAAGTATTCCAGAAAGCGTTCTTCTTTGGGACAAATACTAAAAGACCTCGAACGTAATTATGTACTTGAAACCCATAATGACATTACCCTATGCCAATGTCCATATCCATTATTCAGAGTTCATAGCTACAAATTGTGGATACAATTTTTTTTGTTTTTATGTTATGTTTTTCCATTTTAGATATTTCATAGAACAAGCTAGTGCAAAGCTTTCCCCTTCCTTCAACTACCTTAGCTGTACATTTAGACTATAGTCCATTACATGGCACACAAGAAATACAACTGTAATATTGAATACTCACTCCATCTTCACACCACTATGTAATCCCCTCTATGATATATCTGGCAACCCATGCAACTAGTTTAAGAACATCCAAAAAGAAAATATAACTAATTAAGTGAAATCCTTATCATAGTATCTAAATAATTTTGCTTAGAAGGTATGTGTGGTCATTAGCTCTTCAACTTTGTGCTATGCCCACGAGCACGAGTAAGTACTAGTAATAGTATCTTGATGGCTAGAAATTCAACTTAGAATTACTTTATATATCACATATTTTATGTTCGTTCATTAACTTAAAAGATACTAATGCTTTCCATTATTTTTGTCACGCCCCGACGTAGCATAAATAAGGAAAGCGTTTAATTTCCTTTATGGACCCGTAGGTCGCGACAGTTTGAAGGATCGATTCCGTCCCAAACGTCAGACAACAAAACATAATAATCAGAGTAAAGCAATCAAGGCTTACAAAAATTTTCTATCTTATTACATCTTATAAACCGGGGTCAACTAAGGCACAAACCGCCTTGAAAATAAAATAATATCTTAAAGTCTGTTACAGTCATCCTTAAAACAAAACAGTTTAAAAACTCAAACAACTAAACTTAACGCATAAAATAAACAGTTTCTTTATTCCAACAGCAGCCACCTCAATTAGCGTAGTCATATGTTTCCTCCTGGTTAAAACCTGAAAAGCCTGAACACGAATGTCCAGGACGCATCAACGTCGTCAGCTTCAAGAAGCTGGTGAGTATTAAAAACATGACTTTGAATGTAAAGCATACCCATTTACCTTTTTCCATTATTAAAATACTGAAAGAATTTATTTTATAACACAACAAGGAATATAATAAAAGTCTTTCATTCATAAATACAGATACTCGTGAAATGGGACGATGCACCACACTCATCTCGCCGACTCTTTTCCCTCGACATCCACAACAACCCACTATCCTACTCCTGGTATCTTTGAAACACTCAGATAGCCACACTTTAGCAACGGGGCGCCAGGGAGTGTCCAGTTTGCCTCACACTTTGGTCCGGGGTACCAGGGAGTGTCCAATGCCTCACACTTTGAATACCCTAACCGCCATGCAAATACCGGGGCAACCCCTCACACAGTATCCAGACTTGAGTTATCAGGGAGTGTCCGTAGGCCACACTTTAGCACTACCATGGGTGCCAGGGAATGTCCGAGTTCGGCTTCACACACTTTAACGCTTCCATGGGCGTCAGGGAGTGTCCTTTTTTTTTGCCACCGTCGCATTTCAAAGATACCCTCTTCCACAAACTCAACCACATCCACGACCACAACCACGACCACAACCACGACCACAACCACAAAATCAATCTCATACCCTTTCCACACTACCATTACTCTTTTCCACACAGACTGACACCCATATGCATGTACTACTGACCCACATGAATGATATGCACTTAAACAATAATGCTGAATTAAGGAACAACACGCGTACGGGAATTAATGAGTTATACTACAATGTTTAGATCACTTAAACATAACCAAATAGAGTTCTGATCAACTAAATTCCCAAACAGAGCCTTAACAGTATATAAATTTCATCCAAACGGTCCCTTAACAGAAAAACAGACAAAAACAGAAACTGCACTACCTCGCGCGCGCGGGCCGCTCGCGCGAAGGGTCGCTCGCGCGGGCCGCTCGCGCGATAAGCCCATTTTTCCTTTATTAATAACCTTTTCTGACTGCCTGAGGAAAGCAAGGTCGCGCGCGCGGATCGCTCGCGCGAAGGGGTTCTCGCGCGACCCTCGCTCGCGCGACCAGCCAATTTCCAAATATATATATATAAACTCTTACGTCTGCCTGGGGAAGCCTACCTCGCGCGCGCGGGCCGCTCGCGCGAGGGGTCGCTCGCGCGGGCCGCTCGCGCGATTCTCGCGCGCGCGATCGTGGCGCGAGATGAAGCTGAGGCTTCGTCTTCTTCGCAGAAACTGCCCTGTTTCAGCTTAAGGGGTCCAAAATGACCCATTTTGGAATTCTAAAGTATATAGGGCATATAATATATGGTTCTCTTCGGTTTTTCACAAGGATTAAGAATCTAAACTCAATTTAACACCATTTGATTCATAGCTCTCTAATTTTGGGAAAAACTAAAACATGTCAAAACTTAATTTCTAATATACTTTCTTATATGAACGAATTGAGTTCTAAAACTTCAAACATGGCATGTTGGATGTATAATCTATCATATTCAACTCTAAAAACGAATTTTGATTGAGTTTAGAAGTTTCATGATTTTCATGCTATGAACTACATACGTAAAATTTCCATGGAGGTTTATAAATTAAGCTACCCAAGTCAGTAAACACAATATGAATTACATTGAGAGTGAGTTAATAATACTCACTGTGATAAGGAGGTGTGTGATTGTTGAGAAAGATAAGCACAAAGATAAAATACTCCAAGCTTGGCTATGGTGATTGAAGCTTCCTCTCTCTATATAATTTCTGTATTAACTCTCTGAGTTTTTCCTCTCAACTCTCTCAAGTTCTCTCTGTGTTTTCTTGTATTGTGCAGAAAGTGTGTGATTATAAAGACCATGTGTGTGTATAAATACAAATCCAAAGCTTGGGGGCCAAGAACCATAAACTACACTCAACAAATTCATTTAGTTTTAATTAGCTAAATTATGACCACAGATGTGTGTTGATATACATACGTATATGTATATACACCATCAGATTGTTAACTCCACAGATTTTGAAGGGGTAACCATAGGTTTGTAGGGGTTATAAGTTAGAAGTGTTTGGGAATTATGGCTTTTGGTCACAATAATACACACACACACAAAGCTTTGCCAAACAAGGCCTATGCTAATGATCACTTGCCATAAATGGCAAGTAAAGTGTATGTCCAATCACCTTTACATCACTTCCAAAAAAATCTGGGGAAGTTTAGTACAACGCAGACAGTTTTGGACATAAACTGGTATTTTCGGGGCGCGGTGGTCACCACAAAAATACAGGAATTTCATTTTAACGTAAGAATTGATTTTCTGGTTTTATAAAAATACTGATTGAGTCAATAGAAGTTACTTTCACCGTTTTGAAATACAGATTTTGAAATCCACACAGGTATTACTAACTTTTGTAAAATTGCAGTTTGGCCCCCAATAGAATTTAAATGTAAATTAGATAAGACATTAATATTCCAAACAAGTGACTGGAATTAAAATAAAAGCAGACCATGCTAATAGAATTCAAATATGCCAATGCAAATACACATAAATTAAATATGGGCATGACTTTTTAAATTAAATGGAAATGCAGGTTATTACAATTTTCATGCAGATTGGGTGTGGATATGGTGGATCGGTAGATAGTCAGCTGTCGGCAACATCTTGTTACTTTTCTTATGTAGTCGAACAATTTGTTATGTAGTGAACAATGCATTTTTGTTGATCTTTAGTTTTTTTGTTGGGTACGTGAACAATTGACGATGTTAATTTTTGTTGCTTAATGAATTTACTCAGAAACATTGAGACTTTGTATGTTTAATATGATTGTCTCTTTCGATTTTAAAATTGTTTGTGATAAACAGGAACGAACAGAATTATAGTATATTCAAATAATTTCATTTTGCTAGAATATAAAATAGCGACAAAATTATTTCGTCGCCGTTGCAAATGTTGAAAATGAATTGGCAACGAAATTTTTTCGTCGCTAATACAAGTAAATGCTTTTATATGTTTGGTGACAAAATTATTTCGTCGCCATTGCATATGCTAAAATGAATTGGCGACGAAAAATATTCGTCACAATTGCATATGATGAATTGGCGACGAAAATATTTCGTCGCTAATGCAAAATTACTACAAACTGAATGACTCATTGGCGACGAAAATTGTGATCAATAGCGACGAAATTATTTCGTCATCATTCTTATCTATGGCGACGAAAGATAAATTTCGTCGCTAGGGACCTTTGGCGACAAGGCAAAGGCGACGAAATTGGCGACGAAATTTTTTCGTCGCTAAAACCTTTAGCGACGAAAAATAGACTTTTGGGGACGAAATCAGTTTATCGCCAAAGCACATTTTTGGATGAATATGTATAAGAACAAGTTATGAATTATTCATCAGTTTAGATCACTTAAACTTTGAATTCAAACTTAACCAATCATTATTGAAACATAGTTTGAACCTTAGCTCATGAGAATATCATCTAAGCCTCTTATTTAAAGGATTGACCAACGTTGTTATAGGATTCTGAAAATTGCTGAGAGCAAATCAGAACTTAAAAGAAATAAAAGGCATGGTTCCCATGGTTTGATCTTGATGAATTTTGGACACAAGGTGCCTCTGGGTGTCTAGTTTTTAACCCAAAAAGAAAATCAAAGTTTCAATGGTTAGATCTCAGGGAATTGGACAAAAACCAGACATCAATTAGGATCCTACAACCCTCT
Organism: Hydrangea macrophylla; assembly: GCA_033977485.1. Taxonomy (NCBI): domain Eukaryota; kingdom Viridiplantae; phylum Streptophyta; class Magnoliopsida; order Cornales; family Hydrangeaceae; genus Hydrangea; species Hydrangea macrophylla. The sequence goes on from CM066999.1 coordinate 29,646,175, forward strand.
GTCCAAAGTTCTTGCACGATTTTCTAAAAATAGTAAAAAATCAGAAATGCTTTGTTCTTTTTAGGGTAGCTTACTATAACACCCACAATTGTGTTATTGCTTTTGCATTTCATTGTCATGCATGATAATGTGATGTGGCGTGTCTTTTGGCACATGATTGGGTGAGTTTTGACTCACGAGTTGATTTGGGTGTCTGTATTAGAGAACCCTTTGAAACTGTGGTGATTGAGGTTTTGTTGTTGTGACGTCTCTCCGAGTGTGAGACGGTCACTGTGGAACATTTTAAATGTTTATCTGAAAATAAATGTTTACCTGTGTATTTCAATATCTGTATTATTTTCTGTTTTAGAATTTATTTCTGTTGTTAGATTTAGTATCCTGGTGAGAACGAATTAACACGCTATTAATTTGGTAGGCTAATTAGCAACTTCGGAAACGTCATGTAGAAATTCGCGTTTTAGCGACCAAACGAAACTTAGTCGAAAACTTTTCTAATTTTGTGTTTTCACTCGTAAAGCTGTGACTAAGCTGCATAGAAAGTTTCAGAGACTAATTAGGAGTTTTGGAAACTCGTGGGGAGGTAAACATAATTCCCGAGAGTTCTGCCTATATATAGATGGAGATGGTTGAGATATTTTCATAAGTTCTTGACCTAAATTCCAAAAGGAGGCCCAAGAGGAGGCCAAAGGGAAATTTAGTTGCTTTAAGCTTTGCGACGCCAAACGACGACCTTCTGTCAGTCTGTTTTCTCCCATATTTCATATTCGAGCTCCTCGAGGTAAGAGCTTCGTTTTGATACCTATTAGGGCCTGTTTGGCTAAGTTTTCTGAAAAGTTGTTTTCTAGAATTTTTCATAAAAGTTGATAAATGGAACTTTGATCCATAGGAATTATACTAGATGGACTTCTGCACGTTCTTTGTGCACGGGTTTTCTTTGGATCGTATTTTAAGCGCGTAAATCAGAGGTGAGTGATTCAACTATGTTTTTGGAATGGTTTCTTGACATGTATTCATGTTTTGTTTGAATAGCATGTATTAATAACTAGAGATATCTTGTTTAGTTCATATTGGGTATTTATATTGATAAGTAGGCCCAATAGCACGATGAAATGTTTTGATTTCTACGAGCATGGTGATATGTATTTGAGCATGTTAAGTTGCTTATTTGGGTCAGAAGGAGCACGTGGTCACCGTGCCATTTTGTGGAGCCGATATAGGCATTAAGGTCACACGATTGAAGAGAAGAATCGTGGGTCTTACCCTTTCGCGTGGACTTATTGGCGAGGAGTCGCGGATTGGGAGTATGGACGGGCACGTGAGTCTTCGGCGACTAGTATGAAATGTAGAGATATGAATGCGGACATGTTTATCATTCATGTACATATGTTGATTTATTCACTAAGCTTTAGCTTAAACAAATCGAATATCTGTGGTTATTCAAATAACCATTTCAGGTGTAAATGCTGGCGAGGAATTGGAGAAGTGAGTACGTGGGTTGGGAGTTCTTTTAGAAGGCAACTTGAATTTTAATCTTGTAGTTTTGGGATCCTAGAAATGTTGTAATAAGAATTTGGTTGTTTTAACCCATGTTTAACTTGGTATGATAGAATGGATCTAGAACGTTGTAATGGACTATAACATGTTGTAATTATGTTTGGTAATGCTTTAATACAGTTAAGATTACTTTGGAGTGCTTTTGGAAATGCGTGTTTGATCCTTGGTTGAAGTTAGAAAGTTTTTAAACTTGAAATTCTACAGAATGAGCTGCTGCCAGGGGGGCAGTCGACGGGATAGTGCAGTTTAGCTACTGCTTCTTATTATGGTAAAAGCAGTCGACGGGGCAGTCGACGGAGCAGTCGACGGGGCAGTCGACGGGACAGTGCAGTTCAGTTTTTTTCCTTATTATGGCAAAAGCAGTCGACTGGGCCCTGCCTCAGTCGACTGGACCTCTGAAGGTTAATGTGTTCTTTTTGTTTCTGCTTGCTTCAGTCGACTGAGGTCCCGATCCAGTCGACTGAACTTCTGGTTTTAAAAATGTGTTTTGTTTTTCCGCTGCGTGTGTTCTTCAAACCTAATTTTGGGAACGTTAATGAATTGGTTTAGCCTCGGTGGCGTGCCACGGGCTTCGGTTCCGCTATTGTGGGACCGGGTTGTGACATTTAGTGGTATCAGAGCTTAAGTTTAGAGCCTTGGGAACGAGTGATGTTATAAATGCTGAGTGACGTCAAGTGGAGTGTGTAATTATGAAGACAATTGTTATCATTGTAGAAATGCTTCATGTGTTAGCATTTGTTGATTATGATGAATTGTACACATATATCTATATTTTGGCATAGCATGCATGATCATTATGCATTGAATTCAACAGGGGAATATTTGAAACATTATGGCGGATATGCCAAGAGAATTGTCACCGCATTCGTGGATGGACCAAATAGTGAATACGGTGGGAAATTTCATACAAGCGGTAAGTGAAAGAGAACAGATAAATGTTCAGTCTCCACCAGTGGAAATTTGTTATATCAATGCACCACCGGCACTGCAACCTCAACACACAATCGTGGAACAGTTTCATAAGCGGAAACCGATCTTGTATTATGGACAAGTTGACATAGACTTGGCCGATCATTGGATGATGGACATGGAAAAACATTTCCATCAGGTAATATGTACCGATGAGGAGAAAATTTTATGCACATCCGATACGTTGATGGGCGAAGCATTGGATTGGTGGAACAACTTGCTTGAACAAGGGAAGCCAACCACGTGGGAAGCATTTATAGAAGAATTCAACAAATGTTTCTTTCCACAATTTGCTTATACTCAGAAACGTCAAGAGTTTGCGAGTTTGGTTCAGGGAGATATGACCGTGGGTGAGTATGTTTCTCGTTTCAATGCCTTGTTACGATTTGGGAAGACTACCGTTCCGACTGATAGGGATAAAGCTCATAAGTTTGAGGAAGGGCTTAGAGAGAATATCCGTGGCCGTGTGGACATGTTACAACACCCGACCGTTTCTCTAGTCAAGGAAGCCGCCCGTATAGCTGAGAAGAGTGTCGACCGATATCGACAAGGGCAACAAGGAAAGAGACCCAATGACAATAGGGGCAAGAGCCAAGGGAATGCGAAGAAATCGTTCACGCAAGGTTCAGGATCGACCATGGGTAGTCAAGGAAAAAGTGTGTTTGTTGGAGATTCGAGACCGTTGTGCCTGACATGTAACCTGCGACACAGAGGAACCTGCTATCAATTGATCACTTGCTATTTTTGTAAATAATTGGGGCATGTGTCTAGGAATTGTCCTTTGAACGCAAATTCGACTACACCAAATACAACCTCGAACACCAAGAGCTACAATCCAGAGATAAGAGGGAAATGTTTTGAGTGTGGCCAACCGGGGCATATAGCGAAGAATTGCCCAAGTAAAAGACAACCGAGAATGAGTACCGGTGCATCGAGTGTGCCAAGCGGATCAAGGGTAGAACCTCGAGTGGATAAAGGGAAAGGAGTCGCGCAACAACAAGGACGATACTTCCAGCTCAGGCCGGGGAATACGGATGATACCGTCGTATCAGGTATTCTTCCTATTTGTTCGTATTCTGCACGTATACTTATGGATTCTGGTTCAACGCATTCATTTGTATCATGTGATTTTGTTAAGCATTTAACTGTTAAGTCAGAACCTCTAGGATATGACTTGTGTGTATCATTGCCTAGTAGTGAACCGCTAGTTACTTCTTCGATATTCAAGTCATGTGAGATCAAGATAGGTGATAAAGTCTTGAGCGTTGATTTGATTCCGTTGACGGTGAATTACTTTGATGTTATCTTGGGTATGGATTAGTTGTCGGTTAATCAAGCAAATATCGATTGTGAACAGAAACGGGTTAGTTTCTATCCGTCAGGACGAGAAGAGTTTACTTTTCAGGGTAAGGGAGTGATCGTACCGCCGTACTTGATATCGGCGATTCAAGCAAGTAAGATGTTGAAGAAGGGTTGTTCGGGTTTCTTATGTTCAATTGTCAACACGCGAGTTCTTGGACCACTAATAGAAAACATTTCAGTAGTTCGAGAATTTCCAGATGTTTTTCCCGATGAGTTACCCAACGTATTGATTGAAAGAGAGCTTGAGTTCACAATAGAAGTAGTACCAGGGTCACAACCGGTATCCAAAGCACCATACCGAATGGCACCGATAGAGTTGAAAGAATTGAAAATTCAGTTAGAAGAACTATTGGAGAAGGGTTTTATCCGACCTAGTGTTTCACCATGGGGAGCTCCAGTCTTGTTTGTGAAGAAGAAGGACGGGACAATGCGTATGTGCATCGACTACCGGGAATTGAATAAGTTGACCATCAAGAACAAGTATCCATTGCCACGAATAGATGTCTTATTTAATCAGTTACAAGGGGCTCAGGTATTTTCAAAGATCGACTTGAGATCCAGTTACCATCAGTTGAAAGTCAAACAGGAAGATGTTGAGAAGACAGCTTTCAGGACTCGATATGGTCACTTTGAATTTTTGGTTATGCCATTTGGAGTGACTAATGCACCAGCTGCTTTCATGGACTTGATGAACCGTGTCTTCAAAGATTATTTAGATGAGTTCGTTATCGTGTTCATAGATGACATCCTAATCTACTCTAAAAGCATTGAAGATCACGAGCACCATTTGCGATTAGCTTTACAATGATTGCGTGAAAAGAGATTATTCGGCAAATTAAAAAAGTGTGAGTTTTGGTTGACCGAGATAGCTTTCCTTGGACATATAGTATCGGTAAAGGGAATTTCTGTAGACCCTCAGCAGATAGAAGCAGTTACCAACTGGGTGAGACCAACGAATGTGACAGACATCAGAAGTTTCCTAGGATTAGCTGGGCATTATCGGAGATTTGTAAAAGACTTTTTGTGTATAGCAATGCCGATGACACAGTTAATGAGGAAAGATATTGCTTTTGTTTGGAGTCCAGAATGTGAAGAAAGTTTTCAAGAGTTGAAGAGCCGACTAGTGAAAGCACCAATATTAGCCGTTCCATCAGGGACTGAAGGATTTATTATTTACAGTGATGCTTCATATAGAGGTTTAGGTTGCGTTCTTATGCAAGGTGATAAAGTCATTGCGTATGCATCAAGACAACTTAGACCGCACGAGAAGAAGTATCCAACACATGATCTAGAATTGGCCGCCGTGATTTTTGCATTGAAGATTTGGCGTCATTACCAATACGGGGAAAAATGTGAGATCTATACGGATCACAAGAGTTTGAAGTACTTGTTTACACAACGAGATTTGAACATGAGGCAAAGGAGATGGCTAGAGTTGATGAAGGATTATGATTTGTCGATTCAATATCATCCGGGCAAGGTGAATGTAGTCGCCGATGCTCTCAGTTGTAAGGCACCAACCAACACCGCATCAGATTTGACTTCTCAGAAAGAACTGATACGAGATATGGAGAATTTGGAGCATGATGTGATATCGAGGATTGAAAGTGGCTTGATGTCGATGATGGTGGCACAACCACTCTTGATTCACGAGATCGCAGAGAAACAACTTCAAGATGTGGCTTTGAAGAAGATTTGTGATGAGACTCCGATGGGCAAACAACCGGGATTTACTTTTGAGAATAATGTTTTGAGATTGAGGGGTAAAATTTGTGTGCCTAACGAGAAGGAGTTGAAACGGAACATCCTAGAGGAAGCACACAATACGAAGTATACCGTTCATCCGGGAAGCACCAAGATGTATAGAGACTTGAGACATGTTTATTGGTGGCCGGGAATGAAGAGAGAAATAGCACGCTATGTTTCACGATATACGAGTTGTCAACAAGTAAATGCCGAACGCCAAGTACCTTCGGGATTGTTACAACCGTTACCTATAGCCGAGTGGAAATGGGAGCACATAACAATGGATTTTGTTAGTGGGTTTCTGAGGTCGAAGAGATCGAACACTATTATTTGGGTGATTGTTGATCGTTTGACGAAGTCGTCGCACTTCTTACCACTCCGAACAACTAAGCCGATGCCGTTAGCTAAGTTGTATATTCGCGAGATTGTGAGACTACATGGTATCCCAGTTTCTATCATTTCGGATAGGGATAGTAGTTTTACATCGAAGTTTTGGAGAGCCTTGCAAGAAGCAATGGGTACCAAATTGCACTTTAGTATCGCCTTTCATCCTCAGACCGATGGTCAATCAGAGAGAGTAATCCAGATTTTGGAAGACATGCTTAGGCTATGTGTACTTGATTTTCAGGGTGATTGGGAAGACCATTTGCCGTTGATTGAGTTTGCATATAACAACAGTTTTCAGTCGAGTATTGGAATGGCTCCTTATGAAGCTTTATATGGTCGTGTATGTCGTTCACCAATTAGTTGGACAGAGGTGGGAGAAAGAAAGATTGAAGGGCCGAAAATTGTACAAGAAACGACAGATAAGATAAAGGTAATTAGACAACGGTTATTGATAGCCCAGAGTAGGTATAAAAGTTATGCCGACAAGCGCAGACGGCCGTTGGAATTCGATGTAGGAGACTTGGTATATTTGAAGGTGTCACCTTCAAAAGGGATAACCAGATTTGGTAGATACGGGAAACTCAACCCGAGGTATGTAGGACCTTTTGAGATTATTGGGAGAGTTGGACCCGTAGCTTATCGTTTGAAATTATTGAGTGAGTATGCTCAAGTGCATAACGTGTTTCACGTGTCATATATTGATACGTAAACACTTAGTGGAGGATAGAGATCAAGTTATGGCTCCGACGCCGAATGAGATTCAGAGTGATTTGACGTATGTTGTGTATCCGATAGAGATATTGGATCGAAAAGACCAAGTCTTGCGAAATAAGACGATATCGAAAGTGAAAGTGTTATGGCGTAGCAAAACGACGGAAGAGATGACGTGGGAAATAGAAGACGAGATGCGTACTCAGTATCTGCACCTTTTTTAGACAAGAGGTATAAGTTTGGGGACAAACTTCTTTTAAGGGGGAGAGTATTATAACACCCACAATTATGTTATTGCTTTTGCATTTCATTGTCATGCATGATAATGTGATGTGGCGTGTCTTTTGGCACATGATTGGGTGAGTTTTGACTCACGAGTTGATTTGGGTGTCTGTATTAGAGAACCCTTTGAAACTGTGGTGATTGAGGATTTGTTGTTGTGACGTCTCTCCGAGTGTGAGACAGTCACTGTGGAACATTTTAAATGTTTATCTGAAAATAAATGTTTACCTGTGTATTTGAATATCTGTATTATTTTCTGTTTCAGAATTTATTTCTATTGTTAGATTTAGTATCCTGGTGAGAACGAATTAACACGCTAATAATTTGGTAGGCTAATTAGCAACTTCGGAAACGTCATGTAGAAATTCGCGTTTTAGCGACCAAACGAAACTTAGTCGAAAACTTTTATAATTTTGAGTTTTCACTCGTAAAGCTGTGAATAAGCTGTATAGAAAGTTTCAGAGACTAATTAGGAGTTTTGGAAACTCATGGGGAGGTAAACATAATTCCCGAGAGTTTTGCCTATATATAGATAGAGATGGTTGAGATATTTTCATAAGTTCTTGACCTAAATTCCAAAAGGAGGCCAAGGAGGAGGCCAAAGGGAGATTTAGTTGCTTTAAGCTTTGCGACGCCAACCGATGACCTTCCGTCAGTCTGTTTTCTCGCATATTTCATATTCGAGCTCCTCGAGGTAAGAGCTTCGTTTTGATACCTATTAGGGCCTGTTTGGCTACGTTTTTTGAAAGGTTGTTTTCTAGATTTTTTCATAAAAGTTGATAAATGGAACTTTGATCCATAGGAATTGTACTAGACGGACTTCTGCACGTTCTTTGTGCACGGGTTTTCTTTGGATCGTATTTTAAGCGCGTAAATCGGAGGTGAGTGATTCAACTATGTTTTTGGAATGGTTTCTTGACATGTATTCATGTTTTGTTTGAATAACATGTATTAATAATTAGAGATATCTTGTGTAGTTCATATTGGGCATTTATATTGATATGTAGGCCCAATAGCACGATGACATGTTTTGATTTCCGCGAGCATGGTGATATGTATTTGAGCATGTTAAGTTGCTTATTTGGGTCAGAAGGAGCACGTGGTCACCGTGCCATTTTGTGGAGCCGATATAGGCATTAAGGTCGCACGATTGAAGAGAAGAATCGTGGGTCTTACCCTTTCGCGTGGACTTATTGGCGAGGAGTCGCGGATTGGGAGTATGGACGGGCACGTGAGTCTTCGGCGACTAGTATGAAATGTAGAGATGTGAATGCGGACATGTTTATCATTCATGTACATATGTTGATTTATTCACTAAGCTTTAGCTTAAACAAATCGAATATCTGTGGTTATTCAAATAACCATTTCAGGTGTAAATGCTGGCGAGGAATTGGAGAAGTGACTACGTGGGTTGGGAGTTCTTTTAGAAGGCAACTTGAATATTAATCTTGTAGTTTTGGGATCCTAGAAATGTTGTAATAAGAATTTGGTTGTTTTAACCCATGTTTAACTTGGTATGATAGAATGGATCTAGAACGTTGTAATGGACTATAACATGTTGTAATTATGTTTGGTAATGCTTTAATACAGTTAAGATTACTATAGAGTGCTTTTGGAAATGCGTGTTTGATCCTTGGTTGAAGTTAGAAAGCTTTTAAACTTGAAATTCTGTAGAATGAGCTGCTGCCAGGGGGGCAGTCGACGGGATAGTGCAGTTTAGCTACTGCTTCTTATTATGGTAAAAGCAGTCGATGGGGCAGTCGACGGAGCAGTCGACGGGGCAGTCGACGGGACAGTGCAGTTCAATTTTTTTCCTTATTATGGCAAAAGCAATCGACTGGGCCCTGCCTCAGTCGACTGGACCTCTGAAGGTTAATGTGTTCTTTTTGTTTCTGCTTGCTTCAGTCGACTGAGGTCCCGATCCAGTCGACTGAACCTCTGGTTTTAAAAATGTGTTTTGTTTTTCCGCTGCGTGTGTTCTTCAAACCTAATTTTGGGAACGTTAATGAATTGGTTTAGCCTCGGTGGCGTGCCACGGGCTTCGGTTCCGCTATTGTGGGACCGGGCTGTGACACTTACTAACACATTAAACTAACTAGAAAAAATTATTTTGGGTCAATAAAGCTTGATTAAGGCTCTGATTTGCTTATTTCAAAAGAGTGTTACTGTTCTGAAACTCTTGGACAGATCGTAGTTGCCTCACAAAACCCTTGATCAAACCACATTAAACATGAAATATTCTTAAAACAAAAATTACAGTGGTAGAACTTTGAGTTATGGACACTTTCCCGTTGGTTTCATTCGATTCTAACGGTCCGATGTTTAACTAAAAATCTATGATCAAAAACAGATTGTGAACTTATTGAATCTTTGGTTAATTCATCTTATTCTTATCAAATTGGACAAATAAGCCATGCAGTTGGGCTTGTCTAAAGCTAACTCTCCTACCATTTGATGGTCATTGGAGACTAAAGATGTTCATTCTTGTAAATTTCAAGAAAGTATGGGAGAACTTCATGCAACTTAGTCATGACAAACCTCAAACCATAAAGATAGGTTTGGGTCCGTTAGCTAAATATTTTAGTATCAACCTTAATCCCCTCATGAATCATAAGATTACAAAGAGATTAAGGGCTTTCAAAACAAGAGATTCAAGTAAGGCATTGAGAGCCTTTTGAGCCCAAGGGATGAACACAACAAATAATAAAAAAAAAGAAATCAAAGAACTCTATTCATGCTATGATTTGAACCAAGACTAATTATCCTATAGTTTTATCTCCAAAGTATCCTCAACTTGGTGATTTTGGAGAACTTCCAAAGACTAATCAAGCTCCTCAACCTTTAATTCACACAACTTCCTTCTTTAAACTCCTCTAAACTCACTCCTAATTGTGTTTTAAGAAGAATTTTGAAAGTTAAGACAAAGAGAATCACTAATACAACCTATAGATTCAAAGAAAATCCAACCACATGAAAGAGGATATTCATCCTCTATTTATAAACAATTTTAGAGGGGTATTTTAGTCATTTTAGGACAGAAAACCCTAATTCAGCCGCCCTTTTGATAGTACAAAATGTGTTGTATACCAGTTGTCTGTTACAAAACCGCGGCACTCACTGGAGATGGAAGCGGCACTTAGTAAATGCCGTTGCGGCATTCACTGAATGCCGGAACGGCATTCATTGAATGCCGCAGACAACTCCAGGGACTGCCATTTTTTTAGTAAAAGTTTATTTTTTGCGGCATTTGATGAAATTAGCGGCAGTCACAGAATGCCGTCCGGCAGTCCAGAGACTGACGCACAAGTGCTTGAGTGCCGTTCTGCTTCCATCTTCCTTTTATTTTCCCTTTTGATTTTTGTTTAGGTTAGAGAGTCTTTTGAAGAGCTTGAATCATCTTTGGAAGTCCTAGGTTTTCTCGAACGTTGTCATCATCGAATTTTGGAGGTAACACTCTCCTTAATCCGACGTTTGGTCAAAATCGAGGTGTCTACAACGGGGTTGCTTAAATTTGCGCGGAAGCGCAAACCTCGTGATTTGGCTGGAGAACGGTGACTCTGTCTCGGTATCTACATGGTCCAGACTGACTTTTTGGCCTAGCTCTTGTGCCACTCTGTTGATATGTTTCTTCAAATTCTGGAGACAGGCCATTACACCTTCCCGACCGTTATCCGGGAGGTTGGTCAGGTTGGTGGAAGAGGCTTCTTCTCCATAGCGGTGCGCTGTCCTCTGGGATCGGACTCGGCTACGACTCCGGTTGGTCGTGTGCCCAAGGCCACCTCGGCTCTCGACCGACTGACCTTAGACTGATTCCCGGGCCATATGTTTCTGCCTCTCCTCTCGGGTAGCACGCCTACCGCTGATGTCTGTGGTACCCTCTACGCGGGACAAGTTGGCTCAGGTGCGTTGTCTGGTCAAGATCGGTTCCCTACTGTACGCAACGTTCCCGGGCCGTTTCCTGGCCACTAGAGGATTGCTTTGTCAGGCCAGCAGGGCTTTGATCTGCTGCTGGGTTTAACGCTGGATCTTCAAAAGCTGTGTGATGGTTGTGGTGATCTGCTCCGGTGTCAGGAACACCGGGGCCGACGGGATAGCCCGGTCAGCCCGCTGCACAGCCTTCTTACCCTTCTTCGGAGGCATGACTATCAGCTGAGAAATTTATGCTTTGAGAAATCTGTCGTTCCCACAGACGGCGCCAAGCTGATGATGCTAAAATTTGGTAAGGGTAAATTAGAGCAGTTTAAGGAGAGAGAGAGAGAGAGTGTGAGAGATAGTTTTTTGTATGTGGTTCGGCCCTGTTAATGAAGGAACCTATGTCCACGTGTGTGTCTGAGCACGTCCACTATACTGTAAAAAGTCGGGGACCTGTGGTGAACCAACAATAGTTTGGAGCTACCGTATTCGGTCGGGCATGATGATGACTGCTATAGAGGTGCTGTATAGACTAAAAATTTGATCCCTCTCTATGGGAGTGAGTGGTCTCTTTTATAGAAGTAAGAGACCTACTCATACATGGTGGCGAGAGCTGTCTGGGTTGGTAAGGGTAAATTAGAGCAGCTTAAGGAGAGAGAGAGAGAGAGAGAGAGAGAGAGGTTTTTGCGTGAGGGTCGGCCCTGTTAATGAAGGAACCTACGTCCATGTATGTGTCTGAGCACGTCCACTATACTGTAAAAAGCGGGGACCTGTGGTGAAACAACAATAGTTTGGAGCTATCGTAGGTCGGCCGGGCATGATGATGACTGCTATAGAGGTGCTGTATAGACTAAAACGTTGATCCCTCTCTATGGAAGTGAGTGGTCTCTTTTATAGATGTAAGAGACCTACTCATACAAGTATAAGGAAATACAATCCAATTAGGATGTGATTGACACAAATCAAGTGTGTTTCCTAATTATATTAGGATTGATTGGCATTAATTGTAGGGATTTCCTAATTGGATTAGGAAACAATTTGCTCTTTCCATTAGTCTTCTAGTTTGAATAGGAAACTGCTTGGATTATTCTGGATCATGCCTCGGGGCTTGGGTGTGCTGTCCTTGCGACGAGCTATGCCTATGTATTCTTCCTGACCTGTTGGTTGGGTCGTGGATGAACCGCTCGGGAGGTCTCGGGTAGACCAAACCGCTCGGGCTGATGCTCATCCAAGGGTCTGTGCATGATTTGACCGGGACAGGGACTGGCTGCTAAGTAAAACCGCTCGGTCATAGGATAGGGCTAATTTTGGGTGTATCAGGTAGTATGATCTTTGGGTAAGAAAAGCAATTTTGTTTTAAAACAACTTAGAGGAACTGATAAACATGTTTGGTTTTAAAATAAAATAGAAAATAGAATCGGCAAAGAAACTAAATTTGGAAACTATTGAGTGACAAATATATATATATACATCCCTTCTATTGGAAGGGCGCCCTTTTTTTTTTGGTAAAAGGAGGACCAAGTTTTTTGGGGGTCTGTGGATATCGCAATTTTCTTTATTTTACCCACAGCTTTTCTTTAAAAAAAATCTTTTCTAAATTTCAAATTCAAAACAAATGAGTCGCCACTTAATTTGTCAAAAGAAAACTAAGAAACCATTTCAAAAGGAAACTGATCTTTTGCGAAACCAAAGATTAACTAGGTCCGGGGATTAAGGAATGAGAGAGGAAGGAGTCCGTCGGACTAAAATACCCTCTCTCATCCTATCTTGTGATAGGCCTCTACTCAACATCATTTTAATTGAATTACTAATCTAAGCATGCCCTCAACTAATACATAGATATACGTATACATTACACAAACATGTCGAAATGGTGTAAAATTACCAATTTACAAAATATCATTCAAAAAAGCCACGTAGTTCAAGTAGCAAGCAATATGATATGCAAATAGAGAACTAGAGAACTTACCCGGGATCCGGCCACGAATATTAAACGTGCGATGCATACAAATGAGAGAAAATCCTAGAAAAGAGTCTCTAATCCATATATACAAGTAAAACAAGTCCTAATTCTAAAGTGTCGCACATAAAATTGAAAAATCGATAAAATCGATAAAATCAGGAAAATAAAATAAACTAAAGAAGGAATCAAGAAGCCATACCTTAATAGCGCTACAAAATAAAGGGTTAGTCCACATGGTATACAAGACGTAAAGTTGGATTTTAAATAACAATCCTAGACTTCTATCTTAAATCTATAAAATGTAATTAAATCTAAAGCAAATAAGTCATAGTTACAAGCATCAAGCCATATGGATGAATATGTACATGAACAAGAATAAATTATGCAATGACTTAGATCACTTAAACTTTGAATTCAAGCTTACATAATCATTATTGAAACATGGTTTGAACCTTAACTCATGAAAATATCATCCAAGCCATTATTCATAAGATTGATTAAAACTATTACAGAATTATGGAAATTGCTGAGAGCAGATCATAACTTTAAAGAAATAAAAAAGCATGGTTCCCGTGGTTTGATCTTGATGAAGTTTGGACACAATATGCCTCTGTGTGTCTAGTTGTTAACCCAAAAAAGAAATCAAAGTTTCAACGGTTGGATCTCCGGGAATTGGACAAAAACCAGACATCACTCAGCATTCGACAACCTTCTGTCCAGAGTTCTTGCACGATTTTCTAAAAATAGCAAAAAAAATCAGAAATGCTTTGTTCTTTTTAGGGTGACTTCCTAACACATTAATCTACTTAGAAAAAATTATTTTGGGTCACAATTACTTTATTAAGGTTCTGATTTACTTATTTCAAAAGAGTGTTACTGTTTTGAAACTCTGGACAGATTGTAGTGACTTCACAAAACTCATGACCAAACCACTTTAAACATGAAATCTCCTTAAAACAAAAATTACAGTGGTAGAACTTTAAGTTATAGATACTTTTCCGTTGGTTTCACTTAATTCCAACGGTTAGATTGTTAACTAAAAATTCTTGATCGAAAACAGATTGTGAACTCACTGCTCATTGAGTTAATTCACTTTATTCTTATTAACTTTAGACAAATAAGCCATGGGATTAGGCTTTTCTAAAGCTAATTCTAATATCTTTTGATGGTCATTGGAGACTAAATATGCTCATGTTTGTAAATTTCAAAGAAGTATGGAAGAACTTCATGAAACTTAACCATAACAAACTTCAAACCATGTAGATAGGTTTAATGAACCTAAGGAATGAATATAAAGAAAATAAGGAAAGAAAACTAAAGAAACTCAATGCATGCTATATTTAAATTTGAACAAGGGATAATTATGCTAGAGTTTGCCTCCAAAGCATCCTCAACTTGGTAATTTTGGAGGACTTCCAAAGACTAATCAAGCTCTTATACACTAATTCACACAACTCTTTCTTTAAACTATTCTAAACTCACTCCTAATTATGAAGATTAAGGCAAGAAGAACACTTATACAACTTATAAATTCAAAGAAAATCCTCCCCCCTTTGCAAGTGAATATTCATCCCCTATTTATAGACAATCTTAAAGGGGTATTTTAGTCATTTCAGGACTGAAAACCCTAATTTAGTCGTCCTTTTTCTAGTACAAAACGTGTTGTATACCAGCTGTCATTTGCAAAAACGCGGCATTCACCGGAGATGGAAGCGGCACTCAGTAAATGTCGCATCAGCATTCGGTGAATGTTGGCGCGGCATTCACTGACTGCCGGAACGGCATTCACTAAATGCCGCGGACAATTCCAGGGATTGCCGTTTTTAGTGAAATTCATAATTTTTGCGGTACTTGATGAAATTAGCGGCAATCACAGAATGCCGTCCGGCAGTCCAGAGACTGCCGCAACGGCAGCCCGTGACTGCCGCAGAAAGGTTTGAGTGCCATTCTGCTCATTCTTTTCCTTTTCCTTCCTTTTTCTTTTTTTTTTTTTGGGTTGGGGAATCTTTCGAAGAGCTTGAATCATCTTTGGAAGTCCTAGGTAAGTTCAGACATGGTCATCATTGGACTTGGAGGTAACACTCCCCTTAATTCGACGTTTGGTCAAAATTGGGGTGTCTACAGGGTCCACCACTAACTTTTCTCCCAAAATAATAGTGTATGAGAACTTAGATTGTTACCAAAAGAAAAGGACTCAAATAGAGAAATAGAGAGAGAGAGAGAGAGAGAGAGAGAGAGAGAGAGAGAGAGAAAGAGAGAGAGAGAACGGCGAGGACCAAATGAGAGCTCCAGCAAGCTTCGAGATCCGGCCACTATCTCCACACTCCGGCGATCTTCTCCCAAAGGTGTTCTGTGAGGAGGCTAGGCCGAGAAATAGAGAAAAAGGGCGACGGCAAGAACGACGAGGAAAGGGCGCCACTTCGGCGTGAAACTCCACTCCGGCCTACTCACACTCCGGCCATCTTCCCCCAAAGGTATTCTTCTCTCTCTCTCTCTCTTTCTCTCACACACACACACACACACACTCAATGACTAGGGTTGTCCTGAAAATATTGGGGATTGGAAAATTAGGGGATCAAATCTCAAATCTCAAACAAAAATTGGGGATTTGAATAACTTGTAGTTCAAAATATGGTATGTGTTTGAATATTATGCAGTCTATGTATGTAGCAAATTACTAAAGAAATTATAGGGTTTAGCCACCACTATTACTGTGATAATTGTATAGGGAAAAGGGGGAAAAATTAACTGTGTTTGAATATTATGCAGTCTATATTTCATGTATCCTTCTATTGAATTTTGACAAAGAAAGAGATTATGCTAGAGGTAATTCTCTGTTATGGAACCACTGTGGTGGGACCTCCCTAATTCAATGACAATCTAACACCATCTAATTGCCTAACACTGGTGGTGCACCAAAAAAAGGAAAATGTAGAGGGTTAAGCACGAAAAAGAAATTGCTCATATTTGAATCATACCTTCGTGGGCATGTTGTATCTCTAAAAAAAACCTCATGGTTCAATATTCTACCCCCAAAAGCAAAGGGGGAAAAATAGTTACACTACTATTCGTGAAGGGCCAATCTTATTTTTTTCTCTAGAAATGTAGTAATTCACTTAGTTTGACTTGGATTTGAATTTTTGGTTTAAAATAATTGATGTTCTATAATTTTCACTAGGGCCACGTCCTATTGTCAAATAGGGCCACAAATGGAAGTTGAGGGTGGGGTCGACAATGTGGACATGGGTGTCCTAGGGAATGAGGGTGGGGACGACAATGTGGACATGGGTGTCCTAGGGGATGAGGGTGGGGGCGACAATGTGGACATGGGCGTTCTAGGAGATGAAGGTGAGGATGGGATTTACACTCCTCAAGTAGGTGATGATAAGAAGCCTAGAAAAAGTCAAGAATTTGAGACACTTGATGATGTCTTTAATTTTTACAATGCGTATGCAAAAGAAGCTGGGTTCAGTGTCAGAAGTTACTCTCTTAGGAAGAAGGGTGATGAAATAATACGAAAAGAATATGTTTGTTTCAAGCAAGGGAAAATTTGTAGAATAGCGGATAGTGAGAGCCAGAGGCGCCGGGGCACTATAAAAGAGGGGTGTAATGCAAAGCTTGCCCTAGCGAAGTCCAAATCTGGCATGTATGTAGTTACTGTGTTTGTTGATGGTCACAGTCACTCATTGACAACCCCACGAAGAACATATTTATTGAGGTCTCACCGTATTTTCTCGAGTGCACAAAAAGATTTAACCCAACAGTTGATCATGGCTAATATACCACAATACCAACAATTTAATTTCCTTGGAGTACAGGCAGGAGGCATCGAAAATGTTGGATGCACTCGGAAAGATTTTTATAACAGTGACAGTCAAAGGCGTCAAGAGTTGGTGGGGCATGACAGCAATATGTTGTTTGAGTTTTTTAAATTGGAACAAGAAAAGAATCCCGCATTCACATTCAAAATTGAGAAAGATGAACAAGATAGGATAACACGTTGTTTTTGGTCCGATGCAACATCTAGAAGAGCTTACAAATCTTTTGGTGATGTTGTAGTATTCGATACTACATACAGTACCAATCTATATTCGATGATTTTTGCACCATTGGTGGGGGTTAATAACCATGGCCAAATAACTTTTTTTGCCGGTGCATTATTGAATGATGAAACTATTGATTCTTATGTATAGTTATTCAACCAATTTTTAGAAGCTATGCATGGTAATGCCCCTAGAATGATTATTACTGATCAAAATCTTGCAATGACAAAAGCTATTTTTGAAGCTCTCCCTAGTACTTTTCATAGGTACTGTAGTTGGCATATATTAATGAAATTTTCTGAAAAGTTAGATTCAATTAAATATAGTGCACACTATAAAGAGTTTTCAGATTGCATATGGAAATTAGAGGATAAAGGAGAGTTTGACTCCAAGTGGATGGAGCTTGTTAAGAGAAGTCGGTTAAATGATAATAAATGGCTTCATGATATGTATGAGATTCGTTCAAAATGGGTTCCTGCGCATGTGAGTCATGTTTTCTCGGCCGGTATGTCAAGCAGCCAATGAGCAGAAAGTTCTCATGCATTTTTTAAGCGTTATGTTAATAAAAGCAATTCTTTGTCTGATTTTATGATTCATTTAGGACTTGGTCTTGCGCGCCAACATCAAGAAGAGTTGATGGCCGATAGCAAAGATTTGGTTGAGAAGCCGAAGTTGAAAATGCCTCATTACTTCTTGGAGCAAATGGTTGATACATATACACATGAAATGTTTTATGAGTTCCAAGAGCAGTTGTGGGAGAGTTGGAATTATAGGTTTGAGCTTGTTAAAGATGGGGAACTTCATCTACTCTATAATATTTCAAGAAAAAATGTTCAGAAATGTAAAGTCCGACAACTCACTTATGACAAGAACTCGGGTTTAGCTGCATGCAGTTGCCAAAAATTTGAGAGGTTCGGTATCCCATGCAGACACATTTTGGTATATTTGACCATGATGCATCATTTGGAAAAAAATACCCGATTACTATATCTTGAAAAGATGGACTAAATCTGTCAAGGCTGCGCCAGTTGTGGTTGGTATTGGTACGCAATTTAATGATGATAGTTCAAGGTTATTGAGGCGTAGTCAATTAATCAAATTCTCATTGGATGCAATTGATAAGACTCTTGAAAGTGAAGAAATAATCAAGGTTTACACTGATAGTGTTGATCAAGCAGTACAAAAAAATTGATGCAATGATTGGGTGTGGTTCAAATGTTGGGATTGGAACAAGTACACGGGTCTCCTAAAGTAAATGTATTGGCAAAAGTGCACGACAATCCCAAAGTGTTGAGCAAAGTTACCATGAACTTATTCAAGTAAGGGCTAAAGGGTGTGGTACTAGATTAAAGGGAGGAAAAGAGAAGGCATTAAGGAGGGCCAAAAAATATAAAAGGAGGAAGTGCAATGGATGCGGTGAAGTTGGTGTTTCCCATGATAAAATAAATTGCCCACATCATACAGATCGGTAAGCATCATTAATTAGAATTTATATCTTTTTCTTTTGTCCTACAAAGTGTATCAATGACTTATTTTTTGAAATTATTTGCTTCATGCAGACCTATTGTGGCGGATGAAGATTCAAGTCCAGATGACGCAACTCAAGATTTGGATGGATTGACTGATTTTGATTAGGACTGATTTTGATTAGGACTGATTTTGAGTTGAACTATGTAATAGTTTTTTTTATGGATGTGTGTCTTTTTATTGTTGGTGAAGGAATGTGGTTGTTATTTTGAAAAACTTTGGGCTGTTTGTTGTGAAGCTAAATGGTTATGTTTTGATTTGAACTATGTAATAGTTTTTTATGGATGTGTCTTTTTATTGTTGGTGAAGGAATGTGGTTGTTATTTTGAAAAACTTTGGATTGTTTGTTGTGAAGCTAAATGGTTATGTTATGGTTGGTATTTTGACTTAGTTTGTCTTGTTAAGACCTATCAGTTTGTGTTTGCATGAAACTCAAATTAACGCAATTATATCAAATGGACACGAGCAAATGCGAAATTAAAACCTTCATTACATTACATTACATTACATCACAAGTAGCGACAAAAAAAAAAAAAAAAAAAAAAAACAAAGTCTGTTACACAACCCCAACAACCATCCACCAAAAAGGTCCCAGTAAAGAGCACAATTTTTCACAGCTCACTTAAGTAGTAGTGAGTCCTCTCTTCACATCTATTCCAGTACCAACCAATGGCCAACCCAAAGATCATTACACAACACCCAATTAATGCACGACCATCAAATCTTTCCCTTCGACGTGATATCTCTAATTCGCTCCTTAGAACATTAACCTTCTGCACCATTCTAGGTATGATTTGTCTCGCACGAGGACACATTGGAGGATCTATCCACTCAAAATACCCGCATGTTGGTTGAATTTGCACACATTTCAAAACAAGATTTCAATAGTACCAAATGCAATTTTATCAAATTAAAGGAAATATACATGAGTTTACCCCATAACGTCCACATCCCACAAATCGTCTTCCATAATTACCTTCAGTCCGAGCTGTTCGTATAGGTGACAGTTCACGACAATAACATAATCTGTGACCATTTGCACCATCTTTAACATTACATTGTGATGATTGTGAACTAGCTATCTATGAAAAAAAAAAGAGTATAATTTTAGAAAGAGGGGTAAAGTGAATATTAGGAATGGGTTATGGATACAAGCCTTGGGACTATATTTCTAGAAATATTGTGGGTCTTAAATTAGTGTATTTGGTAATTGAATCATCCTATGGCTTAAGTTTCCATCACTTATTTGCTTGGAATGGATTTCGATGTTGTTTCCTTAAGAGGCATCTATCACATACATCTTAGCTTGTAGATTAGGTTGCCCATGCACCATATTTATTTAAATTTGCCATAAACTGATGCTTTTTTTAGTATAATTTTTTGCAAGAATTATTTTCAAAGTGAACATGATAACCATTTTGGACTAGCTGCCCCAACACTTAGCAAATTATGTTCCAGGCTAGGTACAAGCAAAACATCATGAATGAGTGGGGTACAAGTTGGGTCTAATTTTTTGCAAGAATTATTCTCAAAGTGAACATGATAACCATTTTGGACAAGCTGCCCCAACACTTAGCAAATTATGTTCCAGGCCAGGTACAAGCAAAACATCATGAATGAGTTTTGTTTCTTTACTAGTTTCAATTGCAATGGTCAATGGTTCCTTTTCCTTTTTGCTTGTACAGATGAACCATTTCCCATTCGAACTTACGGGATTGAAGCAAAGTATCCATGTCCTCAAATGTAATTGAACCATTTCACATTAAAAAAAAAATCACGGGATTGAAGCAATAAGTGATGGAAACTTAAGCTATACCCTATTTCAATTACCAAATACACTAATTTAAAACCTACAATATTTGAATTTGCCTCCAATGTAGATGAGATCCTGACTATAATAACCTCAAATGTAATTGAACTTCATTTGTGACCCTCTCTACTAGCTAGCAAATACTAGAAAACATAGTTCATATTAGGCAGTAATTTACATGACCATTTTATGAAATACAACACAATCCTCCAACAAAAACTCAAAGCAGTTTATTCAATTCCCCAATTTTTTTTTGAGATTTGAGATTTGATCCTCTAATTTTCCAATCCCCAATATTTTCAACACAACCCTAGTTTTTTTTTTGTTGTGTGTGTGTGTGTGTGTGTGTGTGTGTGTGTGTGTGTGTGAGAGAGAGAGAGAGAGAGAGAAGAAGAAGAAGAAGAAGAAGAAGAAGAAGAAGAAGAAGAAGAATACCTTTGGGAGAAGATCGCCGGAGTGTGGAGATGGTGGCCGGATCCTGAAGCTCGCCGGTGCTCTCCCTTGGTCCTCGTCGTTCTCTCTCTCTCTCTATTTCTCTATTTGAGTCCTTTTCTTTTGGTAATAGTCTAAGTTCTCATACACTCTATTATTTTGGGAGATAAGTTAGTGGTGGACTCCACAAAAACTTGGTCCTCCTTTTACCAAAAAAAAGGGCCCTTCCTATAGAAGAGCTGTATATATATAGATATATATATATATATATTTTTTTAATATCAGGAGTGACAAAATTTTGGGTAAATTCTTATTGAGTGACAAAAGATTTTGCAATAGATTTGGAAGAGTGGTAGTATTCCAATTTATTCCCTAACGTATTTGATTTCAAAAAGCTACTACAACAAATCAATAAAAGTTATAGGCATGCATGTAGGCTGGGGTGAGGATTGTCATTCTTTTTTATGTTCATTAAGAAAAGCACATCCTTATTAGAGTTCTAAAATTTTCAATTATACATCCAAAAAACTTACAAGATATGTAGTTGAGGACCCAAAAATTTTCTTCATTCTTTGAGCCGGGGAATTTTCACATGTTCCTATATGCACAAGATATGATACGTCTATATTTGACCACATTTTTTTTTATTATTTTTTGGTTTCTTTGATAGACACGTCACTTGCCAGATAAGGATGCTCAGGTGTGTGCTTCGGCTATCAAAAACTTTTTAGAACTTTTCATTTTGGTAAAGTTGCTCTACTTTGTGAGTTTTAGCATCTTCATTTCGTTGATTGAGGCATGTGCACTTGATAGTTACGAGATTTCAATTTCACATTTCAGATAATGTATATGAAGTAATACCAATCTATACTTACCAACCCTCTAAAGTGTTTTTTCACTTTTTAACATTGACAATATTACCCTTTTGACACAATAACCATCTTAACATTTTAATCACATTATGTGGCACGTTAACAAGTACTCCCTCAAAGATCACCTCTTCATGTTTCTTTTCCATGTTTTGTTCAACAATTATGTTCCAGGGCTCATAATGGGAAAGCAAAACTTCAAAGGCTCAACATGCATATGGGAAATTTTATGTACAATTTCTTGACAGAGTATGGACTATGATTCATATCATACCGATCATATAGATTATATCTTTGTGAATTTTAAAACTGCATAGATTTGCGTGAATTCCAATTTTCCATGGCACATCAAATAATTTCATTGCTATAATTTTGGATAGATATTTTCATTAACCTCTTCTTCTTCTTTAGTCATTGGATTTTCAATGCCAATTCTCTGGCCTTTTGTATGTTTTCCCTCTCTTTTCTAGCTAGGCTAGAACCTAGATCCTCCATGGTGACAAGCTATAGAAGAAAGTGCTTTTTCTTGGCCATTTGATTAGCAAATGAAATGTGCAAGCTACACGCAATGGTTCAAATTTTCTATTGACTCAATTTGTCCACCCTTCTGTCCGATGGACAACTGAACCGTTTAATATAACTCCAAAGGTTGCCTTTTTTGTTTTGTAATAATTGTTGTATCAAAGGTTCTTAGTTTTCATGGATATTTGGAATTATACATTAGAACCTTTTTTTAAATTGCTGCCTAAGAACTGATATAAATATTTATTTTCTAACATGTCAAGAGTTGTCATATTATTTGGAAATGGATTTATGTACTACACAGCCCGTGCATAGCACGGGTTATCGACTAGTTATTATGCATATATATATATATATATACATACATGTTTAGGTGTTATAGTTTTGGAAACTAAAATCGTGGAAGGTATTGTTTTTGGAAACTGAAATCGTGGAAATCATGGTTTGAGATAGAGTGAATATTGCTAAAATCGAGTTCTTTTTTTTTCTTCCTCAAATTCAAAAATGATAAACGTTTAAACCATACAGCTTTCGTCAATTGCATTTTTGATTTGTGGAGGTTTACATTCGTGCTGAAGGTGGATAATTTCGCATTATATCAATTCAAAATGTGAGAAAATCGAATTAGTTTTTGTTGTGCAAAGTGACTGCGTGTTGATTCGAAGTGAAAACAAGTGAAATTTTAGAGGATATGCAAATGTTTTTCAACTTACGTGCCTGTCGCAAGTTCATTGAATTGAGAAATTATTAGTTTTAGAGTTCGTTTTGAAAGTGAGAATTTCTCACTATTAAATGAGAAAGTTCTTTGTATAAAGTGAAAAATTCTCAATTTGTCGCTGGTTCATTGAATTGTGAAGTATCATTTTAGAGTTTGTTATGAAAGTAAGAATTTCTCAGTATTAAGTGAGAAAGTTTTCAATATAAAATGAGAAATTCTCAATTTGTCGCCTGTTCATCGAATTGTGATTTTATCAGTTTTAGAGTTCGTTATGAAAATGAGAATTTCTCTGTATTAAGTGAGAAAGTATTCAGTATAAAATGAGAAATTCTCAATTAATTAAAGAATAGTCTAGGAAAATAGAAAAACGCAAAATCAGAGGCCTAAACGATGGAATTTGGCCTCAAAACCTCGAGCTTGATGCAAGGCATCAAGTTTTGCTCATCAACCCGTTTTTGATCAAATATGGGTTGTTTCGCAATTTTCTGACACTGTCGAAATTTTGGACACTATTAAATGAGAAAGCTCTCAATATTAAGTAACAATTTCTCACCTTAACATATTGGCCATATACAATTTCTCAGTTTAATTAGAAGTGAAAAAACACAAATTTTTACACCAAACAAAAACAGAAACTTCTCATTTCAACATATTGATCATGTACAATTTCTCACTTAAATTAGAAATGCGAGAAAAATAAATTTTTACACCAAACAAAACAAAAGTGAGAAATACCCACTTTTTACTCAGTAAGTGAGAAATTCTTACTATGGTAATAATACAGTGGAATCAAATGTAGGAATTTGATTTATTTGAGAAATTTCTCACTTAAATTAAAAGTGAGAAATACGAAAATTTTTATATCAAACAAAAACAAAAGTGAAAAATGCCCATTTTTATTTATACAAACTCAACCATTCACACAAAGAGTAGATCCAAAATTTCTTACTTCGATATACAAAAACGAACCATCAATCACTTATACTAGAATATTTGATGAGAAATTCACATTTTCTTGCCATCGTCGTCTTCGTCGAGTTGCTTAAAATGAAATACAAATTTTGAGTTTCTACCATATCGTAAGAAATTTACAAACAAATCTGTGAGAAATATGGGAATCACTTGATCTTCTTGAGTCATCTTCAATCACCTAAAAATCATCGGAATCGTCGGAGATATATGTAATGATTTAGAATTTCTCTAAAATTTTCCAAATAGCTTCTCTCTCTCTATATATATATATATGTGTGTGTGTGTGTGTATATTAAGGATCTGATTTTTAAAATTCAAAACCCGATATATATACATATATCGATATATATATATAGAGAGAGAGTCTACAATATATATCTACTATACTATAAGAACGAAGAAACAAGCACGTTAAAAAATATGAACTTCCTCTTTTGTCCTTCACTATACCCTAATTACTCATAACTATCTATACATCGTAAGGATATATTGATTTGTCTGAGGGTAAATATGTCATTTTGGGCAAATAGTTACATTCAAGTCAGCTCTTGAAATTTTATTTAATATAATAATGAGGTTTTAATCAACAATCTTGTGTCTAATTACATTTGGATCAACAATTTTTGGGATATTTATTATTGACTTCAAAAAAAATCAACAAAAGTGGCTATTTTGGTGGCTATTTAGGAATTGGTCACTAATATTTATAATTTGGTCAACTTCTTCTCTCAAATGAGGTTTCAATCAACAATTTGTGTCTAATTACATTTGGGTCAATAATTTTTGGGATATTTATTTTTCACTTTATAAAAAGTCAAACAAAGTGGCTATTTTAGTGGTTATTTAGGAATTGGTCACTAATATTTACAATTTGCTCAACTTCTTCTCTCAAATTTAGGATTCATATATTGTAATATGTGTAATTGCATTTAGGTCAGCAAGTTTTGGGATATTTATTATTCACATTAAACAAGTTTTAAAAAGTGGCTATTTAGGAATTGGTCACTAATTTCACATTTTGGTCAACTTCTTCTCTCAAATTTAAGCTCTGGTATATTGAAATTGTCAATTTAAGTGGCTATTTTAGTAGCTATTATTAATTGGTCACTAATATTTACATTTTGGTCAACTTCTTCCCTCAAATTCAGGATTTATAGATTGTATTTGAATATCAATTAAGGCCTACAAACACATTCATGCCCTTTTGGAGAGGAAATACCCTACTTGTGTCATTTATTTTTAGTGGTCATTTATTAGCTACCTTTACTACTTATTTATAAGATAGTCAGAATTATCAACTTCTTCCGTAAGAAGAGTTTTAGATTAAATAGTTACATTTACAATTTCCTATTTAACTGTTTTAACATCTTATGTTGATTTTTTAAAGTGGACCTTATTTTGAAATATCAAAAAAAAAAAAAAAGGAAACCTGACACTTATTTAAAAAAAATCCAAAAAAATGAAACGTTGGCACTTATTGTAGAACGGAATGAGTAATTATACCTCTCCAAAGACCTCTAATGTCAAGATTAATACACAATATATTTAGGAATACAACTATCTGACGGGCACGTGCCTTGCACGTGCACCCTCACTAGTATATATATATAAATCAAGGATCTGATTTTTAATATTCAAAACCCAATATGTAGAGAGAGAGAATCTGCAACTATATATATATATATATATGTAGAGAGAGAGAGAGAGAGAGAGAGAGAGGATAATATAGCGAATTTGTGTCTTTAGCAATACAAATGGACTAATTTTTAGATTTAGATATAGGAAGGACATATTTCTAGAAAAAGCTATGATTATGGACTAAATCCTACTTTACCCATATATATATCTAATGGGTAATGCTATGTGCACATAAAGATCTAGGCCATTCATTTCGGTGGGGCTCATGCTGAGCCCCACCGAAATGAATGGCCTAGATCTTTATGTGCACACTTTATGTGCACAAATCATTACTCATATCTAATCTAATCCAATACCCCTCCATCCCATTTTATGTGTCGCTCTTTGGGAATCCAACTATTTAAGGGGACAAAAAGAATTTACAGCTACTTTCCACAATTGCCCATAATCATTGCACTTTCTTTTTTTGTTTTGTTTTGGTGTTGATTGCAAGGAATGGTAGTTTGGGAAACTAAGTAAAATTTGCATACTAATTTAGGAAAGTGGACAACAATTTTCGGACATCCCAAAAAGGAAAGGGGGACACATAAAATGGGACGGAAGGAGTATCTAATTTCTATCTAATCTAATATGAATATATTAAAGCTGAATTTCCATTGTGCCAAGTGTCATTTTTTTGTGAATTAACGTTATTTAGTAATGTTTTATGTATTGTATATATCTAATATATCTAATCTATTATAATATCTAATTAGTAATGACCCCATGTAATGCACGAGAGAGTTAGCAAGATAAAGTATCACCTGACAAAAAACAGTTTTAAATTAAAAAAAAAACACCGAAGAAAGATATTACAAGTGATTTCAAATGATAAAAAGACGTTTTTCCATTCCAATGATGTAAGAATGAGTTTTGACAAGTTAGAACTATGAACTTAACTCAGAAACTCCGGAGTGGATATGTAAAGTTGTAATATGTAGTAAAAACTTCTTTTGTGTATGTTTGAAATGAATTAGAACTCTTGAGTTCGTGTTTTGAAGCTTCAACTTGTCAAATTTGTGTTTTGGGTGGATGTCGTTAGTGGTTTTAAGAATTGATCCAACCGAGCCTTAACTATTTCCATTATCGGGATTGTTCAAAGTTTAGCAAGACATATATATGTTCTTGTAATCTTGTTATAATTCGAAAAGATTGGACTTGAGTGTGTGTGGTTGAAGTGTTGCAAGAGGAGAAGGTTGAATGACTTCTAGGCAAAGTTCTGCCAGGGGGTCATTCAACCGGTCAAAAGAGATGGTTCGACCGGTCGAAGTAGGTCTGTGTGCTTAAGTGTTTTGCCAGAGGTTCGTTCGATCGGTCAAAGGGGACAACTCATCCGATCGAACTGACCCCTGCTTGATTGGTCTTAGCACTTCTTTTCGAAATTGTCTTAAAGGTTCTAATTTGTTCTTAGGTTCCTTTGGGTTCCTATTAACTAATATATTTTTGTTTTGAAATATAATTAACTTTTCAAATTTATACGAATTTTACGAACTCGTAGTCCAATGTCATTCAAATGAACTTTGTTTTGAAGTGTCTTTATGTTTGTACCGATGTTTTTCGCTGCTATATTCTTTTAAATGAATTGGATAAGTTTTGGTGGCGTGCCACATGTACTATTTCCGTCCATAAAAAGATAAATCGTGACATTTATTGGTATTAGAATAATACTCCCTCCGTCCCATATTGAGAGTCTCTTTTGGGAATTCCAACTTATTAAGGGGACAACCTTGATTTTGGTGAGATTTTCAACTTTCCAATATTGCCCTTTTTGAAATTCAAAATTATAGTTGCACATCAAAATAAAGAGAGGGAAAAGTTGGATGTAATAAAGGACAAATTTGGAAAGTGTGCATTAAAGTACTTTGACTTTTCAAAGAGGACTCTTAAAATGGGACATCAAAAAATGGCATCAAGGACTCTTAATATGGGACAGAGGGAGTAGGTAACAAAACAAAACTTTAAGAATCATCGATATTGAGTAGAGTGTTGAGTGATACGAAGTATACTATAAAATACATCCACACATAGTAGAAATGATTGATACATATGATACGCAATTGTAAGTACATGCATAGTACGGAGTATTTATGAGATTGACAAACGTATAAATTGAGGACGGAGACTCGTCCTCTTCTCCCATCTTCCTCTTCTTTTCTTCTTTGTCTTTAAGACTCTCACGCGGTGGCGGTGGCGGCGGCGACTCCGTCTCCATCTTCCTCTTCTATTCTCTCCCTTTGAGCTGACTTCTTAAAGCTCTGCAAGTAAGCTTCTGATCATCTCTCTCATACTCTCACAGAGACTTGTTTTGTGATAGTTTCCCTTTCTACTTCACTTTATTTATTTTTGGATAATTTACGTTCTTCATTCCTTCCCTAAGGAAAAAAAAACTTCCGCAAACGGCAAACCTTAGGGCTCAATCTCCTACCCAAATTTATTTATAGGGTTCACATTCACACACACACAGAGTTCAAACCATGGGTTCAACCATCGAAGAAGTTAGAATTTCTATTTCTGTGTTGGAGAAAGGACTAATGACTACTCGTAAGTGCTACACCTTCCCAAAACCCTCTTGCAGAGGCCACCGCTCCAAAGAAGAAGTACGTGAAGCAGCCAAGCGGTACAACGTCGATACAAGTTTGTATTTGGTAGCTCAACAGGGCGACCTATTGGCGGTGAAGAAGATTCTCGATGGCATTGATTATAAGATGGTTGGGACTTTGATGAGTGGGGTCGACATTGATGCCAAAGTTGTGGAGATTAGAGCTTCGGTAGTGAATGAGGTGAGCGAATTGGGAGATACGGCACTGTACACTGCAGCATGCAGAGAGAGGTCATCTTGAGGTTGTGAATGAGCTGTTGAAGTATTCTAATAAGGAAAGCATTGATGCTTTGCAAATAGCTGCAATTCGAGAACACCATGGTGATTATCTCAGCTTTGTTATTTATTACTAAATCTATTCATTTCTTGATTGGATTTGGTTCTCTCTTTTTTTTTTTTTTTGAATAATTTTCTTGTTCACTGGTAATTATCTTGTGGGTAAATTACATTTTACACACCTGTAGTCAAGGACCCAGGTTTTTTGGTTGGGGGCTGACTATAAGGGTTCGAGAGTAGAACCTCGGAGGCAATTTTTTTTTGGGTCCAATTACATATAATTACGAGTAAAACTGTAGAATTGTATATAGAATTGGTTTAACACCCCTAATTTGGGGTAAATCATGTAATTTTTTAGGGCGCCTATTTTTAAAATCTATAAAATTATACGTGATTCTGTAATTTCCAAAATCCCGGGGGGCTGTGCCACCCTTGGCTTGTACCTGTGTCCGCCCATACCTGTAGTTTGGGTGTGATGTCATTTTGAGTTTCAATTTTATCACTTTAGTCCTTACAATTTCAGTTTAGGTTCAGTGTAGTTCATTCATGAAAATCTTCTACAATTTTTTTTTGATAGAAATAGGTTATATGATGCATGCGTGAGGTATCAATAGGGGCATAATGCTAAATTTACTTAGATAAATTACACTTTTACACACCTATATTGAAACTAAATCTGTCAAAAATTTTAAGAGAACTAGAATGTAACCCGCACATTTTTCATGAGAACGTTAACATGTTTCAGAATTGCTATCTTACCTAAACATGCAATAATAATTTACACGAGCCATTATAAGCAATCAAGTACAAAGGTACTCTCAAAACTCTAATAAAGCACAAATGCTTTTTTTTTTTTGTCCTCTTCTTCTAATATCTCTTACTCAACAATACGCTTAATAATCTTATTAAGATATCAGCCCATCACTCCATTTACACATATTCATGTCTCATTTGTAGCACTTATGAATAACATTTTATAAATTTGCCAGATATTCATTTTGTCCGCAAGCTAATTTGCAGCTTCAACTTATCCTTCACTTCTCTTCCTTAAAAAAGATTCAATTTACTTCTTCACATGCTTCGTAGCTGCTGCACTTCGGTCTGCTTCTTTGTCCTGTAGCTTCCAAGGGAGGCAGCAGCCCCCACCTCATAGCACGGCATGAAGATCCTTAGCAAAAAAAGTCACAGCATGAAGAAGCTGAACTCTTCCATTATGCTACTTACAAATAATGACTATAACAAAATAATAGCAAATGAAGGGGATAACCTGATAGAAACATAAACTTGTTAAAATAAATCACTCGATTCAAGTTGTTGTATAGCTTCTAAATTTCTATTCGAAAAAGTATCACACCCAATAATCTTTTTCCGCCAACCAACATAACCAAAACATTAGTTTTGAACTTTCACCTGTAATAGAATGTTAAAAAGAGTAAAAAAAAATTTCCATACCTTTCTAGTGAAGTCGTATAAGTTAGATTCTTTCCTTCAAAACTACAATAATAAGATTCGAAGATGCAATTCCGGGGTGTACAAAGTAGTTCCTGTTCTGGCATGGCTTTGAACATACAGTTTGCAGGACCAATTGGTCCAATTTGGTAGTGGAGCTGCAAGGGTCAGAGGATGATCAATTGGGGTGGAATTGCTTTTTAGGTCCCTTAGCAGTGTCATGTAACTGGTCTTTTTTGATAGTTGTTGTGGGCTGCCCTGTGTTTCATTTTTTTAGATTGGCAGCTCTTGTTTTTTTGTTGGGGGCTGTTTTTGGATGGAAGTTTTTTGGACTAAAGGGCAATCTTTGTAAATTTTCATCTATTGCTGTTAAAAAAAAGAAAGAAAAAGAAATGATTAGAAGATGCAATAACTTAAGAAGGGAAATTAAGAACCCAAAAAAAAGGATGGAAAAATAAGTCAAGAAATGGTGGTTAGACATGTGCTTATGCAATTCAAAGATTGAAGCTGGATATTTTCCAAGGTAGCACATTTTTTATACTAATTAATAGATTTAAGTCCTATTAAAGTCTGCTGGGTATTTATATGTGTTGGTACCAATGATTGAAGTAATTGCAGTCCATTAGTCTTCTCTAGACTTTGACTGCATGGAGAACATTAGGTGTTTAATGTCTTGAAAGTATAATAGTTATAAATGTCCAAGTAGTAGAGTTCTATATATATATATATTGTATTGAATAGAAGGAGAAGGCTGATTTTATTGGACAATACTTGACAACAATTTTCTATTTCAGCCCTTCGTGGCTTTCTGCAGATTTTATCTTGCATCATACGCACTCATTGATCATTACATGGGTCATTATGATCACTTGCTTTTGTGCTTTCCCAATCCCATCCCATCCCATCCTATATCCAAACCGTAACCAAATATTCAGTGTAACTCATCTTTTCCCTAACACTTCCCCTGTTTCTTCAATAGTGCATTTGTCTTTTCCTAAGTGACTCGCATTTTCCATCTCATAGAGCGTATCCTTCTCACAAAGGAAAAAAACAAACAAACAAAATCAAACCAAACGAAAGAAGCTACAGTCTATCCCAATCTACCCAACCATTAGACCAAAGGCTACAAAGATGAAAGCACCATAATGAACCAAATTCTGAGGAAATCAAGGCAATCCATAAAGAAAGCCAAATAATATATATGCAGGATAGGGAGGAACCTAAAGCAACTCAAGCATGATAACATATCAAATTTAGCAGCAGCCAAAACCTTTGAAAATAATAGCAGAAAATGTATACCAAATTACTATATCAAAAAATGTACAGAGTGAAAATGTGCTAACCACAATGAGTATCTGTTATAAAGGAATTTTTTTTTTTTTTTAAAGAAAAGCAACAGAAGGAAGAAAATGTAAAAAAAGAACAGAAACCAGATGAGCTATAAAAATTCAAAAGCATAAAATGGAAGATAAAGTCAGAGGAGGGTATGAAACCCCGGTTGGGAGGTAGAGTATCCTTCTTAGTTTCCATCAATTTGAACTGTCAAAATTGTAAGATTACTTGTTATAGTGTCCACAATAATCTCAACATCAAATCTCAATAACTCCTTGATGATTGCGATTCGCTTATAAGTACTGCACATTTTTGTCCAAATTCTTTTCCCACACTTGTTCAACTCTAGTCACTTTTTTCTTTAGATTAACTCTTTACGTATATCAGGCCCTGAGGGCCTTGTGTTAAATTCAAGCATTTAGATGCTTATGCTCTACAACATGGCCAAAAGTTTTTGAAGAATCCCAACTGGAAGAAAATAAAATGTAGCTGAAAATCTAGTGTATTTCTGAGTTGATCTTACTTGAAAATAATGTCCGATAGTACTCATTAGTTTGTCCTCCCACCTGTTGCCTTGCAACTATTCTCTGAGAGAGAGAGAGAGAGAGAGAGAGAGAGAGAGAGAGAGAGAGAGAGAGAGAGAGAGAGAGAGAGAGAGAGAGAGTTGAGTTACTAAGATGGGACAGGTAGAGGTGGAGAATCTATTTCCCCATTGTAAAGCAATTTGGCATTCATGAATGACATAAAAGTGTACACATATCAAGTCTATCTATTTTGATAAACGGACCTCCTCCATATAATTTCATGAGCACTTATTCCATTTTGTTATTGTCTGTTCACTATCAGTGGCACTGCTTGGAGGTAGCTTATTCACGTGATCTTTTAAAACCACCATTTTATCTATACTCTTCAACAACTAACTGTCTGTAAAGAGAGTTTTGATTTTTCACAAGCTCTTTAAAAAACCTTACTGTCAAGTTCTTGATGTTTATGCCAAAATAGAGTTGTGGTCTCTTTATTTGACTAAATTATGATACAGTGTCATCCCGAAGAGTGTCATTTTTTTTTTCACTTGTCATGAACCGAAAGGAACACGTGTCGTTTTAGGCTCCTTATACCAGCTTTGCTCATTTGGAATTTTTTGATTAATATCCTTATTTTCCCACTCTATACAAATGCGTGTAGTGTATACATGTACAAACTTTCTAGGGGAAGAACAAGGTAAACTAATATTAAAGTCTAAATATTTCCAATAGAAGAAATAAGCTGGTCCCAAATCTATAGTCACACTTACCCATTACCTCTCTCACTCTTGAGCATGGCCTATTTGTTTGAGTATTGATGCTATGCAAGCAAGAATTTAAGCATATGCTTGCATACCTTTTAATATATGACATCCATTTGTCCCAGTGGACTCATGTGCAAACATCAGGTAGCCCATCTTTAAATTAGGTGGGAAGAAATCTTTAAACTAAATCTATTTGAACAACTAAGTAAAACAAGTAAAATACGTTGAATAATTTCACTTATAAATTCTAGTGCACAAACTACTTTTCTCCTTTTTTGAAGTACTGAACACTACCCAATATAGACAAATTCTAAGACAAATCAATGAAAACCTGCAAGTTTGAATGCATTCAGCATGAATTCTTCATGTTTAGCAATGCCAAATAAGCACATAACAAAAGGAAAACTCAAGGGAATTACTTTTACTTTCCACTTTCTTTTCCTTTAATGAATACAAAACTAAAGGGAAAACACAAGACCTTTAAGACTGCATCAAATTTACCCTTTGTTCTCATTCTTATGACCTGTAGCATGGCAGCAAACATTACTAAGTAGAAATATCTTGAACAGTGTATTATACACTTGATTCTTCCATTCCATGAACTCACTTGTCCATGTACCAAAAAAAAAGTACAGCAAAAATTTTCAGTTTTCTTATGTGGCACAATCTCGTTGGAGCCCTACAAATTTTATAAAATTAAGAGGAAATGTACGCATCCTTTTACAAATTTTTCATCGATTCAAACTCCAATATTAAGGACACAAAGAATATTGAAAATTGAATGAGGAAAAACAAAAATCTATCAATTTACCGGCAACCGCGATGGTTAGTATGAGCGGCGCAGCAAAACAAAATTTTCCCATTTCCGGCGGCCTACAACATAAAATCAAAAGCAAAAAAACGAAAATTCAATTGACTATAGTAGAAGTAAAGCAAGAAATAATATAAGTACATATATACATACATGTATATGTGTGTGTGTGTGTGTGTGTGTGACTTTGTGTACCATAGCAAACCGAAGTCAGGTTTTCCAAGAGGGAAGCGAGGGAGCATTACCGGAGATGAAACCGGCACTGAGCCCGGTATGTACGCTCTCCCTTCCGTGATCTTCCATTTCAGCGACCAAGTTTTTTTTTATAATTATTTTATTATTATTATTTTTTTCCAGCTTTACTGCCTTGCACAGCTGCACTTGCACATCCTAACAACTATAGCTATTCCTCTTCTACATTTATTGCCTAGCAGAATGTGCAACACACCAAGTTTTCCTTTTAGTTATAGTAATAGATAGATAATAGATGTGTCCCTGTCTTTTCCCAACCACCTATTCCCAATGCTTCTCTGTTTCTCTCTCTCTCTCTCTCTCTCTCTCTCATATCTATCTATCTCTCTATTATCTATCATAACCCCTTGGTTTTTTTTCCTCTTCTTTTAGTGTTTATTTTTTTTTTGTTGTCCTTTTCTTATGATAGATAGATACAAGAGAATACCTTCCAGCAACATTTCTTGACCTTTGGGGTTCCGTAGTAATTCAAAAGCCACATGTGTATCTCTCTGATTCTCTCCTTTGGGGTTCCATTATTCACCATTTTATTTTGAAAGTTTTTTTTATAGCCATATTGTTTATTTTGTTTTGGAAGTTAAAGCTCTCTACCTGGAGAGAAAAGCTAACATGGTAAGCTTTCTTTTATCTTCATATGATTTGTCCCGCAGTATGTGTATATATGATATACATATTTTTCTTAACTTTTACTTTGTCATAGTTTGTTAGCATTGTTATCCACTGCCTATTTACCTCTGCTCTAATTGTGATTATCAGTTTTGCTTAATTGATTTTTGTTTCACAGTAAAAGGAAACTCGATTGTCTCTTTTGAAGTAGTATGGAGCACGGAAAATAATTGTTTCACTCACTAATCAAAAAAGGTATCTTCATTCTATTTTATGTAATATTCCTTCTTTCTTATTTATTATTATTTTTTTTATGGACCTACTTCGTTTGATTTCACATTATAGAATAGGTTCTGATAATCTAAATGTGTTGGGATACAAATACGATAAGCACCTTCTCTTTATAGGAACCGTTTAAGATACATAGAATATATGTGTGGATATTAACCTTTATGGTGATGCGTACTTCAAGGACTAAACGAGATATGTCACTGTTTAAACACGCCCCCACACTCCCACATAGAGAGAGATTGATGTCTCACATAGGTTGGGTATCTAAGATTCTACTGTTTTCTGATATAATCAAAGTTGAGGAGTTGAGGTGGTCTTTTTTTTTTGCTGGGCAATTTAAGGGTTAACACACACATACTTTTAGTTTGGTTGATCTATTGCATTTTGATTCCCTTAGATATCAATTTTCTCTTCTTAGATACACATTTACTCTTCTTTTTTCTTTTTCCCTACCATTTCGTTTTGGCCTATGCTTTGGTGACACTCAAATTTTTACAACAATAGACTTGCTTCTGTTGCTATGTGTTCCTGTTTTTTGATAATTTCTGTGCATTGCACGAGTTTGAATAATTGCTAATGCTTATTCGTTCTGCAAGCTCTTTTGTGAATGTAAGATGATCTAAGATGAAGACAAAGGCTCTTCTCTAGCCACAACATGTTTATCACTTGTAGATTTCTGTCCTGATCTCGGAATTAAATATGATCTGTATGTTGTCGAGCCAGCGCATTTATAATGATTGGTTTTAGAGCTTGATATACATTGCTACCCTCAGTCTCTAATAGCTTAAGCTTTTGGAGGAACTGGTGACTTAATATGGTATCAGAGTTTTGTTTGTGGGAGGTCTTGTCTTCAGGTCTTGGCTTCAAGTCTCTCATCCCCTTCTGGTTTGTTTATTGTTTGTCTCCATCATGATGACGTCATGTTTATTGCCTCTCCACGGTCAAGACAGATCGGATGGCTGGGCCCATTCTCTAGTAGTTTAAGATTTTGAAGCCACTGTTGACTTAGCAATATTTATTTTAATTTTTTGTTGTTGCAGCCATTGTCCAAGTGCTATCAGAAAGGCTAAGCAAAACAATTGGCCCATGGAATGCAACTCCTTTTACCCGCTATGATACAGTAAGAGCTAACGAACTGAACCCACCAAGGGATGAATTGAGGACAGCAACGACACAGATAAAGAAAGAGTTCGAAAAACTCCATCGACAAGGAAAGAATAACGCCACCAACTTGATGGCCGTGCTCTTCGCATCAGTTACGTTCGCAGCTATTTTCACCGTGCCTGGTGGGGATAAAAATGATGGATTGGCCTTGGTGGTTAGCCGTGGTGCGTTTATGATTTTCTTTCTGTGTAATGCTACTGCTTTTTTTACGTCCCTGGCCGTTGTGGTGGTTCAGAATACAGTGATTGGAGGTGAGACAGAAGCCAATAGAAGGGTTGTTGAGTTAATTAACAAGTTGATGTGTTTAGCTTCTGTTTGCACTTTTGTGTCGTTTATGGCTTCGTCTTATATTTTGGTTGGCCGGCGGCACGAGTGGGCTGCAGGTTTGGTTACGGGGATGGGAGGAGTAATTATGGCTGGTGTGCTTGGCACTGTGACTTATTATGAGGTGGAATCAAAGAGAGAGAAGCTGGAGTAATTAATGAGAATATTTTGCTGAAAAAGTCTCTTCGTTGAAACATACATCAAGTTGGATATTGAAAAACATCCCAACCATATTGAATATGGGTGTGAATAATTGCTAATGTTTATTCGTACTACAAGCTCTTTTGTGAATGTAAGATGATCTCAGATGGTGACAAAGGCTCTTCTCGAGCCACAAACGTGTTTATCACTTCTGGATTTCTGTCCTGATCTCGAAATTAAATACGATCTGTATATTGTTGAGCCAACGCATTTATAATGATTCATTTTAGAACTAGACATACATTGCTACCCCCGGGGCGGTTCAATACATTTTGTGGCCTTAGGCGAAGATCTAAATAAATAACTTTACAGTAATGTTATACTTTCCAAATTCACATCTCAAACGGTATGCAGTAGGATTCTACTAGCTAAAATGATGGAGTACTTCAATATTATCTAATCAAAATTCAGTTGACCCATTACCACATTATTTGAAATAAAAATTTAAAATTAAGATTTAAGAAGCATACTCATAACTTTAATATCATTATTAGTATAATTTTTATAACTACAAGAGCAATCTATTAGAACATAACTTAGGAAAGGTTAGTGTAAAGTATCCAATTTTTTAATATTTTTATTCTGCCCCCAAACCCATACACTTTCCTTGGTACTTCCTTCCTTCTCTTTTTTTTTTTGTTGTTTTTGTTTGTTTGTCCTTTTTCTATCAATGTCTTCCTCATTCCTTCCCCATGACTCACTTTCCACACAAATCTGAGAGCTCCATCTCCACCCCCAAATTCATTTCTAGAGTTCACATGCAGACACACTCAGTTCAAACATGGCTTCAACCCATACACTCTCCGTGTAGCTTTCTTTCTATTTCACTTTTTTTTTAGGCTATCATTTACCTTCTTCATTCCTTCCCCTTCTAGTTTCCTTTCTACTTCACTTTTTTTTTTCCCCCTTTCCGTTTGGGGGGATTCTTCCCCTTCCATGTAGTTTCTGTTGGAAAATTAAATACTACAGTAATAAATTGTGTTTTTAGTGTAATGTTAAACAGACCTTTAGTCGAATGGTGGTGACACTGGAGAGTTTATGACCGTTGACAAACAGCCTCTTACAACCCCTCCCCCCCTCTCTCTCTCTCTATATATATATAGGGTAATTCTTTGGTAACAACTTACATATAACTTTCATACAACCTCCTAAAAGATGTCTTTCTCTCTCCTGTGTCATTGTGGGGTCCAGTGACATCACAGGAGAGAGATAGACACATCTTTTTAGGAGGTTGTATTAAAGTTGTCACCAAAGAATTACTCATATCTACTATACTATAAGAACGAAGAAACAAGCACGTCAAACAATATAAACTTCCTCTTTTGTCCTTCACTACACCCTAATTACTCATATAACTATCTATACATCGTAATGATATATTGATTTGTCTGAGGTTAAATATGTCATTTTGGACAAATAATTACATTCAAGTCAGCTCTTGAAATTTTATTTAATATAATAATGAGGTTTTAATCAACAATCTTGTGTCTAATTACATTTGGATCAACAATTTTTGGGATATTTATTATTGACTTCAAAAAAATATATACTAGTGAGGGTGCACGTGCAAGGCACGTGCCCGTCGGATAGTTGTATTACTAGATATATTGTGTATTAATCTTGACATTAGAGGTCTTTGGAGAGATATAATTACTCATTCCGTTTTAAAATAAGTGCCAACGTTTCATTTTTTTTTTGATATTTTTAAAATAAGTCACATTTCCTGTTTTTTTTTTTTTTTTTGATATTTCAAAATAAGGTCCACTTGTAAAAATCAACATAAGATGTTAAAACAGTTAAATAGGAAATTGTAAATGTAACTATTTAATCTAAAACTCTTCTTACGGAAGAAGTTGATAATTCTGACTATCTTATAAATGAGTAGTAAAGGTACCTAATAAAGCGCCACTAAAAATAAATGACACAAGTAGGGTATTTCCTCTCAAAAAAGGCATGAATTTGTTTGTAGGCCTTAATTGATATTCAAATACAATCTATAAATCCTGAATTTGAGGGAAGAAGTTGACCAAAATGTAAATATTAGTGACCAATTAATAATAGCTACTAAAATTGCCACTTAAATTGATAATTAAATATACCAGAGCTTAAATTTGAGAGAAGAAGTTGACCAAAATGCGAAATTAGTGACCAATTCCTAAATAGCCACTTTTTAAAACTTGTTTAAAGTGAATAATAAATATCCCAAAACTTGCTGACCTAAATGCAATTACACATATTACAATATATGAATCCTAAATTTGAGAGAAGAAGTTGAGCAAATTGTAAATATTAGTGACCAATTCCTAAATAACCACTAAAATAGCCACTTTTTTGACTTTTTAAGAAGTGAATAATAAATATCCCAAAAAGTATTGACCCAAATGTAATTAGACACAAATTGTTGATTGAAACCTCATTTGAGAGAAGAAGTTGACCAAGTTGTAAATATTAGTGACCAATTCCTAAATAGCCACCAAACTAGCCACTTTTGTTGACTTTTTTTGAAGTCAATAATAAATATCCCAAAAATTGTTGATCCAAATGTAATTAGACACAAGATTGTTGATTAAAACCTCATTATTATATTAAATAAATTTTCAAGAGCTGATTTGAATGTAATTATTTGTCCAAAATGACATATTTACCCTCAGACAAATCAATATATCCTTACGATGTATAGATAGTTATATGAGTAATTAGGGTGTAGTGAAGGACAAAAGAGAAAGTTCATATTTTTTGACGTGCTTGTTTCTTCGTTCGTATAGTAGACTAGTGAGGGTGCACGTGCAAGGCACGTGCCCGGATAGTTGTATTTTTAGATATGTTGTGTATTAATCTTGACATTAGAGGTCTTTGGAGATGTATAATTACTCATTCCGTTCTAAAATAAGTGCCAACGTTTAATTTTTTATTTTGGACATTTTTAAAATAAGTGTCACGCTTCCTTTTTTTTTTTGATATTGCAAAATAAGGTCCACTTTTAAAAATCAACATAAGATGTTAAAACAGTTAAATAGGAAATCGTAAATGTAACTATTTAATCTAAAACTCTTCTTACGGAAGAAGTTGATAATTCTGACTATCTTATAAATTAGAAACAATGGTACCTAATAAAGCGCCACTAAAAATATATGACACAAGTAGGGTATTTCCTCTAAAAAAGGGCATGAATGTGTTTGTAGGCCTTAATTGATATTCAAATACAATCTATAAATCCTGAATTTGAGGGAAGAAGTTGACCAAAATGTAAATATTAGTGACCAATTAATAATAGCTACTAAAATAGCCACTTAAATTGACAATTTAAATATACCAGAGCTTAAATTTGAGAGAGGAAGTTGACCAAAATGTGAAATTAGTGACCAATTCCTAAATAGTCACTAAAATAGCCACTTTTTAAAACTTGTTTAAAGTGAATAATAAATATCCCAAAACTTGCTGACCTAATGCAATTACACATATTACAATATATGAATCCTAACTTTGAGAGAAGAAGTTGAGCAAATTGTAAATATTAGTGACCAATTCCTAAATAACCACTAAAATAGCCACTTTTTTTTAACTTTTTATGAAGTGAATAATAAATATCCCAAAAATTATTGACCCAAATGTAATTAGACACAAATTGTTGATTGAAACCTCATTTGAGAGAAGAAGTTGACCAAATTGTAAATATTAGTGACCAATTCCTAAATAGCCACCAAAATAGCCACTTTTGTTGACTTTTTTTAAAGTCAATAATAAATATCCAAAAATTTGTTGATCCAAATGTAATTAGACACAAGATTGTTAATTAAAACCTCATTATTATATTAAATAAAATTGTAAAAGCTAACTTGAATGGAATTATTTGTCCAAAATAACAGATTTACCCTCACACAAAGTAATATATCCTTACGATGTATAAATAGATATATGAGTAATTATAGTATAATGAAGGGCAAAAGAAGAAGTTCATATTTTTTGACGTGCTTGTTTCTTCTTTTTATACTAGATTAGATAGATATAGTAGATATACATACATGGGTCTTGTGCATTCATTTTCCCATCCTTTCTACTTCACTTTTTGTTGTTTTGGGCGGTCATTTTCATTCCTCCCCTTGACTGACTTTCCACACAGAAGAAAAACACTTCCGCTAAAGGCAAACCTCAGAGCTCAATCTCCAACCCAAATTCATTTATAGGGTTCACACACACACACACACACACACACACAGAGTTCAAACATGGGTTCAACCATCGAAGAAGGAAGTATTTCTCTTTCTGTGTTGGAGAAAGGACTAATGACTACTCATACTACACCTTCCCAAAACCCTCTTGCTGAGGCCACCGCTCCAAAGAAGAAGTACGTGAAGCGGGTCATGACCGGGCGGCACAACGATACGAGTTTGCATTTGGCAGCTCAACAGGGCGACCTATTGGCAGTGAAGAAGATTCTCGATGACATTGATTCTCAGATGGTTGGGACTTTGAGTGGGGCTGACTTTGATACCGAAGTCGCGGAGATTAGAGCTTCGGTAGTGAATGAGGTGAACGAACTGGGAGAGACGGCGCTGTTCACTGCAGCAGAGAGAGGTCATCTTGATGTTGTGAAAGAGTTGTTGAAGTATTCGAACAAGGAAAGTATTACAAAGAAGAGTCGGTCTGGGTATGATGCTTTGCATATAGCTGCAAGACAAGGACACCATGGTGATTATCTCAGCTTTGTTATTTATTACTCAAATCTATTCATTTCTTGATTGGATTTGGTTCTATTTTTTTTTTTTTTTGAATAATTTTCTTGTTTAGTGGTAATTATCTTGTAGTCATGGACCCAGGCTTTTTGGTCGGGGCTGACTATGAGTTTATGAGGGGATCGGGTGTAGGACAGCACTTCTGAGACATTTTTTTTAGGTCTACCTACATATAATTATGAGTAAAAATGTAGAATTGTACATAGAATTGGATTAGCACCCATAATTTGGGGTAAATCTAGGGGGCTTATTTCTAAAATTGTTAAATATTACATATAAATATAGTATTTTCAAAAGTCCAGGGGGACTGTGTCTAAACCTTTCTAAACCCATAAAATATTAAATGTAAATTTAGAATTTTTAAAAGTCAAAGGGGCTGATTGAATTTTAGGAGGGTTTATTTCTAAAATCTATAAAATATTATATATGATTCTGTAATTTCCAAAAGTCCGGGGGGCTGTGCCACCCCTGGCTTGTACCTGCGACCACCCAATACCCATGCCTGTAGTTTGGGTGTGATATCAGTTTGGTCCCTATAGTTTCACATTTATAACTTTAGTCCTTTCAATTTCAGTTTAGTTTCAATGTAGTCCATTCATGAAAATTTCCTATAATTTTCTTGAGAGAAATAGGTCATATGATGCATATGTGAGGTATCATTAGGGACATAATGGTAAATTTACTTAGAGAAATTACATTTTTACACACCTATATTGAAACTAGATCTGTCAAAAATTTTAAGAGAATTTGA
The DNA here is from genome assembly GCA_033977485.1 of Hydrangea macrophylla. Classification (NCBI taxonomy): domain Eukaryota; kingdom Viridiplantae; phylum Streptophyta; class Magnoliopsida; order Cornales; family Hydrangeaceae; genus Hydrangea; species Hydrangea macrophylla. The sequence goes on from CM066999.1 coordinate 29,687,708, forward strand.
TGAATGGAGTATATTCAACCTAAAATAAAACTGTAAGGATGAAAATGACAAAATTGAAACTGTCCAAAGTGAAATTACACCCAAACTATAAGGATGTGAAATGTAATTTACCCTTATCTTGTTCTCCTTAAAATACTGAGCTTAGTGAAAGTCTAGAACAGATAAGATCATACCATTGATGAAGCTGAGTACCTCTGCAATTTGGGTTCCCTGTTTCTCTGTCCCTGATTTGTTTTAAAGACATCCCAACCTTTATTCCAATAACAATCTGAAAATTTTCTTTTCGTTGAAACATACATCAAGTTGGATATTGAAATACATCCCAACCATATTGAATATGGGTATTAATAATTGCTAATGCTTATTCGTTCTGCAAGCTCTTTTGTGAATGTGAGATGATCTAAGATGACGACAAAGGCTCTTCTCTAGCCACTGCATGTTTATCACTTCTAGATATCTGTCCTGATCTCGGAATTAAATATAATCTGTATATTGTCGAGCCAGCACGTGTATAATGATTCGTTTTAGAGCTAGATATACATTGTTACCCTCAGTCTCTATTAGCTTAAGCTTTTGGAGGAAATGATGACTTAACATGGTATCAGAGCCTTGTTTGTGGGAGGTCTTGGCTTCAAGTCTCTGACCCCTTCTGGTTTGTTTATTGTTTCTCCATCATGATGGTGTCTTGTTTATTGCCACTGCATGTTCGAGATAGGTTGGGCGGGAGCAGGGCCGGTCCTGAGTACTTGGAGGCCCGGGACGAACTATTAAAAGGGAGGCCCTTATATGGGGGTTCAGGGGCAGTGCCCCCGAGGCGATTTTTTTGAGGTCTACTTATATATAATTGGCAATTTTTTTATGGTTTACTTATACATAATTGGCAATTTTTTTGGGGTCTACTTATAATATGAGTCTTTTTGTGAAACTTAAACATTGTATGGTATCTTTTAAAATTCTAGAGGGGTCTATTTCTAAAACATAAAAAATTTTTACACTAAAAATGAATTTTCAAAATTCTAGAGCCTTTACTTTTGAGTTTTATATACATGTATATTAATATATAAGTAGTTGATGACACTAAATTGCGCCTTGGGGGAGGCTTAAATGTAAAATACTAAAAATCTCAAAGTAAAAATGTAATTATGAAAATTTCATGGGGGCCCTCAAAATTTTGTGAACTTGAGTGGCCCGGGGTGGTTGCCCCTTTGGCCCTCCCTTTGGGCCCGCCATGGGCGGGAAGGAATGTGGTAGAGCTTGATGTACATTGTTGGGTTGGGCCCATTCTCTTGTAGTTTAATCTTTTGGAGCAAATGTTGACTTAGCAATATTTATTTTAATTTTTTTGTTGCAGCCATTGTCCAAGTGCTATTAGACCTTGATCCAGGGCTAAGCAAAACAGCCTGCTTATCGAATACAACCCCTCTTATATCTGCGGCAACAAGAGGGCATACAGCTGTAGTCATTGAGCTTCTATCAAAGGATTCTAGCTTGTTGGAGATTTCTAAATCCGATGGGAAAAATGCGTTGCATTTAGCTGCCAGACAGGGCCATGTTGATGTTGTCAAGGCATTGCTCGACAAAGATCCACTACTTGCAAGAAGGCCAGACAAGAAAGGGCAAACTGCATTGCATATGGCTGCAAAAGGGCTTAGCCTTAAAGTGGTGGAATTGCTTCTTGAGGCTGATGCAGCTATAGTGTTGCTACCAGACAAGTTTGGTAACACAGCCTTACATGTCGCTACCCGGAAAAAACGTTCCGAGGTATATTTTGGTGAATCTACATTTTCATCTTTCAATGTCCTTTTTTAATTGAAGATTATTATCAAGCATTGTTGTTAGAATCAGTCTATTCGTACCAGTTTTCATACAATCGAATACGATTCATAATTTCTAACTTTGAAGCTTTTAAGTGAGAAACTTTCAACATCTTGAGCCATGATACTGCATCCTTCGATTTATGAGTCCAATTGTATGAGTTGATTTGAGTTTCATACTACCTGATACGATTTGCGATTCATAGTTATGAACTTTGAACTTTTAAGTTTTAAGTGAATGCTTTCAACATATTGAGCCTTGAGATGGCATAAAAGTTAGGGTTAAGTTGTTTTGTCCATTTTAAGCATTGCACATGTGTTTCTACATGAATACAATACACATATTTTCTATTAAATAAAAAGGTAAACATTGAGGATTTGAAAACCATGCTGTCAAGTATTGATATGGATTTATCTGCTCCATTTTCATAGATACTATATTTTCGGCTTGTTATAGTTTTGTCCTAATCTATCTATTTGTTAGACCTTCATGTCAGTCTTTTATTTGTTACTTTTTATTTGGACCAAAATTATATGTATCACACTGAGTAATGACTTTCACTCTTTCTGAAACACGTGGGATTTTGCAAAAAAGAATGAATAAGCTTTTGTGAATTATTCTCTGTGTTTACAAAATCTTCTTATTCAAAATCTTTCGATGTCTTTTTCGTATGTAAACATGTTGCACAAATCTCTTGTAGGTTTCCCATACCATGAGTGTTATATTACATGGAAACTGTTGTGCTGAATGGTGCATTTGGAATATTAGTGGAGCCGAACTGAGCCGAGCTCTTGTATTCAGTCCTAGTTTGGAATGGAAGTGACTTTTTTCTCGAAGAACATATACCAATATTCATAGGCTATAGAGATGAAGTGAGATGAGAAACAAAGAGGGGGCAGCGATGGAGATAGAAGGGATAATTAGATTTCAGTTAGCTTTTTCTGTGTAAAATTTAATTCTTTGAAATTGAAAAAACGTGAACTTTTTGTGTAAAATTTAAAGTCAAAAGTCATAATGTTTTACACAACATTAAGAACAACTTTTATAAAATTGGGAGCTGCTCTTCAAAATGCACCGGTGCGGAAGGGTGATATGATTGTAGTTAATGGAAATGCTAGGGGGAGGGGACGACCTAAACGGACATGGGAGACACTATAGTGAAAAACGATATGAATTTATTTAATTTAACTGAGCATATAGCTCTTGATCGAACGGAATGGCGTAAAAGGATTCATAAAGCCGACCTTAATTGATTGGGACACAAGGCTTGGTTTGGGAGCAACTCTTCAAAATATCGAGAGCAACTCATCCTAATGTTAGGACCAACTATGTATGTAGACACACACACGCGGGCGAGACCCGGCCTCAAAAAGCCAGTTGAGGCCGGGGGGAACAGTGAGCAAAGCCAAACGTTCCCTCCGGTCCCTGAAAGGGAACTCTATAATCTCTCCCTCCCTTTGGTCGGGATAGATTGCAGAGTTACCTCCGGAGGGGGCCTTACGGCCTGATCCTCCGGATTAACTCGTCTTTTAGACATCGTTTAATCCTCTGGTTCTCAAGTTCTCGCTACACTCTAACTTTCGACTGAGCTATTAACTCGTCTTTCAGACTTCGTTTAATAGCTTGTCTCGGAGCAATTCATCACAATGTTGGGAGCAACTTGTCACAACGTTACGAGCACCTTTCACAACGTTTTGGGGCATGTTTACTACGTGCAAACATGAAGTCGACTAAAACATAAATCAACTCTTCAAAAGTTGATGCTTTTTTTTTTAATTTGTTGATGATTTTTTAGTGTTTTTAATTATTATTGATATTTTTTCAATTTTTAAAAAGTAATAGACTGACTTCTAATTTTGCCACATAAAGTTGACTGAAAGTCTGAAATTCAATTATCCCAAGATAAAAATATGGAAGAGTGAGAGTTATTAGTTGGAGCATGGAGTTTTGTCAACCTCCAAGTCATGTCCTTGTATACAAAATACTATCTCCAACTTGAAAATGGAAGCAATCAAGATTTGCTTTTTCGAATAAGTTTTGTTTTGTATTAGAATGCGTCTTTTTTAGAGTAGTTGAAAATGAAATAACCGTTGAGAATGCATTCCACAAATGTCACTCTAGACACACCCCAACTTTGAGCTTGTAGACTTTGTAGCATACCGTGGAAGTTTATTTCTCAATTTTCTCCCTGATAAGATTTTACCTGATTCAGTATTGATTCCTTTTAGCGTTTCCCTTGCAGATAGTGGTGGTGTTGTTACGCTTCCCTGATACCAATGTTAATGCACTGACCAGAGATCACCAAACAGCTCTCGATATAGCCGAAGCGCTTCCTTCCTCTGAACAATCCATCGGCATTAAAGTAAACCTTACCCGCTATGGTGCAGTAAGAGCTAATGAACTGAACCAACCAGTGGATGAATTGAGGAAAACAATGACACAAATAAAGAAAGAGCTCGAAAAACTCCATCGACAAGGAAAGAATAACGCCACCAACTCGATGGCCGTGCTCTTCGCATCAGTTACGTTCACAGCTATTTTCACCGTGCCCGGTGGGGATAACGATGATGTAATGGCCGTGATGTTTAGTCGTGCTGCTTTTATGATATTCTTTATCTGTAATGCTACTGCTTTTTTTACGTCCCTGGCCGTTGTGGTGGTTCAGAATACAGTGATTGGAGGTGAGACAGAAGCCAATAGAAGGGTGGTTGAGTTAGTTAACAAGTTGATGTGTTTGGCTTCTGTTTGCACTTTTGTGTCGTTTATGGCTTCGTCTTATATTTTGGTTGGCCGGCGGCATGAGTGGGCTGCAGGTTTGGTTACGGGGATGGGGGGAGTAATTATGGCTGGTGTGCTTGGCACTGTGACTTATTATGTGGTGGAATCAAAGAGAGAGAAGCTGGAGTAATTAATGAGAATATCTTTGCTGAAAAAGTTCTCTTCGTTGAAACATACATCAAGTCTGATATTGTAAAACATCCCAACCATATTGAATATGGGTGTGAATAATTGCTAATGTTTATTTGTACTGCTAGCTCTTTTGTGCATGTAAGATGATCCAAGATGAAGACAAAGGCTCTTCTCTAGCCACAAACATGTTTTATCACTTCTAGATTCTGTCCTGATCTTGAAATTAAATCTGTATATTGTCGAGCCAACGCAGTTATAATGATTCATTTTAGAACTAGACAGACATACATTGCTACCCCCGGGGCGGCTCAATACATATTGGGGCCTTATGCGAAGATCTAAAATGAGGCATTTATTATATTGTCATCCGTTAATAATTATGTGTTAATTTAATTAAATTCTATCAATAGGAATTTAGTTTTCTTGCTTTTTTAGATGCAAATTTATTTAAAATTCTATATTTAAATTTTTTTTTTATAAAAAAATTCAATTGAGATAGCATGGCTAATCTATTTAATCTATCATGACACATGATTGATCGTAGGTAAAATTTTATCAGTTAATTTAGTTTTGAAAGCTTCTTTACATGTATTGTTAATATGATTATGTAAGCAATCAAGCCATCAATACATTTGAAAAAGAATCTAATTCATAAACAAAATTTATCATTGTAATTAGTGTGATTATTGTTTCTTGTCAACTTTGTCTTCAGACTTTTAGATAGAAGATCTTATGATTTTTTTCCCTTTTGTTTTGCTTTATGATAAGCTTGAACCCTTAAAGTTAAGGAGATAGTGAAATATTGGGAGATTTTATTTTATGAAATATGTATATATATATATATATATATTTTATTTTTTTTATTTTAAGGAATGGATGAATGTAGTTGGTTACAACTTACAGCTAGTAGGGGCTTTTTGTAGGCAATAGTTAAGTGATAAAATATGTTGAGAATACTTGAATTTCTAAGTATTGTAAGGCAAATCTACTTTAATGCTCCGATTTCTTTTTCTTTTTTGATACGAATTACCTGATGAACATGTGAAAAAATGAGCCCTCAATTTTTTGGGGGGCTTTAGGCGGTCGCCTAAGTTGCCTTATAGTTGAACTATCCCAGTCTCTAATAGCTTAAACTTTTGGGGGAACTGAATATTTCATATGGTATCAGAGCTTTATTTGTGGGAGGTCTTGGTTTCAAGTCTTTGACCCCTTCTGATTTGTTTTTTGTTTGTCTCCATCATGATAGCGTCTTGTTTATTATCACTGCATGTTCAAGACAGGTCGGGCAAGAAGGAATGTGGTAGAGCTTGATGTAAATTGTTGGGTTGGACCCATTCTCTAGTAATTTAACCTTTCGGAGCAAAATTTGACTTAGCAATATTTATTTTAATTTTTTTGTTGCAGCCATTGTCCAAGTGTTATTAGACCATGATCCAGGCCTAAGCAAAACAACTAACCTATCAAATGGGCATACAAACCCCCTTACATCTGCAGTAACAAATGGGCATACAGCTGTAGTCATTAAGCTTCTATCAAAGGATTCTAGCTTATTGGAGATTTCTAAATTCAAGGGCAAAAATGCGTTACATTTAGCTGCCAGACAGGAAAGAAGAAGCGAGAAGAGTGAGGCCGATACGGATACCAAGAACGTCCTTGTACATTTTTTTTTGTTTTTCCATTCCAATGATGTAAGAATGAGTTTTGAGAAGTTAGAACTATGAACTTAACTTAGAAACTCTGGAATGGATACCCAATGTCGTAATATGTAGTAAACTTCTTTTGTGTATGTTTGAAATGAATTAGAACTCTTGAATTCATGTTTTGAAGCTTCAACTTGTCAAATTCGTGTTTTGGGTGGATGTCGTTAGTGTTTTTAAGAATTGATCCAAACGAGCCTTAACTATTTCCATTATCGCGGTTGTTCAAAGTTTAGCAAGACTTATGTATGTTCTTGAAACCTTGTTATAATTTGAAAAGATTGGACTTAAGTGTGTTTGGTTGAAGTGTTGCAAGAGGAGAATGTTGAATGACTTCTAGGCAAAGTTCTGCCAGGGAGTCATTTGATCTGTCGAAAGGGATGGTTCGACCGCTCGAAATACCCCTCCGTGCTAAAGGATTCTGCCAGAGGGTCATTTGACTGGTCAGAGGGGACAACTCGTCCGATCGAACTGACCCCTGTCCGCTTATTCTTAGCACCTTTTTTCAAAAAAAATTTAAAGGTTCTAATTGATTCTTAGGTTCCTCTGGGGTCCCTATTAACTAATATATTCTTATTTTGAAATATAATTAACTTTTAAAATTTATATGAATTTTATGGACTCGTAGTCCAATGTCATTCAAATGAACTTTGTTTTAAAGTGTGTCTGTATGTTTCTACTTGTGTTTTTGATTGATATATTCTTTTAAATGAATTTGATAAAATTTAATGGCATGTCACATATCCTATTTCCGTCTATAAAGAAATGAGTCATAATATTTATTAGTATTAAAACAATAGATAACAAAACTTAATTTGAAAACGATTGACGTCTAGTAGAGTGTTTGAGTGATCCGGCTTATACTATAGAATGCATTAACGCATGCTAGAGATATTTCATACATATAATATAGGTTGTTATACGTACATAATACATGAAAATCACACTATTGTCCGTACATAATAATGATCACACTATTGTCTGTACATACATAGTACTACTATTTGTGAGATTGATAGATGCGTAAAAATTGACGACGACGACGACTGGTCCTCCTCTCCAATTTCCTCTTCTTTTCTTCGTCTCTCTTTAAGACTCTCACGCGACGGCGGCGGCGGCGGCTCCATTTTCCTGCAAATGAGCTTCTGATCATCTCTCTCATACTCTCACATAGACTTGTTTTGTGATAGTTTCCTTTTCTACTTCACTTTATTTATTTTTGGCTAATTTACGTTCTTCATTCCTTCCCCTTGACTGTCGCAAACGGCAAAGGTTTGCGGAAGTTAGAATCTCCAACCCGAATCTATTTCTAGGGTTCACACACACACACACACACACACACACACACACACAGAGTTGAAACATGGGTTCAACCATCGAAGAAGTTAGAATTTCTGTTTCTATGTTGGAGTCGGAGAAAGGACAAATGACTACTCGTAAGTGCGACACCTTCCCAAAACCCTCTTACCGAGGCCACCGCTCCAAAGAAGAAGTACGTGAATCAGCCAAGCAGGTCATGGCCAGGCGGCACAACGATACAAGTTTGCATTTGGCAGCTCAACAGGGCGACCTATTGGCGGTGAAGAAGATTCTCGATGGCATCGATTATAACATGGTTGAGACTTTGATGAGTGGGGTCGACATTGATGCCGAAGTTGCGGAGATTAGAGCTTCGGTAGTGAATGAGGTGAGCGAATTGGGAGATACGGCACTGTTCACTGCAGCAGAGAGAGGTCATCTTGAGGTTGTGAATGAGCTGTTGAAGTATTCTAATAAGGAAAGCATTACAAAGAAGAATCGGTTGGGGGTTGATGCTTTGCATATAGCTGCAATTCAAGAACACCATGGTGATTATCTCAGCTTTGTTATTTATTACTCAATCTATTTATTTCTTGATTGGATTTGGTTCTTTTTTTTTTGGAATAATTTTCTTGTTCACTGGTAATTATCTTGTGGGTAAATTACATTTTACACCCCCGTAGTCAAGGACCCAGGTTTTTTGGTTGGGGGCTGACTATATGGGTTCGAGAGCAGCACCTCCGAGACAATTTTTTTTTGGGTCCAACTACATATAATTACGAGTAAAACTGTATAATTGTATATAGAATTGGTTTAACACCTCTAATTAATTGGAGTAAATCATGTAATTTTTTAGGGGACTTATTTCTAAAATCTATAAAATTATGTGATTCTGTAATTTCCAAAAGTCCAAGGGGACTGTGCCACCCTTGGCTTGTACCTGCGTCCGCCCATGCCTGTAGTTTGGGAGTGATGTCATTTTGGTCCGTATAGTTTCAATTTATCACTTTTGTCCTTACAATTTCAGTTTAGGTTCAATGTAGTTCATTTATGAAAATTTGCTACAATTTTTTTTATGGATAGAAATAGGTCATATGATGCATACGTGATGTATCATTAGGGGCATAATAGTAAATTTACTTAGATAAATTACACATTTACACACCTATATTGAAAATAAATCTGTCAAAATTTTTAAGAGAACTAGCATGTAACCCGCGCGATGCGCGGACACATTTTTCATGAGAACGTCAACATGTTTCAGAATTACTGTCTTACCTAAACATGCAATAATAATTTACATGAGCCATTATTAGCAATCAAGTGCAAAGGTACTCTCAAAACTCTAATAAAACACAAATGTGTTTTTTTTTCCCTGTTATAATAATATCTCTTACCCAACAATGCACTTAATAATCTTATTAAGATATCAGCCCATCACTCCATTTACACATATTCGTGTCTCATTTGTAGCTCTTATGAATAACATTTTATAAATTTGCCAGATATTCATTTTGTCCGCAAGCTAATTTTCGGCTTCAACTTATCCTTCACTTCTCTTCCTAAAACAAGATTCAATTTACTTCTTCACATGCTTCTTAGCTGCTGCACTTAGGTCTGCTTCTTTGTCATGGAGCTTCCAAGGGATGCAGCAGCCCCCACCTCATAGCACGGCATGAAGATCCTTAGCAAAAAAAGTTACAGCATGAAGGAGCTGTACTCTACCATTATGCTACTTACAAATAATGACTATAACAAAATAATAGCAAATGAAGGGGATAACCTGGAAACAAGTTGAATATTTAAGAGTGATGTTGTCTCATATGAGTGCATTATTTTGATTGGCAATGCAATTAAATGAAGACAGAAACATATACTTGTTAAAATAAATCACTCGATTCAAATTGTTGTATAGCTTCTAAATTTCTATTCGAAAAAGTATCACACCCAATAATCTTTTTCAGCCAACCAACATAACCAAAACATTAGTTGTGAACTTACACCTGTAATCAACTGTTAAAAAGAGTAAAAAAAATTTCCATACCTTTCTAGTGAAGTCGTATAAGTTAGATTCCTTCCTTCAAAAGAACAATAATAAGATTCGAAGATGCAATTCCGGGGTGTACAAAGTAGTTCCTGTTCTGGCATGGCTTTGAACATACAGTTTGCAGGACCAATTGGTCCAATTTGGCAGTGGAGCTTCAAGGGTCAGAGGATGATCAATTGGGGTGAAATTGCTATTTTGATCCCTTAGCAGTGTCATGTAATTGGCCTTTTTTGATAGGTGTATTTCATTTTTTTAGATTGGCAGCGCTTGTTTTTTTGTTGGGGGCTGTTTTTGGAAGGAAGTATTTTGGCCTAAAGGGCAATCTTTGTAAATTTTCATCTATTGTTGTTAAAAATAAAAAATAAAGAAAAAGAAATGATTCGAAGATGCAATAATTTAAGAAGGGAAATTAAGAACCCAAAAAAAAGGATGGAAAAATAACTTAAGAAATGGTGGTTAGACATGTCCTGATGCAATTCAAAGATTGAAGCTGGATATTTTCCAAGGTAGCACATTTTTTTACTAATTAATAGATTTAAGTCCTATTAAAGTCTGCTGAGTCTTTATATATGTGTTGGTACCCATGATTGAAGTAATTGCAGTCCATTAGTCTTCTCTAGACTTTGACTGCATGGGGAACATTAGGTGTTTAATGTCTTGAAAGTATAATAGTATAAATGTCCAAGTAGTAGAGTTCTACATATATATACTCCGTATATTGTATTGAATAGAAGGAGAAGGCTGATTTTATTGGAAAATACTTTAGAACAATTTTCTGTTTCAGCCCTTCGTGGCTTTTTGCAGAATTTTATTCTGCATCATATGCACTCATTGATCATTACATGGGTCATTATGATCACTTGCTTTTGTGCTTTCCCAATCCCATCCCATCCTATATCCAAACCGTAACCAAATATTTAGTGTAACTCGTCTTGTCCCGAACACTTCCCCTGTTTCTTCAATAGTGCACTTGTCTTTTCCTAAGTGACTCACATTTTCCATCTCATAGAGCGTATCCATCTAACAAAGGAAAAAACAAACAAACAAATCAAACCAAACGAAAGAAGCTACAGCCTATCCCAATCTACCCAACCATTAGACTAAAGGCTACAAAAATGAAAGCACCATAATGAACCAAAATCTGAGGAAATCAAGGCAATCCATAAAGAAAGCCAAATAATATATATGCAGGATAGGGCGGAACCTAAAGCAACTCAAGCACGATAACATATCGAATTTAGCAGCAGCCCAAAACTCTGAAAATAATAGCAGAAAATGTGTACCAAATTACTATATTCAAATATGTACAGAGTGAAAATGCGCTAACCACAATGAGTATCTGTTATAAAGTAAATTTAAATAAAAAAAAAAAAAAAAGAAAAGCAACAGAAGGAGGAAAATGTAAAATGACAACACAAACCAGATGAGCTATAAAAATTCAAAAGCATAACATGGAAGATAAAGTCAAAGGAGGGTATGAAACCCCGGTTGGGAGGTAGAGTATCCTTCTTAGTTTCCATCAATTTGAACTGTCAAAATTGTAAGAATACTTGTTATAGAGTCCACAATAATCTCAACATCAAATCTCAATATCTCTCTCTCTCTCTCTCTCTCTCTCTCTCTCTCTCTCTCATATCTATCTCTCTATTATCTATTATAACCCCTTGTTTTTTTTCCCCCTTCTTTGTGTTTTTTTTTTTTGTCCTTTTCTTTTGATAGATAGATACAAGAGAATGCCTTCCAGCAACATTTCTTGACCTTTGGGGTTCCATAGTGATTCAAAAGCCACATGTGTGTCTCTCTGATTCTCTCCTTTGGAGTTCCATTATTTACCATTTTTTTTTAAATTTTTTATTTTATAGCCATATTGTTTTGGAAGTTAAAGCTCTCTACCTGGAGAGAAAAGCTAACATGGTAAGCTTTCTTTTATCACCATTTTGATTGGACCCTCTGTATGTGTATATATGATATACATATTTTTCATAGCTTTTACATTGTCATAGTTTGTTAGCATTGTTATCCATTGCCTATTTGCCTCTGCTATTCTCTAATTGTGATTATCAATTTATCAGTTTTGCTTAATTGATTTTTGTTTCACATAAAAGGAGACTCGATTGTCTCTTTTGAAGTAGTATGGAGCACGAAAAATAATTGTTTCACTCACTAATCAAAAAAGGTATCTTCATTCTATTTTATGTAATATTCCTTCTTTCTAAATTATTATTATTATTTTTTTATGGACCTACTTCGTTTGATTTCACTTTATAGAGTTTAGGTTCTGATAATCTAAATGTGTTGGGATACAAATACGATAAGCACCTTCTCTTTATAGGAACCGTTTAAGATACATAGAATATATGTGTGGACAGTCCGGCTCTTAAGCGTACCTTAAAAAACGGACCAAAAGGACGGACCGTGTAAAAAGTGAGAATTTCTCACATAAAAGTGAGAAATTTCAAAATGTGCAGTTCTCTCTCTCTCTCTCTCTCTCTCTCTCTCTCTCTCTCTCTCTCTTTGTAATTTTGTTGATACGAACCATCATGCATGGGATGTCCTCATATTGGTTTAACCTTTATGGTGATGCGTACTTCAAGGACTAAACGAGATATGGCACTGTTTAAACACGCCCCCGCATCACATAGGTTAGGTATCTAAGATTCTACCGTTTTCTGATATAATCAAAGTTGAGGTGGTCTTTTATTTTTGCTGGGCAATTTAAGGGTTATCACACACATACTTTTAGTTTGGTTGATCTATTGTATTTTGATTCCCTTAGATACCAACTGTTTCTTCTTAGATACACAGTTACTCTTCTTTTTTCTTTTTCCCTAGCATTTCGTTTTGGCCTATGCTTTGGTGACACTCAAATTTTTACAACAATAGACTTGCTTCTGTTGCTATGTGTTCCTGTTTTTTGATAATTTCCGTGCATTGCACGGGTTTGAATAATTGCTAATGCTTATTCGTTCTGCAAGCTCTTTTGTGAATGTAAGATGATCTAAGATGAAGACAACATGTTTTATCACTTCTAGATTTCTGTCCTGATCTCGACATTAAATATGATCTGTATATTGTCGAGCCAGCGCATTTATAATGATTCGTTTAGAGCTAGATATACATTGCTACCCCCAGTCTCAAATAGCTTAAGCTTTTGGCGGAACTGGTGACTTAATATGGTATCAAAGTTTTGTTTGTGGGAGGTCTTTGCTTCAGGTCTTGGCTTCAAGTCTCTGATCCCCTTCTGGTTTGTTTGCTGTTTGTCTCCATCATGATGACGTCATATTTATTGCCTCTCCACGTTCGAGACAGATCGGATGGCTGGGCCCATTCTCTAGTAGTTTAAGATTTTGAAGCAACTGTTGACTTAGCAATATTTATTTTAATCTTTTTGTTGCAGCCATTGTCCAAGTGCTATCAGACAGGCTAAGCAAAACAATTGGCCCATGGAATGCAACTCCTTTTACCCGCTATGATGCAGTAAGAGCTAACGAACTGAACCCACCAAGGGATGAATTGAGGAAAGCAACGACACAGATAAAGAAAGAGTTTGAAAAACTCCATCGACAAGGAAAGAATAACGCCACCAACTCGATGGCCGTGCTCTTCGCATCAGTTACGTTCGCAGCTATTTTCACTGTGCCTGGTGGGGATAAAAATGATGGATTGGCCATGGTGGTTAGCCGTTGTGCATTTATGATTTTCTTTATCTGTAATGCTACTGCTTTTTTTACGTCCCTGGCCGTTGTGGTGGTTCAGAATACGGTGATTGGAGGTGAGACAGAAGCCAATAGAAGGGTCGTTGAGTTCATTAACAAGTTGATGTGTTTGGCTTCTGTTTGCACTTTTGTGTCGTTTATGGCTTCGTCTTATATTTTGGTTGGCCGGCGGCACGAGTGGGCTGCAGGTTTGGTTACGGTGATCGGGGCAGTAATTATAGCTGGTGTGCTTGGCACTGTGACTTATTATGTGGTGGAATCAAAGAGAGAGAAGCTGGAGTAATTAATGAGAATATTTTTGCTGAAAAAGTTCTCTTCGTTGAAACATACATCAAGTTGGATATTGAAAAACATCCCAACCATATTGAATATGGGTGTTTATTCGTACTGCAAGCTCTGTTGTGAATGTAAGATGATCTAAGATGAAGACAAAGGCTCTTCTCGAGCCACAAACGTGTTTATCCCTTCTAGATTTCTGTCCTGATCTCGAAATTAAATATGATCTGTATGTTGTCGAGCCAACGCATTTATAATGATTCATTTTAGAGCTACACATACATTGCTACCCCTGGGGCGGTTCAATACATTTTGTGGCCTTAGGCGAAGATCTAAAATGAGGCATTTATTATATTGTCATCAGTTAATAATTATGTACGTGTTAATTTACTCAAATTCTATCAATTAAAGTTTGCTTGCTTTTTTAGATGCAAAATTATTTGAAGTTCTATATTTAATTTATTATTATTTTTTTTTTGAAAAAATCAATTGAGATAGCATGGCTAATCTATTTAATCTATCATGACACATGATTGATCTTAGGTAAAATTTTATCAGTTAATTTAGTTTTGAAAAACTTCTTTACATGTATTGTTAATATGATTATGTAAGCAATCAAGCCATCAATGAATTTGAAAAAGAATCTAATTCGTAAACAAAATTTATCATTGTAATTAGTGTGATTATTGTTTCTTGTCAACTTTGTCTTCAGACTTTTAGATAGAAAATCTTGTGATTTTTTTCCCTTTTGTTTTGCTTTATGATAGGCTTGAAGCCTTAAAAGTTAAGGAGAGTGAAATGTTGGGAGATTTTATTATTGTTGTTATTATTATTATTATTTTTTTTAAAGGATTGGATGAATGTAGTTGGTAACAACTTACAACTAGTAGGGTTCTTTTTTGTAGGCAATAGTTAAGTGAAAATATGTTGAGAATACTTGAATTTCTAAGTATTGTAAGGCAAATCCAATTTAATTTTCCTATTTCTTTTTCTTTTTTGATACGATTAACCTGATGAACATGTGAAAAAATGAGCCCTCAATTTTTTGGGAGGCCTTAGGTGGTCGCCTAAGTTGCCTTATAGTTGAGCTACTCCAGTCTCTAATAGCCTAAGCTTTTGGGAGAACTGGTGATTTAACATGGTATCAGAGCTTTGTTTGTGGGAGGTATTGGCTTCAAGTCTTTGATACCTTCTGATTTGTTTATTGTTTGTCTCCATCATGATGGCGTTTTGTTTATTGCCACTGCATATTCGAGAGAGGTCGGCCGGAAAGGAATGTGCCATTATCTAGTAATTTAACCTTTTGGAGCAACAGTTGACTTAGCAACATTTATTTTAATTTTTTTGTTGCAGCCATTGTCCAAGTGCTATTAGACCATGATCCAGGGCTAAGCAAAACAACTAACCTATCAAATGGGCATACAAACCCTCTTATATCTGCAGCAACAAATGGGCATACAGCTGTAGTCATTGAGCTTCTATCAAAGGATTCTAGCCATGTTGATGTTGTCAAGGCATTGCTCGACAAAGATCCACAACTTGCAAGGAGAACAGAATAGAAATGGCAAACTGCAGTGCATATGGCTGTAAAAGGGGTTATTGCCTTAAAGTGGTGGAATTGCTTCTTGAGGCTGATGTAGGTATAGTGATGCTACCAGACAGCTTTGGTAACACAGCACTACATGTCGCTACCCGGAAAAATCATGCCGAGGTATATTTTGGTGAATCTACATTTTCATCTTTCAATGTCCTTTTTTTTTTTTTTTACTAAAGATTATTAAAGCATGGCTGTTAGAATCAATCGATTCGTACCAGTTTTCATACAATCGAATACGATTCATGATTCATAATTTCTAACTTTGAAGTTTTAAAGTGAGAAACTCTCAACATCTTGAGCCATGATATTGCATCCTTTGATTCATAAGCTGAATTGTATGAGTCGATTTGAGTTTCATATTACCTGATACGATTCACGATTCATAGTTATGAACTTTGAATTTTTTAAGTTTAAAGTGAAATACTTTCAGCATATTGAGCCTTGAGATGGCATAAAAGTGAGGGTTAAGTTGTTATTTTGTCCATTTTAAGCATTGTACATGTGTTTCTACATGAATACAATGTCGAATTAGAATAGGGAAAGCTTAGGTTGAGACAGAGAGTCTCAACCTTATTTATATTTTTGATAACTGATAAGAAAGAAATTGCAATGATGCCCTTAGGCAATAAAAGAAAAATAAATTTAACAGCTCATAGCCACCTAATATATACAACTTATATTAGACAACTAAAGGACAACCAATTCCAACATATTTTAACACTCCTCATCAAGCTGATGCGAAGATGTCTCTCAAGTCTAGCTTGCTAAGAAAATAATGATGAGGTCTACTTTTAAGACCTTCTGTGAAAACATCTGCCAACTGCTCACTAGATTTCACAAATGGAGTACATATCAGTCCACTACTCAGTTTCTCTTTGATGAAGTGTCTGTCGATCTCCACATGTTTTGTTCGGTCATGTTGCACTGGGTTGTGAACAATACGGATTGTAGCCTTATTGTCACAGACTCACAGTACAACCTCATGGAATCAGAAGGCTCAAGATTAAGGTCCCTTAAAATAATTTTTATCCACAATAACTCACCAATTCCCTGAGACAGTGTCCGGAATTATGATGAATAGGGTATGGTCACCCTGACTTTGCTTAAAGCCAAATTTCAACATAGCTTGAGTAAACCTTTCACACCATACCCTTGGAGTCTATTTAAGTCTATAAAGGGACTTTTTAAGTCTACAAACTTTCCCTTTGGTTTTGGAGTTTTCAAAACTTAGAGGAATATTCATATATACTTCTTCTGCGCGCCAACTCTCTATGTAGAAACGCATTTTTTAACATCAAATTGATGAAGAGGCCAATTTAGGTTTGCAGCAAAGGGATAAAAGAATTCTCACAACATCATCTAATCAAAATTTAGTGGGTTCAATGCCACATCATTTGAGATGAAAATTTGAAATTAAGATTTGGGAAGCATAACTAGTATTACTCATAACTTTAATATCATTACTAGTATAATTTTTATAACTACAACAGAGATCTATGTAATTAAAATGTAACTCAAGGAAAGTCAGTGTAAATTATCCAATTTTTGAATATTCTTATTCTGTCCTGACTTACTTTCCACACAAATCTCAGAGCTCACAATCCCGTTTGGTTTGCCACAAACAAGAAAAGAATTGATTTATAATTCTTGTTTGTGGCAATTCTTGTGTTTGGTTTGACATAAAACAAGAAAATAATTCATTTTCAATTCCATCTAATTCTTATTTTGAGGGGTTTGCAAATCCGACCAATAGTGGTCGGATTTTTGACATATATATAAATCAAACATAAGACTTATGGATTTCTTGTTTGGGTTTGGTTTGTGATTGTTGTTGATTGGATCTGTTAGGTCCTCCGTTCTCGTCCTCCTCCTCCTCCTCTCTCTCTCTCTCTCTCTCTCTCTCTCTCTCTCTCTCTCTCTCCTTCTCTACTATCTTATAAGCATAGAGCAGGTGAGATATTAGCAAGTAGCACGAATTTTATGAACTCTCAAATTTTCCCTTGCTCTGACCAGAACGAGATCGAGAGAAAGAAGAGAAGGAACGGTAAGCTTCCCAAACACCCCCTCTGTATTTCTTTAACACACACATACTCACAGACCACTCCCCGCAGCCCCACACTAAGCTCCGAGCTCCTGCCATGGCCGACCACCATTAAAGCTCGTACGAAGCTTGATTTTCGGACAGTCACTATATCGCACAAAACTTATACCAAAATGACCCTAGTGACCCCCTTAAGCTCCCCTATGAGTAGCTCTAAGCTTAGGAGTTTTTTGGTAGGCGTACGGTTGAATTATTCTTTTAGGACGAATCTGTTTTCCCCCTTTTCGTGTTAACCGTTAAGACTTAGGTCATGAGACTTATACCGTTGGATCGGACTCGTCGAGGCACTTGATTTTGACTAAAATTAAATCGGTTGGGATAGTGCCACGTCCTGTATTCAGGTCGGCATCATGGCAATTGATTGGGAAAGATGGCAATCGATTGAATACCAAAAAGTGGCAATCGATTGGAACTCAAGGGCAATGGATTGGTAGCTAAAGTTGACCAATGCAGGGTAATGGTTACAAGTATATAGGAAGAATATCGAATCTTATTTATTACTATACACTCCAAAATACAGGGTATTATAAGTAGAAAGCATTGTAAAAATGTACTACTACTTCTAAGATCATACTAAAACATGCGGTGCAATGATTTGCCTCCATGGCAATACAATTAGCCGAAAGGCCGATTATGCAATGATGACAAAATGATTCCCAATAACCACTCACTCTCAACATCAGATGGTGAGCCATTCACACGTGAATGTAGCATACCAATCTTCGATAGCTAGTCGAATATGATTGACGTTTTCGATTGTTTTAAGGCTCAAACAACCATTTCTCACTTCACACCTACCTTCGGAATTTCCAACATATAAACATCCACCGACAATGGGGATTTCAATGACTTTATAAGTCCCAAGCCCAAGTGATGCGTGAATTGCCGACTTGGCTAACATATAATGCTTCTAAATATTATGCATCGATAATGTTATTTTTATGGTATCAACATTATGAAGTAAACATGATAAATCATAATGTTCAACGAAGCAATTCAAGAATTTTATGTAGAGCATAGACAACATCCAAGGCATAATAGAAATTACTAGCAATGAATAGTAATCTAAACAATAGCAACTCATTTAGTATTTAGGTTAAGCATGAATCATCTAAACACATAGTGAGGAACTAATCACTTAATGTTCATGTAGGAAAGGGAGCAATACAAGATAAAATAGTATCTCTAATCCTACAAATAGCAAACCATGGGATTAGGAGGAGGAGTACACTTAGGCAATGAAATCTACCTTGATCTTGAGAAGGAAAGCAAGAGAGATAGGAAGTCCAAGAGAGAGAAATAAAAGAACCCAAGTATAGATCTTTTTCGACAAGTATTATAGAAATTTTCCTCCTCTAGGCCATGGCTTGAGCTAGGGAAATCCAAAATAAAAGATGGAAGCACCAATGAGAGCTCTTGCTGAGGGGAACAAATTAGCCTCTTTAGAATGCTCAAAAGGAAGCTTAGAGGTTGTAGCTTTAATGAAAGTCTTGACTTCCAATATAGAGAGAGAAAGAGAGATATAGAGCGAGAATGTGGCTTGAACCAAAAGAAAAAGATAAGGTGTAATACCCTGTATTTTCAGTAATTATTTAATACAGAGAGATTTTATATACTTCCTTTGACCATACTGGAAAATTTCACTTTCAATCGATCGAAGACATTTCGAGCGATCGAGAAATTCTTTCGTCAATCAATCGAACCTCTTTCAAGCGATCCAACATTTCTGAGTTCAAGCGATCGAACCCTGTTCAAGCGATCGAAACCCTACTGACCTGAATTTATGACGTGGTCGCCACTTCATTGATCAAACCCTTTTTCAATCGATCAAAATTAGCCGAATCACTTTCGAGCGATTGAATATACTTCGATCGATCGAACGCGCCTGGATATTTCAATTTCAGTTTACACAAATATTGCCACTTGTACCCCCATCTCCCCTATATATACACTTGTGCTCGTGTGTTGTGTGAGAGTTTGGAGAATCTGAGAATTTAAGAGAGAGTGTGTGTGCTTGTGTCATATATATATGCACACATCCATACATATCTATATATATATATATTCATACATATAGTTAGGCTCCAGTGCGTACTGGGTAAGCGCACTGGGAGAACACACTGGGCTTTTAAGCCTAAAAAATCCATGGAGCGCCCCACTGACCCACGCCTCATCCCGCTGTCCCACGAAATTTTTTGACCTAAAAGCCCAATGCATTCACCCATTGCGCTTACCCAGTGCGCACTAGAGCCTAACTCTTCATACATATATCATATATATATATACTCAGTCAGAGAGAGAGATACAGTCGAGTAGAGAAGAGAAGAAGAAGAAAAGGAGACAGAGAGAGAATGCAGAGACTGAGTAGAGAGAAAAGGAGCCACCTTTGGCGAGAGAGAGAGCTCAAAGCTTGACGCTTTGCCAAACACGCCCTTACGACGTTCGGTGAGTTCTAAACTCACTTAGTACCTTTCCTATGATGTCTTATGAGTTTTGACATGATTAAATAGACCCAAACATGCCATAATATCTCTAGACGTTCACTGTTCAGAACCTCTGGAGAAGACGACTCTCGAGCAATTGAATTGAGTTCAATTAATCGAAGGTTCAATCGACCGAACAGACTTCGATCGCTCGAGCATTATTTTTCTCAATCGATCGAAATGGTTTCAACCGATCAAACTTTGTAGAACATGAATTTCTTTATTTGGTTTATTATATAAGGGTTCGATTATTCAATTCTCGATTCGAACTTCTATTATGCGATTATGGGCTGATCAGGGATAATGTGACAACAAAGATAAGTATGATTAAGAATAATGGATTAACTTGATAACGTTTGGTACTACGTGATTCATACATGTGTTCGATATCTCTTCATTTCAATCAGAGTAGTTAGGCCACATGGGGTTGTTATGTATCAGTAGCAGTACAAACGTTAAGTAGGTTTGATAAGTTCTGGGAAGAGAACGGGGATGCATATTGGTTGATCATAAGTACGTGGTAGACAGACGGATGTGTCTATGACTTTTGGTGAATCTTGATCATAAGTACGCGATAGACAGACGTATGTGTCTATGACTTGCGGTGATATAGTATCTACGACTTGCGGTTAACCTTGATCATAAGTACGTGGTAGACAGACGAATGTGTCTATGGTGAACCTTGATCATAAGTACGCGGTAAATCTGACGATAGGTCGTGGCAATAGAATTGATGTGTTGATGCTTGAAACGTTAAATCCCTGACATGCGGTGGACTGTGCATACGTTCTTAAAAAGCGGGGGATGGACTAATGATTATCTATGACTTGCGATGATACTGGTTGATCATAAGTATGCGGTAGACAGACGAATGTGTCTATGACATGCGCTGAACCTTGATCATAAGTATGCGGTAGACAGACGAATGTGTCAGTATGTGCTAAGGTTTATTAACAAGACGATAAGGGTTGAGTAATGACATTGGGATAATAAAGAGGAAGATACTATTGTAACACTGTATCTTAGACACTTCAATAACTTGTTATTACGTTATATCATTGATACCTTACGAGTTTCTATTCACTCAGCTCTCAGTAAGCTGACGGCCGTTATTGCCTGGACATTCCCCCGTCCAGATTATCTTGTCCATCTTAATGCAGGTGATAGTGCGTATGACAATGGCTACTGCCCGGAAGGGGATTATGCTGCGGGTGATCCCATTAATGACAATTGTCGCGCCCAAAATGGGGTGTCTACAACAATTATGTCGAGGAAGATTTCTACGCTGATGACTATCCACACGCTAGCTAGAGATAAAGAAGTTACATATATTTTATATTTCTGTATTTCTGTTGAACTATTGTAACGGGTACTTGGGCATATGTTGTCTCCAGGCCTGTTAGGTTCCTGAGGACCACTCTAATGTTTATACAACTGTTATTATATTCAGTTTGATTGTTATTGTTGTTCCTGTTTATTAGTTGGACTAGTACTATGTGGTGTGGATAATTAGTGACATTCACCCGTCATTCCTTATAGACCCAAAAATGAAATTTATTTTTCTCTATTTTTGCTGCTCTGGGGCATGACATAAGGTGAGGGGAAGAGATGGCTGACCAGCAATGGGGGAAAAGGGTAAGGGAGATGTCTCCAGAAGCAAAACGTTGATGGCGGTAGGTATGGGTTTTTAGGGTGTAACACACATACACACATACAAGTATATATTCACACATGTGTACCCACATGTAACCAAATAAGTGATACCAACATGTATCAAAATAAAATAGACTGTCCCAAATCAAAAATCACATTGGTAAAAAATTATCGAATTATCCTTTAATAAAATCTGGGTTTCTACAAAACCTGTCTGTCACGACCCATCCCGCTATGCGCGGAAATAGGACACGTGACATGCCACCAAGGCTCATCCAATTCCATTAAAGTAATATAACAGCGGAAAACATTAGTCTAATTCATTTAAAATCAGAGTTTTTAAAAGTTTGGTTCGATTGAGAACACTTCAAAGAAAATTCATTTTGAAAAACAGAGGTTTAGTCGACTGGAGGTAGGACCCGGTCGACTGAATATAAAAAGCATTAAGTATTAAAAGTTTAAGGCCCCGTTATGGATATCACAATTTTCTTTCTTTTGCCCACAACTTTTCTTTTAAAATTCTTTTAAAAATTTCAAATTCAAAAACAAATGAGTCGCCACTTAATTTTTAAAAGGAAAATTAAGAAACCATTTTAAAGCAACTGATCTTTTGCGAAACCAAAGATTAAACTAGGTCCGGGGATTATGGAATGAGAAGGAAAGGAGCCCATCGGACTAAAACACCCCTTCTCATCCTATCTCGCGATAGGCCTCTACTCAACATCCTCTTAATCGAATTAATTATCTAAGCATGTCCTCAATTAATACATATGTATAAATATACATTACAAGAGCATGTCTAAAAAGGTATAAGATTGGAAGTGATAAATTATCATTCAAAAATCATATAATTCAAGTAGCAAGCAATATGATATGCAAATAGGGAATTATAGAACTTACCCGGGATCCATGCCGTGAATATTAAACGTGCAATGCATACGAATAGAAAGATCCTAAGAAAATGTCTCTAATCACATATACACATAAGGCAAAACCTAATTCTAAGGTGTCGCGCATTAAGTTGAAAAATTGATAAAATCAAGAAATTAAAATAAACTGAAAAGGAGTTCAAGAAATCATACCTTAATAGCGCTACAAAATAAAGTGTTAGTCCACATGATATACAAGATATAAAGTTGGATCTTAAATAACAATCCTAGACTTCTAGCTTAAATCTATCAAATGTAATTAAATCTAAAGCAAACAAGTCCTAGTTACAAGCATCAAGCCACATGGATGAATATGTACATAAACAAAAATAGATGATGAAATATTCAGCGATTTAATCACTTAAACTTTGAATTCAAGCTTAACTAATCATTATTAACACATGGTTTAAGCCCTAGGTCATGGGGAGATCATTTAGACTATTGTTTGCAAGATATATCGAAGTTGGGACAAAATTCGGAAAATTGCTGAGAGTAGATCAGAACTTCAAAGAAATAAAAAACATACTTCCCGTGGTTTGATCTGGGTGATATTTGGACATAAGATGCCTCTGTGTGTCTAGTTTGTAACTAAGAAAATTGAGGTTTGAACGGTTAGATCTCCGGGAATTGGACAAACACTAGACATCACTCAGGGACTTATAGCTCCCCGTCCAGAGTTTTTGTATGATTTTTTTAAAATAGTAAAAAAAATAAGAAATGCTTTGGTCTTTTTAAGGTAGCTTCCTAACACATTAAACTACTTAGAAAATTTTATTTTGGGTCAAGAGTGCTTGGTTAAGGTTCTGATTTGCTTATTTCAAAAGAGTGTTACTGTACTGAAACTCTGGACAGATTATAGTTGTTTCATAAAACCCTTGACCAAACCACTCCAAACATGAAACTACCTTAAAACAAAAATTACAGTGATAGAACTTTGAGTTATAAACACTTTTCCGTTGGTTTCATTCAGTTCCAACGGTTCGATGTTCAACCAAAAATCTATGATCAAAAACAAATTGTGAACTCACTACATCATTTATTCAAATACAACTTTGTTAACTAATTTGAGCCATGGAACTTGGCTTGAACCACACCACCTCTCCTACCATTTGATGGTCATGGGAGGCTAACTACATTCATATCTTGAAAGTCTCAAAGAAATATGGAGAAATTTCATGAGAACTAAACATAACAAACCTAAACCATAAAAATGAGTTTAGATTTATTAATCAAGTGTACTAATATCAACTTCAACCTCCTTGTAAATCATGAGTTTACAAAGGAATTAAAGGATTTCAAGTCTAAGGATTTAAATAAGACATTGAGAGTCTCATGAATCTCAAAGACTAAAAGGGAGAGGAGAAGAAAAATTCAAAGACTCTGAGTATATTTATGATTGGAAAGACTAATTAATTCAAAGTTTTACCTCCAAAATATCCTCAACTCTTTGATTTTGAAGAACTTCCAAAGACTAATCAAACTTTCCACCTTCTTCAACTCTCCTAAAACTAGCTTCTAATTGTGTTTAGAGAAGAGATTTGAAAGTTTTAAGACTTGGTGAACTAATACAATCTCTAGATTCAAAGAAAATTCCAACCCTAAAACCACCAACCTTAAAATAACCAACCCCTTGCAAGAGGATATTCATCCTCTATTTTTAGACAAATTTAGAGGGGTATTTCAGTCATTTCAGAGCAGAAAACCCTAATTCTGACTGTCCTTTGGTAGTACAAAGTGTGCTGTATTACAGTTGGCTGGTACAAAAACGCGGCACTTAACGGAGATGGAAGCTCAACGAAGATGGAAGCGGTACTCAGTAAATGCCGCTGCGGCATTCACTGAATGCCGGGCCGGCATTCACTGAATGCCGCAGACAACTCCAGGGACTGCCGTCTTTTCTGGGAATCCATTTTTTTACGGCGCTTGATGTAAAAATGCGGCAATTGGTGACTGCCGTAACGGCGCTCACTGAATGCCGCTACGGCAGTTAGGGAGTGCCGCAGCGGCAACCTGTGACTGCCGTAAAAGAGGTCAAGTACCGTTTTGGGCTCTATTTTCCATTTTTCTCTTTTTCCTTTCCATTTAAAGGCGAATAGTCCTTTGAAGAGCTTGAATCATCTTTGGAAGTCCTAGATTGGCCGAACGTTGTCATCATCGGTTCTTGGAGGTATCACTCCCCTTAACTCGACGTTTGGTCAAAATTGGGGTGTCTACACCCGTCCAGTCGACTGTGTCGGGGCCTCAGTCGACTAGGGTCTCAAAGTCTCAGCCGATTGGTGCTTTGTCCGGTCGACTGAATACTGTGCATGCAAAATGTCAAGTTTTCGTGCAGAAACCAGTCGACCGAACCCATCCTTTTAGTCGACTGAACCCTTGGAAAATTGAAGAGATTTTTCAAGAACACAGGGGTCCAGTCGACTGTGTCGAGGACCCAGTCGACTGATGCCTCCCAAAACTGCATAATTCTGCAACATCACCAAGCCAAGTTCTCCAACCAAAACCAACATATTCCCAACTGTATTGCAACGTATAGAAACACAATTGTAGGAGTTTGAACACAATTTATAGTACTGCGAAACTATCCCAAGTTTTATTACAACATATTACACTTCCAATTCTTATTACAAGTTGGATGAAAACAAAAGTATAAACGAGAGTGTTTCCCCGGCATTCCTCGGTCTCACTCCTCATACTTCTTCTTTCCTCATTTTTTATCCCTTGCAATGGAGTAAATCTCCATGCTTATATGACAATCCATGCTATAAACATCTAAAACACATAGAAATTGTCTCTAGAGTGAGTGGTACGCATTCATCCGATAAATGGAACCGATGCCGTGGAAGGGACACCTCTTCCACACACCTTGTACACTGGTTGGGCCTTCCTCCATACCAGGTACCGTGTCCTGGTTGGGCCTTCCTCCATACCAGACACAACCACAATCAATATCACAATCCTCAAACATCGAGGAGCTTACCCCTAGATGAAATTGCACCAAACTCCCCTTTGACCCAAGTAGACATTTAACATGCTCACGTAGACAGTTATACATGATTTTCTAACTTTTTCGCGTGCATAATTAACGGGCGTAATTAATACATGAATTTTGCCCAGATCCAAAATATCAAACTCAATATTCAAAACATGACAATTCTATATATTTTATAGATCTAGAATTCATACCTCGTGCAATCTCTCCAAAACTTTGAAGGATCAACTAGAGGCCCAAATAAAAGTCGGATCTCAAGTTACCCATGATTCCTACAAGGTTTACCTGATTTTTTCCAAATTTCTAGAAATTAGATTTTCGAAAAAGTTTTCCAAACGAGGCCTAAGAGGTATCAAAATGAAGCTCATACCTCGAGGAGTTCAAATCTCGAATATGGAGAAAAACTGACAGGCGAACAGTTGTCGATTGGCATCATGAAGCTCGTAGCCACCAAATCTCCTTTTTTTCTCTCTCCTCTAGGATATTTTTAGAAAGTTTTGTGAAAAATGAAATCTTACCCTTACTATATATAGATACGACTTCTGAAAATTATATTTACCTCCCCACGAGTTTCCAAAACTCCTAATTACCTCCCGAAATGTCTTAAACGTCTATTTTATTATTTCACGAGTGAAAACTAAAATTTATAAACGTTTTTGACTAAGTTCTGTTTGGGTCCAAAAACAAAGATCCAAAAACTAATCTCCATGGAATCTTTATACCACCTACCTTTTATGTAATGTATCACTCACATTCTTACCACAGTATTCAAAATGATATATATCAATAACAAAACTACCAGAAATTTACTCTACACAGGTAAATTTACCATTCATAAGAATGCCAAATATTTCAAATAACATTTAAATCATCTAAATGCCATTTAATCATGTCAATGCAGTATGAAGTTCCATGTTCCCGTGTCTTCATTGACACCTTACCGTTGACCCACAGTCAACCCCATCTGAGATTATTAGTAAACATTAATAATCTCAAAATCTCAAATATGCATGTTAAAAATAATGAAATTCTGGAACGGGTGTGACAACTCTCCCCTCCAAAAAGGAAGTTTGTCCCCAAACTTATACCTCATATGTCGAACAGATACGGATAGTCATTCCTCATTTCTTCCTCACTTTCCCATGTAGCCTCTTCAACCATATGCCTACGCTATAATATTTTCACCATTGGAATCATCTTTTCTCAATACTTGCTCCTTGCAATCCAAAATTTCTACGGGATGTTCTATGTAGGTCAAATCTTCTTGAATTTTCAACTGTTCCCATACCATGATCTTATTCGTATCCGACATACATCGTTTTAGTATTGATACATGGAAAACATTGTGCACATGCTCCAAATCTGATGATAAAGCTAATCGATAAGCCACTGTTCCTACTCTTTCTAGAATCTCAAACAGTCCTACAAACCTCAGATTAAGCTTTCCCCTCTTCCCGAATCGTAGAATGCCTTTCGAAAGCGATACCCTCAAGTATACAAAATCCCCAACTTCAAATACTATAGATCGTTGCTTAGAGTCCGCATAGCTCTTATATCGACTCTGAGCTACCTTAAGTTGTTCCTGTATCATCTTTACCTTCTCGGTAGTTAACTGTATTATCTCAGGTCCTATCAGTCGTTTTTCTCCAACTTCGGTCCAATAAACTGGTGAACGGCACTTACGCCCATACAACGCTTCATACGGAGCCATTCCAATACTTGAATGAAACCCATTATTATAAGCAAATTCAATCAATGGGAGATGTTTTTCCCAATCACTTCCAAAGTCTAATACACACAATCGAAGCATATCCTCCAATGTCTGAGTCATACGCTCTGATTGTCCGTCGGTCTGAGGATGAAATGCAGTACTAAAGTTCAACTTGGTACCCATAGCTTTCTGTAAACTTCCCCAAAACCTCGATGTAAAACTACTATCACAATCTGATACAATCACTGCTGGAACCCCGTGTAGTCTTACAATCTCTTTCACATATAATTCTGCTAACCTCGACGGCTTAGTCGTCTTGATCGGTAGAAAATGTGCTAATTTTGTCAATCTATCAACTATCACCCAAAATTTATCATCCTTATTAAATGATCGTGGAAGTCCCAAAACAAAGTCCATTGTAATCTCATCCCATTTCTACTCTGACACAGGTAATGGCTGTAACAATCCTGCTGGTACTTGTCATTCTGCCTCGACTTGTTGACATGTCGAACACTCTGAAATGTACTTAGCTACTTCCCGCTTCATACCTCTCCACCAAAAGTTTTCTCGCAAGTTCTGGTACATCTTGTTACTTCGCGGATGAACTGAATATTTAGTACTATGTGCTTCATCTAAAAGTCGCTCTTTCAAGTTTTTCACATTCAGTACACATAAACGATTTTCAAGCATCATAACCCCTTACTCTTGTTTACACCCTAAATATGAAATTATTTTTGTATGTGACCGGTTGTAGATTGTACAAGTGGCAAGTTAACCACACTAGTGGAGAAGTTGCCAACTTAGTGGGACAAGTGGCAAGTTAACCACACTAGTGGAGAAGTTGCCAACTTAGTGGGAGTAGTGGGGAAGCTAGCAACTTAATGGAGAAGGTGCATTAGTGGGGAAGTTACATTCAACATCTATAAATACTCCATGCCATGCAACATTTGGAGGAGGCTACACACAGCCCACACAGCCCCCTGCGGCTGAAAAGCAGAACCCTGCTCACTTTTCCTTTCTTTTCCTTGTTTTGTAATTATGCTACTGTCCAAGATCATGTATTGTTTTACTTTTCACCTTTTTCCTCCAGCCGTGCAAGACTTGTCTTGTTAGTCTCTTTTCTTTTCTTTTTATGTATTGGTGTTGCTGTTTGTTCAATGTAAACATATCAAGTACGGTGCATCACTTGTTCAAATCTTTTGATTATAATTTTGTATTCAGTTTCATCACTCCACCAAATTACTCGCTTCAGAGTGATTGAACCTCAAGGGGAGGGTAATCCCTACTTCCCAACCATCGCTTGATCCCACTCAAACCACATTTAGGGATCGTTTTGGTTACACGTTTGGGTCTTCGTACAAAGCCCCTGGCACGCCCGGTCAATATTTATTTTTTAGCCAAAACAATTTGGCACGCCCGGTGGGACCACTGAGTGATGAAGGATGTTCACCGATGCATGGCTACGTTTTTACAACAATCAGATCCGTTGGCGACGTGAGGGAATAGGCCATTTTCATGATGAAATTTATCGTCTTAAAAACGATAAATCAACTATTTGTAAGAATTTATGTGCACCAACAAATTATTTGGTTTTTGCAAATTCAAATCCTCATTGGGTTTGTGGAGTCCATCAAATATGGACTTTAGTGTGGTGGAATTTTCTTCAACATTATTATTATAAAAAAAAAAAAAAAAAAGAATATTGACCGAAGTTAATTACTAATTTCGGCCTTGAATTAATCGGACTGCAAAAGGCCGATTCGTAAGTTGGATTGGGAACAATTCAAAGTCTATAGGTGCTGAGCCCGATTGATTGCTTTGCATAGATTCCAATTCCATGATTGATGGCATGTAATTTCCCATTTGGTGAATGTCTCACTACAAGACTGCGATCAACTGTTTGAGAGCACGACTTTCTTGCGGTCTGTTCTTGACTAATCAATCGGGCTAATGGGTCAATTTGAGCTGAAAGGGATTCGGTCACTGTGTTGTCAGTGTTCATGTTGCTGATCTAATGGTGGTAGATATGAATTCTTGAATACATGTGGTGGGCCCGAGGAGAACTTCAAAGTCAAAATCAAAAAGAATGTTAAAATATGTGGGGGAAATAGATGGCCCAAGATGAAAAGCTAGGCCCGAGGTGAAAAGCTAAGCCCGAGCAGTATAGTTGAGCCCGAGGAAATCAACATATAGGAGCAGTGGCCAACAGTTGTTAACAGTTGTTTCAACTTATGAAAAGTGTTTCTAATCTGATAATTGTGTACATGTGGTCACAATAAAAGTCAGTTTGTCAGACTATCGGGCTTAAGACCGATGTTGCACTCATCAAAATATATATAATACATATATATATCGGCCATATAAATCGGTCTACTGTATGATCGAGGCCGAGGTAACTTGTCTACTGTCTATGACTTGAGCCCTATGCAGTTCAAGACCGAAATTTTAAAATTCATGGTGCTTCAAGTTGGTCCATCGGTCTACTCAAGGACCGATCTCATCGGTCTTACTTGGTGAAGTTTTGGTGCTGGTCCATATTCCAGTCAACATGGTACACGTGGCCACAAATATCGGTCTTAGAGGCCGATAATTACCACAAAAAATCGGTCAGTTGAATACATGGTTCTTCAAAAATTACACTACATTTCATTTTCAAAGAACCAGGGGGGTAATGTTTACACCCTAAATATGAAATTATTTATACATATTTGATCGATTATTTGGGTAAAATATTATTGCTTATATTTTTATCAAGAATATTGGAAATTTATTGGGTGACTCAAGCTTATGGGTGTTTTTCCTTACAAGTGGATAGTTATCAAAACCATAATTTGCTACTCTGAGATGACCGATTTTTGGAAGCACAGCTTATTATCATATGGAGGGGCAGTTACTACTTGCACATGAAAATGGGTAATATATGCATGTGGGTGTATGATTAACACGTGTGCTAACATTACTATCTACATGTAATGGTGAAAGTTAAAGTGAGTTGGGTGGTTACTATCTACATGACCGGTTGTGGATTGGACAAGTGGCAAATTAACTGCAATAGTGGGAAAGTTATCTAGTAGTGGGGTACCAATTAGTGGGTGGTGGCTAACTACTAGTGGAGAAGTGCTTGGTGGGGAGTTCTATTCAGCAATCCTATTTATACATGATGCAAAGCAACATTCAAGGGAGGCTACACACAGCCCACAAACAGCCCCTGCGGCTGCAGTCCGAACACTGCTCATTTTTTTTCTTGTTTTGTAATTCCTTCAACTACTCTGCTTGTCCTTCAGCCGTGCATGTGTACTAGTGTCTTGTGTGTTTTGGTTTCATGTTCTTTTCGTTTAGTGGTGATGTCTTTGTCATTTACAAGCTGACTTTGTATTTAATGTTGGTGTTACTTTTTGGTCAATGAATCTGTGTTATAAAAACTTTGGTACTTATTTGTCACCCACTTGATTGAATTTTTGTTCTTGTACTTCATTTCATCACTCCACCAAATTTGCTTGCATCAAAGTGGTTGAACCTCAAGGGAAGGGTCATCCCTACTTCCCAACATTCGCTTGATCCGCACCACACAACTCTTAGGGATCGTTTTGGTTACACGTTTGGGTCTTCGTACAAAGCCCCTGGCACGCCCGGTCACATAAAATTATTTTTAGCCAAAACAATTTGGCACGCCCGGTGGGACCACTGAGTGATGAAGGATGTTCACCGATGCATGGCTACGTTTTTACAACAATCAGATCCGTTGGCGACGTGAGGGAATAGGCCATTTTCATGATGAAATTTATCGTCTTAAAAACGATAAATCAACTATTTGTAAGAATTTATGGCACCAAGTTTGTGCATTGCCGTGGGGGCCGTATTTACGTGATCAGCATGACACTGAAGCGCGTCGATATGATGTTAAAATCGGTCAATTATATGGTGAGATTCACCGATTTGAGACTGATATACGGTTTTTTGGCCGTGAAATTGACCTCATTGAAGCGTCAAGTGGAGTTGACGATCCACCTCCCTGGGGGCAAGACAACTTCATGTCTATGGATGATTTTTTGAGCAACAAATGGGTAGAAGAACGGAGTAGTAAATCGGATTCATGTGAGCGCCTTGAAAAAGCAATCAATGAAACAACCCGTCTTCAAAAAGAGTGTGCTCTCCACCTCGAAGAGACACGGACAACCATGATCGCGGCCATGAAAACAATTTTTCAAGAGGCCGCGAAAAAATTTAGACGGCCAAAAGTGGCCGATGAGGCCTCTGCAAATCAAGAGATTGGTCACTTTGACCATCTCGATTTAAAGCATTTTAAATCGGTTGGGGGGCAAGGCGGCGAAAAAATAGTTGTTAGTGATAGGCCGATAATTTCAATTTCGGCTAATACTCCTCCCACTAGTGTTGGTGACGACGAGAAGGCAGGTGGGGGGCAAGTTCCACATAGGCCGAGTAATTTTAATTCCGCCCCCAAATTTATTAAATATGAACAACCCCCGTGGAGAAAAATGATGGCCGAGGAGTTATTCAAATTTTTTGGCCTTATTGCCAAAGAATATTTACACAAGAAGCCAATTAATCATTTGGCTTTGGTAAATGTAAATCCTCATTGGGTTTGTGGAGCCCATCAAAAATGGGATTTTGTTTGGTGGAGTTTTCTACAAAACTATTTTTATGAAAAAAAAAAAATATTGACCGAATTCAATATTAATTTCGGTCTTGAATTAATCGGACTACAAAAGGCCGATTTGTCAGTTGGATTTGGATCAATACAAAGTCTACTAAATACTAAATGCTTTGTACCGATTTTATTTGAAAAATGGAAGATGTGCAGCCACTAAACCTTGTTGGGTGGGGTCCGATGGCTCATGAGTATTGAATGGAGAAAATTGGTGAACCACAAAGTCAGTGCGCAAGTGGCCAAGCTCGATGACTGGATATATGTGTTGTGAACCCCATTTCATGTTTAGAAAGTGGCCTACATGAATCAACATACGACTACATCGGACATGTAAGACCGATGAAACAAGACATGACCGATTAGTTTCTTGTCTGCCTCACCATTTGGATCTCAGGTTTGATGTCTAAAGCAAATGCAAGGACAAATGCAAACCATATATGTGGCCCACGAAACTTCTCCTTTCACTTAGTGTCATATTGGGCTTGGGCCCAGGTTTGAAAATATTGGTCCATGTGATACACAAATATCGGTCTTACATGTCCGATATTTTCCAAAACAATTTAGGTCTCATATGTGTATCATAGGCTGATTTTTCAAAAGGTATCCTTTTAAGACCGATGTGGGAGTGGAAAAATCGGTCTCTAGGCTAACAACAATCGGACTATGCTTAATATATATCGGTCTTCTTCACCTTTCTGGGAAATCGGTCTATGACTTGAGCCCGATGTAGTTTAAGACCGAAAAATTTAAATTCATAATGCTACAGGTTGGTCCATCAGTCTACTCAAGGCCGATGTCATCTTTCTCCCACTTAACACTAGTAATGGCCCACAATATTCCAGTCTGGGGCGCATATGTGATCACAAAAATCGGTCTGTGAGGCCGATAATAATCACAAAAATCGGTCGAGTTATATACATGGTTCTTCAAAAATTACATTACATTTCATTTTCAAAGAACCAGGGGGGCATTGTTTACACCCTAAATATGAAATTATTTTTGTATGTGACCGGTTGTAGATTGTACAAGTGGCAAGTTAACCACACTAGTGGAGAAGTTGCCAACTTAGTGGGACAAGTGGCAAGTTAACCACACTAGTGGAGAAGTTGCCAACTTAGTGGGAGTAGTGGGGAAGCTAGCAACTTAATGGAGAAGGTGCATTAGTGGGGAAGTTACATTCAACATCTATAAATACTCCATGCCATGCAACATTTGGAGGAGGCTACACACAGCCCACACAGCCCCCTGCGGCTGAAAAGCAGAACCCTGCTCACTTTTCCTTTCTTTTCCTTGTTTTGTAATTATGCTACTGTCCAAGATCATGTATTGTTTTACTTTTCACCTTTTTCCTCCAGCCGTGCAAGACTTGTCTTGTTAGTCTCTTTTCTTTTCTATTTATGTATTGGTGTTGCTGTTTGTTCAATGTAAACATATCAAGTACGGTGCATCACTTGTTCAAATCTTTTGATTATAATTTTGTATTCAGTTTCATCACTCCACCAAATTACTCGCTTCAGAGTGATTGAACCTCAAGGGGAGGGTAATCCCTACTTCCCAACCATCGCTTGATCCCACTCAAACCACATTTAGGGATCGTTTTGGTTACACGTTTGGGTCTTCGTACAAAGCCCCTGGCACGCCCGGTCAATATTTATTTTTTAGCCAAAACAACTCTAAGACAGATCCAGGTCATTTCCCCAAAGGTATCTCGTCTCTCATCTTACACAAGTAGCAATCGTTGAATTGTTCCATCTTGATCTCATCAATGATGTCTGGGTGAGGTATGATCGCTATCATTATGCCACCATTCGCCTCTGGAATCACATCTAGTTCTAAATGTTCCATTTCTCTTACCAATTCTTTTTGCTGGGTAGCTCATCGGCTAAATTCCTTGTCATCTTCTGGCTTAAAGCGTCGGCTACTACATTAGCCTTCCCCGGATGATACTCAATCGAAAGATCATAATCCTTCATCAACTCCAGCCATCTTCTCTGTCTCATATTCAAATCTCGTTGAGTGAAAACATATTTCAAACTCTTGTGGTCCATGAAAATCTCACATTTCTCCCCGTACAAGTAGTGTCTCCAAATCTTCAAAGCATGAATTACCGCGGCCAATTCTAAGTCGTGAGTCGGATAATTACCCTTGTGTGTCTTCAACTGTCTAGAAGCATAGGCAATCACCTTGCCACCTTGCATAAGTATACATCCCAAGCCTTGATGCGAAGCATCACTATAGATCACAAATCCCTTATTTCCAAATGGTATTGTCAAAATAGGTGCTCTCGTCAATCGCGACTTCAAATCTTGAAAAATGTCTTCACATTCTTGACTCCATTCAAAAGTAACGCCCTTTCTCATCAACTTTGTCATAGGCAATGATATCTTCGAGAAATTCTCGATAAAACATCGATAGTATCCAGCTAAGCCTAAGAAACTTTGAATTTCTGACACTGAAGTCAGTCTCTGCCAATTAGATACAGCTTCTACCTTGTGAGGATCAACTAAAACTCCGTTCATGTCTATTACGTGACCAAGAAAAGTAATGCTAGGTAGCCAGAATTTACACTTCTTAAATTTACCAAATAGTTACTTTTCCCGCAATCTCTGAAGTATTAACCTCAAGTGGTTCTCGTGTTCCATCTCACTCGATGAGTAGATAAGGATATCATTGATGAACACTATCACAAAATTGTCCAAGTAGTCCTTGAAGACTCGACTCATAAGATCCATGAACGCGGCTGGTGTATTTGTAACTCTAAATGGCATAACTAGGAACTCATAGTGTCCGTAGCGCGTCCTGAAAGCTGTCTTCTCTACATCTTTCGCTTTCACTTTCAACTGATGATAACCTGATCTCAAATTTATTTTCAAAAATACTTGTGCCCCACAAAGTTGATCAAATAGATCGTCAATTCTAGGCAATGGATACTTGTTCTTGATGGTCAGCTTGTTTAGTTCTCAATAGTCCACACACATTCTCATTGAACCATATTTCTTCTTTACAAACAATACTAGAGCTCCCTATGGCGATATGCTAGGTCGAATGAAACCCTTGTCAAGTAACTCTTGTAGTTGGACTTTCAGCTCCTTCAATTCTATTGGTACCATTCTGTATTTTGCTTTTGATACGGGTCTCGCGTCTAGCATTATCTCAATAGTAAACTCAATCTCTTTCTCAATAAGAACATATGGTAAGTCATTTGGAAATACATTCGGATACTCCCGTACTACTGGAATATCCTCTATTTTTAATTCGATCGCTGTCATGTCAATCACTGAACACAGGAATCCCTGACATCCCTTTTTCAACAACTTACCTGCTCGAATAGCTGAAATCAAATATGGTGGCGGTGTAACCCCGCTCCCTTGAAAACAAAAGTTACCATACACCAGTGATCGAAAATTAAATTCCTTTCGTTCACAGTCTAGTAGCTTGGTTCAGAGCTAACCAATCCACTCCTAGTATCACATCGAAATGGTTTACCATAATCGGTATAAGGTCTACGGTCATCCACTTCTCACCTAGTTGGATCACACAGTTCTTATATATCGTAGACGTTACTACCAGTTTACTAAGCAGCACAACAATGGATAAATCATAACCTAGCGGCACGGACTTAACATTCAAATGTTCAACAAAATTATGTGATACAAATGAATGCATAGATCTCGAATCAATGAGTATGCGTGCTAAGTGCGAACCTACAAGTACCATACCTGCGACCATTATATCAGTAGCAGCCACGTCTCCAGGGTTCATCTGGAAAGATCTCCCCTCTCGTTGTTCCATCTCTGGTCTCCTCACAGTTGACTGGTGAGGCTTCGAACCACTAGAAGCCATTAAATTAGCCCCTTGTTGAGAACGCTTCCTTCGATAATCCTTCGCTCGATGTCCTAAGGTACCACAATCAAAACATTTGAGTTGTAGATAGGATGCAGAACTTGCAGTATTTTCCCCTTTACTCCTATTCTAGGAGTTTATCAGAAAACATCGATAATGTGTGGTCGATTACAAAGCAGACACAATGGTATGTTACTGGGTACTCTTCGAGAATCACTAAGACTAGAACAAGAGCCTCGTGAAAATGGCCTCTTAAAAGATCCATCCTGGCGCCAGTCACTACTCTCATAACCTCGCTTTCCTTGTTGGTTCTGTCTCGATCTTTCCATCCCACTTTCGGCTACCAGTGCCGTTTGTTGCACCGCTGCCATGGTTGAATGTTCATAGGTCTCCACCCTTAAACGTATGTTGTCTCTTAAACCTTCTTCAAATTTCCTTGCCCTATCTTCCTCCTCTGGCACTGAAACTTTACCAAACTGTAACAACGCGTTGTACCTGGAGGTATATTCAGTCACAGTCATATCTCCCTATTGTAAGTTGTCAAACTCTCTCTTTTTTGCATTCTGGGCAGCTCGCAGAAAGAATCAACAATTGAACTCTGCCTTAAACCCTTCCCAAGTAATCGGTGCCCCTTGGTCCAAAACATTTACCCACCAGTTCTGAGCTTCTCCTCTCAGTACATCACTTGTATTTTCAATCTTCTCCCTATCAGACATCGGGAAAGATCGAAAAATTCTCTGCATGTCCTTGACACAACGACCCAATGCTTTGCTAGCGTTGTGTCAGCCATTCCCTAAAATTCTGTTGGTTTCTTTCTAGCAAACTGTTCGGATACGGATCTCATGCCTCTATTCTCAAGTGCATGTACCACAGGGAGGTGTTGGAGGCAATCGCACTGCTACATTCCGTATCATGTCTCTCATATTTCTAATCATTTCGGTCATTTGATTCATTCGTCAAGTGTGTGGCGATAGATCTTGGTCATCGTCACTCATGATTACAATCCTGTTAATCTCGATGCATAAATGCTATGCATGTACAATAATAATTGTAAACATGTATGTATAACAACATACATATGCATCAAACAACCCTACCACATATGAATGCACTCTAGAATATGTGTCAAATCACTCAACTACTCAATGTCGCACATTCTTAAAGTTTTGTTATCTATTACTTTGATACCACTAAATGTCACGACCCATCTCGCTACGCGAGGAAATAGGACACGTGGCACGCCACCAATGCTCATCTAATTCCATTAAAGTAATATAACAGCGGAAAACATAAGTCCAATTCATTTAAAATCAGAGTTATAAAAAGTTTGGTTTAATTGAGAACACTTCAAAGAAAATTAATTTTGAAAACAGAGGTTCAGTCGACTGGTGGTGGGACCCGGTCGACTGAAGATCAAAAGCAGTAAGTATTAAAAGTCCAAGGTCCTGTCCAGTCAACTATAGCGGGGACTCAGTCGACTGGGGTCTCAAGTCTCAGTCGATTGGTGCTTTATCCGGTCGACTAAATACTGTGCATGCAGAATGTCAAGTTTTTGTGCAGAAACCAATCGACCAAATCCATCCTTCAGTCGACTAAACCCTTGGAAATCTAAAGAGATTTTTCAAGAACACAGGGGTCCAGTCGACTGTGTTGAGGACCCAGTCAACTAATCCCTCCCAAAACTGCATAATTCTGCAGCATCACCAAGCCAAGTTCTCCAACCAAAACCAACATATTCCCAACTGTATTGCAACGTACAAAAACATAATTACAGGAGTTTGAACACAATTTATAGTACTGCAAAACTATCCCAAGTTCTATTACAACATATTACACTTCCAATTCTTATTACAAGTTGGATGAAAACAAAAGTATAAATAAGAGTGTTTCCCCGGCATTCCTCGGCCTCGCTCCTCAAGCTTCTTCTTTCATCGCTTCTTATCCCCTGCAATGGAGTAAATCTCCACTGCTCAGCTATATGTTGAGTGTTGTAGACACCCCAATTTTGACCAAACGTCGAATTAAGGGGAGTATTACCTCTAAAGTCCGATGATGATAATGACCGAAAGATTTGAAGTATTCCAAGCTCTTCAGAAAGTTCTCCAAACGCGATAAAATTTTCACAGAAAAAGAAATACCGGGTATTCAGGAGATTTTAGGAGTGAAAACATCACGTTTGGCAAAGATCCCCGAAAATAAGTTTTTAGAAGAAAAAGGAGAAAAAGACCTAAAATGGGGAGTTTAACGGAAACCGGCACACGGCAATTTTTGCGGCTCTCAATGAGTGTCGTACAACATTCACAGAATGCCGCAACGGCTCTCACTGAATGCCGCCGATATTTTCTAACTGCCATTTTCTTTTAAAGTCCTTATTTTATGGTACAATACGTATATGTATGTGGATAAAAACAAAAAACTGATAAAGTAAGGATGACATAAACACGGCAATCAATAATTTGGTGCGGCTCTCGGTAAGTGCCGCGCGGCAGTCATGGAATGTCGCCGCGGATTTCACGGAGTACCGTTCCAGCATTCCCAGAGTGCCGCGGAAACTTTCTGACTGCCGTTAGCTCCAGCAGTCTGCTTTTTTCAGAAAGTACGCATTGTACCACCAAATGCTGTATTTACAATTATTTTTTACTCCGAATTCACTGAAATTACCTAGGTATTTTTGTCTATATAAGAAGAGGTATCTTCATTGAGAAGGGGACCAAAAAAAAAACCAAGAGAAAAAAATATTGGGGGAATTTGAGAGGAATTTAGGAGAACTTTTGAGAGAAGAACATTTGGGTAGAAGAGAGAACATTGGGAGGAGAGCTTAAAGAAGAGCTTGGAAGATCTTCAAAATATAGAAATTTGAGGATAGTTGGAGGTGATACTCTACTCTTGTTAGTTTTCTTTTATGGATTTAGAGCACTTGCTCTCTTAGTTTTCTTGATTTCATTTTCTCTTTTTGTTTATACGTTTATCTTGAGATTCTTGGAGATCTTCAATATCTCTCTTGAAAGCTCTTGAGTTTGATCTTTTGAATCTCATGTAAGCTTATGCTTCACATGGGAGTCAAAGTTTGATCATCACTTCACTTTGTAAACAAATAGGTGGATCCAAGTCCATATTCATGGCTTGGATTCTCTAACTTGGAATTTCATGGGGTCTCCTCTATATCCTCTTGAAGTTCATGAGCTAGTTCTTTGATTCTTCTTCTCTTTTTCTTGTTTATGTTCTTCTCTTGAGACTCTTGGGGATCTTCCATATCTCACTTGAATCTCATGAGTTTGATCTTTTAGTCTCATGTAAGCTTATGATTCATATGAGATTTAAAGTTGATCATCATTTTAGTAAGAACAAGTAGATGAATCCAAACCCCTACCATGGTTTGAGTCCTCTAAGCTTGAGTTTTTCATGGAGTCTCCATATATTCCTTGAAAACTCATGAGTTTTATTCATGTCTTGATCTCCAATGACCATCAAATGGTAGGAGAAGTGGTTTGGTTTAAACCCAACTTCATGGTTTAATAGTTGGGGTTAACAAATAAAAGTTGAACTTGACAAATGAAAACAGTGAGTTCACAAACTGTTTTTTATCAAAGATTTTTAGATCGAAATCTAACCGTTGGAATCAAGTGAAACCAACGGGAAAGTGTCAACAACACAATGTTCTACCACTGCAATTTTTGTTTTAAGGAGATTTCATGTTTAAAGTGGTTTGGTCATGAGTTTTGTAAAGTCACTACAATCTGTCCAGAGTTTCAGAACAGTAACACTCTTTTGAAATAAGTAAATCAGAACTTTAATAAAGTATTTATGACCCAAAATAATTTTTTCTAAGTAGATTAATGTGTTAGTAAACTACCCTAAATAGAACAAAGCATTTCTGATCTTTTTGCTATTTTTAAAAAATCGTACAAAATCTCTGGATAGAGATTTGTAAATCTCTGAGTGATGTCTGATTTTTGTCCATTTCCCAGAGATCTAACCGTTGAAACTTTGATTTTCTTTTTGGGATAGAAACTAGACACACGGAGGCATCTTGTGTCCAAAATTCACCGACATCAAACCATGGGAAGCATACTTTTTATTTTTTTTTACTTTCTGGTCTGCTCTCTGTAATTTTCAGAATTGTATAACATATTTGACCAACTTTGTAAATAATGGTCCAAATGACTTTTCTATGACCTAGGGCTCAAACCATGCGTTAATAATGATTAGTTAAGCTTGAATTCAAAGTTTGAGTGATCTAAGTCACTGAGTATTTCATAATTTATTCTTGTTCATGTACATATTCATCTATGTGGCTTGACGCTTGTAATTAGGACTTGTGTTCTTTAGATTTAATTACATTTTATAGATTTAAGCTAAAAATTTATGATTGTTATTTCTAACTTCATATCTTGTATACCATGAGGACTAACCATTTGTTTTGTAGCGCTATTAAGGTATGATTTCTTGAACTCCTCTTTAGTTTATTTTAATTTCTTGATTTTATCGATTTTTCGACTTAATGCGCGACACCTTAGAATTAGGTTTTGCCTTATGTGTATATGTGATTAGAGACATTTCCTTAGGATCTTCATTTTTGTATGCATTGCATGTTTAATACCGCGGCTGGATCCCGGGTAAGTTCTCTTGTTCCCTATTGCATATCATATTGTTTGCTACTTGAAATATGTGCTTTTTGAATGATATTTTATCACTTGCAATTTTACACCCTTTAGACATGCTTTTGTAATGTATATTTATACGTATGTATTAATTGAGGGCATATTTAAATTAATAATTCGATTAAAAGGATGTTAAGTAGAGGCCTATCACGAGATAGGATGAGAAGGGGTGTTTTAGTCCGATGGGCTCCTTCCCTCCTCAGTCCATAATCCCCGGACCTAGTTAATCTTTGGTTTCGTAAAAGATCAGTTTCCTTTTGAAATGGCTTCTTAGTTTTCCTTTTAAAAAATTAAGTGGCGACTCATTTGTTTTGAACTTGAAATTTAAAAGAATTTTAAAAGAAAAGTTGTGGGTAAGAAGAAAGAAAATTGCGATATCCACAAGTGTACAATTCTAAATGTATGCTTATATGACAATCCATGCTTTAAACATCTAAAATACATAGAAATAGTCTCTAGGGTGAGTGGTACGCATTCATTCGATAAATGGAACCGATGCCGTGGAAGGCACACCTCTTTCACGCACCTCATACACTGGTTGGACCTTCCTCTATACCAGGTACCGTGTCCTGGTTGGGCCTTCCTCCATACCAGACACAATCACAATCAATATCACAATCCTCAAACATCAAGGAACTTACACTGGATGAAATTGCACCAAACTCCCCCTTGACCCAAGTAGACATGTAACATGCTCACATAGACAGTTATACATGCTTTTCAAACATTTTCGCGTGCATAATTAACGAGCCTAATTAATACATGAATTTCGCCCGGATCCAAAATATCAAACTCGATATTCAAAACATGACAATTCTATATATTTCATAGATCTAGAATTCATACCTCGTGCGATCTCTCCAAAACTTTGAAGGATCAACTAGAGGCCTGAATAAACGTTAGATCTCAAGTTATATGTGATTCCTACAAGTTTAACCTATTTTTTCTCAAATTTTTTGAAATTAGATTTTCAGAAAAGTTTTCCAAACGAGGCCTAAGAGGTATCAAAATGAAGCTCTTACCTTGAGGAGTTCAAATTTTGAATCTGAAGAAAAACTGACAGACGAACGGTCGTCGATTGGCGTCGTGAAGCTCGTAGCCACCAAATCTCCTTTTTCTCTCTCCTCTAGGATATTTTAGAAAGTTTTGTGAAAAATGAAATCTCATCCTTACTATATATAGACACGATTTTCGTAAATTACATTTACCTCCCCATGAGTTTTCAAAACTCCTAATTACTTTGGAAACATCTTAAACGTCTACTTTATTATTTCACGAGTGAAAATTATAATTTCTAAACGTTTTTGGCTAAGTTTCGTTTGGGTCCAAAAACATGGATCCAAAAACTAATCTCCGTGGAATCTCTATACCACCTACATTTTATGTTACGTATCACTCACGCTCTCACCACAGTATTCAAAATGGTATATATCAATAACAAAACTACCAGAAATTTACTCTACACAGGTATATTTACTATTCACAAGAATGCCAGATATTTTAAATAACATTTAAATCATCTAAATGTCATTTAATTATGTCAGTGCAATATGAAGTTCCATGTTCCCGTGTCTTTACTGACACTTTACCATTGACCCACAGTCAACCTCATCTCAGATTATTAATAAATATTAATAATCTCAAAATCTCAAATATGCATGTTAAAAATAATAAAATTCTGGAACGGGTGTGACATCTGGAACTGGTGTGACACTGTCACACCCGTTCCAGATTTTCGCAATCATTTCAGTAAACATATGTGAAATTATTAATGTTGATTAATAATTGAGATGGAGTTGACTGTAAGTCAACGGTGAGGTGTCAGTGAAGACACGGGAATTTGGTAAATCATGAAGCATTGGCATGATTAAATGACATTTATATTATTTAAATGTTATTTGAAATATCTGGTATTTTGTGAATAGTAACTTTACCTGTGTAGAGTAAATTCTGGTAGTTTGGATATCATTTAGAATTATTTTGTATACTATGGTGAGAACGTGGGTGATACATTGCATAAAAGGTAGGTTATATAGAGATTCCATGGAGATTAGTTTTGAATCCTTATTTTGGACCCAAATAGAACTTAGACAAAAACTTTTGTAATTTTTAGTTTTCACTCATGAAATGATAAAATGGACGTGTGCGACGTTTCAGGACATAATTAGAAGTTTTGAAAACTCGTGGAGAGGTAAGCTTAAATTCTAAAAATGTTGCCTATAAATAGTAAGGGTGAGATTTTTATTAGTTATGACTTTCTAAAAATATCTACAGAGAGAGAGAGAGAGAGAGAGAGAGAGAGAGAAGGGAGATTTGGTTGCCACGAGCTTTGCGACGTCGATTCACGACCGTTCGTCTGTCAGTTTTTCTCCTGATTCGAGATTTGAACTCCTCGAGGTAAGAGCTTCATTTTGATACCTCTTAGACCTCGTTTGGCTAACTTTTTTCGAAAATGTAATTTTTAGAAATTTGGAAAAAACCAGATAAAACTCATAAGAATCGCGTATAAATTGAGATCCGATGTTTATTAGGGCCTCTAGTTGATCCTTTAAAGTTAGGAAAAAATTGCATGAGGTATGAATTCTAGATCTATGAATTATATGGAATTTACATGTTTTAAATATCGAGTTTGATGTTTTGGATCCGGGCGAAACTCGTGTATTAATTAGGCCTGTTGATTATGTACGCGAATATGTTAGAAAAGTGTTTATGTGAGCATGCTATGCATCTACTTGGGTCAAAGGGGAGTTTAGTGCC
The DNA here is from genome assembly GCA_033977485.1 of Hydrangea macrophylla. Lineage (NCBI taxonomy): Eukaryota > Viridiplantae > Streptophyta > Magnoliopsida > Cornales > Hydrangeaceae > Hydrangea > Hydrangea macrophylla. The sequence continues at coordinate 29,730,861 of CM066999.1, forward strand.
ATTTCATCCGGGGGTAAGCTCCTCGAAGTTTGAGGATTGTAACATTGATTGTATGGTGTCTGGTATGGAAGAAGACCCAACCAGGACACGGTACCTAGTATGGAGGAAGGCCCAACCAGTGTACGGGGTGCGTGGAAGAAGAGTGCCTTCCACGACATCGGTTTCAATTACCAAATGAATGCGTACCACTCACCCTAGAGACTATTTGGATGTGTTTTAGATGTTTAAGCATAGATTGTCATATAAGCATATATTTATAATTGTACACTCAGCATAAAGCTGAGCAGTGGAGCTTTACTCCATTACAGGTGATAAGAAGCGAGAAAAGAAGAACCGTGAAGAGTGAGGCCGATGGGACGACGGGAACACTCTTGTAGATGTTTTGTTTTCCTTGTCCAATTGTTGTAATAAGAACTTTGAATCCGTACCATGTTTAGTGTGAAATCTTGGAGAAGATGTGTAGTATGGATTCGTAGTAATGTAAAATAGTAGTAATTATGGTTGGAATCGTCGAATTATAGTGTTATATGTGTTGGTTTTTGTGTTGGGAATAATAATGTATGGAAATCTGCAGAATGCTTGTAACTGAGGTAAAACAGTCGACTGTTTCCCGGGAAACAGTCGACTGCAGGCTGGTTGATCTAGCCACTGCCCTAATATTTTGAGACACAGTTGTAACACCCGCTCCCCCGAATCATTTTTAATTATATTTAGTATGCATTATTAATTATATAATAATGTTAAAAATGTATATGTGATGTGGGTTTTGACTCACTATATTGATTATGGGTGTCCAATTGGGAGCCCAGTTGTGGCCAGAGTTGCAGTCTCAAGTTGGGACATGTGTTGATGGATCCCAGTTGAGATGGGACATCAATATGTGAAACACCCTATGTGATTAAATATACATTAAGGCTTAAATGATTTATTATTTCATTGTTAATAATATCATGCTGTTAGTTGGAGACCACTTTTGTGGTCAATTAGGGATACCTTTGTGAGAGAAAATTGAACAAGTTACATAATTAGTAGGCTAATTAGCAACTTTATATAATTATATGGGACCACTGATGGGGCCCATGCGAGACGTAGACAAATAACCATTTAAGTTTGGAATTTAATAATTGACAGGCTAGCAAAACTTGTGGGGTTGTTATAATGTTAATAGAAAGTGTTATACATAAGACACTTATGAAGGTGACTCATCACCTTCCACTTCTTCATTTCGGTCAGAAGATAATACACATAGAGAGATACATGCGACATATATCGACAGAACGATGATAACGTTTTCTACGCCGATTGACGCGCTAAACAATGTCGATTTTTAAAACATGCTACATATTCAGACTCCTGGAGGTGAGTCTAACCCGTTGGTACCAATTTTATTGAGTTCTGTGATAGTTTTTTCACGACCCATTTTGGGGTTTAAGCTCATAAGTTGTAGTTTTGTATAGGATTTATACTTAGTTCTTATTAGGACTTTAATTTCAAGAAAGGAGCGAAACCTAAGAGGTGAGTGATGTTAATTTTGATAATTGGATAGTTTCCATGATGGGTTCAATTGTGATACCAAAGCATGCCAAATTTGCTTAATTTAGCTTATTAGTTTATTATTGGGCAAAATTTATGTGGTTAAATTAGGCCCAATTTGATTGTGAAAGCACAGTGTGATGTTTAAATGAGTATGTTGAGTTGCCTATTTGGTTCAATGGGATTGCTAGTTCTATACCACCATGAGGTAATCTTTGTGGTGACGACCTCGGCCGCCAGAGACCTATGGAATAGCACGTGTGAGGGCGTGGGTCATGACTAGTCACGTGGGCTTGGGGAATGGAGCCGGGGGCTAGCCGGTAGTGGTGGAAGTGAGCTAGTAACTGCCAGAGACTATAATTTTGTGTAATGAGTTGAATTGGGCATGTTTGTTATCCATGTTCATAATTAGCATTATTCACTAAGCATATAGCTTATATATTGTAGTGGTTACTGAATAACCATCGTAGGTGATCGCGGTGAGGAATCGAGGAAGTGAACCGGGTGGTAGCTTGCTAGCTTGTGGATATTGGGGGTTGTTGCAACTTTGTTTATACTTTATAGTTTCTTGCTTTTCGTTTAAAGCTTGTAATATAGTTGTATTCGCTTTTAATCCGGGAATAGTGAATGCTATATTTTAGGTTGGCAAGACTTATGTAATATTTCTAGTTAAGTTTTATATTTTAATTGGATCAGTAACTCATGTAATAACCAGCTTGTATAATTTAGTCCTTATTTTATAGGAGTTGTTGTTATCACTGGTGTTGAATAGGTTGGTTATATCTAGTACTAGTGTCGTTGATTTGGACGTTTGAACTTGAGATTTATTTGTTGGGTTGGTTGTAAATGGTTATATTTAGTACTTTTCTTAAAGTGTTTTTTAACTCTTGCTTGAACTTGGAAGCTCATGTTTGTGATTTTGGTTTGACTCTAAATGATTTAAATCATTAGTATTGATTTCAACTTGTGATTTGGTAATATTATATGAGAATTTACTGTTTGCTAAAACAGGGCAATTGACTGATAGAACTCTTAGAAGGGCTTTTGACCGATCGAAATACCCCCTGCCAAACTCTTTGTTCTATATGTTTCCAATAATTTTAAATTCAAACTTTTTACTTAAAAAGGGTCTCTTGCGACTTCTATAAACTTTGGAAAAGAAATTTTGAATTGTCCTTTGTTGATTGAGCTTCTCTGGTTTAAGCTTATTTTAAACTTATTTTTGGAACTTTAATGACTTGTGTTGAGCCTTGGTGGCGTGTCATGTGTCCTAGGATCATCTGGGTGGTTCTGGGGCATGACAACAGTCGGCTGAGTCCCCGACAACAGTTGACTGAGTCCCCGACATAGTCGACTGGATGATATTTTCAAGAGCTGGAAGTTCTGGTTTCGTTGACCGATAGATTCAGTCGACTGAAAATCTGAGACCCCAATCGACTAGGTCTCCGACACAGTCAACTGGACGATTGCTGAGAATTTCTAACTCTCTGTATCTTCAATTCCAGTCGACCGAACCCCCGATCAGTCTATTGGATTGCTATTTCAACCGGGATGTTTTCCTTAAGTGTTTCAATTAGCAAAATTTTTTATAACTCTGATTTTAATGGATTTTACTTATATTTTTCGTTGCTATTTGACTTTACTAGAATTTGATGAGCTTTGATGGCATGCCACATATCCTATTTCCGTGTGTAGCAAGTTGGGTTGTGACAAAACCGAAGGCTATTTACAAACCGATCCAATGGATCCACTCGTAACAAGTTCCTACATAATTTCTGGTAGAATTGGGAAGGATTAATCACAAGCAACTTTTCTCTAGCATGTTTCCTACTTATTAATGTTGTCATATGTTGTGTTTCACTTCCCTCTAGGACAACCTTATATGCTGAGTAATACTCGATCCGTATAAAATTCCACACAAAATAATCTTGGCTCCCACTGTGAGATCCATGTATTCCCTATACAGGACTCACTGAAATCAAGGGCCATGATTATTTTGTGTGAAATTTTGTATGAGTCTAGCATTATTGTATATGCAAACAATGAAACAACCAAAACAAATGAAATCTATATCAAGTGAGAGGGCACCAATGCAAATCAAATATAAGTAAAATTACAAAAAAAGAAGATGATGTATGTGGTAGTTTCAGAAACTGAACTCTCCCCGCTTCTCTTAGCCGACTGTAAGTCACCGTTAACTTTATAGTTAAAGTGTTTAGAAATTGCTATTTTACCCTTATAAAATTAAAAGAATAGCATAAACATATTTTTTTAAAAAATTATCCTTTTTAATTTGGGTTAATTACACAAACCTCTCATGAGGTTTGCCTTAATTACATAGTCCTCACTCATATTTTGAGAAATTATATAGACCTCCTTATGAGTGAAAGTATTATAATGTCTATGACAGAAGTTATAAAAGTACTAAATTGCACAAACCTCCCCTAAACTATGGTCACGAACCTCCCTTATCATCCATAAAGCCCCAAGTAAGATTACAGTTTGTGCAAATATATTATTATTGTGATAACTCATATTTTTACGCAATCATTTATTATATTTATATCACTTGTGAGAACCATGTGTGACAAATTAAAAGTAATATCCTAGTTTAAATTGGGGTTGAAATAGAGATTATTAGATTTATTGGGGGGTTTGAATACAAATATGTAAAATAATTGGTGAGTCAATAGACATGTGTGGTGTGTCTTGTGATTTGTGATAGTAGTGTGACGTGTGTGTGAGTTGTCATTGAATAGAAAACCAAGTGATGCGTGTGTCGTATATGTATATCTGCATATAAAAAGACTAAAAGGCTTAGTCAAAGAAAGGGGAAAAAAAGTAGCCAATGGAAAGGGTGGCAAGTTTGCACACGTGGTTTGGTATCTCTTACCATAGACCTTGTAGGATAGGACTATGATCTTCGTTTGGATAGTTAAACTTAGGCCTCGTTTGGATGCCGGATAGGATTAAGAGGTATAGTATAAAATGTAATTAGTTATTCAGGGATAACTAATCACTGGATAAAACAGTGTAGCATTATTTTTATACTGTGTTTGGTTCGTGCCGAATTATGCTAGGGATAAAATGCAATTAGTTCAATACTGTGTTTAGATGACCATGATATAAGCCTGGATTAATTTGTAACTTTCCACAAATGCCCCTTCTGCTAAAAAAATTAATGTATTTTGCCATGAATATACCAAAACACCTTCACAATACGTATGTCCCACACTTTTTTCATAACATTAACTACAAAATATACATGTCCCATACTTTTTTGAACAAAAAAAAATTTCAAAAAAAAAAAACTACAAAATACATAATAACAATTTCAATAATACGTCCTAACATACACTCCCAATTACCAAAAAAAATTAATGTCCTAACATAGCATATTTTCACGAACTAGTTCAAAACAACATAGCACAAGAAGTTCGCATCACTACACCAGATTGTATATATTTGGAATCTCTATATATAACTGCAGCTTTTGAGTTGTTCTCTGAATTTGTCTAGTTCTTTGAGGGCCAAGTGTATATAGTTGTGTCTCTTTCTCCAAAACTCTGTAGTAGCACAAGACCATAAGCAAAAAATAAGCTCTTTGCAAAGAAGACCATAGTCAATATATGTCATTGAGATATTCATAAAAAAAAAATTAATAATAATAATAAATAATAATAATAATAATAAATAAATAAATAAATTTGTTCAATTGATATTCATAGGAAGTAATTTATCTACATGGCTAAAATGGTATTGATAGCATGTAATTTGGAAAATGTACATGCCATTGACCCATTCATGAAATGTCTATGGTATCCATAGTAAGTAATTTGGTAAATATATGAATATTATACATGCCATCTGATAGCTATTCACGGGAAATTATTAAAATGGTACATACAGAATGTAATTTTGTCAACGTATATTTCATTGAGTTATTGAGAGAAATGATAAACATGGTATGAAGTCACCATGACCGCCAATCATAGGAAAAGAAAAGGAGACTGAGAAGATTCTTAGGCTGCTGAGTTTTCAATAAGAACCTACAGAGGTAAATGTTAATTAAGTGTTAAATTTGAGAAATATCAAAACTCTACTGTGTTCTTGATTTAGACTCAATTTTCTTCCCAAAGACAGTGAATCAGTCAAAGAATGTTCAACATTATAACAAAGCTCAAGGTGAAGGAGTAATCCTACACAATCAGTTGAAAGGGTATCCTTTTCACTCAGCAAGAAAATCCACAAAAATTAGCATACTCTGGTAAATACGAATAACAAAGCAAAAACCCAAACACAAGCTACATTTTAAGTATAGGAATAATATATCTATAAAAAAGTTCACAAAATCAACTTATTTGACTGGTATGCCCCTCCTATAACACGTTACACATCCACATGGTAGAGTCAATTACTTCACACCCTCCATATGATAATCATTTGTCCAAATAATAAAGTCATGTTACAAAAGTTCTTCATTGTTTAGCCTTTTCTTTACTATGAAATTTATGATTCTGTGAATCTGTGAAGAAGCAGAGATTGAACAAAACTCACTTTAGCTTTTCTGTGTGCTCTGTTTTTTATTTTAACTTTCTTATATAGAACTTCATGTACATACTGTGATTCTTAAGCACTTACAAAAGTGGTGTCTTGAAAGCCACATGGAGATTTGTCCTTATTGAATGTCTTCAATACTACATAATGATGTAAAGCTCCCAAGTCTTTTCATTGAACATTCAGAGCTTAAGGTAACAGGGATAAGAGGGTGAGCTACTCAATGATTTTGACATCATTAACAGAGAAGTTGTGGATTTTTGGAAAAACAAAAAATAAGTAATAAATGTACAACAACAATCAAATTAAAAAGAAACTACAGATTTTTGCAAAACAAATTCGAAAATATAAATAAGTTTGACATAATTTTTGCAATAAATAAAATAAAAAACAAAAGAAGAAGAAGAAGAAGAAGAAAACCCATATCCAGATCTGCCATTGATTTAGACTAGAGGTCTAACTATTTAGATTTAGGGTTAGTGCAGATTTTTGACAACATTGGCTTAAAAACCTATAGATCTAAGGAGAAAACTCATATCTACACCAGATCTGCCATTTCGAAACCCTAAACTTCATAAATCTCAAAAAGAAAAGAAGAAGATGATGGAGATGTCACCAAACTTTGATTTTTAGTGACCGACGACGGAGATAACGCTCGGTGAAGGAAGGAAAGCACGTTGACGGAGGGAAAGCTCAGCGACGGCGAGAGATCGTGAAGAATCACTGAATCGCCTCTGCTCTCTCTCTCTCTCTCTCTCTCTCTCGGCTTCGATTTGTGATGAAAGATGTGAATTTGCGAGTTGGGTGCTTTAAATCCCAAGGGTAAACTTGTCATTTTCCTTTCACAATCCCACTTAATATTATCCCCGTGTTTTTAATACCTCTTCCCCCAGGTATTATTTAATACCCCTTAGAGAGCATTATTTTTAACTACACAAGATAATACCTTGAGTTAGCATATACTAAAAAGGCCCAAACAAACACAGTATTGACCTGGATTGTACTATTTTAGTCCAATCCCCCTTATTTATCTGGCAAACAAACGATGCCTTACAGTATAATTAGGTCTTATAAGACACCTCACAGGAAAGGGAAGAACTACCAGGAAGGAATGAAATGATTGTTTAGGTAGATCAAATATCAAAGTAGTGGGTGACCCTGATAGCAGATCAGGAAATTGAAGAAATAGAATAAAGTCAGTTGGCGTGCCGTATAGAGTACCGTGGCGGGTTAGGATGCGATAATTATACCTTCAAATAAAATTTGTTTTTACAATCAGAAAGAGTTTGGGTTAAATTATCCATATTATTAAAGCTTAGTTTGGCCTCCATTTTGGTGCTTCTCATTTTTTAAAGCACAATTTTATGTTAATTAATTTGGTAACTAGTTTATGAGCTTTGCAAAAATTAAACTTAGGGTTTTTGAGGGGAAGCTTTTAAAAGCTCTAGGATGGAGCTTTTAAAAGCTCAAGGTTGCTTTTTGGTTTCATGATATTTTTTTGAAAAGTAATGTATCATGTGTACAAAATTATTAAGTAACTTAATAATAAATTTCATAAGCTACTTTTAAAAAGCCAGGCAAAACTAAGCCTAAAAAGTGTATCTTTTAATTTCTTCAAATTCCTTATGGTTCCAAGATTTGCTATTTCTTGAAGCATATCTTCAAATTCTTTAATGTCATAATTTAAATTTCTTGGATTTGAATTTTTTTTTTTTTTTTTTATAAATTTCTTCAACTTTTTATTTTCTACTGTCTATGGAATAAACATGATGAAAATGATAGGTTAAATGGCAATATTCAATCTGGTTTGAGAAAGAACTTTCTGTACTTTAGAAAAATTTGAAGGGATTGTGAAAAAAGGTCATGGGTAAGATTGTCTCCAACCATACTCTCCACTGCACCTTTTAAAGCTATTTTGGTATTTTTTGGGTGCTCCGATAGACTCTCCAAATGACTCTTTAAAACAGAGAGCCTCCTTTGTGCTAGATAAATATAATAGTAAGAGTTTTGTGTGTTTGGAAAGCTATTGGGACCTATGAGAGAGAGAGAGAGAGAGAGAGAGAGAGAGAGAACATTGGAGTTAATAGTTTTTGTCTAAAAATTAATAGAAATATTTACATTTCTCTATTATAGCGAGCATAGTTGGAGCAAAGAGGCTTAAACATAATTAGTTATAGTAACTTTTTAGCCAAAATGAGTGAAAATTTAGAGAACATGGTTGGAGATGATCTAATGGGCAATGCTACACTCACGCCCAAATCTCACACCCATTCATCCACACCCTGATATGGATCAATGAGGAGATGAGAGAGATTGTAAAGTGGTGTGGATCCCAGCGGACCCCACAGCTCTCTCCTCTCCCCATTAGTCCACATCAGGGTGTGGATGAATGGGTGTGAGATTTGGGTGCGGGTCTAGCATTAATCTGATATAATATAGCCATTTTGAAAAGAGTGATGCTAGGGTCACACCAACTTCATCCCAAAAATCCATAAATACTTACACTCATGCTTGGGTGGCACTATGGGGTCCACTGACTATGAGGTCCACCAAGAGTGATTATGTGTGCTTGTGAATTTTTGGGTATGACCAAAGCATTACTCTTTTGAAAAATAAGCGAGATGATTCTAAATTTTGGAAAAAGTTAATTTTTGGTTGAGTGACAGAATAAGCGAGGAAGAAGAAGTGAGAAAAAAATTTAACAAAAAAATATTTTTGTAATGAGAGATGTCCATATAATTAGGCCATATCTTGAGAAAGGTTTGTATAACTATGCCTATTTTTTTATTAGGATTTGCGTCAGGGGGTGGATGGTACACTGACAGAGGTGAGGTGAGTTGAGTGTAACTCAATCTAAACCTCAAGGGAGGTCTGTGTAATTTCTCAAAATGCGAGAGAGATCCGTGTAATTAAGACAAACCTTAGGAGAGGTTTGTATAATTAACCCTATTAAAATTTTATCATCTTTATTTTTAAGGTCATATATTAAGGACAAATCTGTCATTCCATTACGTGTTGATTTTTATTGGAAAATAAATGCATTTATTTTCAAGGACAAGTCAATCGGTACATCTTTCTTTCTTTTTTTTTTTTTTTTTTTTTTAATTTAATTTAATTTTTTATTATGCACTACATAAGGGGAGATAGTACCCTCCCAAACAATAAACCCACATTTAATGAGGCTCGAACCCACAACTACTTACAAATAAAATGGAATTACTCACACTCATTGGTCTCGAAAATCATTACTTTTGCATGGTTTCATGACTTTCATCTTTAACAGGAGATGTCATTTTAATTTTTAAAACTACGAGATATATTTATGTAATTAGAACATAACTCAGGGGAAGTAAGTGTAAATTACCCAATCAAATGAATATTCTTATTCAGCCCCCCACCCACATACACTTTCGGTGTAGTTTCCTTTCTTTCTTTACTTTTTTGTCCTTTTTTTTGTCATACCTTCCCCTTGACTCGCTACTTTCCGTAGAAAAAAAAAAAAAATTCACAAATCTCAGAGCTCAATCTCCAACCCAATTTCATTTCTAGGGTTCTTGCGCGCACGCACGCACACGCACACACACACACACACACTATCAGTTCAATCATGGCTTCAATCATCGAAGAAGGTACTGTTTATCTTTCTGTGTTGGCTTTTTCGATCATTTATTTTGTTGGAAATTGATATCATCGAATAATTATCCTTGCTATGGAATCAAATTATGGGTAAACGTAAGTGAATTTCACACACACACACACACACACGTGTGTGTGTGTATATATATCTATGCATATGCATATGTGCATAGTTAGATGTACATATATTCGTTATTTAAGCTTATAGTAAGAGTTTTATAAAATTTTCTCTACATGGCAAGAGCAAGTTTGATTCTTAGAGAGAGTGAATTTCCACACACACACACACACACACACACACACACACACAAACGCACGTGTGTGTGCGTGTGTGTGTGTATACATACATAGATACACACGAAGCACCCATTTGATGACAACCTTCAACTTTCCCTCTATTTGTGTGACTTTGTAGGGCTCGGATTTCCGGCAATTGCACATATATACATACATATACGGAGCCCTTCTTATGAGGGAGTCCGCAACTTATTAAGTTGTGGACTTCTATTCAGCCATTGGATCCAGTTTCATTAAGCGTATTGTAGTAATTTCATAGGATCTAGTGGCTTAAAACACTCATAAGAAGGGGACTGCATACATATATGTGTGAGTGTGTGAGTGTAGATGTCCCTATTTTCACTTTCCAAGCTTACAATAGAGTTCTCAAAATGTAATCTACAAGAAAAAAAGCATATACAACAAAATTCCTTGGGAACCATATACAGAAGGTGTTTTCTATTAGAAGAAAATGGAGCAAAAGATGATTTTTTAGCTTCTGAATGTAATAATTAGGGATCAACTCTGCAGGTGGAGAGAGAGATTTGGAGAAGGGATTTATGACTCCTACACCAGCCGAAAACGCTATTGCCGAGTCCTCTCCATCACCGTCGCCATCATCTTCCACTGCTCCTGCTCTGGTCTTATCAAACTCCGGCAAGCGAATCGATCAGGCCGGAAAGAAGAAGTACGTGAAGCAGGTGACCGGGCGGCACAACGATACGAGTTTGCATTTGGCAGCTCAACAGGGCGACCTATTGGCAGTGAAGAAGATTCTCGATGACATTGATTCTCAGATGGTTGGGACTTTGAGTGGGGCTGACTTTGATACCGAAGTCGCGGAGATTAGAGCTTCGGTAGTGAATGAGGTGAACGAACTGGGAGAGACGGCGCTGTTCACTGCAGCAGAGAGAGGTCATCTTGATGTTGTGAAAGAGTTGTTGAAGTATTCGAACAAGGAAAGTATTACAAAGAAGAGTCGGTCGGGGTATGATGCTTTGCATATAGCTGCAAGTCAAGGACACCATGGTGATAATCTCAGCTTTGTTATTTATTACTCAATCTATTCATTTCTTGATGGATTTGGTACTATACTTTTTGAATAATTTTTCTCAGTTTCATAGGCAAGTGATAATATCTTGTTCTCCTTGAAATGCTAAGCGTAGTGAACTAGAACAGCAATGATACCGTTGATGAGTACCTCTGCAATTTGAGTTCCCTGTTTCTCTTTGTCCCTGATTAGTTTTGAAGACATCCCAACCTTTATTTCAGTAATGATCTGAAAAAGTTGTAGCGTCTTTGAAACATATGTCAAGGTGGATATTGAAAGACATCCCAACCATATTGAATATGGGTGCAGATAATTGCCAATATGCAAGCTCTTTTGTGAATGTAAGATGACCTAAGATGAACTCAAAGGCTCTTTTCTAGCCTGAACATATTTATCACTTTGGATTTCTGTCCTGATCTCTGAATTAAATGTGATTTGTATATTGACGAGCCTGCACATTTGTAATGATTCATTTTAGAGCTAAATATATGTTGTTACCCTCAGTCTCTAATAGCTTAAGCTTTTGGAGGAATTGGTGACTTAACATGGTATCAGAGTCTTGTTTGTGGGAGGTCTTGGCGTCAAGTCTCTGACCCGTTCTGGTTTGTCTATTGTTTGTCTCCGTCATGATGGCGTCTTGTTTATTGCATCTCCACGTTCGAGATAGGTTGGACGGGAAGGAGTGCAGTAGAGCTTGATGGACATTGTTGGGTCCATTCTCAGTAGTTTAAGCTATTGGAGCAACTGTTGACTTAGGCTTAGTTTGGCCCTCACGTGGTGCTTCTCCTTTTATAAAGGACAATTTCATGATAATTTATTTGGTAACTAGTTTATGAGCTTTGCAAAAATTGAACTTAGGGCTTTTTTGGAGGGAGCTTTTAAAAGCTCTAAAATGGAGCTTTTTTAAAAGCTCAAGGTTGCTTTTTGGTTTCATGATGTCTTTTTGAAGAGTAGTGTGTCACTTGTATAAAATTATCCAAGAACTTAGTAATAAATTTCATAAGCTCCTTTTAAAAAGCCACGTGGGGGCCAAACTAAGCCTTAGTAATATTTTATTTTGATTTTTTGTTGCAGCCATTGTCCAAGTGCTACTAGACCATGATTCAGGGCTAAGCAAAACCTTTGGCCCATCGAATGCAACCCCTCTTATATCTGCTGCAACAAGAGGACATACAGCTGTAGTCAATGAGCTTCTATCAAAGGATTCTAGCTTGTTGGAGATTCCTAAATCCAATGGCAAAAATGCATTGCATTTAGCTGGTAGACAGGGCCACGTTGATGTTGTCAAGGCATTGCTCGACAAAGATCCACAACTTGCAAGGAGGACAGACAAGAAAGGGCAAACAGCATTGCATATGGCTGTAAAAGGGGTTAATCGTGAAGTGGTGAAATTGCTTCTTGAGGCTGATGCAGCTATAGTGATGCTACCAGACAAGTTTGGTAACACAGCACTACATGTCGCCACCCGAAAAAAGCGTGCAGAGGTATATTTGGGTTAATCTACATTTTCATCTTTCAGTGTCCTTTTTTGCTGAAAATTGTTATCAGGCATGGTTTTTAGCATCAGTCGATTCGTACCAGTTTTCATACAACTGAATACGATTCACGATTCATAATTTTAAAAGTTTTAAGTGCGAAACATTCAACATTTTGAGCCATGATATTGTATCCATTGATTCATAAGTATGAGTCGATTTGAGTTTCATACTACCTGATACGATTCATGATTCGTTATTTTGAACTTTGAACTTTTAAGTGAAACAGTTTCCACAGATTGAGCCTTGAGATGGCATAAAACTTGGGTTAAGTTGTTATTTTGTCCATTTTAAGCATTGTAGTACGTGTTTCTACATGTAAACAATACATATATTTTCTAAAGCAAAGGTATATCTTGGATTGACGATTTGACAACCATGCTGTCAAGTATTCATATGAAATTATCTGTTCCATTTTCATAGATACTATATTTTCATCTTGCTATAGTTTTGGCCCAAAATTATGTATCACACTGAAGTAATGACTTCCACTCTTTCTGTAGCACGTGGGATTTTGCAAAAAGAATGGATAAGCTTTTGTAGGTTTCCCATACCATGTGAATTATTCTGTGTACAAAATCTTCTTATTCGAAATCTTTGCACTTCTTTTCCATTTGTTAATTTGAATAGACTATTTTGAACATAATCTTTCTAGTAAACTAATGCACAAGAGCTACAGGAGTGTTATATAAGGTGTTGTGTCGAATACTGCGTTTGGCATAGGGGTGGACCGAACCGAGCTCATGTATGTTTGAGCTTGGCTTGTTTATTAAACGAGCTTGAAATTCAGGCCTGAGCTTGGTTTGTTTATTAAACGAGCTTGAAATTTAAGTTTGCTTATAAACTCATGTCGTTTTAATATCCTTTTATCCATGCTTAACCTTGACTCATATAACGAGTCGAGCTCGTGCATCATCCTTTGAAACTACATAGTTTTATGGTAGATGAGTATATACAAGCCAGTACATAAGCCCTTGACAAGTCTGTTGACTAGCTTTTTCACAAGCCTACTTATGAGCCTTATTCAAACATGTTCACAAGCTCTATTGAGTCGAGCTCATGCATGCTTGTGCTTGGCTTGACTTGTTTGCTAAACGAGCCTGAAATCCAGTCTTGAACTTTGCTTGTTTGTTAAACGAGCCGAGCCCTTACCGAACATGTTCACAAGGGCTTGAGAGCTGCTTGGTTTGTATCCAGTCCTAGTTTGGAACTGAAGCGAATTTTTTGTTGTAGTACATATATACCAATATTCATAGGCTTTAAAGATGAAGTAAGAAGAGAAACAAAAGAGGTGGGAGGGATGAGATAGAAACACGGTAGAGTGAGAGTTATTAGTAATAGAAGTTGAGGAGCATGGAGTTTCGTCCCCCAAGTCACGTCTTTGTATAGAAAATACCATCTCCAACTTGAAAACAGAAAGCAATTAAGACTTTGCTTTTTTGAATAAGTATTTTTTTTTTTTGGTGGGGGGGGGGGGGGGGGTGTTGGACGGGAGCGGGAGAGGAAGGCGTCTTTAGAATAAGTTGAAAATGAAGAAGATAATGTAGTAATAATTGGTGAGAATGCATTCCACAAATGTCACTCCAGACAATCTCCAACTTTGGGCTTGTAGATTTTATTGCGTAGCATACAAGTTTATTTCTCATGTTCTCCCGAATAGGATTTTACATGATTTTGTTATTGATTCCATTTACCTTTTCCCTTGCAGATAGTGAACGAGTTGTTACGCCTCCCTGATACCAATGTTAATGCACTGACCAGAGATCACAAAACAGCTCTCGATATAGCCGAAGCGCTTCCTCTCTCTGAAGAATCCTCTGACATTAAAGAGTACCTTAATCGTGATGGTGCGCTAAGAGCTAACGAACTGAACCAACCAAGGGATGAATTGAGGAAAACAGTGTCACAAATAAAGAAAGATGTGCACACCCAGCTTGAACAAACCAAGAAAACCAACAAAAACGTTTATGGAATTGCCAAAGATCTCAGAAAACTCCATCGAGAAGGAATCAATAACGCCACCAACTCGGTGACCGTGGTGGCCGTGCTCTTTGCAACAGTTGCATTCGCAGCTATTTTCACCGTTCCCGGTGGGGATAACGATAATGGAATGGCCGTGGTGGTTAGCCGTGCTTCTTTTAAGATTTTCTTCATCTTTAATGCTATTGCTCTTTTTACGTCCCTGGCCGTTGTGGTGGTTCAGATTACATTGGTTAGGGGCGAAACAAAAGCCGAGAGAAAGGTTGTTGAGATAATTAACAAGTTGATGTGGTTGGCTTCTGTTTGTACTTCGGTGGCATTTATGGCTTCGTCTTATATTGTGGTTGGCCGCTCGCACAAGTGGGCTGCAATTTTGGTTACGGTGGTCGGGGGAGTAATAATGGCTGGTGTGCTTGGCACTATGACTTATTATGTGGTGAAATCAAAGAGAGGTCGCTCGATGAGGAAGAGAGGGAAGCACCCGAGGAGTGGATCCAATTCGTGGCATCATTCGGAGTTCTCCAACTCAGAAGTTGATCGAATTTATGCCCTTTGAGTTCTGATTTAAGGAATGTTGGTTGAATACAATGGTGAGTGTGGAACATGTCCAGAAAGATGTTTAGATCAAATTACTTAAAAACCCCTTAAAGTCGCTAAGAAATGACAGCATTTAAATGGAGGTAGAATTTAAATACTTTGAATTCCTGCTATTAGGGGGAATTTTGTAAATTTGCCATGCAAATGTTAGATAGTTTGTCTGTTCAGACTTTCAGCTAACGGAGGAAAGCAATGGTTCCGCCTGCATATATAGAATCCGATACCTGAAAAGTAATTGTGTTTTGGGTCGGTAAAAAAATAAAGGAGATCAAAAAAGTTCTGAATTTGGTGAGAATTGTGCTGAGGATTGTGGTATTGAGGTTGAAGTTCTGCAGTGAAGTTTGAGGGAGAAGTTAATTTCTTGAGCTAATTTGTGAAGAGCCCAGAAACAGAAAACGGGTATGAAACTATACCAGGGTTTGCTTGAAATTTCCTGACTTGGGGATCTGATAAGTGGTTTTTTTAGTAATTTAGTAGCAGGTATATTTGAATTTTTAAGGCGTGCCACGATACTGCTGGTAGCCCTGACCCTTCTGGCTGTTTTGCATGATCAGCCGATTCTGCAACTTCGAATGCTGGTGTGTGTAATGGGTAATTGACTGTTGTATTCTAGCTTTCATTCCTTAAAACTTATTGGACTGGATTTGTATGAACTATGTATGACATATGATCTTTGATATACTATTTTCTAACAGCCTTGGTGAGTTTAAAACTGAAATTTGTAAATCTGGTAATTGAGACTGCTAAAGGGCTGTTTTCAGCTAAGAGGTGAAAAGGATCATGGACTATTTTATGACCAATCATCTCTTGCCTGCTTACCTTTATAAATGCATGAATATGTTTACCAATTAGGTGATTCAGAGTTGAAATCTTATGTTACTCCATTCTTTAGGCTTTGTTTGGTTTGCAGATTCATTAAAGGAAAAGAAAAGAGAGGAAAATAAGAAGTAAAATTAGTTCCTGTTTGTTTTCCTTTGTGTTTCCTTCCATATTTACATAGTATGAAAAGTTAAAATTTTATAATATAATTATCTCTTAAGAAAATAGGGAGGAAAGTGGCTCACATACTTCATTTTATTTTAATTTATTTCTCACTGTAATTTCTTTTTCTTTGTATTTTCCACAATATTTTCCTTGGTATCTAAACAATAAAAAACATGTTTTCACTCATATTGCGAGGGAATTCCAGGTATTAAATATTTGAAAATCTTGAATAATGGCATTAGAATTTCTTTTTGTCATGTTTGTGTAGTGTATTTGAACATGTTAAATTTTGAGACATGTTCTAAAGTAATAATTGATCCAATTCTCACTCATTAGAGACTTCTCTCAATTATTATAGCTCTACACTAGTTTAAAGAACACCCAAGGAAGATGCAATATGCAGGCTAACTTATAAACAAGTATTATCTCTAGGCCACATAAGCAAAAGTGAAGAACTTAGAGAGAAACATAGAATCAATGCATGTGCAATGCTAAATGGTACCAATCACAATTGTTTTGATTTCAATTGAAACACTCAAGGTTGGAAGGGGGAAAAAAAAAGGAAAAAAAAAAAAAAAGTCGTGGTAATTATAAACTCATGAGAGAATAACGTGCATTGTTCTTTGTTACCATTTAGACAGAACTTTACTAGGAAAAATGGCCACAAACAAGGTTACAATATCAGAGATATCGTTACAGAAAATTATTAGCAATCTGCAAATATCTGCAAGAAAATAACTAGGATGCTGTGTTACTAGCTCCATTTATTCTGTTTTGAGAAAATTGTTAGATGGTATACTATGAAGCATGGACACCAACATGGATAGGACACGTACACGGTTACTCCCACACGAAAAATCCTAAAAGACTAATTTTTAATTATTCTAAACAATTGGTTTTTAATTTATATTTTCTTTTTCATGTACAATTCTTATGTTATTCATAACATGTAATACAATTCTATGTACAAGTTGTATTTGTCAAAATATATTGTTTGACATGAACAAAATTGAGTTCCATAAGGACAACACCACCCTTAACAAACACCACCCAAGCATAGACGATTGTGGAGATGGAGATGGAACGAGAGGGTCTTAAGAGTCTACCGTCGAACAAAAAAAAAAAAAATTGGGGGTATAAGTGATTTAATGTTTTGACATAAAAAAAAAAATAAAAAATGCCACTGTATAGGTTTTAAACAAATCAAAAAAACTACCACAACACTGCCTTTTGGTCCAGAAAAATATTCTCCCCCACGTCTCGAGACCATTTTTGGAATGTCGATGCTTCCTATATGTTAGTTCGAATGCTTTGTATAGGTGTACATAGATGGTATCTTGGTAAGAAAGATGAAGAATGACAAAGCCATCAAGGAATTTCAGGTCTGTGGTTTTGTCTTAATGTTGTGTTGCTGCAAGCAAGAAAAATTACTTGCATGAGATAATCATGGAAAAGGGTTTGTTATTTCCTTCTTAGATTTAGCTTTACCTTATTGTTTGTCTAATTACTGCTCCATATATGCCATCTTTCTTGTGAAGAAATTTAAGTTTTTTAAAGGCGATTTTTAGTGAAATGATTCTAGATTTCTACCAGTAGTTTAACTCTGCACTCATCAAAATCCATGGGTCCGTTCTTTTAAAGTAGCGATCACTTGCTTAGATTCTACGTCACATGAACTTTTCTGTTTCTTCCAAAGTATCCGTGTCAATAGGATTTGACATGGGTTATCATACAAAATATGTCCCGATATCATGTATCTAAATTGGACACATATTACATCCAATGTTGGAAATACAATAAACTCAAATGTACAACTATTTACAGAAGAGATACATAGAAGCCCTTATTTTTGTAGTCCAGAGTATTCAATAAGATAGCATCACACATTTCAATATTAGTTGTAATATGATATGTTTTTACATATTTCAGACATTGTTCGCATTGATAGGTTTGTGTGGAGCCTATATACACTTAGCCGCACTGTCACGGATCCAACTTGAACCACTGCATGGGCGGGGCTAGGTCACCCTCCCTAGGGCCCTTGGCACGGCCCATCACATCCCTGTTAGGTTGTGTGGAGCCTGATAATATGTAAACTTTGCCCCATTGTGAATTCAAATTTATGTTATATAATACTAAAAATGAAATTTTTTTTTCAAGGGATATTTTGGTAATTTGTTATCTTAGGATGTGGTTGTGGCTTTATGTCAAACACAGGGTTAACTATCACTCTATTATGTAATCTCTGTCTTATGCCTTGAGCATAGTGAAATCTAAGCAACTGAGTGGACGTAGCCCTCGTTTTGGATGAACCACGTAAACCCTGGTTGTCTTGTATGATTCTTTTCGTTTATGTTTTTCATATCTAACTGATCTTAGAATAGGTAAATCCCTAACACGTATGTGTACCGCACCAAACATTTCAACTATTTTCTAACCGAGTCCCCGTATCCCAAGATCTGAAGGTCTGAGAGTTAATGTACCTGGACAGACTAGAACCCATTATGCGTATTCGGGACCATGTAAAAAGATTTAAAATACATCATTATGCCTTAGAAGTGCTCAATTATGAGGTAGAATATAGCTTGAAGTACTTGAATAACTAACCTCAAAGCATGACAAGTATATGTATTTATTATGTATCATTTTACATTTTAATGCATTCCTTTCCATGGCCATCATAAAATTCCAACAAGAAAAGGACAGGCGGATGAAAGTTAGGCTAGAAATATTGAGCATATATAGATATGTAAAGCCTGCCTTTTTCCTTTTTTTTTTTTTTTTTTTTCATTCTGCAGACAATTATTGGAAGTTGGGTGGGGAAGAGAGTTTCTTGTTATATGCTTAATTGCTTATCTAGTATCCCTTAGTGCTCAGCAGAATCAAGTTAGTGTATTTACTGCTTTCTTTTTCTATAATCATTTGTCAAAGATTTAGCTGACATTTTCACTTAGTTTAAGGTTTTGGTACACCCACTTGAAATCCAAAAGATAGTGAAAAAACAAAGCCACCTCAAAGGCTATTTGTCTGCATTTGAAGATTTCCTATTCCTTTTTAACTTTTTATTGTCCAGCCAAGAATCATTTTGCTTTAAAGTGTTTATAAATAACATATTTAATATGTTCAGGTGTCTTTCAATGTTGTTTAGAGGCAGACAGGTGGGTTTTTACTACCACTGTCATGATTGTATATGTTGTTTTTTTTGTGATTGTATTGAATATATAGGATATTAATATCTATACTATGAAATCAATATATGGTTCAGCTGATATTATTTTCTTGTAAGCAAGAGACTATACTATATGTGAACACTGCTGTTTGTTTGTGATGGTGTGAAATTAGCATTTTTCAATCCAAAAGCTAAGATCAAAGTGGATGTCCTTCAAATTTAGGAAGAGAATTCTTGGAATTGCAGTAGTTTATTTTATTTGTATACTTGGAGGCTGTTAATTTGGGTAACATGATCAGAACCAGTTTTGTGGTTCAGAAAAGAACTGGTTCTAGCTAGATTTTGGCTACATAGGAGACCGCGCGTAACTTAATATATCCCAAGAACTAGCTCCTTTGCAAACCAAGTTATACTTGGTTTTCATAAGAACCAGTTAAATATGAGAACGAGACTGAACCTGTTTTAACTTTTAAGCATTCCAAAATGATCCTACTTTGGGGCGATAGATGCAAATAGATTCCTGCATGTCCCAATAAGATTAAGCATGAAAAATGAAATTCGTGGAAGAAATTAGAAATTTGCTTTGTTCTGTTACATTACATATATTTTTTTTTTTTTTAAATCTTGCAACGTAAGCTTTTGAAGTAACTGATATTTTAACATGGTATATAATTTTTTAGTTTTGAGAGGTCTCGGCTGCTGCATCTTTATCTGCATTATTCTATTTGTTTATGCAAGTTTATGTGCCAGATGGAATTGCACTTGACGAGTGTTGGGCTCATTCTCTTAAAGCTTTAGCTTTTGGAGTAATTGATTCTCAAAATTTTTTAAATCCAAAAACCAAAACACTTTAAAAATAATGACGTCAACTATTTTTATCTTTTTTGTTTCTGTTTGTTTTCTTGGAAACCAAGCAGAAAATTCTTAAGAAATCGATAAGAATTTTTTTTTTTAATGTGTTTGAATCTGTCCCCCACCTTGTTCTTAGTTTTAATTAAACAGTGGAATGAACCCTACACTACAACCATATAGAATCTATTTCTGGATAGATAGACCAATTGGACAATCATATTGGTATTAGATTCTCTAATTGTGCAATGAACTTTGGAATATCATAAGAGTCTTTGGTACCTTTGCTGAAATGACTGGTATGATAGAGGAAGGAGTCAAAGGATTCTAAAGGTGTTTGTTTTTTTTTTTTTTCATCATGGTCCTTAGTCTAATGCTTTCTCTTTTAAATACTTTATTTTCTAATCCCACGGGGTTAGTTTGGGTGAGAAGACTTCAACGGTTAATACCTCGAGGTTGCAAGTTCGAGTCTCCTCTTTAAGCGTGTGTGTGGACCGTGAGATGTTTGTACATGTGTAATTTTCCTTGTAGCCGTGCGTATAGCCTGTGGTTGGATTCTTCTTCAGAAAACTAGTATATTTCCTTGAAAATTACACTATCTTGATGGTCCAAATGTCTATTGAGATTATAACTATGGGGGATTAGATTTTGTTAGCTAATTGAAAGTTGAAATCTCTATGAAATTTGTCAAGGCAAAGTAGAATTTCCAAAAGGATAAAAAGACTATTATAGTTCCTTAAGGACATACAATGCTATTTTGGAATGTGATTGGTCCATGTGTGCAAGTATTGGCTAAGTGAACCAATCATCTTCTTCAACGCATTTTATGTCAATAGCTGTACCAAAGTGCTATACTTTCCAAATATGTAGCACAAACACTTCAATTTCGGAATCTTGTTCATTAACGGCTTGTGTTTGGACAAGCCAAAAATGTGTCCTAAATCTTTATATTGGACACACGCCAGAAACGCAGTTGGCGTGGTAGTGGACACAATGGAGTGCATCCTTCGAAAATATTTTTAAAATGTTGAGGTAGAAGTCTTGATATTATAAAACGGTCAACAAGAGTAATGGGTCTATTTAAAAATTTAGGAAATGAGAGTGGGCGCAACACGGTTATATTATATCATTAATTAAGTCGCACTCCATGGATGAACCAGTGCACTCTTAACTGCATGGTACTGTATGATGTGTTAGTAATACCATGAAGTATATTACTTTAATTTTTGAGTGGGAATAGCAACCCCTTTAATTTAACATATATAATTTATTTACTCGCCATGTTTGTTTTCTACATTTTTAAGATCTTCCGTGAGGCTGTGCTTGTATCGTTTTGTATCCGTATCACGAGTCTGTATATGTGCTACATAGATCCCCCAAAGTAGCTTTTCAAAGAGGAATTATGATATCTTATCATTGGAAACTATTACTGACACAAATTGTACTAAACAAGCCTAGATTTACTGAAAGAGTTTCCAGAATTGAATATTAGGTTTCTTACTAAAAGAAGTTTCACATTGTACTCCATAGCAAATTTTGTTCAAGAAAGAGAAGCTTCTTTTTGGCATTTTCACTAACTTTCCCAATCTGATATGCTCTAACAGTACACTACACACCTGGACAACTTTGAATCTTCCACTGAATCAAATGGGGATGTTTATACAAAATCATGAAAGGAAATAGAAATACATGATAAACCCATCAAAAATTAAGGAGTTATGCTATACTTCCGATATTTGAATCCCAAATTCGTTTTCCAAATGCTTTAGCAGTCGTACCACATGATGTGATAGTTCTCTCTCTCTCTCTCTCTCTCTCTCTCATCCCCTGCAGAGTACTGGTCTTTCTTGATCCTCGCAGACTATGGAAGCTGACAATGAGTAGAACCCAGCTTCACTTACAGTCTTTCTTGAATGAAACTGCTGCTGAGATCTTTTGCAGTAAGCAATTGCTCCTTGAATCGAATTTTCAATATCAGGATTTCCACTGCTGCTTCTCTTCACGTACTGCAACGCACGAAACCCATTTGAACTACTCGAAGATGAAGACGAACACGAAGATGAAGATGAAGACTTAGTCTTTGAAAACCGTTTTATCGCCCCTGAAAATGACCTCCGATGGCGGCCTCCACAATCCGTAGCGATCTTTTCTTTATTGAAGCTCTTTGTTGCAATAGTTTGGTTTTTCTTTTGAACAATATTGGTGTACTTTTTTGAAACTGATCTTTCATCTATGTTTTTCGCAGTTTCTGCCATTGATGGCTGATCTGAGCAATCAGATTTACTGAATAAAGTCTTCAAGTAAGCTTTCGAAGACTTGAGCTTTGAGCCAATTGAGGACTTTTTGATTAGCTTGAGCTTTTGTGTCCATGACTTATTTGGATGATGATGTTCACCTATAAAACTGGTTAACTGAGCTGAGTAATGATAGAAATACTCATCTGGGTTGAGTTCTCTGCTGACGTGGCACGACTGAGAAGGCGACACGCTGCACGATTCGAACGGGGTATTTGTGGTGGTGGTGGAGGTTAAAGGAGTGCTGAAGTGTTCTTCATCATGAGAAGTGTTTGTTTTGTGATTGTGTGTGTTTTGGAGGAGTTTTTCGACCATTTGAACGCGCGGTGGGAGGTGAAGAGGAAGGAGCTTCCCTTTGTAGAAGAGCTCATCAGCTGGGGAAGGTGTGGTTTCTCTATCTAGAGAAGTTGAGAACATTTGGAACTCAAATTCTCTAGGGTGTGGTGGAGAGGTTACTGTTTGGTTGAAGTGTGAACTCACTTCCATGTCTATGTAGTCATCTTCTTCAGGGTCAAATGAATGGAGGTTTGCAGCCATTTTCTGTGTGTGTGTGTGTGTGTGTGTGTGTGTGTTTGAGTCTATATCTCTCTCTGTGGTTTGTAGCTTATGGTTGTAGGGAGCTGAGATATATCATATATGAAGGGGGAAAAGGAGGGTAATAGCATCTTTGTAAGTGTTGGCAATTGTTAAGATTTTGGAAATTCACTAATGGGTAAAATACAAAATATATCCTGAAGTTTGGTCCGTGTCTCATTTTAGACCGTATATATTCAATTATTGCATCAATTTGGTCCGCGGAGTTTTAAATAGAAGCAATATGGTCCAATTGTCCCATTCTGTCAGAAAATTTGACAGAATTCACCATTGATAAGCTAGTAGGAAGATTTATAGTGTTTCATTTTTGCCCCTAAAAAGAGTGACAATGCGTAGCATGGAAGTAAATTCTAGCAACTTCTTTCACAGAATTGAACATTTGGACTACATTGCTTATATTTGAAAACTTCAGGGACTAAATTGATGAAATTGAAACTACAAAGACTAAAATAAAATAGGGACCAAACTTCAAAGGTATATTTTGTAATTGGAGAACTCTTCGGTGCGGTAAGAAATATAGTGTGCAAATTGTGCCTCTCACAGTTTGCACAGTGTTTTTCCAAAAACTAATTTTTTTTTTTTTTTTTTGAAAACTGTGCATTTACTATACAAACTGTGAGAGGCACAGTTTACACAATATATTTTTTACTGCACCGAAGAGTTCTCCTCTGTAATTAAGCCTTCTTTAATATTTTTCAAATATAAAATCCAGGACATAATGGGGTTTTTTTGGTAGTTCCTTAAACTGTATTTTTTGTGGCTTTAGTTCTCATTGATTTTTCTTCTGTCAATTTTTGGATTCTTGGACCCCTTTTCCTTTTTCTTTTAGACATTTGAAAGGGTGGAAAAAAAGGGTGAAAGAATGATTATAATATTTTAATGGGTTTTGCTTATATGGATCATACAACAATCATTTCTGTACCTGTGGTTCAGCCGTTCAGGTTGAGAATTGTAGGTGACATCATCAAGAGTTTGAAAAGATTTTTTTATATGTGGTGGAGTGGATCTATATGCTAATCTAATGTTCTTAATTACATAATAAAGAGACAATATGTTATTTTTTTGTTCTTTTTCTTATATATTTTTTTTTTGGTTAAAAAGAGAATCCCATGCATAGTGTTATCATTATATAAATAGACTCTCAGATCCCACAAGCTTTTAACAGGACTAATTTCTCTCTTGTTAGGTGATCTCAGGGAATTCAATGCGACCTTAGAAGACCTAAGGTGAGACCCATCCCACTTGATCTACTCGTAGAGTTGAGGTAAATAATATATGTATAGAGCATTAGATATTGTCTTAAAATAAGTTGTTTGGATAATGCAAGAATGAATTCTAAATAATTTAGTATTTATGTGGTTACTTTTTGATCACATGGAGTCTGTGTCCGGCATAAAATATTCCAGGGACTGATTCTTTAACAAACCAATATGATATTGATTTTCATAAAAATCAGATAAAAGTGATAATTGATCCGAAACTGATTCATGTTTAAGCATTCCCAAACATGAACTAGTCTTTCCTGAATGAATGAATTTCAAAACGGTGTGAGCTCCCTTCTATATATCCAAAAAGGACTAGTGAATTTTCAGGTAATTAAATTAAGACTTAATTATTTGGTGAGCTTTTATGTAAAAGGGCAAATTACACTTACCTATTTTTAATTGGGTCCATAAATTATATATTTTTCCAATTAGGTCCTTGAACTTCAAAAATTCATTCAATCAAACCCAAATTCTAACACTATTAGCTTAAATTATTATAAATTGTCACGTACTTTGCGCGTAATACTTACCTGTTAGTCTATCACATGTTAGGTTAAGACAAACACGGGAGATTGTGAATGGCTAAAAAATTATGCAATTTTGGGTATGATTGTATGCGATTTTAGATCTAGTCGAATGTGTTTTCGAATTTGATTGAACGCGATCTCGGATATGATTGAATGCGATTTTTCGCACTATTCCCAATCTCCCGTGTTTGTCTTAACCTAACATGTGACATGTAAGCATTACGCACAACGCACGTGACAATTTCTAATAATTTAAGCTAACAGTGTCAGAATTTAGGTCTAATTGAATAAATTTTTGAAGGTCAAAGACCCAATTAAAAATTGGTGTATAGTTTAATGGAGTAAAGCGTAATTTTCCTTATATAATGAAAACATGCTGATTTTCTTTTCTTATACTAATTAATGAATGTTTAAGGACAAGATTAGGAATTCACGTTTGTGTATATAAAATGTTAGATATTGGTGATGCATATGCTAGTGGGGGAAGTCAAGGTATGAAGCCCCACTTCCCTTTTGATAGTCAATTTAATGCTTTTCTTTTTTTTTAGCTGACATTAGTGCCCATTAATAGTAGCATGCAAATAAAGGAAATTAACAAGAATTAAAATTCTTGTTAATTTCCTTAGTACACCTTGACCCTGTTAGGCGATTTCGAATTTTAAACCAACCCATTTTCTCAAAACCTGGTTTTCTGCACTCTCTCTCTCTCTCTCTCTCTCTCTCTCTCTGTATATCTAAATTGTATTAATATTTAATCAGTTACTTAAAAGAATCACTTTTATGTTTTATATAGATTAAGTACTTTTACTGGATTCCTGGGGCTGGGGCTTTCTTTTTTCTTTTTTACCACATTCTTTTCTGGAGCTCTACTAAAAATTCCTCAATAATTGTTCCATATTCGTCTCTTTCAAAACTTTATAAACACGTGTGTATCTTGAGATAAATAAATAACTTTGCGTGTCGGTATGTTTGTGTATATATATAATACTAGTAGTGGCGGGACTGCGTGCACAGCACGCAACTCGGGTGCTCGTGATTTACTGTAGTCTTATAGATATTTTGTACTAATTCTTTTTTTTTTTTTGGTCAAAATTTTGTACTAATTCTAACATTTGAGGTTTCTAGAGAAGTTTAATTATTTTATTCGTTCTAAATTAACCGTCTCTCTCAAATTTACACACTGTTTAAGAAAGATGGTCTCATATTCCTCTGTGTCTTATTTTAGTGTCCATTTTTAGGGATTCAATTTTTTTAAGAGAACATCATTTATTGTAAGAGATGGATCTAGAAAATCAATTCAAGGGGGCCTTGAGTATGAGGGTTCGAGGCAGTGCCCTTGAAAAAAAAAAATTTAGACATATTTATACATATTTTGGACTTTTATGCATATTTTGGACTTATTTATATATTTTTTGTGTATATTTTAGACCAATTTATACAAATTTTGGACTTATTTATACATTTTTTTTTGTATATATTTGGACCTATTTTATACATATTATATATATATATTTTATAATTAACACAAAATCATAAGAGAGGGGGACATTTTTATTGGGTACGTAATTTAATATATAATCATAATATATGCATCTAACTAGAAATATGCCACTTTTTCAAATGAATCTAAAATAGGTCTCTATAGTATTTTAAGGACAAAACTGCCCTCGTATATATATATATATATATATATCCACATAAAATCTGGGTTTCAAATTCAAATCAGGGAATTTCTCCCTTTTGACACTCTTCTCACTTTTTTGTGAGAAATTTTTACTTTTTACACGGTCCGTTTTTTAAGATAACTTAAGAGCCGGACTGTCTATATATATATATATATAGAGAGAGAGAGAGAGAGAGAATCTGCTAGAGAGAGAGATGAAGACAGAGAAGGAGAAAGAAGAGAGAGAGGGTCTCATCCCCTCCACCGCCATCGGCGACCACCCACCACCTTCCTCCTCCTCTCCTCTCTATCTCCCCTTCACCTAAATCAACATGCACCACCATCTGCGGCCACCCCTCTCCGTCGGTGACCACTCTGTGGACAAATTACTCACTAGTTCGTGAGAAAAAAAATCAAAATATCTCACAGGAATTGAATCGTTTTTGGCGCGAAAAATTCGATTTCATCTTTGTTCTCGGAAATGCGAGTGAAAAGCAAGGTTTCAAGTTTGCAGCCCATCATCAACAAAATCAATCGATCGCGAGACGATACAGAAGACGATCACTCCGAAATGGATGATGCATTCATCGATGGTTGTGCCATAGATTTACTCACTTCCACGAATTTGTATACACAGTCCGAACTGTGTAAAAAGCTAAAAATTCTCACAAAAATGTGTGAATTTATCATTTTTTGAAAATTTTCACTTTTGAAATTTCTTTAGGTCCAGTTTTTAAGGTCCGCTTAAGATCCAGACCGTTTGTATACATACATATAGTATTGATGAGGATCTCCTCATTGTATAGGCTGTAAGAAATTCCTCACTTGTTATGTACATGAAGTTAGTGAGAAATTTCTCACTTTTATAGGTTGTAATAAATTGCTCATTATGTAGTGAAATTAGTGAGAAATTTCTCACTTATATAGGTTGTAAAAAATTACTTCCTCATTGTATGTAGATTAAATTAGTGAGAATTTTTTCACTTGTATATACTGTAATCAATAGATAATGTGTTATGTAAATGAAATTAGTGAGAAATTTCTCACAAAAAAATGAGAAATTCCCACATCACTTTGTTAAACCAAAAATCCTTTGATCATAGGGATATTAATTCCATTATCCATGATCTCCTAAAAATACGTTTCCCAAAACTTTATATAACACAATTTTGGAAGTTTTTTTTAATAAACAAACAATATAAACAGAGAGAGAGAGAGAGAGAGAGAGAGAGATATCACATTACTCTGTTAAATCCGAAATCCCTTGATTTTAGGGATATTAATTCAGTGAGAAATTGCTTAAAAGCATATTGAAAATCAATATAAACAAGTGAGAAGTTTCTTGCAGTTTGATTTAAGCTTCTTATATTTTGTTATAGAAAATTTGATTTACTACGATTATGCTTTGCCACATCGTATGTAGATTAAATTAGTGAGAAATTTCGCACTTGCATAGGCTGGAATCAATAGATCATATGTTATGTAAATGAAGTTAGTGAGAAATTTTGCACAAAAAAGTGAGAAATTCTCACATCATTCTGTTAAATCGAAAATCCCTAATTTTAGGGATATTAATTCCCTTATACATGATCTCCTAAAAATACGTTTCCCAAAACTGCATATAACACAATTTTGGAAGTTTTCGGAATATACAAAAGAAAAAAAAAAAGTGAGAAATTCTCACATTACACTGTTAATAACCGAAACCCTTGATTTTTGGGATATTAATTCCCTTATCCATTATTTCCTAAAAACATGTTTCCCATAACTGTGTATATATATAACTGTATATATATGTATGTCAAGGGTATAATGGTCCGGATTTATACTAATCATTTAAGAATAGGGACTAATTATAGATTTCTATTGCAAATTAAGGATTAATTCCTATACATCATATCAAATCAGTATCAATTGCTATTAATGGCCATATTTAGGGACCAAATTGGATATTTCTAATTTTTACAATGTTAGGGAGACTTCTATAAATTTTTGGGGGCTTAACTGTAAAAAGTTTTTTTTTAAGTATAAATCTATAATTTTTCAAAAATTAGGAGCCCCCTTTTACTTTCTTTAGGTCCGCCCTGTTTATTGTTTATTTCAACATGCATGGGAAATGTTTGGCACATAAAATTTTTTGACAAATTTTTTGATACAGAGTGTCATTTGGCCATTGATTGGCGTGGGATCTACCACCGTACACATCTCGACCATTGAAAATCAATGGTCGAGATGTGTTTGGTGGTGGTTGATTGGCGTTTGGTGGTGGTTGATTGGCGTCGGACCCATTTTTAATGGTCGAGATGTGTTCGGTAGTAGGTCCCATGTCAATTAATGGCCGGATGACACTCTGTGTCAAAAAATGTGTAAAAAAATATGTGTGTAGCACTAATCTTACTAATTTACTATGTAATGGGATCAAAATTACTACTAATTTGTACAGCAATGCCAAACAAGACCTAATCTTCTCACGTGATTAAAGCAGCGCAAAAGCAAGTCATTAAGCCTTTCGAACTTTAAAAACAGCCATCTATGCCACATGTCATGTATATAGAACATCTAGATACAAAAGGTGTGTTTTAAAAAAGGTACTGATATTGTGCCAGTTTGTTATGGCTTATTACTCCATTTTAAGCAGTTTTGATGACCCAAAATACTTTTTAATCTGTTTGTTACAACAAAAAAATAACCAGATCTGGTAAAAAAACAGTTGGGCAATAAGCAGGTTGGGGGTTACTTTTCAAAATTCTCTCTATTTTAATCAATTCCATAACATACAACCAAATACTTAAGTCATAATAAGCAATTATACTTTCAAGCAGTTCTATCAATCATGATAAAATCATATAAGCATAAGTATAGACAAAAGGGCTTATTATAAACAGTTTTTTATATAAGAAAGTAACTTTTGGTGTGTATGAACATTTAGTCCCAAGATAGTAACTAAAAAATATTATTAAATAATAACAAATCTTTTAATAATATTTTTAATACCAAATCTTTTAATAATACCAATTAATGATATTTTTTAGTTACTATCTTGAGATCAAATCTTCATCCAACGGTTAAAAGCTACTCTCTCCGTCTCATATTTTGAGTCCTATATTCAATTTTGGGATGTCTCAAAATTAGTGTTCACTTTTCTAAATTAATATACAATTTTTGCTTATTTTTCAAAACTATCCTTCTTTGAAATCTACACCAAAACAAAATTTAAAAAGTTGTTGTAATAATTAAGGACAATTATGAAAAGTAGGAGTAGATTCTTTTTGTCCCCTTAATAAGTTGAGTTCCCACATGTGGATTCAAAAAATAGGGACGAAGAGTAATTTATATAAGAAGTTGCTTTCAATATCAATTACCCTTTAAAAAAAAAAAAAAAAAAAAAAGGGTAATGCTATTGTGAGAAGCTTCTCATATGAGAATGCGGGTTTTAGCCGTTGGATGAGCATCTAGTCATAAGATTCCTAAGAATCTAGAGAGAATCTTATGACTAAATACTCATCCAACTAAGGCTGAAATCGGTTCGGTTCGGTCGGTTTTGGGAGTGATTTTCCACCGACCGATCGGTTCGGTTTCGGTCGGTTTTTTTCGGTTTTAGGCTAATTTTTCGGTTCGGTTTTCGATTTTACACTACACTGCCCTTATGAAAACCGACCGAACCGATCGGTTCGGTTCGGTGGTTCGGTTTTTGTTTCACCCCTACATCCAACGGTTAAAACCCGCTTTCTCATATGAGAAGCTTCTCACAATAACATTGCCCAAAAAAAAAAAACACACCTTGCTAATGAGCGATAAAACAACTGCCAAGATGTGCTCCCCAAACAACACAGAGGGAAGCGTTGGCTGGCCTCAAACGTATCTACTTCAACATATTCAGCCATATACGGAGTTGTTTGGCTTTAAAGGGAAGCAATTAAAAAATAATACATTTTTGCTCACTTTAAAATTATTCACCCAACTCTCTCATTGGTTAATACAGTAAGATCTAGAATTAAATAAAAATTAATTAATGATAAAAAATTATAAATCCTACTAGACTAGGATTTTAGAGATGAAAAATGACAATTGAAAAATTCAGTACTAAAAGTCTAGTCCATAAACGGACCAAGGACCATCCCTCCTGAGCTTGCCATATATATATATATATATATAATATATGTAGATATATTTATACAGGTATATATATATATATATAGAGAGAGAGAGAGAGAGGAGAGAGAGAGAGAGAGAGAGTGTGTGTGTGTGTTGTTGACCTTACACTAGGAACCAACACATGATCCGACATTAGATGGTGGGAAGGGATGGCTGCGAAGCTCGAGACCTTTGTTTTCTTCCATATATATCTTTCTAACACTCTACCCCACGTTTTGGTTTCTACTTTTGTTACTACTGATGACAGTAGGAAAGTTAGGTACCCAATTAGTCCAAACAGTTGTTTACGAGAAATTATTGCATGGTCTTATATGGCCACGTGGTGACACTCCACCAATAACAATAGATTGTCATGTGATTAAGTTATCTTCCATTAGTGAATAATTTGGGCACATGGCAATCTCATCTTAGACGAAACTAATACGTGACGATAGTTCCGGACCAAGTCTAGTTAGCTATTGCCTATTGATTCTATTGAAAGGGTGAGGAAGGCATTATCATCATTATTACAAGCTTCTACACAGATGTTTAATTAATATATGTGTATGAAAGTTTGTCGATTATCCGAAATTTTTTGAAGAAAAAAGCATATACATTAAAAAATAATTAAAATTTTGAATTTAATATGTCGTCACTGTTCTCCTCCTTTTTCTTTTTCTATTTCTTTTTCTTTTTATTTTTTATTTTTTATTTTTTATTTTCTACTACATTTGAATGATTTTAGTTCATAATATTCTTTATGCATGAAGAGAAATAAGAGAAAAATGGCATCGTTTTCCTGAGAAAAATTGTGGTGAAAAATACATTTAAAATTTTGAATTTGATAAGTGACTTTTGAATTTTATAAGTCATCGCTGTTCTCCTCCTTTTTTTGAAAAAATTTCCTCCAACATTTGAGTGATTTTCATTCATCATATTCTTTATTCATGAAGAGAAATAGGGGAAAAAAAAATGGTTTCATTTTCCTAAGAAAATTTGTGATGAAAAATATATTAAAATTTTGAATTTGATTGGTGGCTTTCCTCCCTCTTTTCTTAGTTTCATACCATAAATTTTTTTTTTTTTTTTTTTTCCCTTTTCAGTTTCTGATTTTCTTTAATTAACATGAAGAAAATAAATGAAAACTACTTTTGTTTTCTCTTTTTTTTTTTTTCCTTATCTAAATTCGCAACATATCAGAACATAGGAGATTTAGGTGAAGCAATTTCTACCCAATTCTAGAGGTAAAAGTACAGATCGAACAAGAATGACCACAAATGTACTTCTCTTAGCTAAATGACCCACCACTCCAGAAAATCTGATTCCCTTGTCTTCTCAAAAACTGGTTGAGGAAGAGGGCCTCCATTGCCGGGTATCCCACCAACACCACAAAAAGTATCAAATTTTTTTTGGTTGCCAAACAGATCTTTACAAAACAGTTACTACAAGCAAAACTCTTTTGGAACATGACTTTTTTGAAGGATTTGAGGATGAGGGTCTTCCTAGATCTCCACTAGCTTATGTGCCCCTTTGTGGTGAAAGAAGGGTAGTCCCTTCTACAATGATGGTGCTCATTGAAAAAAGATATATATGAGACAATTATGTTTCAACTTCTGTTTGAGGAAAGCTATTAATTTGATCCATCAACATAAAAAAAAAAAGTTTATTGAACCCCACATGTTGTTTTCAGTTCCACCACTACTTTGGCTCTGTTTATTTTGTAGATTTAGAGGAGAATATGGAAAATAAAACTATTTCTGTAGTGTTTTTCTCCTTGCTTTTAATCTAATATGGTAAAAATTCAAGAAAAGAGAGAAATGACTCATAAATATATTTATAAAAAATATTAGTATTATTTTCAGTCTATTTCTTTTGCGTATTATTATTATTATTATTATTATTATTATTATTATCTAATTATTTTCCTTATAAAATCAAGGGTTAATTACATTTTACCCATGTAGTTAGATCAATTTTTACTTTATACCTTATACTTCAAAAGTGGACACTTAACCCCCTGAGATTTCGGATTAATGTGAAACTACTAATATTTCTCTCAAAATAACCCCACATAAGGATTAGTGTTAAAATTAGCCACACATAGGAGAGTTTAAGTGTCAAAATTAGTAATTAACCTTAAAATTAGTCCCAAAAGGGTTAAGTGTTAAAAATTAGTCGCACAAAAGTGGATTAAATGGCAGTATTATCCCATGATAGATGTTAACCATCAACATAAACAAAGTTCACATGCCCCACCTGTTTTCAATTACATCATCCTTACGCTCCGTTTGGTTTGTAGATTTATAGCTCGTGTGGGATACCTGTGAAAATAAGAGATTTTTCTGGTAGAAATTTTTAAAATATTGTTTAGCGTGTTGTATTGATGTAGGAATTAGAGATTTCAGCAAAATGACAATTTAACTGGAAATAGGTTCAGCTTTTTAGAAAAATTTCTAATTTGTTGCTTGTAATAGTTTCAATTAATAGATTATAACCTTGAATAACTGGTTCTCAAACGAAAACTTAGAAGAAAAAGGAGAAGTAAAATCTTTTTCTAATGTTTTCCTCCACGCTTAAGTAGCATTAGAAATTAGAATTTTCTATCATAGATGACATACAAAGATCAAAATTTTTTTTTTATTTTTTTATGTGTATTTTCTTTTCTCTCTTTTTTTTTTTCCCCACTTTCTTGTTGGCCAAACAGAAAATAGTGTTTGTATCAGTGTGTTCTTATTATTTTTAAATCGATGGACCTAGTAAAGCCTTAGTAGGGAAGCATTAAAAGTCCCACCCTATGTCTTTCATTGGATATCAAGCTATTCATGCCATTCACTCAAAGATGGCATTTTTAGTGATTGTTTGGATAACAAAAGAACTAGTTCTCTTTTTCTTTTTTCTTTTTAGAGAATGGTTGGTTCTAAATAGCTTCGTGATTGTTTTACGCTTTTTTTTTAGTTATGTAAGAGTCTGTATTTAGCTTAAAAATACCACAAAATTTGGTTTTTTATGAAACCAACATGTTGGTTTTCACAAGAATAAGATAATGGGCATCTTGGTCCACACCTGATCCATATAAATGTATATGCATACACACATGCATACAGGTGCGAAGCTAGTTATTATAAATTGAACCCATTGATTTTTTATTTTTATTTTTTAATTTTATATACATAGCTATATGATGAAAATATTATTATTTCCTTAGTTCAACCCATAAAAATAAAAATCAAAAAAAAAAAAAAAAGAAAAAGAAAGAGAAAGGGGTGTCAAATTGTAATTTGATGATATTCAAATAGCCCATAATGTGTAATAATCGATTCATGTACTCAACCAAATGTAGAGGTATGTTTCGGCCAGAATAGATCGAAAATTGCCCATTCGAAAAAGAAAAAAAATAACATCCAAAATTTTCAAAAATTAAACAACCCTTTCGATTCCGATTTTGAAATTTCGAAAATCTGATTTTCATTTCCGATTTAGAAATTTCAAAATTTTCAGAATTTGGAATTTTTTGAAAAAAATTCAGAATTTATTACTAATTTTTAGAATTTTCGGATGCAAGCTAATAACTTGAGACTAATTTATAGACTCACCTTCCTCATCTTGCTTCCTTGCTAATTGATGTGGGATAAATGTAAGGTAAGTTTGGAAAGTTGGAACATTTTGGAATATTTTAGAAAATTTCAGAAATAATTGATCAGTATATTTTCGGAATTTTCGGATCGAAAATTCGGAATTTTTGAAAATTTCAAAACAATTCCAATTCTGATCCAATGTTATTCGGAATTTCGGAATTTATTTTTAAGTGAAAAAAAAAACGCAAAACTTTTCATATTGAAATCGGAATTTCCGTGCCAAATTGCACCCCTAACCAAATGAGTAATTAATGAATTGATGTTGTTTAGTGACATACATTAAAAATATTATTTGACATAATCCTACATATGATGCAACAGTTTCAAAATACAAAAAATCATTGAAGGTAATTTTAATAGGTTTCCATTATTGGAATAATTTTTTTTTTTTTTTTTTTTGAAGTAATGACATTAAAGTTATCAAGTTTTTCTTTTTTGTCCACTATATGAATAAATACCAATTACTCCCTCCGTCCCTTTTTTTTAGTCCTCATTTGGGAACTCAACTTATTAAGGGGACAAAAAGAATCTATATCTACTTTCCACAATTGCCCCTAATCATTACAATAACTTTTTTTACTTTTGTCTTGGTGTAGATTTCAAGAAAATGTAGTTTTGGAAAGTAAATAAAAATTATATGCCAATTTAGGAAAGTGGACACTAATTTTAGGACATCCCAAAATGGAATATAGGATTCAAAAAAAGGGGACGAAGGGAGTAAGATCAAATTTTGGTATTTAACTCAAACAAAGTTGGTATTTATTCAAAATTTGATTGAGCCTTCCCCCTTTGGTCAACATATTATTATCATGGTATTTATTCTATCTCATTTACCTAAGCCTTCCCCCTCAACATATGCATATATGAATAAATACCAATTATAAGATCAAAATTATGCATTATCTCCTTAGGAGGATGGGAATTTAAACACCAAAATAACGTGTCATTCGAAATGCAAGCATAATTTCACAATCAAAACAAATAAATGTGATAAACCAAACATAATAAGCATGCTATCAAAATCAAGAGTAATATCAAAACAAATTAATCTATCATACTCCTACTAGGCTTAAGGTAAGAGATTTAAACATTCTCCAAGCACCTCTTAGATGCTTTATTTACCGAGGTGGTAGGAGAGGATCCCAAATTCTCTTGTGCACCTTCTTGATCATATGAGTCATCATTATCCCAAGTGGCCCCTTTTGCTATTTTCTCATTCTCATCATCTTCATTTGCAAGTAGGCACATTTTTGCATCTTCACAAATTAGCTTAGTAGTAATATGAAAAAATTTCTAAACATAACCAAATTTTATTTGCACTAGAGCATGAACGAATTCTATTAAATAAAATGTCATCTACAGAATTATGTAGAATTTTCATAGCCCTAAGATTCAATAGTAAGTTTTTTTTATCACTTTCATTCCATTCAATCTTTGGTTTAGGAGAAAAATCATTTTTGACAATGTTTCAAAGATTTATATCAAGTGATATGAAATAAATCTCTATTCTCCTCTTCCAATGATCATACTTATGAATTTTCAATGATGGAGGAGAGGAAATACGATAACCTTCTTGAACTTTTGTTTCCATAGAACTTGACTCAACATTTTGAAATTCAATAAGATCATTAGAGTCATTGAAAGAGTAAGGAGTAGAGGTTACCCCATTTTCTATTGCCATGAGGCAAAGGTTGACGATCTCATCTTCATTTGAGTTGTCGTCCGATGATTCAATCTCAGAGCAACTTTGAGTGGCCTTCATTGCATTCTTCTTACATTTTTCATCTTTAGGAGGCTTCTTTCCCAAATTTTCTTTCCTAAGAAACTTCACGAATTTTGGGGTGATCAAAGCCATATCCTTATCCTCATCATTCTCATGATCTTTGCCCTTTTCTTTGAGCTTGAGGACTTCAAGGTTATGTCTCCTCTTTTGATCTCTTTCACTTCTTTTTTCTTGTCTTCTTCAACAAGCACAACTAGCTCCATTTTATGGGTAATGAGTAGTCCCATGAGTTGTTCAATTGACAATTTTGACAAATCCTTTGCTTCCCGGATAGCTGTGACCTTTGGTTGCCATTGCTTTGGTAAAGCCCTAAGGATTTTCTCAATAATTTTTTTATTAGCATAAACTTTGCCTAGATTTTCAAGCCATTGATGATAGCTTTAAACCGAGTAGACATATCACCAATAGACTCAAAAGGTAATATTTTAAATATTTCATAAGATTGAACAAGCAAGTTAATTTTTGACTTTTTGACTTGGCTTGTTCCCTCTAAGGTTTCCATTTCGGGCCAACAAGTGGTATTTGAGCAAGGTCACGGGTTCGAGTCCCCCGGGTGTCGGGGGGGGGGGGGGGGGGGGGGGGGGGGGGGGGGGGGGGGGATTGTTGCCATTATAGGGGCCAACGATCACCCTATGGACTTGCTGCCATGTGTATACGTGGCATCGATGCTTGACTGCCCATCTCGTTGGCGCAGCCCCTCATGCCCACCTGACACTTAGTTCTGGGCTTTGCGCTATCATGTGTATAAGGAAATAAAGTTGCGCCTTCACCAGCAGCAATTGCTTTTGGCCTAGTGGTAAGCGCTTCTAAAATATCTCACAATCCAAGAGAGAGAAAAGAGAGATTTTTAGCTTCGAGCTTCACAACGCCAAGCGAAGAACTTTCGAGCATCAATTTTTCTCCAAATTTCATATTCGGACGCTTCGATGTAAGAGCTTCATATTGATACCTCTTAGGCCACGTTTGGATAAGTTTTACGAAAATCCTAATTTTGAAATTTTGGGAAAAACATGTAAATACTTGTAGGAATCGCTTATAATTAGAGTTCCGGCGTAAAATCGGATTTCTAGTACTTCCCCTGAAGTTATAGAACCGCAGCTCGAGGTATGAATTCTTGTCTTATGATATATAAGGGATTATGGATGTTTTAGATATCACGTATGATATTGTGATCCGGGCAAAACTCATGTGTTAATTTAGGCCCATTAAAAATTTAGCGAGTACATATGAAAAACATGTTTGTATGACTATGTGAGCATGCTAAATGACTATGTGGGCAAAGAGGAGTTTGGTACAAGTTCATGCTGGGGGTACGCCTCTCGATGTTTAAGAGTTTTAGTAGCGACAGCTACTTGTTTAGTTTAGGAACTGGCTCTGTCAGAGCAGTTGGGTGCAATGGTTGATAGACTTTGGGCTTGCTATTGGCATCGTGATTGATAAACTTTGGGTTTACCGATGTACCGGATGAATGCGTGTCTCTCTTCCTAGAGACTATTTGAAGTGAAATAGATGTTTAAAACATCAATTACTGTTTATGCATATTTTAAAATTGTACACTCGACATTAGGGGTGTTCGCGGTCGATTTTTTGGGTTTTTTTTGGTGATTTTAAAACCGACCATTTGGTTTCGGTAAGTCGGTTTTAGGCGGTTTTGGTCGGTTTTCGGACAATTTAGGCTTGGGCACTTCTTTAAAAAACTGACCAATCGGTGTTTGGTCGGTTTGGTTTCGGTTGGTTTTCGATTTTTCGATTTTCTTGAACACCACTGCTCAGCATATAGCTGAGCAGTAGAGACTTCCTCCATTCAGGTGATAAGAAGAAAGGAAAAAAGAAGCGAGAAGAGTAAGGTCGATGAGACGACGGGACCGTCCTTGTTAATGTTTTTGTTTTCCTTTCCTATATTGTGATAAGGAATTCCTGAGTAGTTAGAGCTACGTTTTGTTTTAAATTAGAAATCCATTGAATAGTTAGTAATGATGTAATCAGTAGTAAGAACTCTTGAATTTATGTTTTGGATATGTTGGAATACAGTTGGAACCATTTTGGTATGAGATTGCAAGTATAGTTGATCTTGAAATGTGTGTGGATAACCATAGATTCGAATTCTGCCGAATGTGCAGTAGTTACGAAAACAGTCAACTGGCCCGAGGATGCAGTGGACTGGACCCATTTGTTGGACGAAAATTCTCTTTTAGTTTTCAGAAAGCAGTCGACTGGGTAAAGAATCAGTTGACTAGAAAGTGTTTAAAAACCTGACATTCTGCTGGATCAAGTTCAATCGACCGGACAAGTACCAGTCGACTGAAAGACTGATGCCACCGTCAACTGGACCTGCAGGTCAGTCAACTAGATTGCCTTCTTACAAAAGGACTTGTGTTCTTTAAGTGTTTTGAGAGGAAAAACTTTTTACAACTCTGATTTTTATGAACTATTAAGTCTTTGGGACTCGAGTTATCACTGGTGTATTTATATTATTTCACTGCTACGTTGTAATTGATTTGGATGAGCCTTGGTGGTGTGCAATGTGTCATATTTTTGCGCGTAGCGAGATGGGTCGTGACATTATATGTTTTGTGTATAGCGAGATGGGTCATGACATTATATGCTTGTGTATATATATGTTTGTGTATGTGTATGTGTATGTGTGTGTATATACATATATATATATATGTATATTTGTGTTAATATATACACACAGTTGTATATGTTTGGGCCAATCAAATCATCTTCCTTTTTTAGAAGATTTGTTAGGGTTGACAATAAGGGCAAAATGGGTAAGAGAAAATGGGAGATTGTCTCAATATTAGCTTAAGGTCAAAAGTTTATGTATGCATAATTTCTACCTCTTTTATCAATATCCTTTGAATATACAAAAAGTGGTTAACTGACTTTTAAGTACTCCATATTCAGGTGACTAAATTAGAATTATCCCATTTTCAAAAGGGTAATACTTGGGATACATTCAAAGATATAATTTTTTGGACATAAACCTAAGCAATGTGTCTATCTCTCCTGTGTTATTATGAGATCCAGTAATATCACAAAAGAAATATAAACACATCTTTTAAGTTGTGTCTTAAAAATTATGTCTGTGGGTATATTCCAATCTTTACTCTTTTCAAAAGCAGGGTAGTTATAGATTCATGTCTATGTAAGTCCATTTTTGGTGAAAGCAGGGTAGTCACTATAGTCCCTTCTGCAATGATGGTGCTCGTTAAAAAGATTAGACATATTTCAACTGCTATTTCAGGAAAGCTAGTTGATCTATCAACATAAACAAACCCCACACGTTGTTTTCAGTAACATCATCATTAGACTCCATTTGGTTTATAGATTTAGAGTCTTTCTGGGATAGCTATGGAAATAAGAGATTTTTTATGAAGGGATTTTTTGTGTAGAAATTTTGAAATATTATTTAACGCTTGGTAGTGATGGAGGAATTAGAGATTTTTACAGAATGATAATTTCAAAGGAAATAGGTTCAAATTTTTTGAAAAAGATTTAATTTGTTACTTTTAAATTAATCTCTTAATCAAATTTTAAGTTAATTTATTTTTTGAAAAAGTGATAAAAAGTTGGTTGACAAATAGACTATAATTTTTATCAATGATGATAATCACCAATAATTAGTTGTGAAACGGGCACATAAAGGAGAAAAGGAAAAATAAAATTATTTCTATAGTGTTTTCCTCCACACTAAACTAGTACTAGAAATTAAAAATTTTCGAACAGATGATAAAATTTCAAGATAAGAGGGAGATGACTCACAAAGATCAAATTTTTTATGTTGGCTGTATTTTCTTTTCTGTCTTATTGTGCTTCTGGTTCACCAAACAGAAAATGGTGTTTGTATCAATGTTTTGTTTTTATTTTTAAATCCATGGATCTAGTAGAGCCTTAGTGAGGAAGCATGAAAGGTCCCATCCAATATCTTTCATGGGTTCTCTAGCTCTGAATGCCACTCACTCAAAGATAGTATGTCAGTGGTTGTTTGGGGTAACAAAAGAACTAGTTTTAGAAGGATTAGTTCTAAAGTATAGCTCCATGTTAGTTTGACTCATTTTCAGTTAAGTAAGAGTCTTTCTGCAATATAGTTCCGTGATAAAATTGAAAATTAAGTGATAAATTTTAAGTAATGAAAATTTTATGCGATTAAATTTGTAAAATTACAGTGTTTCAAGTATTAAAAAATAGACCGCATTCATTTATTATTTTCAGTTTAATTTTTTCACCTAAAGTTTTTAGTGCCTTGTCAATAAAGTGGTACATATCAAACGCACTAGAAAAAAAAGGCAAAAAGCAAAAGTGCTAAAAATATTTATTTTCACCACTTAATTAAATTATTAAATACACCCTAATCCGAACACTGCATAATATATATATATATATATATATATTATTCAGTTTGGTGCTCCATGCAGTGGTGGCCAATTGCAATCTTCACCTTGTGGTAAAGTGTCCATCAAATTGGAGGGGTCATAATGCTTTCAGCTCCCTTTTCTTGCCCGAAGCAAAAGGAAATCCACTAAAAGGAAATTGAACAGTCAAGCCAAAATAAACCACAGTCCATACAAGTTCTGATACCACACATTGGCTCTTTAGATATGTTGAAAGGCTATATAGTTTCACATTTTGATGGTCTTCACACATTAATTCCATGAGTAATGTTATAGACACAACACAAAGCATAATAGGGCTTTAAAATGTATGTACCTTGTGCTGTGTAAGTGGTGCATAGAAAAATATGAAAAATTCAAACAACACAGGGTATAAGGCATTTAAAGTATTTAAAGCCCTGTTGTGCTTTGTATTGTGCAATGTGTTGTGTCTGTAGCATTACTCTTAGTTCCATTATACATCATACAAGGTTGAAACTTTACAAGAATAACTTTACAAATAGAAAAATGTTATTATGCTTCTTAAGTTTAAATTTTCCAAATTTGGTTTTCAAATACTTTGTCCTAGCTCCTAGGTTTAAATTTTCTAAATTTAGTTTTCAAATACTTTGTCCGAATGTGGTACCAACCATTACTGTTATAACAAATGGTGTAACTGTTAAGTTATTTGAAAACCAAATTTGGATTCAAATTTGAGAAGCATGACATTATTAATTCTTACAAATAACATCTCCAAAGTTAAAATGCAACTTTTGGAGAGATCAAGCACATTTAGGGGCTGTAGGGGAAGTTTTTCTGTGGCTCATAACTTAAGTGGTTCTAGAACATCAAATATTTAGTGAATGCGCATTTATTACATAGGAGTCCATCTCCACTCTAATATTTTCTAAAATTGATTCTTTGTCACACCAATATAACTTTATTTTTCACATAACCTAGATAGACAGTAAGACCAAAGAGATAATTAAAAACTATTCCCAAAAAGCATTATTTTTAATCATATACACATAATTTAAACTAAAATAAAGGGGTTGGAAATGTTAAAAGGAAAATCTCCAAGCCAAAATGCATGCTCTAGGGAGAGAGCATTTTTGCTCACTCATTTTTGCTCACTCATTTTTGCTCATCCATTACACACCTAGGCCTTCGCTGGGGCCTGAGTGACATGTCTCATTACAGTAATTATGTTGATGATATAGTATTAAAATATGACACATGTCATCCAGTAGAGGCATGTGTGAGTAAAGGGTGAGCAAAAATGCTCTCCTTTGGGGAGGTAGACACATTTATCCATGATAATACCCATATTTTGCTGCTCCTTTCTACATTATATATAAAAATAGAATTTTATATGTTCAATTTAGACTTCATTCAATTACGGTTATACCGTTTTATAACTGACAAATTTCACTCTTAATTTTCCTTGTAACACATATTTCTGCTCATTTTTTCAATTTTTGCTCTCTCTCAATATTTAATTCCACTCTTAATTTGTTAATATAAACAAATAAATCTTTGTCGCTTGGATCATCTTTCCCGGACAATAGAGGAGTTAAGTATTTCAGCTTCATAAGAACTGATATATGGTAAAATATCAAACAAAGGTTAATGGAAATTCAATACTTTAACTAATAAGTAATAACTTGAGCAATTAGAACCTCACAATTTTCCCTTTGCTGCCCATAAAAGTGCTCTTTCATGTTATCCACGGAAGCTGGGCGTCTTTGGTAACCTTGTGTATTTCAGTTTTCAATTTTTGTTTTATTTTTTTGTTGACGATAAAAATTGAAAATATGTTTGGTAATCATTTGTCTTTTTTTTTTTTTTTTTTAATAAGAAAAACAACAAAGTAGGTGGTTTTGAGAAAACAAAATTAGTTTCATTTTCCACTACCTTTCTAATGAAATTTGGAAACTTTGTAATTCATACTTCTCGCGTTCCCCTTCACTTAACTTTAGGTTTGTTTGGAAGAGTTTAAAACTGGTCCATATTTAGTCCATGTCACACTATTTATTTGAGATCCAATGTAATGTTAGTTTAACAAAGAACCAGTTTCAAAAGATTTCTTAGATTGGGAACGGACTCTTATGTAAGAAATTGACAGTACTCACCAAACACTTGAATATGTGGAACCAAATCGGTCACTTTTGTAACCACAAATGCTCCTGGTTCCATCTGCTTCTTGTTACAACAACACTGCTCCCCAATATAAATCAAAAGCATCTGTTTGCAATATCCGTTTCCTATTGGATGGAATTTTCAAAGGGGGGAGAGTATGTGCCACTTGTTTGAGTGCTTTGACGGCTTGTGTGGATTGGGGTGACCAAGGGGGAGCATTCTTTTTGAGGAGCAAGGAGAGTGTTTGTCTATGCTGACATGCTTCATCATTATACCACAGATCTCCAAAAGGAAATCCAAACTGAGGTTCATATGTTGAATCCGGGATCCCCAAAGGTTGAAGAAGTTATTGACGAGGGACCCTCCAGTTGGCCCTGAACCAGCCAACCCAACTCCACAACAGTTTTCTTTTTGGACGAGATGGCTTGAGATCTCTAGGGAGGAAAGCAGCAGTATTAAACATTCCACCAGAGGCAGCCGACGAAGGTGAAAAAGTGCAGAGACCCATTCTGAATTTCTTACCAAATGCTCTCACCCTTTGTGGACAAACTCAGATTTCTTCATATCCCTTCCTTTAAAAAAGAATGAGGACATCAATCCAACCAAAGCCAATCATCAAGGGATGAATCCAGACCATTACCAGCTTGCTCTGGCCGAAGTTGCGCAACTCACTTATGAACCACAAAATCAATTTTTTGCTCTCCCAAACAATATTTAGGCTCTGCTTGGGTTTTGGACTTAGTGAGGAAAAAGAAAAGAAAACATAGAGGAAAACAATTTTCTTTGTGTTTGGCCAATAAGGAAAACAAAGAGGAAAATAGAGAGAATAGATAATAGGTTGAGAACAAATTTAAATATTTAAATGTTGAGAGTCAATTCTCGTCTTTTATTCATATATTTCAATTATATTACAAAATTTCTTAATTTTCTATGTTATTTAAATATGAAAGAAATACAATATAAAACACAAGGGAACTAATTTTTTTTTCACTCACGAAATCCATGAACCCTTAGTGAAGTAAATTTAGTCATTTTCCTTGGACTTGACCCAATTCACTCAACCCACTTGGACTTTCCCCAACCCATAGCCCACACTCTCAATCCGCCAATCCAAGCAATGTATGCCCATGTGTCAGCCCAACAATTTAGTCTGTCACCATTGGACTGGTCTCTTCCTAGGAGTATTTCTTTTTCTGCTCAACCCAGCCCAATCATACGGTCCGATCCCGACCCATCCACAACATGTGTCGGATCGATTTTTACAGTTTGGGCCGGACCGCTCTATATTTACATGTGTTTTCATTCTTGCCCCATTTTGTTAAACCAGTGGGCTAGCAAGGGTGAGCAAAAATGCCCTCTAGATGTAATGGTAATGTTAGGATTTAACTTTGGATTTGTTTGGTAATTCAATTAAATGTTACAAAAAGAAAAGTTTTAACATTAACTTTTTTTTTTTTTTGTGTGTGTTTTTGATAATATTCCACTTTGTTAAAA
Source organism: Hydrangea macrophylla (assembly GCA_033977485.1). Lineage (NCBI taxonomy): Eukaryota > Viridiplantae > Streptophyta > Magnoliopsida > Cornales > Hydrangeaceae > Hydrangea > Hydrangea macrophylla. The sequence continues at coordinate 29,774,932 of CM066999.1, forward strand.
AAGTAGCAAAAAATGTACTGAAAACTTAAGTAAAAAACTTGTACTGAAAAATTTTTACTGTATATGGTCTATTTCTGTATGTGAAAAACTATTTTTAGAGCTACAAATTCTATAACTTTAAATTTTTAGTAGAGAATTTTAGTCAAAAGTCTTCTAAAATATACTTTTTAGTACTAGTTTTTTGTTTTAATTTAAATATTTTAGTGAAAAGTCTATACGTTATAAAAGTTACATGAAATTCACACAACTTTTGTGAAAATTTGAACTAGTTACGTGGAATTTCACATGAAAAAGTTTTGTGAAATATACATAACTTTATAAAATATAGGGACTTGATCCAATTAAGCTTCACTAGTCTTAAAGGTTTGACCAAAATACTTTAAACTCAATTAATCTAAAATGAGAGACTTTTCACTAAATTCTTTGTTTTTTTTTTTTTTAGTATTAAAACTGGTGGTAGTTGTTGAAACTTAACTTGATATATAGCTTTTAATTTTTCAGATTATAACTTTTAGAACTCTTCATAAGTTGTATAGGGGTGTAACTCGGTTGATTCATTTTGGTTTTGTTAGTTTTTTGGCACTTTGTAAACCGACTGAATAGCTCGGTTCGGTTAATTATGTCAGTTTTGTCAAATTTTCATCTCAATTTGATTTTTTGATTCCAAGTAATTTTTGGAAAACTGACTGGTCAGTCTGCTTGATTCTTGCTATTTTACTTTCACCCCTAAAGTTGTGAATCCGTTTGGTTCAGTTTTTTCAGAAATAATGTTTAAGTTGCATTAGTGTTTTATAGCATAAGCTATCAAATAGCTTATTTATTGTTTAATTATCCAAAATGTCATTAAGTTTGTAGTGGTGTTTGTGCAATTGATAACTTTGTCTATGGGTGTAAGTAAATCGACCGGACAGTCGGTTCGAATCGGTTTTCAAATTCTGTTCAGTAAAAATACCGAACTGAATCGAACAAAAACTGATCGATTTGCTAGAAAATCACACCAAACCAAACTGTTTTCACTCCTAGGTTTGTCAGTCAGGTTGTCAAATAAAAAATTCACTAAATGACAAAATATGAGCGATAAGTTAAAGAGTAATGTTAGGCACACCTAAACGGAACACCTACTTGCTAATTTAAATTTTTAAAATTATTCATCAGTTACTAAACACAGTTGGAACTAAGGGTGTGTGATAACCCCATTAAGTACTGAAAATGAAAAGATTCATCACTTATTCTTTTTCAGTGCGTTTGATAACATACCACTTATTTGAAAAAGTAGCTTCAAAACCACTAAAAATTTTAAGTGAAAAATTTCTACTGAAAATAATCACTGAATGCATTCTACTTTAATGGTTGAAAAACTGTTTTAAGGAATAAAACTTCAAGCTCTTAAAATTTTCAGTACTTAAAATTCAGCACTTAATTTTCAGTACTTAATTTTCAATTTTATCAAACACACCCTAAGTTAAAACTGCCATGACATATCTAGGTGAATAATTTAGGTGCACAAAGCCGATATAATTGACATTTTTCGAAGTTAAAAGTTGGCGTTGGGGCCTAAAAGCACACAAAGTACAACCCCGTAAGCAGCTGGTACGTAATCGGCCCCAAATCCATATTTTGCCCTATCATTCCCTACATTTTTTCAGGGGAAAAAAATAAAAATCCTCCTCCACCAGGCACCAAGCGCAGAGAGAGAGAGAGAGAGAGAGAGAGAACAGTGTCATCACCGAAACCCTAGAATGGAAAGATATTCCGAGAAGGACAAATCGAGCCGAAGAACCAGAGACGAACGTGATCGCGATAGAGATTCGACCAAAGACCACCACAAGCATCGAAGCACCAAAGACAAATCCAGGGACGCCGACGAAGATCATCACCGTCACAGTCACAGTCACAGTCACCGATCGAAGCGTCGAGACGGCGACGACGAACATCATAGGAGAGAGTACTCTCAGGAACGCGAGCGATCGCGGGAACCGAGGAGCGAGAGAGAAGGTAGTAAGGATAGGGTTTTGAGAGAGGATTCGGCGGAGAGGCGAAGTTCGTTGTCGAAGAGGAAGGACAGAGGTGAGAATGAAGATAATCGGTTCGACGGAAGTGAGAAGAAAGCTAGGGTTTCGGATGGGTCGAAGGAGAGAGGTGAGAATGAAGATAATCGATTCGATGGAATTGATAAGAGAGCTAGGGTTTCGGATGGGTCGAAGGAGGAGAGGAAAGAGAAGAGACGTTTTGAGAGTAGAGTGGAAGAATCGAATGGTGGAGAGAGGGAACATAGGAGAGAGAGGAAGAGATTCGATGATGGAGTGAAGGATAGTGAGACAAATGATGTGGATATATATGGTAGAGAAGGGAGGAGAGAGAAGAGGAAATTTGAGGACAGAATGAAGAAAGAAGATATAGAAATTGAGGAGAGTAAGCAAGGGATTTTTGATGGAGAAATGGTGACAAGGGACCCCAAAGCTGAGCAGTTTGATAATGAACAGATTACTGCTGCTTCAAACTGGGGTGGTTCAGCTGGAAATGTGAGTTTTCGAATTAACCCTTATATTTCAACATCATGTTTATTGTTTAGTTACTTGAAATGTTTCATATTGATTAGTACATTTATCTTAGGCAAAATTACTGAGTAATGTTAATTGTAGATTATTGTGTAACTCTAGGAGTTAGTGCACCATTGAATGACCTGATTGAGGTGCAATTTCATTGCATGTAGACAATTTATAACCCATTTTATAGGGTGGGTTGTAATGTTTGGAATTTCCTAAATCCTAACCCATTTCCATTCTCTTGATTCAGTGTAATCATGTATACACTAATGTTAGATGTAAGCGTGAGTAATTTTTTTCCTTCTTATTTTAACAAAATTCCAATCTCATCCCAACCCGCCTAGACCGGCCTTGAACCCCGCCTAATACGCTGGCCAATTTTCAAATGCCTGGGAGGAAATCCAGGCGACGGGGCACCTCCTAGCGCCTAGGCCAATTTTAAGAACACTGCATTGGATAATATCCTTTTTTCCTGGTCTTGTAGTCTTTCTCATAACAGAGGCTACTTATATTTTTACTGACGCGTCGTGTTCAATTGAATTTTAAATTGTCATCGCTTTTATTACTCAGACAATATGTGTACTTTGTTGTGACATTTTGTTTTCTTTTAGTTCCTTAGAACTGCCAGTTCTTTACTTCGTAAGTTTTTTGTTAATGGCAGAATTTAGGTTGTAGTTGAGCATTGTCTCTAGTCTAATGCATGGATGGTACATATGCAGAGGAGGAAGCTTTTAGTGTGAAATCAAATCACAAGTAACGTAGTCTTATTATCAAATTTTACCGGTTCTTTTTTCGATGTCACTTAAATGGAAGGTCCAGATCCGGATGAAGCCTGTCAAATGTCTTTCTAGTCTAATGGATATTCTGTGGGTAAAGCTCACAAGCTATTGGCCTTTGTGATAGATGGTACTTGGCAGTGATCAGCTCATTCTATTTGTAACTAATTGTCCAGTGTCTGAGAGTTCTTTATTAATTGTAAGATGTCCTCTAAAATGAGGATTTATGAACTTGTATGTAGTGTACTCTCGAACTATGTTTTATGTACTTGGGCACTTGTGTCCGGTGTGGCCCTGTGGCTACATTATACGTACGTAAATTAGACTTTGCAATTTCTTGAATCCAAGGATGTGGGGACTCAGCAATAAATCTGTACTTCTCATATATGTCTAAGAGAACATGAGCTAAAGAATATATTTAGAGACTTTAATATGCCATTGGACAAGTGGCTAACATGCTTCTTGATGTGTAAGCATCAGACACATATCCCATATGCGTTTCCGAGAATCCGACACGTGTACTTCGATCTACTAAGAAGAGTCCATGCAATACTAGCTCTAGAATCACCTGTGTTATATTCTTTGGTACTCGACTATACTTCAGTTGATAAATATAAAAAATAGGTCAGTGAGATCTTCTGGTTTTCCGTCATCAGAAACTTTAATCGGCTCATCCAAAAAGCATTCTTAAGGTTGTCTGATTTGTATCCTGACTTGTGCGTTTTACCTATATCACACAGGGTGCTGCTTTGGAACCACTCAATGGGGCAGCAAGGAGTATTCCTGAGACCTCTTTCGCTCCTAGTCACCCCCCTGCTACTAAGGTATCTTTGATTTCTACCACAAATGAAAATAAGGGAGTTAGTATTACCAGATCTCATGAGGTTCCTGGAAAATCCAGTACAGATGGGACAGCATCAGCTGCAGGCAAAAGTGGAAGTATATCTCTTGATGCATTAGCCAAAGCTAAGAAAGCGTTGCAAATGCAGAAGGAGTTGTCTGAGAAGCTCAAGAAGATTCCTTTGGTTAGTTATTTCTTTTTTGGAAATTTACCTGTTGCGTTTACGTATTAGGGGTGATTATTTTCAATTAACTCAGGGAATTTTTCCGTATATTTGCTACTCATGGTTGTTAGAATCGGTCGATTTACGAGTTGATTCAGAAAAGACAATTCCAGTTTCAGACAACCCAATACGACTGTTGATTCTCTTAGGCTTTGAAGTTTTAAGTATTAAGTGGAAAGCTTTCAACATTTTGAGCATTGATATTGCATGAAACTTCTCCCAAATTGTTATTTATTTATTTTTCATTTTAAGCGCACATGATACATGTGTTTTTATATGTATACAAAAACATGCATATACTATTGTTTTTCTACGAAAATAGATCTTACGTTTCACGATTCATAATTTTGATGAATTGATTCAGGATTTGGAAATTAAAAGTTAAAAGGATTATTTTATTTGGAGATCTATCAGCAACTTTTAAAATATTTAGGATTATTTTATTCTCAAGTAAACCGTTTGGATCAGCTTATTTAGGACCAACAATAACTTGTTTGGGATTGTTGCGAGATTTGAAGCCGTTTCCCAAAAACTTTTTCACCAATAGCAAAAACCGAATCCAAAAAACAGCTTAAATCAGAAGTAGCGAGTTGCTGCTTTTTCGAAAATCTGTAATGTAAATCTCTTATTCCCATGGCATTGCCAAACGAGCTCTATCTCAGGAAAGTTATGTGTATATTTATTATATCGTTATGCAATTGGTGAAATTATCTAATTCTTCTCATGCAGTTGAACAAGGGTGCCAGCTCAACCTCAGAAAATTTTCCGCGGGTGGGGTTAAAGGATGGCCTTAAAGCCCCATCTTCCACCTCTGGCTTACTTCCAACTCCTGTTCAGTCAGTAACTCCTTCCGGTGCTACCACAGCTGAAGCAACCCCAAGTGCATCGACTTTACCTCCAAGTGCTGTGGTTTCTCAGACTGGGCTTTCAGCTCCTGATTTTGAAGCTGTAAAACGAGCACAGGAGTTTGCTGCCAAGTTGGGATTTCGGCAGGACCCACAGTTTGCTCCTCTTATAAACATGTTTCCGGGACAGATGCCACCAGAGGTTACCATCCAGCCAAAGCCTCCAAAGGCCCCCGTTCTTCGTTTGGATGCACTGGGTAGGGAAATAGATGAGCATGGAAATCTTGTGAATACAACCAAAGTGACCAACCTGAGCACCCTGAAGGTTTGTTCCTTGTTTTCTGCTCATGTTATGCTCTGTTTGGTGAGAGAAAGACAGGAAAACATTAAAGAAAACACTTTTCTCTGTTTGGCTGATAACCAAAAAAAGAGTAACGCTTTGGTTCCCAAAATTTATGTTCCAAGTTTAGTTATCAACAGATGTGGCAGTTGGGCTACCTAAAATTTGATGTATTGGGAACCAATTTGGACGACTTTGGGAGCCATGTCATTATTCTAAGTAAAGAGGGTAGGACGGTAAAGAAAATGTGCCAAGGAATAAACTAAAAATTTGAAGCTTCTGAGAAAGTGCAACCCAAAAAGGGGTGGAAACAAGGGAACTAATTTTCCACTTTCCTTCTCTAAATCTGCAAACCAAACAGAGCCTTAAAGTCTACTCTTATTTGGGGCTCTACTATTATGTTCTTGTTTCTGATATTTGTTTAAACTATCCAGGTCAATATAAACAAGCAGAAAAAAGATGCATTCCAAATTCTGAAACCCGAATTTGATGTAGATTTGGAAAAGAATCCCCATTTTGATCCAAGTATGGGCATTGATAAGAACAAGCTTTTGAGACCCAAGAAGATGACCTTTCAGTTTGTGGAGGAAGGCAAATGGTCAAAAGATGCAGAGATAATTAAGTTGAAGGTATTTATAGTGACCTAATTTATTTTGCTTGATCTCTCATGGTTTTTTAAAATGTTATAGCTTACTTTCTCAGAGTCAATTTGGAGAAGCACAAGCAAAAGAGCTAAAGGTGAAGCAAGCACAGCTGGCCAAGGCAAAGGCGGAACCTGATATAAATCCGAATCTAATAGAGGTATCGGAGAGAGTTATCACAAAAGAAAAACCGAAGGAACCAATTCCTGAAATTGAGTGGTGGTAAGTTCAATTATATTTTTTTCGTTGTGCAAGTCCCGCTGAGGCGATATCTTATGATTTAATAGTTTCCCTTTTTTTAAGGGGGTTACAAAAATGAAATTTGACAGGAAAAAATTATTTTGAAAAATGAAAATACTGATCAGATAAGGAATTGACTTAAAAAGTTTTCTTTGTTATGATTAGCATCCTCCTGTTGCACGAGAAAAGCAGCTATTTAGACTGAAGTTTTTCTGCCAATTGCTCTACCATTGTCTCCATTTCTTTACACACTCATTTGAATTTAGGATGCAATTGTTTGATTTCATTTTCCCGTTTAAGAATTTTTTTATCGCCTGTATGTTCAGATGCTGATGTGATACACCAGTTCTCTTTTCTTGTATTTTCCCACCCTCCCTCGTCTCCGTTGGATTACTTCAAATTACTGGAAATAGGGGAAATAAATTACGTCCAGAAACCTAATGGATTTTATTTTTTAGCCTTCGGAGCAAATCGTGATTCAGATCGTGAATCGGTTTGCTAAAATTATAAATCATGAATCATAGCATTCATATTGTTTTAGAAAACAAAGAGTAATATGCAAGTATATGCTGTATACATGAAACTACACATGTACAATGTTTAAACTGAACAAAATAACAATTTAACACAAGTTTTACGTGATATCAATGCTTGATAGTTGTTCTGGGTTGGGTTGTATGCAGGGGCAGAACATAACGAGGGCATAGACTTTTGCCTTAATACTCTTAAAATTCTCTGATTTGGCCTCTCCAACTTAGGAATAGACCCTCACTCAAAAAAGAAAACTATATATAGGCTCTTTTAATTTTTACTTTTACAAAATGGTCCATGTCTATGTACAATTACAACATTCGTTGTCTTAAACTATAAGCCAAAGAATTACAATATGTTGTAAGAATTACAAACAACAAACCTCCCTATTCTCAAAAGGGGCAGAAAACCTCAAATAGTTAACCGTAATCTTTCAGATAAAAAAAAAAAATCAAAGTTGAAAATAATAGATTTAAAAAAAATTGCCTCGGGGTGCGCCCCAAATCCCCGTGTCTCTCTTGCGTGGTTTAAGTCCTAACTAATAACTCGGCCCCCCAAATCAAACTTCCTGGTTCTGACGCTGGTTGTATGACACTTGAATTGGCTCCTTAATTCTAACAACTGTGATTTGGGGAAGGATCTACTCCACTCTTTCCTCTGTGTATTGGGGGAAAATAGAGGAAGGGCCTCCTTTTCACCTGATTGCACTTTCTGTGATCAAGTATGAAAGTAAGAAACTTGTGAAAAAATCCACATTTTTTGGTTTTGTTAAGCCTTTGATGGATATTTTGGAATTGCTTTTGGCTGCGCCATGTTATTGACCATTCTCTCACTTGCTGAAATTACAAGGGATGCGCCTCTTCTGCAGTCGAGTACTTACGGAGATGTAAGTGACGGTAACACAAGTGAAGATAAACTGAAGATGGACAAGATCACTATCTATGTTGAGCACCCCTGTCCTATCGACCCACCGGCCGAACCGGCTCCACCGCCACCCCAACCCCTGAAGCTAACCAAGAAGGAACAGAAAAAACTCCGTACTCAGCGCCGTTTGGCTAGAGAAAAGGATAGGCAAGAGATGATCAGACAAGGCTTGATCGAACCTCCAAAACCAAAAGTCAAAATGAGCAATCTCATGAAAGTTCTTGGCACCGAAGCTACCCAAGACCCCACCAAGCTCGAAATGGAGGTCAGGAGTGCGGCTGCAGAGCGTGAACAAGCCCATGTGGACAGGAACATCGCACGTAAGCTCACTCCCGCAGAGCGTCGCGAGAAGAAAGAGAGAAAACTCTTCGATGACCAAAACACCACTCTCGAGAGCATAGTTTCGGTTTACAAGATCAACTATCTTTCGCACCCGCAGACCCGGTTTAAGGTCGACGTGAACGCCCAGGAGAACCGGTTGACTGGATGTACTGTGATTTCGGATGGGATTTGTGTCGTGGTGGTTGAAGGTGGAAACAAGTCGATAAAGAGATACGGGAAGCTTATGCTTAAACGTATAGACTGGGCTGTGGCTATGGAAAATGAAGACGAAGATAGAGACGGAAACGAGGTCAAACCTGTCAATAAGTGTGTGTTGGTCTGGCAGGGAAGTGTGGCTAAACCGAGCTTCAATAGGTTCCATGTTCACGAGTGCAGGACCGAAGCTGCTGCCCGGAAAGTCTTCTCTGATGCTGGGGTTGGTCATTATTGGGATCTTGCTGTGAATTTCTCGGAGGACCTTGAAAATTGAAACTGCTGTGAGGAGAGAGAGAGAGAGAGAGAGAGAGAGAGAGAGACCAATACGTCCCTCTGGTGTAGTCTAGTAGTTGACTAGACACTGGTGGATGAGCTGTATGATCTAGTGGGACTCCGCGATTTAAATGATGTGTTTGAGCGGTGGTGGTTTGGACATTCTATGTTCGAATTATACTAGTAGTGGAACTCCGCGATTTAAATGATGTGTATGAATTCAGATACATCAAAGTAGGGACGGGTGAAGTCTTGAGGATTCCCTTATAGTTTCCGATGAAAAAAAAGAGTAAGAAAGAGAGTTATTAACTCTTAAGATCTATTATTACTTCAATGGAATGTTGTTTTGGTCTTAAGAATGCTTGTCAACAATTTGGTATTCTTTTGGTTTTTCGGCTTTACTTGATTATGTATTTGAAATATTTCTGAAAAAGTATTTTAAACTAGTAGCAATAAAGTAGCTAATTCTTGCTAATTTTTTTTTTTTTTTCATTTAGGTTACAGCAAAAAGATCTCACAATTCACACTATGGTTATAAGTGAGCATGTGGGAACGTGGAAAAATGCAGGAATATATTATAATTAAAACGACAAATGAAACAATTTGTTGTGGGGGGTCTACTTGTTGCAGTTTCGGCGAGTGTTTCAGGGATTTTTGTTGTGGGGGTCTTGTTGGCAGCTTTCTTTCTCAATCGGTTTAAGTCACGAGCAACGCTATATACAATTTTATTTGGGATTAGGGAGTTTGCAGTGTGGGCATGGCTAAAGAAGTTTGCGTTTCTTAATTTCATTTACTTTCTTACTTTTGTATGCTTGTGCTGGTTCTTTTTGAGATCTGCTGAAAAAAAAGCCCCTCTTAAGAGATTAAGAGAGACCAAGGAATGACTAGTGGTGAGGGATTCATGGGGTGGGGCTCTGGGGGGTTTTGGGTGAGAGAGCATTAACTCCCCTTATTTGGTGCGTAATAATATTAAATAAATAAATAAATAGTCATAAAAGATTTAAGGGTCTGTTTGGTTCATGTATTAACTAGTGGGAGAAAGAAAAGTTGAAAAGTTAATATAGATGTTAATCGGGAAATTAAGTTGGAAGGAAAGAAAATGCGGAGAAAATGAAATTTGCATATTTAACATTTTGTGATTTTTTTTTGAATTCTTACTGTTTTGAAATCAGGTATTTTTAATATTATTTAAGCATGAAACAAAACAGAAAACACTAAGGTAACGTGATTTCTTTATTGTTAAACTGTTTATTTTTTCTGTCTAAAAATCTTCAAACCAAACATAGTCCAAGTATATCTAAATAGTAGCCCCGGCCCACTCCAATCTACTAGGGTGATTCCTTGGGTTGCTGAACTCGTTTGACCCCAAACAAAGGTTGCCTCACACCCTCCTTCGAGACTCACCCAAAAATTTCCTTTGCAATATTTCTGGTTATCTGACAGAGTAATCTGCAATCCTTAATTAGAATTTTAATCTTTGTTTGGTTTGTATATTCATTGAAAGAAAAGAAAGAAAAAAAATAAAAAAAGTAAAAGGTTTCCAAAATATAACTGTAACTTAAGACTTTGTTTTGTTCATGCAACTAGCAACGGAAAAGATAATAATAACCTAGACGAAAAGTTTTTCCCTTGTTTGTTCCATAAGGATAACGTAAGGGAAATAAAAAAAAAAGTTGTAAATCATTTCCTTTTAGAAGTTTTATTTTTTGTTATGTTTAAGCATCATGAAAAACACCGGAAAAAATTTAAGGGAATAGCTTTCCTTTCCTTGTCAAAATCGGCAAACCAAACAGAGCCTAAGAAAAAAGTAAGGAAAGTTATTCAATTGTGTGTTCAAACATTAGTATGGTTTGCTGAAGCCTTACTGTTTGTTGAATCTTGATATATATTGTTGGGGCCCATTCTCTTAAGCTTTTAGAGCAGTTGGTAACTTAACATGGTATTAGAGCCTTTTTTGTGGGAGGTCCTGAGTTCGACTCTCCATCCCTGCTTTGTTGTGTATATATGAACTTTGTTATTTGTCTCTACTATGATGCAGTTTGGTTTGTTTGCTCTCCACGTGTAAGTCAGGGTTGCACATTGTCGCGCCCGCCCCGAATGCGGGGGGCGGTCCCTCGAGGATCGCGACTATTTTAAAAGGAAATAAAATAAAATAAGATAAAAGGCTCAAAGCAGCGAGCAAAAGCGTGAAAAGAAATGTGCGAACGTACGTGCAAGTGGTAGTAGGGCCAGTAAAAGTTTTCAGAGTCGTCACCTAACGTTATCGGGAGTTAGGATCCCTGTAAAGACGATTAGAGTAACCATCTTTGACTTTTGAGAAACAGTTTGAGAAAAGTGGGCCCTTTTAAAAGTGTGACTCTTGATAGTCGTGCGAAAACCAAAGTTCTTGAAGTGGGTTCGGAGACTCGATTGTGTCGAGATAAGGTATTAGGCACCCTCGAACATCCGTGACACACGGTTGCCGGTTTAGTGGTTTTCATAGTAACGGGGCGTAAGTACGAAGTAATAGAATACATGTACAAGAAATTAAACGCGAGCATCCGTGACACGCGGTTGCCGATTTACGTATTTTGACTCGAGATAGTTTTGAAAGAGAATAGTTATGTATACGTATCTCAACTCGAGATAGTTTGAAAGTATGTATACGTATCTCGACACGAGATAGTTTGAAAATGAAGTTATGGACTCAAGTGTGGGTTGCATAGGTATCTCGACTCGAGAATCAGGCCGTACGTAGTTCTGTGCTGTGTGTGTGTGTGTGTGCGTGTGTATAAGTGTTTGGTCGATCTGTACCGTGAGTGTATAAAATAATGTTTTGAGTAAAGTCGGTGTACTTAGGAACTATAACCTGTACGGTGTAGTCTTAGACTTTAACCTTTGAGAAAGTAGTGAGTTGTGAGAAAGTGTTTTTGAGTAAAAAAGTCGGGGTAGATCGACCGTGCGATGAGTTTTTGTATTTTTTGTTTTTCATGGATTTTTTTGTCTTTTGTTTTATGTGCCGGAAGTAAGGGTCGGTGCCCATGAAAAGTGTGAATACTTACATGTCTTACTTGTGCTGTTTGTAGATTCTAAGCAAAGGTGGCATTGGAATTTTATTTTGAGAAAGCTCATTTTTTGTATTTTTCTTTTCTTCTTCTTTTTTGTATTTTTTATTTTTATACCGGAAGAAAGGACGGTGCCCAGTGATTTGAAAAAGTAACCGAAAGTAAGGGTCGGCGCCCAAGTAAATGAAAAAGTACCGAAAGTACGGGGTCGGTGCCCAGTGGTTTGAAAAAAAGTGCCGGAAGTAAGGGTCGGTGCCCACGTAGTTTGAATAAGTGTACCGGAAGAATGGGTCGGTGCCTAGTAGTGTAAAAGAGTATGATGTGAGAGTTTTACCGGAAGTACGGGTCGGTGCATAGTGATTTGAGAAAAGTATCATCATTTTTTTTTCTTCTGTTTCCTGATTTATCAATGGATATCTATAACAGGAGATAATGTGCAGCCGATTGGGTCATTAGATCTCCTTCTGGCTGACGTAAGATATAAAGTCCAATCGGGTGGAGTTCGAGATCTTCTTCCGACTGGTGCAGGATATAGCAGTTTGATAAAGTTCAGCCGGGTGGGTCATTAGATATCCTTCCGGTTGACGTAGGATATAAATTTCAATCGGGTGGAGTTCAAGGCCTCCTTCCGACTGGCGCAGGATATATTAGTTTGATAAAGTTCAACCGAGTGGGTCATTAGATCTCCTTCCGGCTGACGCAGGATATAAAGTCCAATCGGGTGGAGTTCGAGGCCTCCTTCCGACTGGCGCAGGATATAGCAGTTTGATAAAGTTCAGCCGGGTGGGTCATTAAATCTCCTTCAGGCTGACGCATGATATAAAGTCCAATCGAGTGGAGTTCGAGACCTCCTTCCGACTGGCAAAAAAAGTAAAAGAAAAAGGTGGAATATCTAACCAGTGGATTTATAGGGAGACCACACCACTAAAGCATGTAAGTAAATAAAAAAGAAGAAGAAAAAGGCAGAATAACCGACCAGTGGATTTATAGGGAACCCCATACCACTAAAAGAAAATAAAAGAGAAAGAAAAAGGCAGAATATCCGACCAGTGGATTTATAAGGAGCCCTAGACCACTAAGTATGAGTTTGAGGGAGTTACTTGTGCAGAAGGAGCTATTCGAAGCCCAGTCGGTGTTTTGTTGAGAAAGAATGAAAGAATTCGGAGGTTTGAAAGGATCGTCATCGAGAAATGTCGCAGAAATAAGCCGAGAAGGCCCGAAGTCATATTTCAACACGAAATCTACTTGAACGGACGTCATGGTTGGGTCCACAAGGGTCGGAAGAATTAGAAAAGCCATAAGGCGGGCCGGAATGGGTCAGGGCTGAGTTGAACGAGACCCGCGGGGGGTTAGAACTGGCCGGTATAGCCTAAAATGGACATATAAAATGCCAAACAGTCCTTAAGAGTTGGATTCGGCTAATTCTAAGGTCACCGATGCGTTCGGAACGACCAAATTAGCTAGGAATAAGTGTCCGTTCGTCGATATCCAAACCTAGAGTGGAAAAAACTGGGAAAAACTAAAAGTGGGACCCAAGTGCCATGTCAGCAAGACACTTGGCAGTCAACGCCACATGGCGCATTATGGTTGGCTGGTCAAAGCTGACTGGTTCTTATTATTCGCTGACAGGACATGCTGACTGTGCAGCTGACTAGGCAGTCAAAGACACGTGGCGACCTCTAAGTGGCTGGTCAACATGATGACGTGACAGTCATTGCCACGTGTCAGTCCATGATTGGTTGGTCAACCTGTCATGGCAATGATGTGGCATGACATGTGACAATTGATGTGGCGAGGCTTGACAAGTGCAGTTTCTGATCGGTTGGTCAATGATGACTTAGTATGACATGGCATACACGTGGCACGTTGACTGGACTGGTGACTCAATAGTCATTGCCACGTGGCAGCACTGGATTGGTTGGTCAACGTCTGAGTCACCGCTGACTGTTGGCTGCGCGTGGGGGAGGCGGTACGCTGTGCAGTGGCGCGTTCCGCGGGTGTATGTCTCTCTGGTGGCCTTTGGAGGCAGGGCTTCCGGCGTTGGGATCGTCTGGGCGAGACAATTGGGCCAGTGGTGGTGGTGTCCAGCGGTTCTTGCCGGAAAGTCCGCTGGAGGAGCTTCTGCGCAGCGGCGGTGAGTGGGAACCTTCTGGTGGCGCGTGGGCCTTCTGTGGTGCTGTTTTGGTGGTCTTGCCAACTGGGTTGGCTTCGGTTTGATGAGAGGAAGGCCATGGTATGGGCGGTGAGAGAGGGAAAAGTGGTCAAGACCTTGTTTGGTTGGGTTTCAGAATCTGTTGGGGCCTAAGGCTCTGTTTGGTTTAGTTAGCTTTTCTGGGGCTCTTTGGGGGGTTTTGGAAGGTGGTTTTTTTAGGAGGGCTGGGTAATGGGATGAAGATGCTGGGTTTTTGGTGGTGGAGGTAGTGGTGGTGTGATGGTGGTGATATGATGTGTTTGGTCGATGAACCAAACAAAACCAAAGGGTGAAGGGGTTTTTTTGGCTAAACCAAACAAGGCCTTAAAAATTGAGGGAGGCTGCCCTCCCTCTTTTTTTGTGCATGGGGGTAAGCTTTCTATTTATAGAAAGTTTTCCCACACCCTACATGGGTTTTAATCCCATGTAGGCAGAACGCGTGATTGTAGGTTCCAACCTCCGATTGGGGCCGTCAATCGATTCTGAACTTCGATCTTTGATATTTTTCAATCCAAAAGTTCGATTTGGATGATTTGAAAAGATCTGGGCTCGGTTTAATGTCTTCTTCAAATCCATGTGGTGGTTGGATCGGAATTTGTTTGAAACTCGGGAATGCCTCCGCTTTCTTCAGACTATCGACGTCTGATTTGGGGCGTCTAAACTTCGACTGTCGATATCTTTTGATCCAACCATCCGATCTTCCTGATTCAAGATGATTTGAAATTGTATCGATGTTCTCTTTGAATCGGTATGGTTCGATTGAAATTATCTGACTTTAGAAATGACCGTTTTGCCCCTTGTCTTTCCGATTGAGCTTTGAAACTTTGGTTGGCCGTCGTTTCTTCTCTGATTATCCGATTAGGCTGATTCGACTTGCAGAATTCCTATTTTTCTCCATATTTTCATCTGTATATGCCCAATCAAACTTTCAATGTTTCTGGATTAATGATTGTGCCTTTTTTCCCTAATTTTGGTGCGCCGAAACTTTAATCTGAACACGATACTCCGTCAATTATTAGATTTCGATGATTTGAAGTGCTCTAGGGCCGTATTGATGCATGTTTTAGTCCTTGTGTAATCGAATTTGGCCTTTGGTCATCCCAGACTCTGATATGTTGACTTTCGGTTCGAATCGGTCCTGATTATTGACCTCCGGGAGGTCTGAAATGCAGTACGTTTAGCGTTGATTTGACCTCTGGGGATCCTAGTTGGATTTTAGAGTTTTTTCTTTGATTTACGTGTCTAGTAGGCCCCCTGCGACAGTTATTTCTTTTTTGGCAGGTCAAAATGGGGTGTCTACAGCTGCCCCTCTTTGTCATGGTTTGCGAAGCAAATCGTGACAAAGAAATAGACTGCCCATTTTGACCCTTTTCTTTTAAGTGATGAGAATAAGTAAAAAGACGTGCCATAGTAGGCAAGTGAGTATGAGATGCCATCGTAGGCAAATGATTGGTGTGCCAAAGTAGGTAGCTAGGGATTAGGAGTATTGCCAAAGTCAGCAAAAAACTTCGCTGGGGAATACTAGAATGGGTGAATGACTCCGTTGGGCATTCATGTGAGAATCGAGTAGAAGAGGGATGGTATAGTCAAGAAGTGCGTAATCGCGTTATCTTGAACTTTAACCAAGAATGTAATAAAGTGAGGGTATGGTCGAGCCTTTATAGGTGCCTACGTATCTCCTGTAGGAGAATCAGACCATGTGTAGCTCGCGACGAGGTGAAGAAGATGCCATGTTATGATAGTGAAGAGTAAAATGCCATGTCGGGGCGTGATTACAGTGGATACGAAAGAGCAAAAATGCCACGTGGGGCATAATTGCTGTGAGATAGGAGAGCAAAATGCCACGTGGGTGCGTGATTGCTGTGGATATGAGACAACAAAATGCCACATGGGGCATGATCGCTATGAGATAAGAGAGTAGTAAAATGTGATATGCGTGATTGTCGTGAAGGTGAGGGATGAGAGTAGCAAAATCCGATACAGGTGTTCGCTGTGGAGATAAGATCAACAGAATGCGATGCGCGTGACTGTTGAAGATATGAGAGAGCAAAATGCCAAGTAGGGTGTGATTGCTGTAAAGAGTTCGAGATAAGAGAAGCAAAATGCCACGTGGGGCAAGATTCTTGTGAAGATTCGAGAGCAAAATGCCACGTGGGGCATGATTGCTATGAAGAGTGCAGGAGGGTAAGAAAAATACCTAATGCTTGATGCCGATATATGTTGGATGCCGTTTGAGGGACTTATACCTGATGGTAGGCGATATGAATAGGATGCCACTTGACGGACTCACTCTTGATATTGAATGGCAGACGATGACGTGTATAGGATGCCCCTTGACGGACTCACTCCTGATTCTGATGATTGATAGTGTGAATAGGATACCACTTGACAGGCTTACTCCTGATTTTGATGATAGATAATGTGAATAGGATGCCTCTTAACGGACTTACTCCTGATTCCGGTGATAGATAATGTGAATAAGAAGCCACTTGACGGACTCACTCCTGATTCCTATGATTGATAATGTGAATAGGATGCCCCTTGACAGACTCACTCTTAATTCCAGTGATAGATAGTATGAATAGGATGCCCTTTGATGGACTCACTCCAGATTTCGGTGATAGATAGTGCGAAAAAGATGCCACTTGACAGACTCACTCCCGATTCCAGTGATAGATTGTGTTAAAAGGATGCCACTTGACGGACTCACTCCTGATTCCAATGATAGATGGTGTGAATAGAATTCTACTTGACGGACTCACTCCTAATTTGATTATGGATTCCGATGATGAGTGAACAGGAAGTCGCTGGATTGTCTCATACCCGGTTGTGAGATTCTAAATAGGACGCCTCTTGACGAACTTATTCCTGATGTCGAGAGTGTGAATAGGATGCCACTTGATGGTTTCATTCCTGATGGTGAGAGATGTGAACAGGAAGCCTCTCGACGGACTCACACCTGATCTTGATTATGATGATGTATAGTGGATAGATGACGTCTGGTGCTTGAGATGAAGACGAGTACAAACAGGATGCCACTGGGGGTCTCATACCTGATTCTGGAAGCAAATAGTGAACAGGATGCCGCTTAAGGCCTCATACCGGATGCTTGTGATGGAATAGGATGCCGTTTGAAGGACTCACTCCTGATTTTGATTATGGATTCTAATGACGAGTGAATAGGATGCCGCTTGAGGGTCTCATACCTGATTCCTGATTTGATCGTGAACTATTAGACCTGAGCGAGGGATAGATTTCTTGACAATCTACCGAGGAGAAGACTGATCTGATATGTGGATCCGAGCATGTGGATCAGTGTGAAGTTGGCAAGTTTGAGCAAGGGTTGATGTCGTGGCTCAGTTAGTGGTGAGCTTTTGGGCTATTTGAGAGGAGTGTCGAAACTAGTTACCCCTGCTATTAAAGTATGCATTGTCTGCTATGCTGAAAGATATGAATGCATTTTTAAAGTCATGTCATGCTAAGTACGGGTATTTACAAGAGTATGATGCATGATTCTATCATCTGTGAAAGAATGCTCATGAGTTAGTGGATTTTGACCGTCTTGTCGCCTATTGAGTACTAGAAGACAAAGTATTTAACTGCGTAGGCTCAGTGCCCTAGTGATTGTCCTTCAGAAGGACCCAGTTTTTCAGTATTTGATTTCTATCGAGCTTTCATTCTCTCTGAAACCATTTTTACCTTCGGCACCCTCATGGGTTTTCACCGAATCCGGTTATGTGATTGTTGCACTTCAGTGTATCTTGTGATTTGAAAGTACGTGGCACTCCCGTCATTTAGAATGATGCAAGTATGTGATTTAGTGAACCTAACAAAGCCTGTGTCAATCAAAGTGGACTTTATTTGGTTGTAACGTAGGCCAGGATCATGGGTTGAGAAACGAAAGGATCGCATGAAGGCTCAAAGTATATTTTAAAAAGTCGGTTGAGATTTCTGAGATCACCTCTGCCCTGCGTTTTTCATTCTTTTGATTTTGCTCCTTTTTTTTTTTTTTTTTTCGTATTCATCCCAATCTAGTGTGGGGTACGTTATTGCTGAGTAAAGTATGTATTAGGGAGAATTGCCCCAATTTGAAGTACATATCCGAGTCGGATCGTATCTTTTGTGGATTTACTCTAGCTTTGCATTGAGTTCTATTTTGTTCATTTTCTCTTTATTTTTCCTTTTGGCATTGCCCTGATATAGGGGGTGATCCTCAAGGGTTTAAGTTTGAAAAGAAATCATCGTATGGCTCAAGTAGGCTAATGAGGGGAAGTAGTGTATAGATAGCTGAAATGATTGCCTTTAATCATTTTGACACAAGTCGAGTCGGGTTCAGAGATCACATATATGCATCATTGAAGTTAGAGATTTCGGAAACGCGTATTTACTTTTCTGACCAGGATTAAGGGGTCCCATATGGGCCGACAGTGATCGTGATGACCTCTTTTTGCTGAGTTGGGAGGGACAAAGACTGCCCCAGTCGGTGTACATCATGATCCTGAGAATGGACCAAGGCGTTCTTGTTCTTGAATGCCGGTCGACTATTTGCTATGTTCTTGTGTACTCAAATGACATCAAGCGGTCGTAGAGAAGTACGCATTGAGTATGCTTTTGTCATTTGATTCTTGTTGAGATGTGAGCATCGTCAGAGGGTGAAACGGCCGATTCGTGGACTTGAGTTTGTTTTTGGCATGATTTTGCGCTGGTCACACTTTAAAGTAAACTTGAATGTAGCTTGCTATATTTTGAAAGTCTAGTACGATGTCTAAGTCATACTTAACAAGTAACGAGACAATAATATCCAGTAAACCATGAGATTTAAAGAATGAGAGCAAGATGATAGTTCTTGAGTGATGCAAAGAATTTTTGTTTTTTATTTGAAAGTATGTACTTTATGCAAAGCAGACAAAGCATAAATTCAATAGTATGGAGAAACTGCCCCTGTGTGGTATATGATGAGAAGTAATGTTTCAAGACAGTGGGCTGATCATTGGTCCTTCGCAAGAATCGTTTTGGGCATGGCCAGAGCTTGTGGATGTATATGGGTATAAGTAGGCCTATTGGTTTAGCGGCTTGAGGGTTTGAACAATCGCGAATGTGCTGGTACTGCTCAGATTTGATCTCCCCAGATTTTGTCATTTGCCCTGCCCAGGCTAAATGTTTGGATTTGGAAGTTGGATTCGGATGTTAGAGCTATTTGGACTGGTTGTCCATTCAAACTTTCTTGATCCGTGGAGAAGTCGGTGATGCCGGGAGTGGGCTGAGCGTGTAGAAGCTTCCTATGTTGACCTCTGTCAAAAAATGTACCTGTAGTAGAGGTTAGAAGAAGTAGAGGTAGACGTAAAGTTAGTAAGTTGCTTCAAAGAAAAGAAACGGGGATTCTTCTCCTAGTGACTCGTTAGAGATGGGAGAGTGCTTCCCTAGTGTTATGTGTCTTCCCAAGATATAAGATGAATCTGGATAGCCTTTCGGCATCACCAAATGTCTTTGAAAAGTGGATTTGTCTTTGGGGAGGTTTTTTTTTTTGCTTTAAAATGTGAGAACGAGTTTGGAAAAAGTCTGGCACCCTTCTGGCGCCGTTATGATGTTTTGCCAAAGTGTATCCGTCCTTGTTAAAATGTAAGGAGAGGATAAGTGAGAATAGGCAGCCCTTCGACGCCGTTATGAAGTTTTGAAAAAGTGCATCCACCCTTTTTAAAATCTAAGGGTAGGACAAGTAAGAATGCGCAACCTTTCAACGCTGTTTTGAGTTTGAAAAGTTTTTCCGTCCCTTGGTTTGTAAAAAGTGCAGGGGGAAAAAAGAAAAGGATCCGGTAGCTCGTCGGTTCCGTTTATTATTTTTGAAAAGTTTTTCCGTCCCCAGTTTATACAAGGGAAGGATAGAAAAGAATTGGGCAGCCTATTGGTACCGTATTATTATTATTTTTTTTTTTGAAAAGTTTTTCCACCCTTGGTATATATAAGGGGATGATAGAAAAGAATCGGACAGCCTATCATCGCCGTTTTGTATTTTGAAAAGTTTTGAATGCACACGTGCAGAATATGATTATGTGGAGATGTTGACATCTAATGTAGACTTATTTTAGGTCCGGTTCCCGAACCTTCAAAGCTCCGGTGTCGTAGCACCTTCTCAGGTTGGTGGTTCGAGCAGAAGAACTTTCGGTGCTAGTACTGACAGTACTACCGCAATGGCCATGCCACTTACTGATCCTCCTATCTAATGTTAAAGGGTTTTAGTTCAGAATTGGGTTATGTCATGCTTGATGCAAGTGTGTAGTGTGTATAGCGGTAAAGTACGACATTGGCCTTGCAGTTTCAGTATGGCATTGGCCTTGCAGTTTCTTTTGAGTCGCAGGTACCTGTTCAAACAAGTTTATAACCTAAAAAAGAATTATAGAAGTATAGAGTAGTTAGTAAAAGAAATGCCCCTTTTAGAATATGAATACCACCAAAGTGACGGCCTGAGTCCTCTTAAGTGTATCCCGAGCAGAGTTGCCAGCTGTGGCGCCCGCCCCGAAGGCGGGGGCGGTTCCCTCGAGGATTGCGACCATTTTAAAAGGAAATAAAATAAAATAATATAAAAGGCTCAAAGTAGAGAGCAAAAGCGTGAAAAAAAATGTGTGAACATACGTACAAGTGGGAGTAGGGCTAGTAAAAGTTTTCAGAGTCGCCACCTAACGTTATTGGAAGTTAGGATCCCTGCAAAGGCGATTAGAGTAACCATCTTTGACTTTTGAGAAACAGTTTGAGAAAAGTGGGTCCTTTTAAAAGTGTGACTCTTGATAGTCTTGTGAAAATCAGAGTTCTTGAAGTAGGTTTGGGGACTTGATTATGTCGAGGGAATGTATTAGGCACTCTCGAACATCCGTGACACACGGTTGCCGGTTTAGTGGTTTTCATAGTAACGGGGCGTAAGTAAGAAGTAACAGAATACATGTTCAAGAAATTAAACGCGAGCATTTGTGACACGCGGTTGCCGAATTACGTATCTCGACCCGAGATAGTTTTGAAAGAGAATAGTTATGTATACGTATCTCAACTTGAGATAGTTTGAAAGTATGTATACGTATCTCGACATGAGATAGTTTGAAAGTGAATTTATGACCGCACCCAAGTGTGGGTTGCATACGTATCTCGACTAGAGAATCAGGCTGTACGTAGTTCTGTGCTGTGTGTGTGTGTGTATGTGTGTGTATGTGTGTGTGTGTGTGTGTGTGTGAGTGTTTGGTCGATCTGTACCGTGAGTGTATAAGAAAATGTTTTGAGTAAATTCGGTGTAGCTATAACCTTTAACCTGTACGGTGTAATCGTAGACTTTAACCTTTGAGAAAGTAGTGAGTTGTGAGAAAGTGTTTTTGAGTAAAAAAGTCGGGGTAGATCGACCGTGCGATGAGTTTTTGTATTTTTTGTTTTTCATGATTTTTTTTTTCTTTTGTTTTATGTGCCGGAAGTAAGGGTTGGTGCCCATGAAGATTGTGAATACTTACCTGTCTAACCTGTGCTATTTGCAGATTCCAAGTAAAGGTGACATTGGAGTTTTATTTTGAGAAAGCCTATTTTTTGTATTTTCCTTTTTGTCTTCTTTTTTGTATTTTTAATTTTTTTACCGGAAGAAAGGGACGGTGCCCAGTGATTTGAAAAAGTAATTGGAAGTAAGGGTCGGCGCCCAAGTAAATGAAAAAGTACCAGAAGTACGGGTCGGTGCCCAATGGTTTGAGAAAAAGTGCCGGAAGTAAGGGCCGGTGCCCACGTAGTTTGAAGAAGTGTATCGGAAGTATGGGTCGGTGCCCAGTAGTGTAAAAGAGTGTGATGTGAAAGTTTTACCGGAAGTACAGGTCAGTGCCTTGTGATTTGAGAAAAGTATCATCATTTTTTTTGTGTTTCCTGATTTATCAATGGATATCTATAACAGGAGATGACGTGCAGCCGGGTGGGTCATTAGATCTCTTTCTGGCTGATGTAAGATATAAAGTCCAATCGGGTGGAGCTCGAGGTCTTCTTCCGACTGGTGCATGATATAGCAGTTTGATAAAGTTTAGTCGGGTGGATCATTAGATCTCCTTCCAGCTGACGCAGGATATAAAGTCCAATCGGGTGGAGTTCGAGGCCTCCTTCCGACTAGCGCAGGATATAGCGGTTTGATGAAGTTTAGTCGGGTGGGTCATTAGATCTCCTTCCGGCTGACGCAGGATATAAAGTCCAATCGGGTAGAGTTCGAGGTCTCCTTCCGACTGGCGCAGGAAATAACAGTTTGATAAAGTTCAGTCGGGTGAGTCATTAGATATCCTTCCGGTTGACGTAGGATATAAAGTTTAATCTGGTGGAGTTCGAGGCCTCCTTCCGACTGGCGCAGGATATAGCAGTTTGATAAAGTTCAGTCGAGTGGGTCATTAGATCTCCTTCTGGCTGACGCAGGATATAAAGTCCAACCGGGTGGAGTTCGAGGCCTCCTTCCGACTGGCGCAGGATATAGCAGTTTGATAAAGTTCAGCCGGGTGGGTCATTAGATTTCCTTCAGGCTGATGCAGGATATAAAGTTCAATCGGGTGGAGTTCGAGGCCTCCTTCCGACTGGCAAAAAAAGTAAAAGAAAAAGGCGGAATATTCGGCCAGTGGATTTCTAGGGAGACCACACCACTAAAGCATGTAAGTAAATAAAAAAAAAAAGAAAAGAAAAAGGCAGAATATTCGACCAGTGGATTTATAGGGAGCCCCATACCACTAAAAGAAAATAAAAGAGAAAGAAAAGGGCAGAATATCCGACCACTGGATTTATAGGGAGCCCTAGACCACTAAGTATGAGTTTGAGGAAGTTACCTTTGCAGAAGAGGCTATTCGAAGCCCAGTCGGTGTTTTGTTGAGGAAGAATGAAATAATTCGGAGGTTTGAAAGGATCGTCATCGAGAAATGTCGCAGAAATTAGCTGAGAAGGCCCTAAGTCATATTTCAACACGAAATTGACTTGAACGGACGTCATGGTTGGGTTCGGAAGGGTCAGAAGAATCAGAAAAGCCACAAGGTGGGCCGAAACGGGTTAGGGCTGAGTTAAGAGGGACCCGCGGGGGGTCAGAACTGGCCGATATAGCCTGAAATGGACATATAAAATGCCAAAACAGTCCTTAAGAGTTGGATTCGGCTAATTCTGAGGTCACCGGTGCGTCTGGAATAGCCAAATTAGCTAGGAACAAGTGTCCGTTCGTCGATATCCGGACCCAAAGTGGAGAAAACTGGGAAAAACTATAAGTGGGACCCAAGTGCCACGTCAGCAAGACACTTGGCAGTCAACGCCACATGGCGTATTATGGTTGGCTGGTCAAAACTAACTGCTTCTTATTATTCGCTGACAAGACATGCTGACTGTGTAGCTGACTGGGCAGTCAAAGTCACATGGCAGCCTCTAAGTGGCTGGTCAACATGATGACGTGACAGTCATTGCCACATGTCAGTCCATGATTGGTTGGTCAACCTGTCATGGCAATGATATGGGAAGAAATGTGGCAATTAACGTGGCAAGGCATGACACGTGCAGTCTCTGATCGGTTGGTCAATGATGACTCAGTATGATATGGCTTACACGTGGCACGCTGACTGGACTAGTGACTCAACAGTCATTGCCACGTGGCAGCACTAGATTGGTTGGTCAACGTCTGAGTCAGCGCTGACTGTTGGCTGTGCGTGGGCGAGGTGGGGCGCTGTGCAGTGGCGCGTTCAGCGCGTTTATGTCTCTTTGGTAGCCTTTGGTGGCGGGGCTTCCGGCGTTGGGATCATCTAGGCGAGACGATTGGGCCAATGGTGGTGGTGTCCAGCGGTTGTCGGAAAGTCCGCCGGAGGAGCTTCTGCACAGCGACGGCGCGTGGGAACCTTCTGGTGGCGCGTGGGCCTTCTGTGGTGCTGGTTTGTTGGTCTTGCCAACTGGGTTGGCTTCGGTTTGATGAGAGGAAGGCCATGGTATGGGCGGTGAGAGAGGGAAAAGTGGTCAAGGCCCTGTTTGGTTGGGTTTCAGAATCTGTTGGGGCCTAAGGCTCTGTTTGGTTTAGTTAGCTTTTCTGGGGCTCTTTGGGGGGTTTTGGAAGGTGGTTTTTTTAGGAGGGCTGGGTAATGGGATGAAGATGCTGGGTTTTTGGTGGTGGAGGCAGTGGTGGTGTGATGGTGGTGGTATGATGTGTTTGGTCGATGAACCAAACAAAACCAAAGGGTGGAGGGGTTTTTTTGGCTAAACCAAACAAGGCCTTAAAAATTGAGGGAGGCTGCCCTCCCTCTTTTTTTGTGCGTGGGGGTAAGCTTTCTATTTATAGAAAGTTTTCCCACACCCTACATGGGTTTTAATCCCATGTAGGCGGAACGCGTGATTATAGGTTCCAACCTCCGATTGGGGCCGTCGATCAATTCCGAACTTCGATCTTTGATATTTTTCAATCCAAAAGTCCGATTTGGACGATTTGAAAAGATCTGGGATCGGTTTAATGTCCTCTTTAAATCCATGTGGTTGGATCGGAATTTGTTTGAAACTCGGGAATGCCTCCGCTTTCTTCAGACTATTGACGTCTGATTTGGGGCGTCTAAACTTCGACTGTCGATTTCTTTTGATCCAACCGTCCGATCTTCCTAATTCAAGATGATTTGAAATTGTATTGATGTTCTCTTTGAATCGGTATGGTTCGATTGAAATTCTCTGACTTTAGAAATGACCGTTTTGCCCCTTGTCTTTCCGATTGAGCTTTGAAACTTCGGTTGGCCGTCGTTTCTTCTCTGATTATCCGATTAGGCTGATTCGACTTGCAGAATTCTTGTTTTTCTCCATATTTTCATCTGTATATGCCCAATCAAATTTTCAATGTTTCTGGATTAATGATCGTGCCTTTTTTCCCTAATTTTGGTGCGCCGAAACTTTAATCAGAACACGATACTCTGTCAGTTATTAGATTTCGATGATTTGAAGTGCTCTAGGCCCGTATTGATGCATGTTTTAGTCCTGGTGTAATCGAATTTGGCCTTTGTTCATCCCAGACTCTGATATGTTGACTTTCGGTTCGAATCGGTCCTGATTATTAACTTCCGGGAGGTCCGGAATGCAGAACGTTTAGCGTTGGTTTGACCTCTGGGGATCCTGGTTGGATTTTAGAGTTTTTTCTTTGATTTGCGTACCTAGTAGGCCCCCTGCGACATTTATTTCTTTTTTGGCAGGTCAAAATGGAGTGTCTACAGCTGCCCTTCTTTGTCATGGTTTGCGAAGCAAATCGTGACAAAGAAAAAGACTGCCCATTTTGACCCTTTTCTTTTATGTGATGAGAGTAAGTAAAACCACAAGGCACCGACCCGTACTTTCGGTACTTTTTCATTTACTTGGGCGCCGACCCTTACTTCCGGTTACTTTTTCAAATCACTGGGCACCGTCCCTTTCTTCCGGTATAAAAATCAAAAATAAAAAAAGAAGACGAAAAGAAAAATACAAAAAATGGGCTTTCTCAAAATAAAACTCCAATGCCACCTTTGCTTGGAATCTGCAAACAACACAGGTAAGACATGTAAGTATTCACACTCTTCATGGGCACCGACCCTTACTTCCGGCACATAAAACAAAAGACAAAAAAAATCATGAAAAACAAAAAATACAAAAACTCATCACACGGTCGATGTACTCCGACTTTTTTACTCAAAAACACTTTCTCACAACTCACTACTTTCTCAAAGGTTAAAGTCTAGGACTACACATGATGCAGGGTGTTGAAGCTTGATATATATATATATATATATATATTGTTGGGCCTATTCTCTAAAAGCTTAAACTTTTGGAGTAGTTGGTAACTTAACACTATTTGAAGTGCTTCTATAGGACGATGATATATTGTTGTATCTTGGTAGATAATTGCCACAAAACAGGACAACGAATGCAATTCGCGACTTAATCTATTGTCTTGTTTTTGTATATGTTCCAGGTTCTATTTTATTTCACTGTATTGATTATTGCTTTCTAGATTTCAGATTTATACAAATATACGGATTCTAATATATTTTTGGATAACAATCTAAAGAAGATTATACCCCGCACTATACCAAATTAAAAGGAAGGAAGGACAATGATTCATAAATTTTCAGTATTATATATAATTTATTTCTCACTACATTTTCTTTTCATTCTTATTTTTATCACTATTTTACCTTGAAACCAAACAATGGAAATTGTCTTCCATAGTATTTTTATTCTTTTCCCTTACTAAATCCATCAACCAAATAGAGCTTAGGCGCACAGGCGGATCCAGGAGCTTTGTTTAGGGGGGCCAGAGGCTTATACGGGAGTTCGGGAACCGCCCCGACTTGATTTTTTTTAAGCTTAAAAATGATAAAGTGCAATTTTTTTAAGCTTAAAAGGGACAAATTAGATATTTAAAGGCCAAAAATGAATAAAGTGTGTAATATATAAGGTAAAAGAATTATTTTGACAAGTTATGGGGGCAATTAAGGGGCAAATATGAATAAAGTATGAATTGTATAAGGTATAAGAATTATTTGAAAAGTTTATTTTTTTTATTTTTTTATTTTTTATTTATTTATTTATTTTTTTTGGGGGGGGGGGGGGGGGGGAGGGGGTGCAAAGGGGGGCAATTAAAGGGCAAAAATGAATAATGTATAAAATATATAGGGCAAAAGAATAATTTTGAAAAGTTGGGGGGGGGGGGAGCAATTTAGTGCCTTCCTCGGTCCGTCCATGCTTAGGCGGGTCATTTTCATCTTTAATGATTCTTGCGAATTAGCATAGTTAGGAAATTTAGTTTTGCACTCTTGAACCACTTCTGATTCTGGCATGCCCGAACGCAAATAATAAGCAAACATCATTTATGACATTAATTTCAATTTCTACTTTTCTTAGGAAGAAAATGTTAATTAAATTTACTATTTACAGAAGCAAATTCTATTCTTTTTGCCTTTTTAAGTTGGATGCCTTATTTTACTATTTTTAAAGTCAAGACTATTATAGAACGCCATCCTTGTGAATCATGTTTCTGTTACAGAACTCCATTCTTGCTTCTATCATGTTTCTGTTGCTGATTCCATCATTCTTTAAAATTGAGAAGAGAGGGAGGGGGATTTCTGATATGAACAAAATCGTGTAGAGAGAGGGAAAGAAAGAATGATAAGAGAAGGAAGGCTTGTATAATTCTTTTCATATCCTAGCTCAACCTATTCTGGCTCTATATATAGCCTTATGGAAACTGAGGCATTAAAAGGGAAATTATGAAAACATGCAATCATGCCTATTGACCTGAAATAATGTTTATTACATATTAAATGGAAATTGACTAATCCCTAAATGTATGCATGGCATGATAGAAATCTTGCACGTATCAATCATTCTCCCATAAAATCATCCTTGTCCGCACGGATGAAGTCCAATCAAAATGAAAATTTGTAAGTCCACAAGGATCCCAATTCATGACCACAATTTTATCCCCTTTACACTCATCTTGACTAGCTAACTCTCCTCTGGCCACCTTCACAACTACGGGATCACAAACTTCCATTTTAAAAATTTGTTCAAAGAAGTGTGTACTGCTTGAGTCTAGTAAAACAAAGACATTGTATTCACCAACCATCCCTTTTGCTCGCATGGCTTGCTGGGTGTGGGCGCTCTGATTGAGAGCAACATTTTGGAACTCAAAGTGTTGTTCAGCCCGATGTATCTAACCGGTGGGTTCGTCACTAGTGAATTTGGGAAAAGATAATTTTAGGTTAAAGGGGGTGGGTGGTGGTTGGTGAGTGGGCGGCGTCCTTCTTTGGGAAGAGTGTTGTGGGAAGACTCGCTGGTGGCGAATGGGTTAATATCGGCCATATCGATGACAGGGTATTGGTGTGAGTGATTAGTAGGGCATGTAATTCGGTAAGGATCGATTAAAGGGCAGTATTGAATTGGTTTCATAAGTGGTTGAACGGTTGGGGTGATCATGGCTGAAAGTTTTGCCGGGGGCAAATGGATTAACATCGACCATATCGGAGACATGGTTTTGGGTGAGAGTGATGCGTAGAGCCTGCAATTTGGAAAAGACCAATTAAAGGATGTTGTTAATTTAGTCAAAACTCAACTCGTGACGAGCCAAAATTTTGATAACTTCATTACGGAACTCAGTGTCGGATTTCCCACGGGTGTCCATGAAATCTTACAGCTCTGATACCACTGATATGAACAAAACCTTGTAGAGAGAGGGAGAGAAAGAATGATAAGATAAGGAAGGCTTGTATTATTCTTTTTATATCCTAGCTCAACCTATTCTGGCTGTATATATAGCATTTTGGAAACTGATGCATTAAAAGGGAAAATATGAAAACATGCAATCATGCCTTTTGACCTGAAATTATGTTTATTACAAAATAAATGGAAATTGACTAATCCCTAAATATATGCATGGCAACATAGAAATCTTGCAGGTATCAATCCTTCCCCCATATATCAACCTTGTCCAAGAGGTTGAAGTCCAATCAAAATGAAAATTTGTAATTCCACTGGGATCCCAATTCTTGACCGCAATTTTAACACCATTACACTTGTCTTGACTAGCTAACTCTCCTCTGGCCACCTTCACAATTACGGGATAATAAACTTCCATTTTAAAAATTTGTTCAAAGAAGTGTGTACTGCTTGAGTCCATCAAAACCAAGACATTATATTCATCAACCATGCCTTTTTCTCGTATGGCTTGCTGGGTGTGCTCTGATTGAGAGCAACATTCTGGAACTCAAAGTGTTGTTCAGCCCGATGTATCCAACCGGTGGGTTCGTCACCAACGAATTTGGGAGAAGATAATTCGAGGTTGAAAGGGGGGTGGGTTGTGGTTGGTGAGTGGGCGACGTCCTTCTTTAGGGCGAGTGTTGTGGGAAGACTTGCTAGTGGCGAATGGGTTAATATTGGCCATATCGTGGACAGCGTGTTGGGTGCGAGTGATTCGTAGGGCCTACAATTCGGTAAGGACTGATTGAGAGGCAATGTTGAATTGGTTGCACAAGTGGTTGAACGGTTGGGTGATCGTGGCAGAAAGTTTCACCGAGGGCAAATGGGTTAACATCAACCATATCGAGGAAATGGTTTTGGGTGCGAATGACGCATAGAGCCTGCAATTTGGTAAGGACCAATTGATGGGTGTTGTTAATTTGGTCAAAACTCAACTCGTGGCGAGCAAAAATTTTGATAACTTCATTGCGGAACTCAGTGTCGGATTTTCCATGGGTGTCCATGAGATTTTTCGGCTCTGATACCACTAATATGAACAAAATCGTGTAGAGAGTGGGAGAGAAAGAATGATAAGAGAAGAAAGGCTTGTATTATTCTTTTCATATCCTAGCTCAACCTATTCTGGTTCTATATATAGCCTTATGGAATCTGATGCATTAAAAGGAAAATATGAAAACATGCAATCATGCCTATTGACCTGAAATTATGTTTATTACATATTAAATAGAAATTGACTAATCCCTAAATGTATGCATGGCATGATAGGAATCTTGCACGTATCAATCCTTCCCCCATAAAATCAACCTTGTCCGCAAGGTTGAAGTCCAATCAAAATGAAAATTTGTAAGTCCACATGGATCCCAATTCTTAACCATAATTTTAACTCCTTTACATTTTATTTTGACTAACTAACTCTACTCTGGTAACCTTCACAATTACGGGACCACAAACTTCCATTTTAAAAATTTGTTCAAAGAAGTGTGTACTGCTTGAGTCTAGTAAAACCAAGACATTGCATTTACCAACCATCCCTTTTGCTCGCATGGCTTGCTGGGTGTGGGCGGTCTGATTGAGAGCAACATTTTGGAACTCAAAGTGTTGTTTAGCCCAATGTATCCAATAGGTGGTTCGTCACTAGTGAATTTGGGAAAATATAATTTCAGGTTAAAAGGGAGGTGGGTGGTGGTTGGTGAGTGGGCGAGGTCCTTCTTTGGGATGAGTGTTGTGGGAAGACTCGCTAGTGGCGAATGGGTTAATATCGGTCATATCGAGGACATGGTATTGGTGTGAGTGATTCATAGGGCTTGCAATTCGGTAAGGACCGATTGAAGGGCGGTATTGAATTGGTTGCACAAGTAGTCGAATGGTTGGGGTAATTGTGACTGAAAGTTTTGTTGGGGGCAAATTGATTAACATCGACCATATCGAGGACATGATTTTGGGTGCGAGTGACGCGTAGAGCCTGCAATTTGGTAAAGACCAATTAAAGGGTGTTGTTAATTTGGTCAAAACTCGACTCGTGACGAGCCAAAATTTTGATAACTTCATTGCAGAGCTCAGTGTCGGATTTCCCATGGGTGTCCATGAGATCTTACGGCTCTGATACCACGGATATGAACAAAACCGTGTAGAGAGAGGGAGTATAAGAATGATAAGAGAAGGAAGGCTTGTATTATTCTTTTCATATCCTAGCTCAACCTATTCTGATTGTATATATAGTCTTTTGGAAACTGATGCATTAAAAGGGAAAATATGGAAACATGCCATCGTGCCTTTTGACTTGAAATTATGTTCATTACAAAATAAATGGAAATTGACTAATCCCTAAATGTATGCATGGCATGATAGAAATCTTGCACGTATTAATCCTTCCCCCATAAATAAACCTTGTCCACGAGGTTGAAGTCCAATCAAAATGAAAATTTGTAAGTCCACTGGGATCCCAATTCTTGACCACAATTTTAACCCTTTACACTTGTCTTGACTAGCTAACACTCCTCTGGTCACCTTCACAATTATAGGATAACAAACATCCATTTTGAAAATTTGTTCAAAGAAGTGTGTACTACTTGAGTTCATCAAAACCAAGACATTATATTCACCAACCATACCTTTTTCTCGTATGGCTTGCTGTGTGTGGGCGCTCAGATTGAGAGTAACATTCTGGAACTCAAAGTGTTGTTCAGCCCGATGTATCCAACTGGTGGGTTCATCACCAGTGAATTTGGGAGAAGATAATTTGAGGTTGAAGGCGGGGTGGGTGGTGGTTGGTGAGTGGGCGACGTCCTTCTTTGGGGCGAGTGTTGTGGTAAGACTTGCCAGTGGTGTATGGGTTAATATCAGCCATATCGAGGACAGGGTATTGGGTGCAAGTTATTTATAGGGCCTACAATTCGATAAGGACAGATTGAGGGGCGATATTGATTTGGTTGCACTAGTGGTTGAGCGGTGGGGTTATTCTGGTAGATAGTTTCGTTAGGGGCAAATGGGTTAACATTGACCATATCGGGGATATGGTTTTGGGTGCGAGTGAGGCATAGAGCCTGCAATTTGGGAAGTACCAATTGAAGGGTGTTGTTAATTTGGTCAAAACTCGACTCGTGGCCAGCCAAAATTTTGATAACTTCATTACCGAACTCAGTGTCGGATTTTCCACGGGTGTCCATGAGATCTTTCGGCTCAGATACCACTGATATGAACAAAACCGTGTAGAGAGAGGGAGAGAAATAATGATAAGAGAAGGAAGGCTTGTATTATTCTTTTCATATCCGAGCTCAACCTATTCTGGCTCTATATATAGCCTTATGGAAACTGATGCATTAAAAGGAAAATATGAAAACACGCAATCATGCCTATTGACCTAAAATTATGTTTATTACATATTAAATAGAAATTGACTAATACCTAAATGTATGCATGGCATGATAGAAATCTTGCGCATATCAATCCTTCCCCCATAAAATCAACCTTGTCCGCTAGGTTGAAGTCCAATCAAAATGAAAATTTGTAAGTCCACTACGATCCCAATTCTTAACTACAATTTTAACCCCTTTACCCTTGTTTTGACTAACTAACTCTCCTCTGGCCACCTTTACAACTATGGGATCACAAACTTCCATTTTGAAAATTTGTTTAAAGAAGTGTGTATTGCTTGAGTCTAGTAAAACCAAGACATTGTATTCACCAACCATCCCTTTTGCTTGCATGGTTTGCTGGGTATGGGCGACCTGATTGAGAGCAACATTTTGGAACTCAAAGTGTTATTCAGCCCGATGTATCCAACTGGAGGGTTCGTCACCAGTGAATTTGGGAAAAGATAATTTCAGGTTGAAAGGGGGGTGGGTGGTGGTTGGTGAGTGGGCGACGTCATTCTTTGGGACGAGTGTTGTGGGAAGACTTGCTAGTGGCAAATGGGTTAATATCGGCCATATCGAGGACAAGATGTTGTGTGCGAGTGATTCGTAGGGCCTATAATTCGGTAAGGCCTGATTGAGGGGTGATATTGAATTGGTTGCACAAGTGGTTGAACGGTTGGGTGATCGTGGCAGAAAGTTTCTCCTGGGGCAAATGTGTTAACATCGATATATCAGGGATATGATTTTGGGTGGAGTGACGCGTAGAGCGTGCAATTTGGTAAGGACCAATTGAAGGGTGTTGTTAATTTGGTCAAAACTCGACTCGTGACGAGCCAAAATTTTGATAATTTCATTGCGGAACTCAGTGTCGGACTTTCCACGGGTGTCCATGAAATCTTTCGGCTCTGATACCACTTATATGAACAAAATCGTGTAGAGAGAGGGAGAGAAAGAATGATAAGAGATGGAAGGCTTGTATTATTCTTTTCATATCCTAGCTCAACCTATTCTGGCTCTATATATAGCCTTATGGAAACTGATGCATTAAAAGGAAAATATGAAAACATGCAATCATGTCTATTGACCTTAAATTATGTTTATTACATATTAAATAGAAATTGACTAATCCCTAAATGTATGCATGACATGAAAGAAATCTTGTGCATATCAATCCTTCCCCCATAAAGTTAACCTTGTCCGCAAGGTTGAAGTCCATTTAAATTGAAAATTTGTAAGTCCACCAGGATCCCAATTCTTAATCACAATTTTACCCCCTTTACACTTGTTTTGACTAACTAACGCTCCTCTGGCCACCTTCACAACTACGGGATCACAAACTTCCATTTTGAAAATTTGTTCAAAGAAGTGTCTACTGCTTGAGTCTATTAAAACCAAGACATTGTATTCACCAACCATCCCTTTTGCTCGCATGGCTTGCTGGGTGTGGACGATCTGATTGAGAGCAACATTTTGGAACCCAAAGTGTTATTCAGCCTGATGTATCCAACTGGTGGGTTCGTCACTAGTGAATTTGGGAAAAGATTATTTCAGGTTGAAAGGGGGGTGGGTGGTGGTTGGTGAGTGGGCGACGTCCTTCTTTGGGGCGAGTATTGTGGGAAGACT
The DNA here is from genome assembly GCA_033977485.1 of Hydrangea macrophylla. Lineage (NCBI taxonomy): Eukaryota > Viridiplantae > Streptophyta > Magnoliopsida > Cornales > Hydrangeaceae > Hydrangea > Hydrangea macrophylla. Next base: position 29,808,083 of record CM066999.1, read on the forward strand.
TGCTAGTGGCTAATGGGTAAATATCGGCCATATCGAGGATAGGGTGTTGTGTGCGAGTGATTCGTAGGGCCTATAATTCGGTAAGGACTGATTGCGGGGTGATATTGAATTGGTTGCACAAGTGGTTGAACGGTTGGGTGATCGTAGCATAAGGTTTCGCCAGGGGCAAATGGGTTAACATCGACCATATCGGGGATATGGTTTTGGGTGCGAGTGACGCGTAGAGCCTGTAATTTGGTAAGGACCAATTGAAGGGTGTTGTTAATTTGGTCAAAACTCGACTCGTGACGAGCCAAAATTTTGATAATTTCATTGCGGAACTCAGTGTCGGATTTTCCATGGGTGTCCATGAGATCTTTCGGCTTTGATACCACTTATATGAACAAAACCGTGTAGACAGAGGGAGTGAAAGATTGATAAGTGAATGAAGGCTTGTATTATTCTTTTCCTATCCTAGCTTAACCTATTCCTGCTCTTTATATGGCCTTATGGGAACTGATGCATTAAAAGGAAAATATGAAAACATGCAATCACGCCTTTTGACCTGAAATTATGTTTATTACATATTAAATGGAAATTGACTAATCCCTAAATGTATGCATGGTATGATAGAAATCTTGCACGTATCAATCCTTCCCCCATAAAATCAACCTTGTCTGCAAGGTTGAAGTTCAATCAAAATGAAAATTTGTATGCCCACCAGGATTCCAATTCTTAATCACAATTTTAACCCCTTTAAACTTGTCTTGACTAACTAACTCTCCTCTGGCCATCTTCAAACTATGGGATCACAAACTTCCATTTTGAAAATTTGTTCAAAGAAGTGTGTACTAGTTGAGTCTAGTAAAACTTAGACATTGTATTCACCAACCATCCCTTTTGCTCGCATCGCTTGCTGTGTGTGGGCGCTCTGATTGAGAGCAACATTTTGGAACTCAAAGTGTTGTTCAGCCCGATGTATCCAACATGTGGGTTCGTCACCAGTGAATTTGGTAAAAGGTAATTTCAGGTTAAAAGGGGGATGGGTGGTGGTTGGTGAGTGGGCGGTGTCCTTCGTTGGGAAGAGTCTTGTGGGAAGACTCGCTGGTAGAGAATGGGTTAATATCGGCCATATCGAGGACAGGGTATTGGTGTGTTTGATTCGTAGGGCTTGCAATTCGGTAAGGACCAATTGAAGGGCGGTATTGAATTGGTTGCACCCGTGGTCGAACGGTTGGGGTGATCGTGGCTGAAAGTTTTGCTCGGGGTAAATGGATTAACATCGACCTTATCGGGGACATTATTTTGGGTGCGAGTTACGCGTAGAGCCTGTAATTTGGTAAAGTCCAATTAAAGGGTGTTGTTAATTTTGTCAAAACTCAACTTGTGACGAGCCAAAATTTTGATAACTTCATTGCGGAACTCAGTGTCGAATTTTCCATGGGTGTCCATGAGATCTTCTGACTCTGATACCACTGATATGAACAAAACCGTGTAGAGGGAGGGAGATAAAGAATGATAAGAGAAGGAAGGCTTGTTTTATTCTTTTCATATCCTAACTCAACCTATTCTGGCTCTATATATAGCCTTATGGAAACTGATGCATTAAAGGAAATTATGAAAACATGGAATCATGCTTATTGACCTGAAATTATGTTTATTACAAAATAAATGGAAATTGACTAATCCCTAAATGTGTGCATGGCAAGACAAAAATCTTGCACGTATCAATCCTTCCCCAATAAATCAACCTTGTCCACGAGGTTGAAGTCCAATCAAAATGAAAATTTGTAAGTCCACTGGGATCCCAATTCCTGACCACAATTTTAATCCCTTTACACTTGTCTTGACTAGCTAACTCTCCTCTGGTCAGCTACACAATTACGGGTTAACAAACTTTCATTTTGAAAATTTGTTCAAAGAAGTGTGCAGTGCTTAAGTCCATCAAAACCAAGACATTTTATACACCAACCATGGCTTTTTCTCTTATGGCTTGCTGGGTGTGGGCGCTCTAATTGAGAGCAACATTCTGGAACTCAAAGTGTTGTTCAGCTTGATGTATCGAACCGGTGGGTTCGTCACCAGCGAATTTGGGAGAAGATAATTTAAGGTTGAAAAGGGGGTGGGTGGTGGTTAGTGAGTGGGCGACATCCTACTTTGGGGCGAGTGTTGTGGGAAGACTTGCCAGTGGTGAATGGGTTAATATCGGCCATATCGAGGATAGGGTGTTGGGTGCGAGTGATTTATAGGGCCTCCAATTGGTTAAGGACTGATTGAGGGGCGATATTGAATTGGTTGCATAGGTGGTTGAACGGTTGGGTGATCGTTGTAGAAAGTTTCGCCGGGGGCAAATGGGTTAACATCGACCATATCGGGGATATGGTTTTGGGTGCGAGTGACGCGTAGAGCTTGCAATTTGGTAAGGACCAATTGAAGGGTGTTGTTAATTTGGTCAAAACTCGACTCGTGACGAGCCAAAATTTTGATAACTTCATTGCGGAACTCAGTATCGGATTTTCCACGGGTGTCCATGAGATCTTTCGACTTGATACCACTGATATGAACAAAACCGTGTAGAGGGAGGGAGAGAAAGAATGATAAGAGAAGGAAGGCTTGTTTTATTCTTTTCATATCCTAACTCAACCTATTCTTGCTCTATATATAGCCTTATGGAAACTGATGCATTAAAGAAAATTATGAAAACATGCAATCATGCTTATTGACCTGAAATTATGTTTATTACAAAATAAATGGAAATTGACTAATCCCTAAATGTGTGCATGGCAAGACAAAAATCTTGCACGTATCAATCCTTCCCCAATAAATCAACCTTGTCCACGAGGTTGAAGTCCAATCAAAATGAAAATTTGTAAGTCCACTGGGATCCCAATTCCTGACCACAATTTTAATCCCTTTACACTTGTCTTGACTAGCTAACTCTCCTCTGGTCAGCTACACAATTACGGGTTAACAAACTTTCATTTTGAAAATTTGTTCAAAGAAGTGTGTAGTGCTTAAGTCCATCAAAACCAAGACATTTTATACACCAACCTTGGCTTTTTCTCTTATGGCTTGCTGCGTGTGGGCGCTCTAATTGAGAGCAACATTCTGGAACTCAAAGTGTTGTTCAGCTCGATGTATCGAACCGGTGGGTTCGTCACCAGCGAATTTGGGAGAAGATAATTTAAGGTTGAAAAGGGGGTGGGTGGTGGTTAGTGAGTGGGCGACGTCCTACTTTGGGGCGAGTGTTGTGGGAAGACTTGCCAGTGGTGAATGGGTTAATATCGGCCATATCGAGGATAGGGTGTTGGGTGCGAGTGATTTATAGGGCCTCCAATTGGGTAAGGACTGATTGAGGGGCGATATTGAATTGGTTGCACAGGTGGTTGAACGGTTGGGTGATCGTTGTAGAAAGTTTCGCCGGGGGCAAATGGGTTAACATCGACCATATCGGGGATATGGTTTTGGGTGTGAGTGACGCGTAGAGCCTGCAATTTGGTAAGGACCAATTGAAGGGTGTTGTTAATTTGGTCAAAACTCGACTCGTGACGAGCCAAAATTTTGATAACTTCATTGCGGAACTCAGTGTCGGATTTTCCACTGGTGTCTATGAGATCTTTCGACTTGATACCACTGATATGAACAAAACCGTGTAGAGGGAGGGAGAGAAAGAATGATAAGAGAAGGAAGGCTTGTTTTATTCTTTTCATATCCTAACTCAACCTATTCTGGCTCCATTTTGAAAATTTGTTCAAAGAAATGTGTACTGCTTGAGTCTAGTAAAACCAAGACATTGTATTCAGCAACCATCCCTTTTGCTCGCATGGCTTGCTGGGTATGGGCGATCTGATAGAGAGCAACATTTTGGAACTCAAAGTGTTATTCAGCCCGATGTATCCAACTGGTGGGTTCGTCACCAGTGAATTTGGGAAAAGATAATTTCAGGTTGAAAGGGGGGGTGGGTGGTGGTTGGTGAATGGGCGACGTCCTTCTTTCGGGCGAGTATTGTGGGAAGACTTGCTAGTGGCGAATGGGTTAATATCGTCCATATCGAGGACAGGGTGTTGTGTGCGAGTGACTCGTAGGGCCTATAATTTGGTAAGGATTGATTGGGGGGTAATATTGAATTGGTTGCATAAGTGGTTGAACGGTTGGGTGATCGTAGCAGAAAGTTTCACCAGGGGCAAATGGGTTAACATCGACCATATCGGGGATATGGTTTTGGGTGCGAGTGATGCGTAGAGCCTGCAATTTGGTAAGGACCAATTGAACGGTGTTGTTAATTTGGTCAAAACTCGACTCGTGACGAGCCAAAATTTTGATAATTTCATTGCGGAACTCAGTGTCGGATTTTCCACGGGTGTCCATGAGATCGTTCGGCTCTGATACCACTTATATGAACAAAACCGTGTAGAGAGAGGGAGTGAAAGATTGATAAGAGAATGAAGGCTTGCATTATTCTTTTCATATCCTAGCTCAACCTATTCTGGCTCTATATATAACCTTATGGAAACTGATGCATTAAAAGGAAAATATGAAAACATGCAATCATGCCTATTGACCTGAAATTATGTTTATTACATATTAAATAGAAATTGACTAATCCCTAAATGTATGCATTGCATGATAGGAATCTTGCATGTATCAATCCTTCCCCCATAAAATCTACCTTGTCCGTAAGGTTGAAGTCCAATCAAAATGAAAATTTGTAAGTCCACCAGGATTCCAATTCTTAACCACAATTTTAACCCCTTTACACTTGTTTTGACTAACTAACTCTCCTCTGGCCACCTTCACAACAACGGGATCACAAACTTCCTTTTTGAAAATTTATTCAAAGAAGTGTGAACTGCTTGAGTCTAGTAAAACCAAGACATTGTATTCACCAACCAACTCATTTGCTCGCATGGCTTGCTGGGTGTGGGCGATCCAATTGAGAGCAACATTTTGGAACTCAAAGTGTTATTCAGCCTGATGTATCCAACTGGTGGGTTCGTCACCAGTGAATTTGAGAAAAGATAATTTCAGGTTGAAAGGGGGGTGGGTGTTGGTTGGTGAGTGGGCGACGTCCTTCTTTGGGGCGAGTGTTGTGGCAAGAGTTGCTAGGGGCGAATGGGTTAATATCGGCCATATCGAGGACATGGTGTTGTGTGCGAGTGATTCGTAGGGCCTATAATTCGGTAAGTACTGATTGAGGGGTGTATTGAAATGGTTGCACAAGTGGTTGAACGGTTGTGTGATCGTGGCAGAAAGTTTCGCCGGGGACAAATGGTTTAACATCGACCATATAGGGGATATGATTTTGGGTGCGAGTGACGCGTAGAACCTGCAATTTGGTAAGGAAGAGTTGAAGGGTGTTGTTAATTTCGTCAAAACTTAACTCGTGACGAGCCAAAATTTTGATAATTTCATTGCGGAACTCAGTGTCGGATTTTCACTTATATGAACAAAACTGTGTAGAGAGAGGGTGAGAAAGAATGATAAGATCGAGAAGGAAGGCTTATATTATTCTTTTCATATCCTAGCTCATCCTATTCTGGCTCTATATATAGCCTTATGGAAATTTATGCATTAAATGGAAAATATGAAAACATGCAATCATGCCTATTGACCTAAAATTATGTTTCTTACATATTAAATGGAAATTGACTAATCCCTAAATATATGCATGGCATGATAGAAATCTTGCACGTATCTATCCTTCCCCCATAAAATAAACCTTGTCCGCAAGGTTGAAGTCGAATCGAAATGAAAATTTGTAAGTCCACCAGGATCCCAATTGTTAACCTCAATTTTAAACCCTTTACACTTGTCTTGACCAACTAACTCTCCTCTGGCCACCTTTACAACTACGGGATCACAAACTAACATTTTGAAAATTTGTTCAAAGAAGTGTGTACTACTTGAGTCTAGTAAAACCAAGACATTGTATTCACCAACCATCCCTTTTGCTCGCATGGCTTGCTGGGTGTGGGTGCTCTGATTGAGAGCAACATTTTGGAACTCAAAGTGTTGTTCAGCTCGATGTATCTAACCGGTGGGTCCGTCACCAATAAATTTGGGTAAAGATAATTTCAGGATGAAAGGGGGGTGGGTGGTGGTTGGTGAGTGGGTGGCATCCTTCTTTGGGACGATTATTGTGGGAAGACTCGCTGGTGGCGAATGGGTTAATATCAGCCATATCGAGGATAGGGTATTGGTGTGAGTAATTAGTAGGGCTTGCAATTCGGTAAGGACCGATTGAAGGGCGGTATTGAATTGGTTGCACAAGTGGTCGAACGGTTGGGGTGATCGTGGCTGAAAGTTTTGCCGGGGGCAAATGGATTAACATTGACTATATCGGGGACATGGTTTTGGGTGGGTGCGAGTGACGCGTAGAGCCTGCAATTTGGTAAAGACCAATTAAAGGGTGTTGTTAATTTGGTCAAAACTTGACTCGTGAGGAGCCAAAATTTCGATAAGCTTATTGCGGAACTCAGTGTCGGATTTTCCACGTGTGTCCATGAGATCTTACAACTCTGATACCACTAATATGAACAAAACCGTGTAGAGAGAGGGAGAGAAAGAATGATAAGAGAAGGAAGGCTTGTATTATTCTTTTCATATCCTAGCTCAACCTATTCTGGCTGTATATATAGTCTTTTGGAAACTGATGCATTAAAGGGAAAATATGGAAACATTGAATCATGCCTTTTGACCTGAAATTATGTTTATGACAAGATAATTGGAAATTGAGTAATCCCTAAATGTATGCATGGCAAGAGAAAAATCTTCCACGTATCAATCCTTCCCCATAAATCAACCTTGTCTACGAGGTTGAAGTCCAATCAAAATGAAAATTTGTAAGTACGCTGGGATCCCAATTCTTGACCACAATTTTAACCCCTTTACACTTGTCTTGACTAGCTAACTCTCCTCTGGCCACCTTCACATTTGCGGGATAACAAACTTCCATTTTGAAATTTTTTTCAAAGAAGTGTGTACTGCTTGAGTCCATCAAAACCAAGACATTATATTTAACTACCATGCGTTTTTCTCGTATGGCTTGCTGGGTGTGGGCTCTCTTATTGAGAGCAACATTTTTGAACTCAAAGTGTTGTTCAGCCCGATGTATCCAACCGGTGGGTTCGTCACCAACGAATTAGGGAGAAGATAATTTGAGGTTGAAAGGGGGGTGGGTGGTGGTTGGTGAGTGGGCGTCGTCCTTCTTTGGGGCGAGTGTTGTGGGAAGACTCGCCAGTGGCGAATGTGTTAATATCGGCCATATCGAGGACAGGGTGTTGGGTGCGAGTGATTCGTAGGGCCTACAATTCGGTAAGGGCCGATTGAGGGGCGATATTGAATTGGTTACACAAGTGGTTGAACGGTTGGGTGATCGTGGCAGAAAGTTTCGCTAGGGACAAATGGTTTAACATCGACCATATCGGGGATATGGTTATGGGTGCGAGTGACGCGTAGAGCCTGCAATTTGGTAAGGACTAATTGAAGGGTTTTGTTAATTTGGTCAAAACTCGACTCGTGACGAGCCATAATTTTGATAACTTCATTGCGGAATTCAGTGTCGGATTTTCCATGGGTGTCCATGAGATCTTTCGACTCTGATACCATTGATATGAACAAAACTGTGTAGAGAGAGGGAGATAAAGAATGATAAGAGTAGGAAGGCTTGTATTATTTTTTCATATCCTAGCTCAACCTATTCTGGCTCTATATATAGCCTTATGGAAACTGATGCATTAAAAGGGAAAATATGAAGACATGCAATCATTCCTATTGACCTGAAATTATGTTTATTACATATTAAATGGAAACTGACTAATTTCTAAATGTATGCATAGCATGATAGAAATCTTGCTCGTATCAATTTGGTGTGCGCAGAGAGAGAAGGGAGGGAGGGAGATTGATCTGATTTGGGTGTTGGGGGTTTGTGGTTAACCTGGGTTGAGTGTGTGGGTTAAATTGGTAATGAATTCATGTGGGTCCCACCTGCCACATATGCTGCCTCACCAAATTTTGAATATTTAGTTGTGAAGTGGGTGTAACATTACTCTATTTAGGCACATCATTTCTCATCATGGCCAGAAATGAACGCAATAGGAGAGGGAATGAGATACAATATTTAGGAGACATTAATCAAAACCTATAGAAATTGGCACTTTTATTCTCTCTTGCCTCCTATTCAACCAAAATCAAGTAGGGGAAATTACATTCCCTTTTCCCTCGAAAAATGATTTAGCAGGTTGGGACTACCATACTATCCATGTGACGTGGTGGTCTGCACCAATGAAAAAGTATTATGTGTGTTAAAAATCAGTAAATAGCTTCTTAGTACAAAAATGAAATACTTAGCACAATAATTTAAAATAATAAAGCTAGTATTTGGGTTTTTTTTTTTTTGTAAACACGTTTCTCTTCTTTTGATCCGGACCATGCAACAATTTCTCCTTTCCTATGGGAGTAATGCTATAATTTCTAAATTTTACATCTCAAATATTGTCCAAACATGTGGGTCCAAATACATGATAGTGGGCCCACGTGATTTTGATTGGAGAATGTTGAAATGGTCTCACTGTCACATGTGTTGAGAACCATTTGAAATTTTTGTTGGGAAGCATAGCATTCTCCCTACACATACCTCTTTTCATCTTTCTCTTTCTACCTTCTTTTATTTTTGGGAATTGCTATTTCCATTCAAAAATTGAACTAATGCCCTTCGTAATATTGCTGACATATCATGTAATAACATAGAGTGTATTAATTCATTCATGAAATGTGAATGACAATTCCCTTATATTTCCATTCTTCCTACCAAACAAAGCATTAAGTGTCCAACTTTTTGAAGAAAAGTCTTAAATTTTCTGCCAGCCAATAAGTACATACCATAAAATGGAGCAAAACAAAAGGAGAGTCCTGAGCACAACAAAAGGAGAATTTATTATTCCTGAGCACAATAAAATAAGTAGATACTCACCTCTGAAAATATGGACTTTTTCCGTACTTCTGAAAATTTATTATTTCTACGCTATAGTCACATATTTTACACTCTTGTCTTCGAAATTATGACTACAATAGTGGGTTAAATTTTTGGTAGTTGCAGTCTATTCAATGGCAAGGACGTTGTTAGGTGTATAGGTCACTTAACTTTGGTAGGTGTATTTGTGAGATTCTTATGTATTTTAAGAATTATCTTTAATTTTATTATTTGCGATTAGTCGCATAATCTTTTCAGATTGTGAACATCTCTAATTATATTACTTAAAAATTCTCTAATTTTTAAATAAAATAATTGAAAAGCTATTTTAATTAATCAGTTTTTAGCCCCTAACTCCAATCATGATATCTATTATAGGGAGGTATGAATTATTATATTAATTTTTATACAAAAGTTGAAAATTTTAATGCACTCTCTCCTTAAATGAATATGATATGTATTATTTTTTATTATTTTACTTATGAATAATTTGTTAGTAGTATGTTCTAAAAGCCAATTTGATTGGAGTAGTATTTTAGGAATATTACATTGTAATAACAGTTTCATATTAATAAAGGGCAAGATTATTATTTGTCATTATTGTTGTTTAACATTTATATGATATGTCCATAGAATTAAAGTTGAGAAGGTATGTACTTAAAGAGTTAAGGAACAAGACCATATACTTCTCAGTTGCTTTATTCTAAAATTGTTCTTAGTCGAAGGATTATTAAATTGGGCATTTGATAATCCGGTTAGACTAACATGTGCCATGTTTATTTTATATGATAAAATATGACTAGTCTTAAGTCATCAGTGTGGGGACACTAGAGCAGACATATGGGTGCTTGTTATAGAACAAGTTCACTGAACATGATCAACTATTAGGAAAATCCAAATGAAGTTTTATTTATCTATCAATGGATTGTTCTTAGTTACAGTGGTACAAGTAATCCTTAGACCTGAGACATTACTGTTGTCTTGTGTATGAGTTATTATGCTTTAACGTACACGGTGTTTATGTTTTAATCAAAGGCATATTCATGTACTGTTGGGTATAGTAAGTTATACATGGAGACATGTGAATGTACAACAAGGAATCTATCACTCTCAAGTGCGAGAGTGAATGTCCTATGTGATCTTCTATGATATATCTCAAGTAAAACTCCCTGGCCAGGGCAGGGTGAGAATTAGAAAGAGTTTTCTAATTTCACCAAATAGAGAAATATCAATTAGTTCGAGAACATATAATTAAATATGGGTTTGATAATATGTCCATTACCCAAGAGATTTAATTGGGACATTGTTTGATAGAAGGATTGAATTGTATGGTAACTGTTAACGGAAAGGTTCACTATTTTTCAGACTGTCTGGGGTGTGTCATGATATACTGCTAGGTGTCACTCATGACTAGTAGAAGCTCAGAAATAATAAATATTAATATTAATTATTTCTACAAGGAAGAATTATAAGATGTTCTAATTTAAATTAATTAGAAAGGGTTCTAATTGTAATACTTTAAAAGTGTTAATACCTACTACCAGATTAGTATGAACCTAAGGGGTCACACACAAAAGGGCAATGTGTAATTGGAAGAAGTTGTGAGGGTCTACTTGATATTAAGTTGTTAATATGGAAGTAGTATAATAATACTATTAGTTTATATTTGATTTAAGAAAGTTTTCCTAATCAAATATAGTTTCCTAATTAGATTAGGAAAGTGGCTTATAGCATTATTATATATATGAGGTATGTGATACAATATAATAGCTAGCACACCCAAATATTTCCCAAAAACAAAAACTCCTCTCCTTCATAACCGTAGGGTCACACACATATATATATATATACAGTGGGGCTCTCTGAAGGGCGCCCTTCTTTTAACAAAAGAAGGGCTTAGTTTTCCCACGTGATAAATGGACCCACCACAGACCAGCTTATAGAGAGAGACAGAAATAGATCTGGGAAAACAGAGAGAGAGAGAGAGAGAAAGAGAGAGAACGCGGACGAAGGGGAAGGGGGGTCTCCGGCAAGACGAGACGGCGATCGAACTCAAAGAACTCCGGCGATATAGACGGCGACGAGAAAGGGGGGACTCCACCAAGGTATTCTTCTCTCTTTCTCTCAGTTGAAAAAATTGGGGATCTGCGTTAGGGCTTTGTGAAGAAACTAGCTTTCTGATTTGGGCTTCTCTGATCACTAAGTCTTCTTGAAATGTCATGGTTTGATCACTAAGTCTTCTTTGTTTATGTGTTTATGAATCTGTATTCATGGAGGAAAAGTGGTTTTGAAACTTTTTTTTATTTTTTATTTTTATTTCATTACTACAAAAGGGTTTAAGATTTTTTAGCAATGCATGAAGTTTTCAAGTTAGGGTCATGTTTCATTACTGGATGTATATGTACTACTACAAGCACCACAAGTCTGGATTGCTTAGAAATGTTATTCACGAAATGTTTCATTAAAGTACATATTTGATTTTCACGAAATGTTATGGTCATGTTTCATTAAAAGGAAGCTATTCAAAAGGAAGTATTATTTTTGAATTCAACCACTTAGATGTGATTGAACAATTAGGACATGGATGACAATGGAGAATCATTCTACTTTATTAGGAACAATTTAGTCCCAAAGCACATGCATTTTCTTGTAAATAATTCACCCAAACCCCAATAATTATTTTGAATTTTCTTGTAAATAATTTATTGTAAATGCTTCTTGACATGCCATTACTTAAATATTTGTAATGTAAAAAAGATTACTCACTCTCACTCTTACTGTCAATCTCACACACAAATTGACAATTTTGGGGGCTGTGGTTAGGAATGATTGATATACTACTGGCCAAGGCGAATATACTTAAATATCTGTCACTCTCACTCTTACTCTCACTCTCACTCTCACTGTCACACACAAAAAAAGAAAATTTTGGGGGTTTTTATATATTTATTTTATTGTCAAATAGGGCCACAAATGGAAGTTGAGAGTGGGGACGACAATGTGGACATGGGTGTCCTAGGGGATGAAGGTAGGGATAACAATGTGGACATGGGTGTTCTAGAGGATGAAGGTGAGGATGATATTTACACTCCTCAAGTAGGTGATGATAAGAAGCCTAGAAAAAGTCAACAATTTGAGACACTTGATGATGTCTTCAATTTTTACAATGCGTATGCAAAAGAAGCTGGGTTCAGTGTCAGAAGTTACTCTCTTAGGAAGAAGGGTGATGAAATAATACGAAAAGAATATGTTTGTTTCAAGCAAGGGAAGAGTTGTAGAATAGCGGACAGTGACATACAAAGGCGTCGGGGCACTATAAAAGAGGGGTGTAATGCAAAGCTTGCTGTGGTGAAGTCCAAATCTGGAATGTATGTAGTCACTGTGTTTGTTGAGGGTCACAGTCACTCATTGTCAACCCCACGAAGAACATATTTATTGAGGTCTCACCGTATTTTTTCGAATGCACAAAAAGATTTAACCCAACAGTTGGCCATGGCGAATATACCACAATACCAACAATTTAATTTCCTTGGAGTACAAGCAGGAGGCATAGAAAATGTTGGATGCACTCGGAAAGATTTTTATAACAGTGGTAGGGATAGGCGTCAAGAGTTGGTGGGGCATGACGGTAATATGTTATTTGAGTTTTTAAAATTAGAACAAGAAAAGAATCATGCATTCACTTTCAAAATTGAGAAAGATGAACAAGATAGGATAACACGTTGTTTTTGGTCTGATGCAATTTCTAGAAGAGCTTACAATTCTTTTGGTGATGTGGTAGTATTCGATACTACATACAATACCAACCGATATTCGATGATTTTTGCACCATTGGTGGGGGTTAATAACCATGGCCAAACGACTTTTTTTGCGGGTGCATTATTAAATGATGAAACTACCGATGCTTTTGTATGGCTATTCAAACAATTTTTAGAAGCTATGCATGGGGATGCCCCTAGAATGATTATTACTGATCAAGATCTTGCGATGACAAAAGCTATTTCTGAAGCTCTCCCTAATACTTTTCATAGGTACTGTAGTTGGCACATATTAATGAAATTTTCTGAAAAGTTAGATTCAATTAAATATAGTGCACACTATAAAGAGTTTTCAGATTGCATATGGAAATCAGAGGGTAAAGCAGAGTTTGACTCCAAGTGGATGGAGCTTGTTGACAAAAGTGGGTTAAAGGACAATAAATGGCTACATGATATGTATGAGATTCGTTCAAAATGGGTTCCTGCACATGTGAGTCATGTTTTCTCGGCCGGTATGTCAAGCAGCCAACGAGCTGAAAGTTCTCATGCATTTTTCAAGCGTTTTGTTAATAAACGAAATTCTTTATCGGATTTTATGATTCAGTTTGGACTTGGTCTTGCACGCCAACGTCAAGAAGAGTTGATGGCCGACAACAAAGATTTGGTTGAGAAGCCGAAGTTGAAAATGCCTCATTACTTCTTGGAGCAAATGGTTGATACATATACACACGAAATGTTTTATGAGTTCCAAGAACAGTTGTGGGAGAGTTGGAATTATAGATTTGAGCTTGTCATAGATGGAGAACTTCATCAAATCTATAATATTTCAAGAAAAAATGTTGAGAAATGTAAAGTCCGACAGCTCACTTATGATAAGAACTTGGATTTAACTGCATGTAGTTGCAAAAACTTTGAGAGTTCGGGTATCCCATGCAGACACATTTTGGCATATTTGACCATGATGCATCATTTGGAAAAAATACCCGATTACTATATCTTGAAAAGATGGACTAAATCTGCCAGAGCTACGACAAATGTGGATAGTATTGGTTCGCAAATTAATGATGATAGTTCAAGGTTGTTGAGGCGTAGTCACTTAATCAAATTCTCTTTGGATGCAATTGATAAGGCTCTTGAAAGTGAAGAAACAATCAAGGTTTACATTGACAGTGTTGATCAAGCAGTGGAAAAAATTAATGCAATGATTGGGTGTGGTACAACCCCTGGGATTGGAACAAGTACGCGGATGTCCCAAAGTATTTGTATTGGCAAAAGTGCACGGCGCTCCCAAAGTGTTGAGCAAAGTTACCATGAACCTATTCAAGTAAGGGCTAAAGGGTGTGGTACCAGATTAAAGGGAGGAAAAGAGAAGGCACTAAGGAGGGCCAAAAAAAATAAAGCGAGGAAATGCAATGGATGCGGTGTAGTTGGTGTTTCCCATGATAAAAGAAATTGCCCAAATCGGACAGATCGGTAAGAATCATTAATTACAATTTAAATATATATGTATATTTTTTCCTATTAAGTGTATTACTGACTTATTTCTTTTAATTATTTGTTTAATGCAGAACTATTGCGGCGGATGAAGATTCTAGTCCAGATGATGCAACTCAAGATTTGGATGGATTGACTGGTTTTGATTAGGGCTGGTTTTGATTGGAACTTTGAAATAGTTTTTTATGGATTTTTATTGTTGGTGACGGCAAACTATCTTGTGGATTTTTATTGTTGTTGTAGGACAAACTATCTTGTGGATTTCTATTGTTGTTGCAGGGCAAACTATCTTGTGGATTTTATTGTTGTTGTAGGAAAACAATCTTGTGGATTTTTATTGTTGTAGGAGAGGGAATGAGATACAATATTTAGGAGACATTAATCAAAACCTATAGAAATTGGCACTTTTATTCTCTCTTGCCTCCTATTCAACCAAAATCAAGTAGGGGAAATTACATTCCCTTTTCCCTCGAAAAATGATTTAGCAGGTTGGGACTACCATACTATCCATGTGACGTGGTGGTCTGCACCAATGAAAAAGTATTATGTGTGTTAAAAATCAGTAAATAGCTTCTTAGTACAAAAATGAAATACTTAGCACAATAATTTAAAATAATAAAGCTAGTATTTGGGTTTTTTTTTTTTTGTAAACACGTTTCTCTTCTTTTGATCCGGACCATGCAACAATTTCTCCTTTCCTATGGGAGTAATGCTATAATTTCTAAATTTTACATCTCAAATATTGTCCAAACATGTGGGTCCAAATACATGATAGTGGGCCCACGTGATTTTGATTGGAGAATGTTGAAATGGTCTCACTGTCACATGTGTTGAGAACCATTTGAAATTTTTGTTGGGAAGCATAGCATTCTCCCTACACATACCTCTTTTCATCTTTCTCTTTCTACCTTCTTTTATTTTTGGGAATTGCTATTTCCATTCAAAAATTGAACTAATGCCCTTCGTAATATTGCTGACATATCATGTAATAACATAGAGTGTATTAATTCATTCATGAAATGTGAATGACAATTCCCTTATATTTCCATTCTTCCTACCAAACAAAGCATTAAGTGTCCAACTTTTTGAAGAAAAGTCTTAAATTTTCTGCCAGCCAATAAGTACATACCATAAAATGGAGCAAAACAAAAGGAGAGTCCTGAGCACAACAAAAGGAGAATTTATTATTCCTGAGCACAATAAAATAAGTAGATACTCACCTCTGAAAATATGGACTTTTTCCGTACTTCTGAAAATTTATTATTTCTACGCTATAGTCACATATTTTACACTCTTGTCTTCGAAATTATGACTACAATAGTGGGTTAAATTTTTGGTAGTTGCAGTCTATTCAATGGCAAGGACGTTGTTAGGTGTATAGGTCACTTAACTTTGGTAGGTGTATTTGTGAGATTCTTATGTATTTTAAGAATTATCTTTAATTTTATTATTTGCGATTAGTCGCATAATCTTTTCAGATTGTGAACATCTCTAATTATATTACTTAAAAATTCTCTAATTTTTAAATAAAATAATTGAAAAGCTATTTTAATTAATCAGTTTTTAGCCCCTAACTCCAATCATGATATCTATTATAGGGAGGTATGAATTATTATATTAATTTTTATACAAAAGTTGAAAATTTTAATGCACTCTCTCCTTAAATGAATATGATATGTATTATTTTTTATTATTTTACTTATGAATAATTTGTTAGTAGTATGTTCTAAAAGCCAATTTGATTGGAGTAGTATTTTAGGAATATTACATTGTAATAACAGTTTCATATTAATAAAGGGCAAGATTATTATTTGTCATTATTGTTGTTTAACATTTATATGATATGTCCATAGAATTAAAGTTGAGAAGGTATGTACTTAAAGAGTTAAGGAACAAGACCATATACTTCTCAGTTGCTTTATTCTAAAATTGTTCTTAGTCGAAGGATTATTAAATTGGGCATTTGATAATCCGGTTAGACTAACATGTGCCATGTTTATTTTATATGATAAAATATGACTAGTCTTAAGTCATCAGTGTGGGGACACTAGAGCAGACATATGGGTGCTTGTTATAGAACAAGTTCACTGAACATGATCAACTATTAGGAAAATCCAAATGAAGTTTTATTTATCTATCAATGGATTGTTCTTAGTTACAGTGGTACAAGTAATCCTTAGACCTGAGACATTACTGTTGTCTTGTGTATGAGTTATTATGCTTTAACGTACACGGTGTTTATGTTTTAATCAAAGGCATATTCATGTACTGTTGGGTATAGTAAGTTATACATGGAGACATGTGAATGTACAACAAGGAATCTATCACTCTCAAGTGCGAGAGTGAATGTCCTATGTGATCTTCTATGATATATCTCAAGTAAAGCTCCCTGGCCAGGGCAGGGTTAGAATTAGAAAGAGTTTTCTAATTTCACCAAATAGAGAAATATCAATTAGTTCGAGAACATATAATTAAATCTGGGTTTGATAATATGTCCATTACCCAAGAGATTTAATTGGGACATTGTTTGATAGAAGGATTGAATTGTATGGTAACTGTTAACGGAAAGGTTCACTATTTTTCAGACTGTCTGGGGTGTGTCATGATATACTGCTAGGTGTCACTCATGACTAGTAGAAGCTCAGAAATAATAAATATTAATATTAATTATTTCTACAAGGGAGAATTAGAAGATGTTCTAATTTAAATTAATTAGAAAGGGTTCTAATTGTAATACTTTAAAAGTGTTAATACCTACTACCAGATTAGTATGAACCTAAGGGGTCACACACAAAAGGGCAATGTGTAATTGGAAGAAGTTGTGAGGGTCTACTTGATATTAAGTTGTTAATATGGAAGTAGTATAATAATACTATTAGTTTATATTTGATTTAAGAAAGTTTTCCTAATCAAATATAGTTTCCTAATTAGATTAGGAAAGGGGCTTATAGCATTATTATATATATGCGGTATGTGATACAATATAATAGCTAGCACACCCAAATATTTCCCAAAAACAAAAACTCCTCTCCTTCATAACCGTACGGTCACATATACATATATATATATATATATATTGTGATCTTATTTTGATGGTGACAGAGAATCAGTATTTGATAGCTTCTAACACGTTTTCAATTAAAATAATAAAATAAATTAGCAATTGGATTGCCTTGGCCGGTCATAATTTTCGAAAGTAGTGTCCAATTTGATTGGAATTATTTTATTTTAATCAAATCAAAGTTCTAATGTGATTAGAAGTAGTCTCAAAATTATATGCTATGATAATAACAATATTATTTTATTTGCATGAGATGTGAATGGTTGATGTAAAGGATGATTATGGACTAGACCTAAATAATTGAGCTATGTGATTGGTTTATTTATTCAATGTGATTGAACGGTTTATTATTTTGGGTTTGTAATTTTTAAATGGGACTTGCATGCCTTCCTCCCTCCTTCTCAATGTAATTTCTATCTTCCTCCTATGTACCTCCCCCTTGATCATAGATCAAGGATTTTCTTTTTAAAGTCATGTAAAAATTAGGCTTAGAGATGAAGATAAAAAATTACAAGGAAGAAGAAGGTGCAGCCTACTTGGAGTAGATAAGGTGTCCAAGAAAAGAATAAAGACTATTTATTATTATTGTTTCCAGCTTAGATCTTGAAAGCATGTGATGTTTAATAATGATTACAACACTATAGACCTAGATTCAACTTAAAGGCTCAAGTTGAATTATCTTAAAAGTCCATAATCATCCATGACCCAATTTTATGTGATAATTGTTTGGGTGGTTTCACCATATATTTTATATGTCCATATTTTAAAATTGTTTTAAAATTTAATCCATTCATTTTGTCACGAGGATACTCCTTTAAATTAAAATTTTGAAATTGTTTTCTAAATTTAATTAGTGGGAGCATTGTATGGACATATTAAAATATAAATGATGAAATATTTATTTTATGTATTTGATGCATGTATAATTGATGAGATCGTAAAATTCCCTTCTTGTTTATAATATTAAGTTGTAAGCGAAGAGACATTATGAATGTCTTATCGTAGCCTTCCACCATTATAGGTGACTGTATTTTCTTATTTGGGTTTGTCGGCTACAGATATGTAGGGACAACTCATTCTAAGAAAATCCACTCATACTATTTAAATATATGATATTATGAGGTGAGGGATTAGTGGGATCCAAGAAACTATTATGTGAGGGTCTCATTAGTGACTCATACTTGTATGAATGGTGGGTCTAACTTAACTAAAATATATGGATCAAGAAACTATTATGTGAGGTTCATAATTTTAGAGGCTAAATGATGATTGGAACTTGCTTAAGAAGCAATAGGTAAGAAGTTACCTTCTTATCAAAGTTAGTACAACCAAGAAACTATTATGTGAGGTTGTACTAGTTTTGATGGGACCCCAATCCCCACTAGGAATTTTTATAAATAAAGATTCCAAATTTCTTTAAAGGGATGAGGAATTTGAAAAGAATAGTGGGAGGTACCATTATGATTTAAAGACCCAAAATCTAATGGATAATAAAATTGAATTTTATTTTATGCTCATAAATTGCTATTTATCTTCTGTAGATCACCGCGAAAAATGTCAAACTTCAACCCCCTTGCTAAAATTCTGGATACCAACCGTTTGACTGGACCAAACTTTGATGATTGGTTTAGGAACTTAAAAATCATTCTTACTTCTGACAAAATTGCCTATGTCTTGGATGGGCCAATGCCGGAATCTCTTCCGGAAGGATCCACTGAGGAAGAGCATGACACTTTGAGAAAGTGGCAAGAAGATGAAATAAAGGTGAGATGCTACATGTTAGCATCTATGAACAATGAACTTCAGAAGCAACATGATTCATATAAAAGCTCAACCTCTATTCTTCTTCACCTACAAGAGTTGTATGGGGGACATAGTAGAACCGCAAGGTTCAATGTTTCAAAAGAACTCTTCCAGGCCAAAATGACAGAGGGGTCATATGTAAATGAGCATGTGCTTAAGATGATCGGTTACATTGAACAACTCGAAAAGCTTGATGTAGGCATGGATGCAAATTTGCAAATAGATTTGATCTTACAATCCTTGCCAGATTCATTTTCGCAGTTCGTTATGAACTTCAACATGAGCAGGATGACAGTTCCACTGCATGAGTTGCTAAATATGTTGAATATTGCGGAAGGCTCTATCAAAAAGACAAAGGGATCTGCTCTTGTCATTCATGAGGCTTCTACTTCCAAGTCCAAGCCCAAGGGTAAAGGAAAATGGAAGGGGCAGAAGTCCAAGGTGAAGGCAAATGGAGGGATCAAGAAAGGCAAGCCCACAAATGATAAGGGTAAAGGAAAGTGTTTCTTCTGTGGCAAAGAAGGACATTGGAAGAGGAACTGCAGAGAGTACCTTGCTTCCATAAAAGACAAACCTTCTGAAGGTATGTCTAAATTGCTTTTTATAGAAACTAACCTTTCGGTTAATTTTGTTTCTTCTTGGGTATTAGATACCGGAGCTAGTTATCATATTTGTAATTCGTTGCAGGGATTAAGGGGAAGCAGAAGGCTGAGTAGAGGACAAGCTGCTCTTCGAGTGGGAAATGGAGCAAGTGTTGCTGCATTAGCTGTAGGGAGCTACTATTTAGCATTACCATCTAGCGTAGTTTTAGAATTAAAAGATTGTTTATTTATGCCAGATATTATTAGGAATATTATTTCTATTTCTGCTTTATCTAGAGATGGTTATAAATTTATTTTTGAGAAAAATAAATGCCCATTTTATTTAAATGATGATTTAGTTGGTTCTGGCATATATTTGAATGGTCTTTATTTCTTAAACTTAGATAATGGTATTAACTATATTGAGCAAGCAAAAGATAAAACACCAAAAAGACCTAGAGATGAAGTTAATCCTACTTATATGTGGCATCTTAGATTAGGTCATATTAGTGATGATAGGATCAACAAGTTGGTTAAGGATGGACATTTTGGCTCATTAGCTTATGAAGCTTATCGAACTTGTGAATCTTGTCTCATGGGCAAAATGACCAAATCACCCTTTGTGGGACATGGGGAAAGAGCTGCCGATATACTTGGGTTAATTCACACTGATGTGTGTGGTCCTATGAATTCAATTGCAAGAGGAGGTTTTTCATACTTCATAACCTTCACCGATGATCACTCACGGTTAGGGTATGTGTATTTAATGAAATACAAATCTGAATCTTTTGAAAAGTTCAAAGAATTCAGAAATGAAGTAGAAAAACAAACTGGGAAAAATATTAAAGTTCTTCGATCAGATCGAGGAGGTGAATACTTAAGCAATGAATTCTTGAACCATCTCAAAAAAATGGTATTTTATCACAATGGACTCCACCTGGAACACCACAATTAAATGGTGTGTCCGAAAGGAGAAATCGTACCTTATTGGATATGGTACGATCCATGATGAGCTACACAGATTTACCTATATCATTTTGGGGATATGCGCTTCAAACAGCAGCACATATACTGAATAGGGTGCCAACCAAATCTGTTCCTAAGACACCGCATGAGGTGTGGCATGGGAAGAGGCCTAGTCTTAATTACATTAAGATCTGGGGTTGTCCAGCCTATGTAAAGAAACTAGAAGTGAACAAATTGGAATCTAGGTCAGAAAAATGTAGATTTGTGGGCTATCCGAGAGAGTCGTTGGGATACTATTTCTATCACCCAGGCGAACAAAAGGTGTTTGTTAGCAAGTTTGCTGTATTTCTTTGAAAAAGAGTTTATTCAAGATGGAGGCAATGGGAAAGTGATAGAATTAGAGGAAATGTCCTCTGAACCACAAACCAACGTTGACCAACATGAGGAAGAGTCCTCAAACCCTATTATAGTAGCACCTTCTATCACACAACCTCCACGTAAGACTAGTAGGACTCCCATACCTAATAAGAGATACTTGGATCTCCATCAAGGTGATGAGGAACTCTTTCATTGTGGAGACAATGGCGACAATAGTGATCCTACTAATTACAAAGAGGCGATGTCAGACATCGATTCGAGTAAATGGAAAATTGCCATGAAATCAGAAATGGATTCTATGTACTCCAACCAAGTCTGGACTTTGGTAGACCCGCCTCAAGGTATTGTACCTATTGGCTGCAAATGGGTTTACAAAAGGAAGATAGGCTCGGATGGAAAGGTAGAGACCTACAAAGCTAGGCTAGTGGCAAAAGGTTACAAACAAAGACAAGGAGTTGACTGTGAGGAAACCTTCTCACCAGTAGCCATGCTAAAATCCATCAGGATTATACTTGCTATAGCTGCACACTATGACTATGAGATATGGAAGATGGATGTAAAGACCGCTTTTCTCAATGGTCAGATTGAGGAAGAGATTTACATGGAGCAGCCGGAAGGCTTTATATCCCGTGGTGAAAACCACAAAGTGTGTAAGCTGCAAAGATCCATTTATGGACTCAAGCAAGCATCTCGAAGTTGGAACATCCGTTTTGATGAAGCGATTAAGGCATTTGATTTTCATCAAAATATGGATGAACCATGTGTGTATAAGAAGCTCAGTGGGAGAGCGATTACGTTCCTAATTTTGTACGTTGATGACATCCTCCTCATTGGGAATGATGTAGGAATGTTATCATCAGTCAAACTATGGCTTTCACAAAACTTCTCCATGAAGGATTTGGGAGAAGCATCTTATATACTGGGTATAAAGGTTTATAGAGATAGATCTAAAAGAATGCTTGGTTTATCCCAGTCCTTATACATAGATAAAGTGTTGAATAGATTCAACATGGCAGATTCCAAGAGAGGGATGCTGCCCTTCAGACATGGAATTCATCTCTCAAAGGACATGAGTCCTAAGACACCAGAGGAAAGAAAGATCATGAGCAAAGTACCATATGCTTCAGCAGTGGGAAGTCTCATGTATGCTATGCTATGTACTAGACCTGATATTAGTCATGCTGTAAGTGTTACAAGTAGATATCAGTCTAATCCAGGTATGGATCACTGGATTGCAGTGAAGAACATCCTTAAGTACTTGAGAAGAACTAAGGATATGTTCCTTATTTATGGAGGAGGAGAACTGAGAGTTGATGGTTACACGGATTCGGACTTCCAGTCTAATGTGGATGATAGAAAATCCACATCTGGGTATGTGTTTACCCTTAATGGGGGCGCTGTTAGCTGGAAGAGTTGTAAGCAAGATACAACGGCAGATTCCACGACCGAAGCAGAATACATTGCTGCTTAAAGGAGAGTGTATGGATAAGAAAGTTCATCAGTGAACTAGATGTAGTTCCAACCATTGAATCACCTGTACCTTTGTACTGTGATAACAATGGGGCGATAGCTCAAGCCAAGGAACCAAGGTCTCATCAGAAATCCAAACACATTCAGCGTCGATTCCATATGATTAGAGAAATCATTGGTAGAGGTGATGTGGAGATACAGAAGATAGCATCAGCAGATAATGTAGCAGATCCATTCACTAAGGCCTTGACCTAGCAGCAATTGGATTGCCATCTTGAGAAGATGGGTATGAGATACATGGTCGATTGGCTTTAGTGCAAGTGGGAGATTGTTAGTAGTATGCCCTAAAAGCCAATTAGATTGGAGTAGTATTTTAGGAATATTACATTGTAATAACAGTTTCATATTAATAAAGGGCAAGATTATTATTTGTCATTATTGTTGTTTAACATTTATATGATATGTCCATAGAATTAAAGTTGAGAAGATATGTACTTAAAGAGTTAAGGAACAAGACCATATACTTCTCAGTTGCTTTATTCTAAAATTGTTCTTAGTCGAAGGATTATTAAATTGGGCATTTGATAATCCGGTTAGACTAATATGTGCCATGTTTATTTTATATCATAAAATATGACTAGTCTTAAGTCATCAATGTGGGGACACTAGAGCAGACATATGTGTGCTTGTTATAGAACAAGTTCACTGAACATGATCAACTATTAGGAAAATCCAAATGGAGTTTTATTTATCTATCAATGGATTGTTCTTAGTTACAGTGGTACAAGTAATCCTTAGACCTGAGACATTACTGTTGTCTTGTGTATGAGTTATTATGCTTTAACGTACACGGTGTTTATGTTTTAATCAAAGGCATATTCATGTACTGTTGGGTATAGTAAGTTATACATGGAGACATGTGAATGTACAACAAGGAATCTATCACTCTCAAGTGCGAGAGTGAATGTCCTATGTGATCTTCTATGATATATCTCAAGTAAAGCTCCCTGGCCAGGGCAGGGTTAGAATTAGAAAGAGTTTTCTAATTTCACCAAATAGAGAAATATCAATTAGTTCGAGAACATATAATTAAATCTGGGTTTGATAATATGTCCATTACCCAAGAGATTTAATTGGGACATTGTTTGATAGAAGGATTGAATTGTATGGTAACTGTTAACGGAAAGGTTCACTATTTTTCAGACTGTCTGGGGTGTGTCATGATATACTGCTAGGTGTCACTCATGACTAGTAGAAGCTCAGAAATAATAAATATTAATATTAATTATTTCTACAAGGGAGAATTAGAAGATGTTCTAATTTAAATTAATTAGAAAGGGTTCTAATTGTAATACTTTAAAAGTGTTAATACCTACTACCAGATTAGTATGAACCTAAGGGGTCACACACAAAAGGGCAATGTGTAATTGGAAGAAGTTGTGAGGGTCTACTTGATATTAAGTTGTTAATATGGAAGTAGTATAATAATACTATTAGTTTATATTTGATTTAAGAAAGTTTTCCTAATCAAATATAGTTTCCTAATTAGATTAGGAAAGGGGCTTATAGCATTATTATATATATGCGGTATGTGATACAATATAATAGCTAGCACACCCAAATATTTCCCAAAAACAAAAACTCCTCTCCTTCATAACCGTACGGTCACATATACATATATATATATATATATTGTGATCTTATTTTGTTGTTCTTCAATTTTGTTGAAGAAAATTAAAAGCTTCTTCCAATTCGTGATTTGCTCGTGTGGATACTTTTAGAGATCGGACACTTGGACGATTTGGTGAACTGTTCATGGGACGAATCAGATTTAATATTTTGTAAAGCACACTTCAAGGGTAACTATTCGATTAACCCCCTATGTATGTTGTATGTATTTTGTATATATCATAGACTTGATCATGGGTTTAGGAAACCATTAAATTTTTTGTTTTCCGCTGCGCGAACCTTTAAGGGTTTCACATGGTTTTCTTTCATAATTACCCATATTCACACACTCTCTCCTCAAATGTGGAGAATCAAAAAGGGATTCTCCAAAATGGAGAACCATTTGGGGAATCCATTGGAGCACAAAAAATGCACTTTAATTTCCCAAAATAGCTAAAATTAAATATGAGTAATGTGATTGGAGTTACTCTGAGTATGAATGGTAGCCTATGCTATAAAGTAATGCCTGAAAAACCAAGACTTTGTAGATTTAGGGAAATGAAGAAAGATACACTTGTTGTATTTGATGTTGTTGTCATGAAAGTCCCCCCAATCAATTTAGTTAGAGTTGCTTAAGAGTTTAAAACATTTTATTTGAACAAGGACAGATAAATGGGTATTAATATGAAATTGAGAAGTACATTATTTAGGGTGACCTTCCCACCATGTTATATTGTTGACGCAGTCTAATACAAATTTATATATATATATATATATATATTTTCATGTGTTATCGTTCATTTTAGGGCAAATTACACATTAGTCTGGGTCTATAAACTATTTTTTTAATTGAATTCTTGAACTTTAAAAAATCATTCAATCAGACCCAAATTCTGACACTGTTAACTTAAATTATTAAAAATTGTCACGTATGTTGCGCGTAATGTTTACCTGTCACATGTTAGGTTAAGACAAGCACGAGAGATTGTGATATGTGATTTTGGGTATGATTGAATGCGATTTTGGATCTAGTTGAATGTGTTTTCGAATTTGATTGAACGTGATTTCAGATCTGATTGAATGCAATTTTTCACACTATTCACAAACTCTTGTATTTGTCATAACTTAACATGTGACAGGTAAGCATTACGCGCAACATACATGACAATTTCTAATAATTTAAGCTAGAAGTGTCAGAATTTTGGTCTGATTGAATAAATTTTTGAAGTTCAACGATCCAATTGAAAAAAAATAAGTTTATGGACCCAATTGAAAACAGGTGTATAGTTTAATGGACTAAAGTGTGATTTGCCCTTCATTTTATTACTGCCCCTTAGTTCAAGATAATTATTATGTATGATTTTTACTAGGGTTAATTACACGGACTTCTCCTCTATATTGCAAAATTACACAGACCTCACTTGAGGTTTGGATTTGCACTACACACACCTCCCCCTAAATTACAAAATTTACAGAGACATTCTTTCTTAATTTGTTAGTGTCGAAAATACCCATAGTTATCAAAAGAAGAAACCCTCTCTCTCTCTCTCTCTCTCTCTCTCTCTCTCTTCACTGTATATACATATATACATGCATAAATACAAACCATATAAACAGACCATGTATATGTACACGCATACGTATATACACACCATATATACACATTTGTATATATATAGTCATTGAATACATATATATATATATGGATACTTGTACACATCTTTGAGGCAAGTTTGGTATTTTGGGTTTAAATCTTAGGTTTTTGGAACAAATTGATTTTGAGTTTAAATATTAGGAACAAATTAGTTTTTGGAATAATTTGATTTTGGGTTTAAATCTTAGGAACAAATATATTTTAGGTTAAAATTTTTGATTTTTTTTAACAGATTCATATTCATATATACACACACACTAGAGAGAGAGGAGAGAGAGGTGTTTCCAATTTAGTAAAATGATAAACAAAATAAGGGTAAAATAGTAAATTCATGCTAGAGGGAAAGTCTTGTGTAATTTTGCAATATAAAGGAGAAATCCGTGTAGTAATTTTGCCAAATTTCAGAGAGATTTGGGTAATTAATTACCCTTTTTATTAATGTTTGGTGAACACTACAAAGTATGTATCCATTAATACACATGTGAATATGATTAATATGTCAAACTAGATAAGGATGATGGCATGATGTGTGACGGTTTCACTGTGAAATTGGTCAGTGTATGATCTGATGCGAAGTGTTGGGAGGAGAACAATAGAGAGAGAAGTAATGTTTGGAAACTCCTTTTACAAAGTGTATTCTCAACTTGAAGATGTGATCTCTCTTGCTTGTGAGCTATCTTTTGGGTGTTAGACAAAAACATGAAACTAAAAATTCTCTTGTACAGTATAATTTCTGTCCATGTATTTCCTATCAATTCTACTGTGGATTGTGGACCCCCACAATTTTTTGTTTTTTTTTTTTTTTTTTTGTTTTTGTTTTTTTTTTTGTCTTTTGGTGCGAGGGAAAAGACAACAATTAGCTACCACGCGGGTAGCACATGCCAACATAATCAGCTAGCAAAAACCTAGCAAGCTCTCGAGTCGGAGCATCTAACAAAATAAGAGAGTCAAGTTGGTTAGCCCCCAAATTAGCTAAGTAATCAGCACATTGATTACCTTCCCTATGAATATGGTTTATAGTACCCTTACAAAAATCCAACAAAAATTTGCAGTCATCAATCACACTTCTCAAATGGTGATTTTCCTCCTGTTTTTTTGATGAGGAGGCGAGCCACTTAAGAGTCCGTCTCCACAATAATTCCTTCAATGCCTTTACTGCGGACTATGGATAATCCTCTCTATTGTTGATCTTTTCATTCACTTTCAATCAAACCAACTAATCATCCTTTCTCCTTTCTTTTCTCTCTTTACTTTGTCGTGTGATAAATGCGTTATTTTATAATTGTGTCATGTTATAATTTTATCATTTTTTATATGTGTAAAATACCTAAACTCAAACCCAACTAATGTAAGATCCGAGCTATCCATTTAATCCGTCTAGCTAACCTATTTAATCCACTCAAATAGCAAACCATCTACGATCTACTTGTTGAAGACGTGATGTGAACCCGTGGAATTGATATTCCTTGAACCCACGATCAGATTATAAATAACCCAAGAAATCCAATAATTAAGCCACAAAGATGATCTAGACCCGTTGAAACCCTGTTTCAAGAACCCACATTTGGTGTGAACGCCACAAAGGGAATGCCTTTGATAAGTTCAGATTGTCAATCAAGAACAAGAAGAGAAAACTGAATTCTCTGAGAAGAATAATATTCATTCACATAATCTGCTTATTAAAAATTGTTACAAGAGTGTTTTATATCTAATAACCCTAGGGCCCAAAAGGCCTTCAATAAAAATAAAAGAAATGGGCTGGAGGTACTCAAGCCCAAACAACTTAAACTTTAAAGCTAAATAGATGTCCAATTAATGAATAAAATAGGCCCACATGCCCAAAACCAACGAACATAAATAAAATAGCCTAAGTGGCTTGTATCACATGGATTAAGGCTGGTTTCTCTTCTTCCAAGCCCATCTTGAATGTTGAAGTCTTGCTTGAAACATTTGCAAATTCAGCCCAAGTGGATTGTACCAATCCTTGCATTGCTTCCTTGATCTTCTTAGCTCTTGATCTTGTGATTGGCCCATTTGGAACTTGTAAGGGGTCAGCTTTAAGACTCGGTCCATCATGGTGCCCATCATTCCCCCTCTCCTCAAAAGGATTCGACCTCGAATCGTCACCTGCATTAAATGGGAAAAGGTCAGAAACATTGAAAGTAGCCGAGACATTATACTCACTTGGAAGATCCACTTTATAAGCATTATCATTAATTTTCTCAAGGATTTGAAAAAGGGCCATCTCCTCGAGGATGCAATTTAGTCCTTCTATGGGCCGGGAATCTTTCTTTGTGCATATGAACCCAGACCCAATCTCCTGGTTCAAAGATAACACGCTTACTCCCTTTGTTGGCTTAGGAAGCAAACTTTTCATTTTTTTGTGCAATTTGAAGTCGTACCCTCTCATGAATTGACTTCACTAATTCAGCCTTCCTGTGTCCATCCAAACTACTCCTGTCATCAATAGGTAAAGGCATCAAATCTAAAGGAGTGAGTGGATTAAAACCATAAACAATTTCAAAAGGAGAATAAGAAGTAGTAGTGTGCATAGTCCTATTATATGCAAACTCTATGAATGGCAAACAATCCTCCCAGGTTTTTAAATTCTTTTGAATGACAGTGCGTAAGAGTTGAGTTAAGGTCCCGTTGACTACTTCAGTCTTTCCATCAGTTTGTGGGTGACAAGTAATGGAAAATAAAAGTTTGGTACCTAATTTTCCCCACAAAACCTTCCAAAAGTAGCTAAGAAATTTGACATCCCTATCAGAAACAATACTCCTAGGTACACCATGGAGTCGCACTATTTCCTTGAAAAACAAATCAGCTATGTTTGTGGCATCATCTGTTTTATGGCATGGAATGAAATGTGCCATTTTACTAAATCTGTCCACTACCACAAAAATAGAATCTCTACCCCTCTTCCTCCTAGGCAGCCCCAAAACAAAGTCCATAGAAATGTCTACCCATGGCTCACTAGGGACGGGTAAGGGTGTATACAACCCATGTGGTAAAACCTTAGATTTGGCCTTTCTACATGTAATGCACCTACCACATATTCGAGTGAAGTCTCTTCTCATCCTAGGCCAA
This sequence comes from Hydrangea macrophylla, assembly GCA_033977485.1. NCBI lineage: Eukaryota > Viridiplantae > Streptophyta > Magnoliopsida > Cornales > Hydrangeaceae > Hydrangea > Hydrangea macrophylla. The sequence continues at coordinate 29,836,956 of CM066999.1, forward strand.
AAGAAATGTTCATGCAAAATTTCTAAGGTTTTCCTGACACCAAATTGTCCCATTAATCCCCACCATGTGCCTCTCGCACCAACAATTCACGCATTGAACAATTTGGCATACATAATTTGTTTTCTTTAAATAGATAACCATCATGCTTGAAAAACCTACCAAATGCTGCTTTGTCACATGCCAGATACACCTCAGAAAAATCAGTGTCATCGGCATACATTTCTTTCACATATTCAAACCCAAGCAATTTAGCACTCATAGAAGTAAGAAGTACATACCTTCATGATAAAGCATCAGCAGCAGTATTTTCCTTACCTTGCTTGTAACGGATGACATAAGGAAAAGTCTCGATGTACTCCATCCATCTAGTATGTCTCTTATTTATTTTACCTTGTCCCTTGAGATGCTTCAATGGTTCATGATCGGTGTGGATCACAAACTCCTTAGGCCAAAGGTAATGCTGCCATGTCTCTAGAGCGCGAACAAGAGCATAAAGTTCTTTTTCATAAGTGGGGTAATTCAGGGCTGCCCCACTTAGCTTCTCACTGAAGAAGGCTATGGGCCGCCTATCCTGTATCAACCAATCCCTATTCCTGAAGCATCAAATTCAATCTCAAAAGCTTTGTTAAAGTCAGGTAATGCTAACAGAGGTGCAGAACAAAGCCTATCTTTAATTGTAGCAAATGCATTCTCTTGATCAATTCCCCAATGGAATCCAACATTTTTTTTTATTATTTCAGTGAGTGGTGCAGCAATGGTACTAAAATCCTTTACAAAACGCCTATAAAAACTAGCTAGACCATGAAAGCTTCTTACCTCAGTGATATCTTTAGGCGTTGGCCACTCCTTGATGGCTTTGACTTTTTCTTCATCCACTTCAATGCCCTTTATACTAACAACATATCCAAGAAAAACAACTTTTCCATGCAAAAGGTGTATTTCTTAAAATTAGCATACAACTTTTCACATTTCAACACCTCAAACACATATCTCAAATGTTCAATATGATCATTTAAGGTCTTGCTGTACACTAGGATATCATCAAAGTACACGAGCACAAACTTGCCTATGAATACTCGTAAAACATGGTTCATTAATCGCATAAAAGTACTAGGCGCATTTGTAAGCCCAAATGGCATAACCAACCATTCATAAAGTCCATATTTAGTCTTAAAAGTAGTTTTCCATTCATCTCCCTCTTTCATTCTGATTTGGTGGTAACCACTTTTAAGATCTATTTTACTGAAAATACAAGAGCCATGCAATTCATCAAGCATATCATCTAATCTAGGAATGGGATGACGATACTTTACGGTGATATTATTGACCGCTCTGCAATCAACGCACATCCTCCAAGTCCCATCCTTCTTTGGCACTAGAAGCACTGGTACTGCACATGGACTCATGCTCTCTCTCACATACCCCTTACTCATCAAATCATTAACTTGCCTTTGAAGCTCCTTTGTCTCCTCCAGATTACTCCTATAGGCTGATCAGTTAGGGATGACAGCTCCAGGTAACAAATCAATTTGATGCTCAATGCCTCTAATGGACGGTAACCCACTCGGCATCTCCTCTGGAAATATTTCCTCGAACTCCTGCAACAAAGAAACAGCCAAACTAGGAAGAGATTGGTTAGTTTCATGAAGATTAAGATAAGATTCTTTGTAAACAAGAAGAATCATAGGCTGATTTGCAAAAAAATGCCCTCTTAACCTCACTCTGTTTTGCATAAAAACTCAATTTTGTCTTTTCTTTTCTCTCTGCAGACTCTCTTTCTTTTTTCTCTCGTGGCTCCACTCTCTTTTCTTTATTTTCAGCCACCTCTCTATTTTTTTTCACTCTCTCTTTTTCTCGAAGTTTCACCCTCACTCTCATTTTTCTTTTCAGCCTCACTCTTTCTCTTTTGCTCAATCTCACTTTTCAACTTCATTTGGTCTTCATAGACTTGTTTAGGGGTTAAGGGAACAAGTTTGATTGCTTTTCCATCCTTCACAAAGCTATATATCTTCTTAAACCCATCATGGTTCACCCTTCTATCAAACTGCCACGGCCTTCCCAACAAAATGTGGCCAACATGCATAGGAACTACATCACAAAGCCCTCATCACTATATCTCCCAATGGTAAAAGTCATCAAAACCTTCTTATTGACCTTTACCTCCCCACAATCATTCAACCATTGTAACTTATAGGGCCTAGGATGCTTTTGTAAAGGTAAGCTTAACTTCTCAACTAGGGTGGTACTAGCTACATTGGTACAACTTCCCCCATCTATAATCATACTACACACCTTGTTATTTACATAACATCTAGTATGAAATATGTTCTCTCTCTTCTGCTCCATTTCATCTACCTTAACTTGCGTATTGAGAGCACGTCTGGCAACAAGAGACTTACCTTCTACGGGGTATTCCACTCCATCATCATCACTAGCATCTGGCAAGCCATCATTTTCATCCTCACTCTCAGTCATCACCTCCCCATTGTCTAGAATAACCATCACCCGCTTGTTAGGACATTGAGATGCGATGTGCCCAGTACCCAAACATTTAAAACATTTAATGTCTCTGTTCCTTGGAGGTTGAAAATCTGCCTTGAGTTTGTTCTTGCTAGTCCCCTCATCTTTTCCTTTAGGTGGGTCTGTCTTCCCCTTTACTTCAGTTCGGTCACTTCTATCCCACTTTGGTTTCCAAGGAGTGCTAGGAACTGAAGTATACCTTGCTGCCCCCTTTCTCTTTAACTGCCTCTCCACTTTCATAGCCATGTGAACCATGTCTTCTATCTCCACATAGTGCTGCAACTCAACTACATTAGCGACATCCCTATTCAAATCACTTAGAAACCTGGCCATTGTAGCCTCCCGATCCTCTTCTACATTAGCCCGGATCATAGCCACCTCCATCTCCTTATGGTATTCCTCCACACTTCTGGACCCTTGCGAAAGGTTTTGTAATTTTTGGAAGAGGTCTTTATAGTAGTGGCTAGGTACAAATCTCCTCCTCATGAGAGCTTTCAACTCACCCCATGTTTCTACAGGTCTCTCATGATTCCTCCTCCTATTGGTTACCAATTGATCCCACCAAATAATTGCATAATCAGTGAACTCAATTACCACTAGCTTCACCTTCTTCTCCTCTGAGTAATTGTGACAATAAAAAATCAGCTCTATTTTCTTCTCCCACTCTAAATACACTTCAGGGTCATTCCTCCCTTGGAAAGATGGTATTTTCATTTTGATGCTCCCAAGGTTCCTATCTACCCCATCTCGACCCCTTGGATTCCCCCTAGGTCCTCTTCCACGCCTACCTCCTCTAGGTCTACCCATTCCTCCCCTACCAACATCAAATACTACGTCTTCCTCATCCTCTTCATCTTCTTCGATCTCATACTCATTTTCAACTCTAGACTCACGTCTCCTCCTATCACGCCCACCTTGCAGATTTTGAATCACTACATCTTGTTGATCCATCCTATCCCTTACCTCCCCCAACACCAAATTTAACCGTTCAAACTGTCGTTGTATGGCCTACAACATAAAGGTTGTGTTATCTGCCTCCCCTCTAGGTGTTGAGTCACCCATTTTAATGTGCTGCAAAACAAGAATATTAGTGGTAAAACCTCACACACTCCTTTACATGTTTACGCTAAAAAATTGTCACTCCACTCGTGTTTCACTCTGATTGGCTTTTTCCCGAAATTATTCTCACACACTCTTGCCTTTTACCTCAATTGTTTTCCTTTTCAAGTTCTTTCAAGAACTAATTGAACTAAATCAAGACACAACCTTGTTTTATCCCAACCATCAATAGATTCAAGAAACAAGGAAGTAATAGGAAAAAAAATGACACGGATCTCAAGAAAATATACGACGAGGGCAAACGAAACAAGAAATCAGATTTCGAGAGGAATACAAGAAAAAAAATCACGAATAATTTTTTTTTTTGAATATGAGCCAATTGAAGATGGAAACAAAGTTTATCCCAAGAAACAGCGATCACAGAAGATAGGTTTCGAACAGCACAAAAACCAATTTTTTTTCGGAAAATTTTTTACACTATGGAGTAAGATCAGTTTCGGACTCCTTAGACCATGGACAATGCAAAACGAACAAAAAAATTTAAGACGAGTTTTGGTACTTTTTATTTTTATTTATTTATTTTTTTTTTCCGGGATCTGATCTCTTCTCTTCCCTTTCTTTTTTTTTTCTCCTCTTTTCTTTTCTATTGTTTTGTTTTTTTTTTGAATAATCAGGGAGACTTCACAGTTCACGTTCGTGAAGCACCAAAATAACCCTAAATCACGAGGATGAACGAACATGAAGTAGCAAGAGAAAAAAATCGCAGATCAGATTCGCAACCCTAAACACGAAATTCTAGATCGTAATCAAGAACACGAACATGAACACGAACACGAACTAAAACAAGAACACGAAAGAATAGAACACGAATTGAACAGAAAGACGAGATGAAACAAGATCACGAAAATAACTAAACAGAAAAAAAATGAAACAGACACAAGAACACGAAATAAAATGGATAAATCAGACCTGATTTGGAGCCTAAGCTCTGATACCAAATGGTGTGAACCCGTGGAATTGATATTCCTTGAACCCACGATTAGATTATAAATAACCCAGGAAAGCCAATAATCAAGCCACAAAGATGATCTAGACCCGTTGAAACCCTGTTTTAAGAACCCACATTTGGTGTGAATGCCACAAAGGGAATGCCTTTGATAAGTTCAGATTGTCAATCAAGAACAAGAATAGAAAACTGAATTCTCTGAGAAGAATAATATTCATTCACATAATCTACTTATTAAAAACTGCTACAAGAGTGTTTTATATCTAATAACCCTAGGGCCCAAAAGGCCTTCAATAAAAATAAAAGAAATGGGCTGGAGGTACTCAAGCCCAAAACAACTTAAACTTTAAAGCTAAATAGATGTCCAATTAATGAATAAAATAGGCCCACATGCCCAAAACCAACGAACATAAATAAAATAGCCTAAGTGGCTTGTATCACATGGATTAAGGCTGGTTTCTCTTCTTCCAAGCCCATCTTGAATGTTGAAGTCTTGCTTGAAACATTTGCAAATTCAGCCCGAGTGGATTGTACCAATCCTTGCATTGCTTCCTTGATCTTCTTAGCTCTTGATCTTGTGATTGGCCCATTTGGAACTTGTAAGGGGTCAGCTTTAAGACTCGATCCATCATGGTGCCCATCAAGACGGTTTAGTCTAGAGTTTATATGAAGTACCTAAAGTTGTGCATACAAATCTTGATGATTTTTAAAATGTGGTCAATAAGATTCGAAATTGACAAGCTAATAAAGTGATTACAAAGTAAAGTAAACTTCCCTAATACCAAACCTTTATTCGTCAAAACATTGTGAAAAAGAGAAAAAGTGTAATATGTACTGCATTATAAGAAAATTCTAACACTGAAACAACCAAATAATAACAATAATTGCAGCAAAGCGTAGTCGTAGAAATAGATTTTAGCCTTCTAACTTGTACACTTATCTATGGATTGTGATGTTGTGACTTGAGCGTAGAGATAATCAGATAGTATTGAGTGGTAGTTAAGTTTTTAGGTGGAATTGAAAATGTTATTTGATTTTGAAAATGGGTAATGATTTATATTTTCAAATATACCCTTGATGAGTAGGTACATAATTGGATTATACGAGTTGACCCGATTAAAATATGACCAACCAAATTATTAATCATGTTAAACAGGTTAATCCATTTATGACCCATCCCCGTTTAATGAAAACTCAAATCCATTTATTTCGTATAAGGTTTGTGTCGTGTCAAAAATTGCCATCCCTAGATGTAAATTTGATGCATTGAAATGATGGAAGAAAATCTTTTTTTTTTTTCAAAACATTTAATTCGTTCTCATGGTCCATCATCCATAAAAAAGATAATAACAATAAAAGTAAACAAGATTTGATATATTGAATCAATGGGAGGTGAAATCACTCATACATGGTGTATGACCACAACTCATGATTGATGAATCTTGTGATGAAGTTCGGTTACATCATCAAAATTCAAAACCTTAATGAGCTTTTATAAATACACCAGAAAAACAAGTTTGATTGCACTTAATTAATACTGGTAGCACACAAATTGAAAGGGAGAGAAGGGTATTGATGAAAGTAAAGATGAAAATCTGTTGAAATACATGGTTGGGTGTGGATAGAATTTTCTTATTCTTATCTCATCACATAATACAACGAGAAAAATAATACAAAACTAAAATCTCTAATTGCAATTTTCATTTTATTTCCTTCATATATTTCTTTCATTCTCTGGTGTGGATTGATATCAATCCCCCAAGGGAATAATTTTCATTTCCTTGTCAAAATGGACAAACCAAATAGAGCCTAAGAAAAAAGGAAGGAAAGTGATTCAATTAATTGTAGTTCAAACATCAGTAAGGCGATAGATTGTAGTGTCTTGAGAGATGATTGCCACAAAACAGGAGAGCGAACGCAATTCATGATTCTTGGTTTTGTATATATTCCATGTTCTATTTTATTTTATAGTATTGATTATTGCTTTCTAGATTTCAGATTTATACAAATATTCGCATTCCAATATATTTTTGGGTAACAATTTTAAGACAATTTTGCCTCACACTATACCAAATTAAAAGGAAGGATTCACAAAATTTCAGTATTATAATTTATTTCTCACTACATTTTCTTTTGAGAAAAGTTAGGCACACAACACATTCCACAATACATTTCACAATAGGGTTTTAAATGTATATACCCTGTGCTGTGTAAGTGGTGCATAGAAAAATGTGAAAAATTCAAACATCACAGAATACAACACATTTAAAGCCCTGTTGTGGAATGTGTTGTGACATGTATTTTGTGCCTAGCATTTTTGTTTCCTTTTTCTTCCTATATATTTCAATCACTATTTACTTTGTAACAAAATAACAGAAACTGTCTTCCTTAGTATTTTTTTCTTTTGCCATACTAAATCCATAAACCAAACAGAGCTTAAGCAGGTCATTTTCATCTTTAATGACTCTTGTGAATCAGTTTCCATAAAGATATTTTGTAGTTATCTCCAAAAATTGTGTTAGAGCGCATTTGATGCTACCCAGCTCAGCAAACGAGCTTGAGATATATGATTGATCCATCACATGTCACCAGTGGCTTAGCTAGGTTATTATTTTTTTTTAAGCGGAGGAATTACAAACTTATAACCGTTATAGAAATAGTAAAATTACTCTCTCTTTTTATTTTTTATTAATTTTTTTTTCAGGTACAAATTATGTAAATATCGACAGGTTATCCCACAATTCGCCAGGGAGCATTGAGCCCTAACACTTAGTATTGATCTACAACAAAGGTCTCCAACATACCTATGTCGGGCCCGATGCATGGAATCGGCTGTGGGAGAGACTCGAACCCAAGCGATGAACGAGGTGGACGAGCACCTTTCCACTAGGCAAACCAGTAGTCATTTTCCTTCTTTATTTTTTGAAAAATTTACGAACTAAAACTAAAAACGGAAAAGAATAGTTTCGAAAATTTTCAAAGTCAAATTGAGTAATGCTTGCTCAAAAAGCCCTGGGACTAGGAGTAATGCTATGTTCTCAAATTTGTATTCCAAATTTGCTTTCCAACATATGAGACAGTGAGACCACTTAAAACAACTTCTAATAAAAATTAATTAGTCCCACTGATTTTCATTGAAATTACTTCTACTATCACTTGTGTTGAAAATTAAATTTGAGAATGATAAACACTAATTTAGGATTATTTAGCTTACTATTTTTCAATGCTCGCTTGTGTTCAATTACTTCTACTCTCTCTCTCTCTCTCTCTCTCTCTCTCTCTCTCTCTCTCTCTCTCTCTCTCATTTTATAGTCCTTTTCCCCATTTTCTTGTGACAAGGCTAAACATGGATGGTGAATGCATGACTGCATTTGAGGATAGACCACCCAAATATTGGTACAAATGGATGGATGTAAGTTTGTAACATGATAGATCATACAATACTATTTAGTCAATGCATACATAGAGTCTATTGATTTATAAATATAGTGTCAATAACAATTCTCTTAGTTTTCCTTTCTTCTAATTACCAAACAAAGCATTAAATGTCCAAGTTTTTGGAGAAAAGTCTTAAATTTTCTATCAGCCAATAAGTAGATACCATATTAATGAAGCAAACAGAGCAGAGAACTAGGGTGTTAGTTGAACTTACCCTTAATATACAATAGAAATATAAGAAATAGTCCCTCTTTAGCCATTTAATTAGAAGTTAATCCATCGGAAGGGCTAGATTAAAAATAGACCATTAATTAGGCATGTTAATTAGAAATAGGTCTTTTCCCTCAATTTAATAAAATTTTAATGTCTAAACTACCCTTACTCACATGGCCAGTTATATATATACATATATATAAATATATATTCGTGTATCTATATGGACATATATAGATTTAAAGTTAATGTCATTAATTGATAATGGGATTATGTTCCCTTAATTCAAGGGATATCTTATCAGCTCACCATAATCTTTTGGTTGAAATTCAAATTATTTAATACGTTATTCAAAAAGTGAGAATTTCTTAGTCTTTTATGAGAATTTCTCAGTCTTCTGTTACACAGTCTGTTTTTTATGGTCCGCTTAAGATCCGTACTGTATATTCATGTATCTATATATGGACATATAGATATAGATTTGAAGTTAATGTCATTAACTGATAATGGGATTATGTTCCCTTAATTCAAGGGATCCCCTTATCTGCTCACCATGATCTTTTGGTTGAATTCTCAGTCTTTTGTGAGAATTTCTCAATCTTTACACAGTCCGTCTTTTAGGTCTGTTTTTTAAGGCTTGCTTAAGATTCAGATTGTATATTTGTGTATCTATATATGAATATATAGATATAGATTTGAAGTTAATGTCATTAACTAATAATGGGATTATGTTCCTTTAATGCAAGGGATATCCTTAATTTGCTCACCATGATCTTTTGGTTGAAATTCAAATTATTTCATACATTTGGCATACTTAAAAACTGAGAAACTTCCACTATTTTGTGAAATCCCTAATAAATTACTAAGAAATTCCGTAATCCTGAGAAATTTCTCATTAAAATACTGAGAAATTCCCTATTTTTCATTAGAAAAACTGAGAAATTCTCACTCTTTGTGAAAATCCCTTATTAAAATATTGAGAAATTGTCACTCCTTTTGTGAAATTTTTGATCCAATAAACTGAGAAATTAGGCATAAACAATATCATTAGTTCTAGCAAGGAATCACACAAATGGATATATATATATATATTATGTTTTTTCGCTAAATTTTTTTTTGAGCAATTTCTAGTAATCGATTTTCGTTTGACATGAACTTTCTTAGTTAACTGAACAACGATGATCGATTCCTTACTAAAGAAAAAGGGATAAAACACTGAGAAATTATAAAAAAAAAATTCAAATATGATCAATCTTTTGTGAAATTTATATTTCTCATTAAACTACTGAGAAATTCACACCCTTTTGTGAAATTTTTGAATTCACAAAAGCATTTGCCTTTAAGCCCAAACATAAAAGCATTTTCCTTCCACGATTTATTACCATACTAATCAAGTCACTCTTTGAATCCACCATTTCAACCATTTATCATCATTAAATCATCCGTATGTAAACTCCAAAAGCTTCATCACTGGCTTTGTATTCTCCCACCGATCGATTTGCTTCAATTTTCACTTTGGAATGAACAAGAAACACCCTCATAGATTCAGAAAGGGAATGAGTCCTAGAATGAGAGATCGGATGACTAGAAGGTGGTGATGATGACGACCAAGAATGGGCGATGATGGCATGACTGGATGTGGTGGTGTCGACGGTGGAGGGGTTGCTGTCCTCTCTCTTCTTTCTCCCTCTCTCTCTCTCTCTCTCTCTCTCTCTCTCTCTCTTCCTCTTTCTCTCTCTAGCAGAAATCTCTCTCTCTAGATATATATATATATATAGTTGCAGATTCTCTCTCTATATTGGGTTTTGAATTTTGAATTAAAATTAGATCTTTGATATATATATATATATATATGATAATATAGGGATATTTATGTCTTTAACAATACATAGGGATTAATTTCTAGATTCAGATATAAGAAGGGCCTATTTCTAGAAAATGCTAAGATTAGGGATTAAATCCTACTTTACCCAATATACAATATGAACTTTTTTAGTTCTTTGAAAATTTGTAATTTCTATGCCCGGAGATACATACCGTACATAGTTTGCACTCTTGAGCACGAAATTATTATTGCAATAGTGGGTTAAAATTTTGGTAGTTGCAATCTAATCAATAGCAAGGACATTGGGGGGCAGGTGTATAGGTCCCCTAACTTAATCATGCTTGTAATTTTATTTGTTTTTTTTTCAATGATCAATCATCTATGCTAGTGTTTAATTTTATTGCTTGAGATTAATTGCATAATCTTCTTGGCTTGTCTGAGTATGAATGGTAGCCTATACTATAGAGTAATGACTGAAAAGCCAAAACTTTGTAGATTTAGGGAAATGAAGAAAGATTTATATGGTTGTATTTGATGTTGTGGTCATGAAAGTCCCACAATCAATTTAGTTAGATTGCTTAAGAGTTTAAAACATTTTGTTTGGACTACGACAGATAAAATGGGTATTAAAACTCAACATATATGAAATTGAGAAGTTATTTAGGGTGACTTTCACACCATATTATATTGTTGACGCAGTCTGATGCAAAAATTGAATCACATTTTTTCTTGTGTTATTAGTTAATTTTATAACTGCCCCTTAGTTCAAGGTAATTATCACGTATGGTTTTAATGTTTGGTGAACATTACAAAGTATGTATCCATTAATACATGGGCGAATATGATTAATATGCCAAATATCATTTGTGTGACGGTTTCACTGACAAATCTGTCTAAGAAATTGGTCATTATGATATCATGCAAAGTGTTGGGAGGAATAGAATAGAGAAAGAAGTAATATTTGGCAAACCTTTTATAAAGTGTATTCTCACACTCGAAGATGTGATCTCTTTCGCTTGTGTGCTTGAGCTTTTGTCATTGTGCAAAAAAACAAAAAAAGTTTGTTTGTTTGTTTTTTTTTTTTTTTTTTTGATGTGGGGAGGGAGATGAGGTTCGAACTTTGAACTTATGCATTGGAGGGGACTTGTATATGCCCAACTCTTTGCCACTTGAGCTATACCAACGTATGCGCGTCATTATTTATTTTAGTATAAGAAGTATGTGCTTTGTTTGGTGAGAAGGATGGTGTAGTTGGGAGCAATGGAAATACTTAAAATGAAAACAATAAGAGAAGTGCAATGAGATTTTTTTTTTCGGTATTTGTGTAAGCAGAAAACTGTTTGCTTGTAATTTGCGCGGGCGTGCCAGAGCCACACGGGCTCAGTATGTGTGTGTATGTGCATGAAAACTAATTTCCTAAATGCTTGTGAGTAATACACAAGGCTTTACGAATCTAACTTCTAATCGGTGATTGTGTGTAGTGAGTAGGAAAGTACCCTCATCATAAATTTTTTAGCAGTACTGAAGCGCACAAGCTAAACAGTGTTAAGAGTTACCAGGTAAACACTCACAAACGGATTAATAAAATGAAGATTTAATTAAGTGTTTGGAAACAATAAACAGATCTAAAGAACAAACCAGAGCAGACTGATTATTCAAAAGAATAAAAGAAATAACAAAACAGGATAGACCTATTTGCTATGTGGTGAAAAACATAAAGACTTGAATGCTTTGAATACTTCGAATGCAGTGTGGGTGTTGTTTTCGAGATGACGCGGAGTTCCCTTGCAACTTGACCTGCCTGCTATATTTATAGCGGCCATAGATGACTCCTGATTAGGAAGGACTCCTTAGCTTACGCCCCAAACCGCGTGGCTGATTGGCTGATGATGGAAGAAACTTTCCCAATCTTTGACTCCTACCTTATCCAGATTCTGATTGAATCAATCCCTTTAATTTAGGGATCAACCTTCTAAATCCAGCTGGATATGATCAAATTTGTTTCCTAAACGGACTCCTGTTTCCAAAAATCTGGGATGACATCGTCCTGACAGTTGTGAATAGCACCGCCTTCCCCTTTCAGTCCATTGGCCTTGTCAATTACTCTCCTGGCTGAATCGGGCTTGGCCCATTAAATACCTTCTTCTTTCATGTCCGATTACCTTTCTATGAATGTCCATGGCCAATCAGACTGCTACAGCCATCCTTCATTACACGGTGTCCGATTGGCCTCCGTGCTGCATTAATCCATCATCGGGCTCACGTTGCATTAAGTTATGTTGTTCCAGTGCCCGATAATCCTCATACATGCTCATCCTTCCCATCGGGCTCATATCACAACACCCAACAGCCTTGTGCCTACCATCATGCTTACAGTCTCCACTTAAATTCGATGAGTCATATACTACCCAGGTCGGCCTCTTCTATGCCCAACTTTACGCCACTCGGGCTCGAAAACCTTTAACGATTTTTTGGGTGCAAACAATTGCCCCCCAAAAGGTCATATCAAACGTCCAGCCTTGATTGATGTGACATTTTGAATTTTAAAATTGACACGCATCATATATGCAGAGAGTGTCAAATCATTGAGAATCCCACCAGTCACTCCACATTTAATGCAGTGTGATTTAAACGGCGTGGTATTTAAACGGCAAAATATTCAAAAATCTTTCCACCTCCCTCATTTGTACCCTCACTCTCTCTCTCTAAAAACCCAAGCATTCAGAGCCTTTCTCTCTAAACTCCATTTTTTCCGGCGAAGTACTCCTCCTTTCTGCAGAATGGCTCCTAAGATAGCTCCGACAACCATTTCCAAAGGAAAGAAGACCTTCATCAATGCTCCACCACCACAGAACCGAAGCAAAAAAGTTAGGACCTTGGCCAAAACTCATGCTGCTGACATCTCCACTGACTACCTGACTCATTATAGCCCCGCAGACGGTTCCTTGGTAGCACCAGGTCTTGGTGCGGCGTTTCTCAGCCATCCTCCGTTGGCTTTTCTTCCCCTGTACCCTCCGGTGGATAATGAAGCGTTCTTGCAGGTACCTACCCACTGGAGCAAAGTTCAAACTGCTACCCACCCCATTAGAGGTTGGCCGACCCCTGCCGCAGACTGGGACAAATGGATTACCAGAGTATCGGCCTCTAAGGCTAATATCTGGAGACAAACGGGCATTTATGATGCCATAATGCTCAGTCGGGTTAGGATTGAGATAGACCGACCTCTTCTTCTCTCTGCTCTGTTGTTTTGGTCTTCATCCTGTAATGGCTTTCTCTTCCGGTGCAGACTGATGACGCCCACCGTGAAGGACATTAGTTATTTGCTCGGTCTTCGACCTCACAGGCAAGAAATCATCCCCGGGTTTGACGTCGGAACGACCAGCTTTGCTTACCCTCAGCAAGAGGTTATCAGGGATGGGGCCATTTTGTACAGACCAATTACAGCCTACGGAGGCTTTCTTACTACTTACATCGGTGCTGATGGGACGGAGGTGTCCGACGACCAACATACCGCATTCCTCATATATTGGCTCAATAAATATCTCTTCTGCTCGGCCAGCCAAGCCATTACCAAAGAATACACCACCTTGGCCTTGGCTCTCGCATCGGGGAAACCCTTAGCCATAGCTACCCTTGTCTGGGCACACCTAGTCCGTGGTGTGACAGACTTCGTTCATTCAGGCTTCGGTGCTAGTGGAAGCCCGAAATGGATACTTCAACTGTGGCTGTACTCCTATATCCCGGAGTTTCAGCCAACCATTCGCCATATGGCCGACGTTCCTACTTCTGCCGTTCAGTTTATGGATGCAGCACCTTCTTCCCACTCCTTTGAGGAGTGTTTTACATTTTTCTATCAAGGGTGCTCCCCTCAGAACATAAATCTCTTCACCCCTTTCTTTTCACTTCAATTTTCTTTATTCCTTCAACTTTCCAACAACCCTTCCAACTGGGGCTCGGGCACCCAGTCCATATATAACGAAATCTTCTCTAGAGACTTAGTAGTTAGGGACAATTTTTAGCCCAAGTATTCCTTCGGCCAACAATAAATGTGGAGCAGAGTATTACTTTGCTCCCTTCTATGCCCGTCAATTCGGGCTTACTCAACTCGTGCTCGTTCCCATTGGCATCACTGTCAATGTTGATTGGGTAGAACGTGGCCTTATCGTCAACGATGGGCAAGTGAAGAAAATAAAGGAAAGGTCGGACAAGCTCAAGGCCGCATTCAACTTTACTCCCTTCTCCGCCCGGCCTGTGGTATCAGAAGAATTCACCAAATGGTGGGATGATCGGGCAAGCCACATATTCAAAGATACCGCAGCGGAGGCTCTTGTAAAATTTGCTACGTCATCAGCCACTAAGGCCGATGCTCCTGTTCTAGTGACACCAACCCGGCGCAAACAAGTTACAAAGAGACCGGCCCGCAAGCCAGCTCCGGGCAAAGGGCCTGCTCAAAAGAAGAAGAAGACAACACCGGCCTCAACAACTCAGGTTAAATTTACTTTATTTTTAGTTGTTAAGCCCTATTACATCCTTTCAGTTCTAATCCTTTCCCTCTTTTTTTTAGCTTGTTGATGAGGACTCCAGAGAGGACCCATCATTGACCGGGGCCGTTCCCCCCTCACCACAGATTCAGCCTCAGACTCTTCCCAGTAATCTTCCTACATCTCCGACATCTGCCGCAGCCTACCTAGAATGGGTCACCGTGAGAGTGATGCCACTTCACATCTTGCCCCCTTTTACCCCTTCAAGCGGCGACGAAGACAGTGCTCATACCGGCCATATTCCTGAACAAGTCCTTTCTTCTAGCAGCGAGGGCATGGCCGATGCTGGAGCTACTATGGAGGTAGCTGGGGAAGAAGTTGAACAGGCAACCCCCACTGTAGTTGGAGTTCCCTTTGGGCAGGATGAACCTAGTGCTGCCACCGGATCATCCATTCAAGCAATAAGGGAACCGATTGAGGCCGAGGCTATCCCCCCTCCTGAAGATTCTACAGCTCTACAGGTTGAGGCCAGGGTGAATGATCCAGGCTCGGTCCTGGGGACTCAAATTTTACAGGTTACAGCGATCGCTACCAACCCAGGTGTAGAAACCAGCACTGCTCCCTCTTCTTCTGGGCTGGATCAGTCTTCCTCTCAACCAACAACTTCTCAACCAAGTGAGGCCAATGTTCGTCAAGAGATCTTGGCCTCGCTTGACTCTCATGCCCAGGTATTGTAGTCTGTTTACCTTATTTCATTCATAAACTCTTAGAAACACCTTCTGACTCCTATTCTTTTGATCAGGCCATTCCCATAGGTCCAGAGCCACACATTCCATTTGACAATTTCTTCTCTGGCCTGGACCTAGGAGCTTTTGAACTTGGTCCTCTGGAGCCCAAGGCGGTCTCTCCTTCATGCCTTCAACAAGCAAAAGACCTACTCTTTGGGCTTGCTGATCAGGACCTCTCTAACCTTCCTACTACTGTTGATGTTGAAGCAGCTTTGAACACAATCATGGCCGATCCTTCTCTTTTTGACTGGCAGCTATCCTTACTTTGTGAGATACAAGAAAGACTCCCCAGCTGTCGTCTCCTAGATCGATCGTCCTTGAAGGTTCAGGCTGATGTAGAGTTTCACTTGGGCTCTCGAAAAAAGGCATTGAAGTTTTTAGAGGGGCCAAGGCTAAATTTGAAGCGGGGAAGGCCTCTCGGGCTCAGGTGCTAGCAAGAGACTCCTGGCTGCAAAATCGTATTGCTGCACTTAAAGCTCAACTCTCCCAGTGTGAGGCCAAGGTCGCCACCAATAATGCTGCCTTGGGGAAAATTGATGAACTGCTGGCCCAACTTGGTGGTGACGCCCAAAAGTGCAGTGATCAACTACAAACCAGCGTCCCGATATCTCAAGCATGGGCCCATAAACTTAACAAAGCAAAATAGGATTGGTCTAGAGCTATCAAGACTTGGGAAGACTTGAGGGCTAAGCTTAGGAATTTTGGGTCGGCATAGAGGCCGACTCCCATTTTGTACCTTGTATAGCACATATTTTTTTTCTTTTCATCATATCTTTGTAAGTAATCTGTGCTCAGCTTTATTAATACAAAACGATGTTTTCTTTAAATCATTCGGGCTCAGGTTCATAATTGATCAATTGATCATATTCCAACCCTGGATTTGGTTTATATTCAAGGTCAATGGTCTCCCACAACGTAGGATAATAGGACTTTAAATATTGACCATTGATTAATCGGACATGAACTGTTCCATCCATATCACGTAGCTTGTAGGCACCACCTTTCTTGACTTGATGGACGATGAACGGGCCTTCCTAGTTGATCGACCATTTACCATAACGGTTATCCTTGTCACCGATAGGTAACACGGCCTTCCATACCAAATCCTCCATGAAAAAAGACTTCTCTTTCACCCTTTTGTTATAAGCTCGGGCTGCCCGTTACTTTTGCACTTTTAATGAGTCTAAGGTCGTGAGCCTCATTTCATCAAGCCCCTCTAACTCAGCTATCATAGCCTACGTGTATTCAGCAGGCTCAAGTTGATTCTGTAAAGCTCTTCTGGCCGATCGGACTGTAACTTCCATAGGTAACATAGCGTGACCTTTTAGATGTCCGATAGGCCCATAGAGCTTCGGACAAGAGCTTGTCCCATTCCCTAAGATTTTCAATGATCATCTTTTCAATAATCCCCTTAAGGATCTTGTTTGTAGATTCAGCCTGTCCGTTAGCCTGTGCAAATAGGGCGTAGAATTGAGAATTTTGATCCCCCTACTTTCTACAAAAACCAACATTTTCGTCCCCGTGAACACAGATCCTTGGTCGGCCATAATTGTCTCTGGAAGGCCAAACCTATGGATAATA
Source organism: Hydrangea macrophylla (assembly GCA_033977485.1). Lineage (NCBI taxonomy): Eukaryota > Viridiplantae > Streptophyta > Magnoliopsida > Cornales > Hydrangeaceae > Hydrangea > Hydrangea macrophylla. Next base: position 29,853,867 of record CM066999.1, read on the forward strand.
TGTTCTTCAATGAATTTTATTACGGTGGCCTGAGTCACCGTTCTACAAGGTATAGCCTCAGCCTACTTAGTGAAGTAGTCCGTAGCCACTATGATGAAACAGTGCTGTCCGGATGATGGCGGTAGGACTTTGCCAATTAAATCCATAGCCCATCCTCGGAACGGCCATGGTTTGATTATAGGTTACAGCTCTTTAGCTGGCACATACTGGATCGGACCATGCTTCTGGCAAGCTTGGCATCCCTTGGCATAACTAATACAATCTTTTAGCATACCGGGCCAGTAATAGTTGTATCTTCTCAACAACCACTTCATCTTTGTACCGGCCTGATGTGCCCCATAGATCCCCTCATGCACTTCAGCCATCACCTGCATGGCCTGTTTATTCCCTAAACACCTCAAGATCACGTCGTCCCCGATGGGTTTCTTGAACAATTCCCCATCGAGCATCACGAATCGGACAACGAATAGTCTAACTCGTCGGTCTACCTTGACATTTGGGTGATTTAGGTATTCAATGATGGGGATTCTCCAATCGTCGTCCTCCATCAAGACCGAATTGGTGGTAGTATACCAACCTCTCTTTGCTACGGACGGTAATGATCGGACATGAACAGTGATAACTTGGTCTTCTAAATTCTTCCGAGGAGATGAGGCTGATCTTATTTTTACCAGCTTTTCATCCTTGGTATTTGTAGTCCTCAGAATATAACTCACACTAATGTCATCAAATGCCTCCATGAGTTGAGTGGCCACAGCGTGGAATGGGCAGAGCTCCCAACTTCTTATCTGGAATTCTCCAGCTATCTGTCCGATCACCAGCCCTGAGTCTCCTTTAATGTGCACGAACGATGCCCCCATTTCAAGGAGTATCTCTAGTCTAATGATAAGTGCTTCGTATTCGGCCTGATTGTTGGTGCATTTGAAATTGAGTCGAAATGACATTTTTGTCTTCTTGTACTTGGGTGATATGATTACCACACCTGCCCCAGCACCCTCTGCATTTTTGGAACCATCAAAGATTAACGTCCATGGGACTAAGGACGTGCTTAGGACTTTGGGTGTTAAAGGCAGTTCTCCCAGATCAGTAGGATCTGGGTGATCGGCCAAGAAATTGGCTATGGCCTGGCCTTTGACCGATTACTGCGATCGGTATTGGATGGCAAATTCCATCAAGGCCAAAGTCCATTTTCCAATTCGGCCTCGCAGGATTGGTCTTAACAACATATATTTTATCACATCAGTTTGACATATTATGTAAGTGGAAATGGGCAGCATATATGTTCTTAACTTTTGTGAGAAAAAATACAATGCCAAGCACAACTTGTCAATCGGCGCATAGGGCTGCTCGATTGGAGTCAAAATTCTACTTAAATAATAAATGGCCTGCTTGTTGCCTTGCTCGTTATCTTCAGCTAACATACTTCCTATAGAACAGTCAGAGGTTGATATATACAATTTCAAGTACCTACCCTTCTTGGGTGGCATTAATACTGGAGGAGTTGACAAATATTGTTTAATTCCCTCAAAGGCTTGTTGATGTTCATCGGTCTTGATCTTCAATAGTGGGGTCCACACTTGGGTCTTCCCTGCACAATTAGATATAAATCTTCTTAGGAAATTGATTTGTCCGAGCAATCTCTGAAGCTCTTCCTTATTAGTTGGTGGCTTTGCTGCCTAGATAGCCCGAGCTTTATTTTTGTCAATCTCTATCCCTCTTTGATGCACTAGGAAACCTAGGAAATTCCCTGCTGTGACGCCGAAAGCACATTTGAGAGGGTTCATCTTTAGTTTATGAGCCCGCATTCTTTCAAATGCTTTTTCTAAATCCCTCAAATGATCGGTGTAACCTCCTGACTTTACTACCACGTCATCAATGTAAACCTCCATGAATTGTCCAATCATATCATGGATGATTTAATTCATTTCCCGTTGATAGGTAGCTCCAGCGTTCTTCAGACCGAAAGGCATGACAACCCACTCAAAGGTTCCAATTGCCCCTGGGCACCGAAAAGCAGTCTTCAGAACATCCTCTTCGACGATGTAGATCTGGTTGTATCCCGAGTGCCCGTCCATGAAGGACAAAATTTTAATGTTTGGTAGCCGAATTGATTAACTGATCGGCCATGGGCATGGGATACTCATCTTTTGGGGTAGCTAAGTTTAAGTTTCTAAAGTCAATACAGACCCTCAGCTTCCTATTCTTCTTTACTACTGGGACCATATTCGAAACCCATTCAACATACCGGGCTGTCCAAATGAAACCAACGTCTAGTAGTCTCTCAATTTCTTCCTTCACCTTAATAGTTACCTCTGGTGACATTCGTCGAGGTAGCTGCTTGAACGACTTGAACCCCGATTTAATTAGCAATCGGTGTTCCACCAGTTCCCTAGATAAACCTAGCATTTCATCATAATCCCAGGCAAAATAATCTTTATACTTGTGCAAGAGTGCAATCAACTCAGCCTGACACTGCGGATCCAGCATCTGACTTACATAAGTAGGTTTGTGCTCTCCTTCTTTACCTAGGTTGACCTCCAAGAGGGGGTCTTGGACATCGGCCTTTAAATCATCAAGCTTCACCGTAGCCGTTTCCAATTCATCTATTTGAATCTCTTCCTCCCTTGGCTTTTCCTCTTCGTAGATACAATCAGCCAGATTAATCATTCCGTCAACAGGGTCAATTTCAATCTTCTATCGGCCAGGTATGCACACTATCTGGCTATGCTGGCCTTGAGGGCCAGCAGTTTCTGTTCTTCAATTATCGGTGTCTCCATGGACATCTTCCTGCTCGATGATCTCAATCGGCCTTGATTCTTCTGTCCGACTGAGGTTATGGTAACACGCTTTAATGTCCGACGAATTTCTTTTAAGGAAGGTTACTGAATTCGGTCTTCCCATTTTGTTGCGCCCCAGCAACTTGACTGGCCCGATATCATCTTCATACAAGATTGCATCGGTCATTTGCACACGGGCTATAAATGGCTTTGTATCTGCTCCAACCACCTCTACCTCGTCGCCTCTCCAAAAAATCAGTAACTGATGGAGTGTGGAAGGAATGCAGTAATTTGGGTGTATCCAATCTCGATCGAGTAATGCATTATAGGCCGTCGAGGTTTCTACAATGAAAAAAGCAGTCATGACTGTTTTACTGCCAACAGTCAGCTCAAGGGGTAGGATACCCTTGGTTCTTGAAGGTGCCCCGGTGAAGCTTTGAACGTTCATTTCAGTCGGAATTAGCTCCGACTCAGACTTCTGAAGGATTCTTAACATTATTTGAGGCATAATGTTGATAGTAGACCCACCATTAACCATGATTCTATTTATCGGGACCCCCTCAATATGTCCTTTCACATACAATGGCTTCAGATGCTGGGACATTTGATATGTTGGTTTTTCGAACACAACTTTAACTGGTCCATTAGGCTTTAAACCTTCCTCAGTCTGATGTCCCTTTGGCCTCAAGATAGTGATCTTAGGCCGATTGGTCTCCTCGTCGGTGGCATCCACATTTTTGCTTGTGGCTTCCACCACATTAGGTTTAACGGTCTCTCCCCCATTCCAAAAAACATCTTCTATCATAGCTGAGTCCTTGGCCAGGCCCTCCAGTACATCCTCTTCCATGGTTGCTGGCTGGTCTGGCTTGGCCATGAAAGACATAGGCAATGTAAACACCATGTTAGACGACAGGCCTACCGGAATAGTCCCGAATTGAATTGGCGAGGTGCCTGATTATGACAGATCTCCATCGGACTCCATACTCATCTTGTCCGATGTTGAACTACATCCCTCCTGTGATTTTTCTCTTCTGAATCTTTCCTTTAGGTGCCAAGTGGAAGTATGCATCGCCCCAACCTCTCCGTCACAAAATGGTTTTGCCTCAGCTGAGAGTCCTTGTTTATCGGGCAATGTGTGCGTTGTGGGTTTAGGAGGGTTTCCAGCCCGATTCTTGCAGTACTGGCGTTCCCGTTCAGCCTATCTTATTCGTTGATATCTCATTTTTTGAGACTTGCTGTACTGTGGCTGTGATGGGAATTTAGAATGTTCAACCCTATGCCACCTCTCATCTTCCATCCGGGGTGGTAACACTATCCTTGGACTCCTGTTAGGGGTTAATGCCTTTGTTTGCAGCTTAGGCTTTGGAATTGTTAGGGAACTTCTTGCCCCCAATTGGCCGGATTCACTGAGGCCGGCCTGCGGAACCAAGGAAGGTTTTGCCTGCCACTCAGGCCTCACCTGAGTTTTCCATGGCAGTGACAGCCTCTCATATACAGATCTTCTCAGGCTTGGTTCCCGATGTTCATGGCCTCTCGGTCTCTTACTCGGGCTTGAGACCTTTTTTTTATATCAACCTTGCATCTTGGGCAAAGGCCTTGTTCGATGAACTCCAGTTGTCGTCGCAGATCTGCTATCAAGTTGTCGGTACTGGACCTAGCCGTTTCTTCCTCGGCCTTGTGGCCCTTCTCTTTGCGCTCTTAATAGATTCTCTGGAGGTCATGTATCGTCACTTTTGGCCTATCTATGGCCGAAATAGCGATTTGTTTCCCTTTTCTCTGTTTTGGCACCATTTCCCTGTCGGTCAAGTCTATCTTCGGCCTTGACTTGAAAGCTTGGTTAAATCGGGCATAACCATGTTGGTGTCGGTGATTTGAGGAAACGGATTTGCATCAATCCCCATAGCCTTGTCTGAGAACTTGAAAACTCCTTTCTCCAAGTTTTTTTGTATAAAATTACAAAAACAATGCAATTATTAGTGGAGTGCTTCCAGGAATTGTGCCACTTACATTATTCTTTATTTTTTAGGTCATCGGCCTTGGGGATCCGATGGCCTTCACTCAGCTTGATCACTTTATCGGCCAATAAGACATCGAATATTTGATCAGTCATGGTTTTGTCAAAAGTATAATTTTTTCCCTCCTCGAATGCCATTTTCTTTGCGGCAACGTTATTGTTGACTGGTTTACTCAAGGTGTTGCATACAATTGGTCGTTTACAAATCAACTCGGCCATATCGCTCTCTGTTTCGAGTTCACACTCTGCTAGGTGGACCTCATAATTAGGGTCCTTATAATATGTCCCTTTGGAGGAGTTCTTCTTCTCCTGCTCATCCAAAAGGATACGCTCATAACGACCGGCCCGTGTGGCCAGCTTGAATAAATCACGGAAGTCAGTTCCTTAAAACCTCTTGCGAAGTTCAAAGGACATGCCCCCCATGGCCATTTTAGCATATTCTTCCTCAGGCAAAACCGTCTTGCATCGATACTTTGCCTTACGGAAACGGGCTATGTAGGTTTCTACTGTTTCTCCTACTAATTGCATCATTCTAGATAGGTCTGCCAGCGATGTTTCGGGCTCAGTCCTATAGAACTGGTCGTGAAATAGCTCTTCCATCCCCTGCCAAGTTTGCACCGAATTGGCGGAGAGATTGACATACCACAAAAACGCCATGCCCGTTAGCGAATTTGGAAATAGTCTCAACTTTAATAGGTCACTACTGCCCGCAGGGCCGCATTGAACAATAAAACAGCCAATATGCTCAACCGAAGACTGTTCACTCTCTCCAAAAAATAGAGTGAAGTTTGGTACTTTGTACCCCTGGGAAAATATGACTTGGTCAATTTCAGGGGGATACGGCCGTCTGTACGTCAGCCTCTCCAGTCTTCTCATAAACGGGCCATACTCTTCATGTATGGCCGCTACCAACTCCTCCCTATTGATGGGTTGTGGAGCTATGGGCTGAATATTCCTCAATGGCCACCAACGGCGGTGGCAACTACTGTTGATTGTTACTGGCCTGATGGGGCCAAAACCCACCATTGTTTCTTTGTCCCCCAGTAGCGTGACCTGGGTTTTGTGTGTGGCCAACTGAGCTTTCGGTATGGCCTGTTGATTGACCAAAACCCAGTGTCGCCGATCCGTTGGGATCGGTGACTACCACTTCGCTAGCCATTCTGGTCTGTGATTCAGATTGCTTGCCTGAGCCATTACCCTTCCTAAGGTTCGGACAGATGTAGGGTGGGTCTTTCGGCTTATCGGACTCAAGCAATGTGCCTGTGCCCGATCCGATGACTTGCTCTTTGCTGCCTCCGACCTTATAGATCTCTACTAACCTGCCGATCATGTCCGACAGGCGATCCAATTTTACGTGGGTGGTCCTTGTCTCCATGACCAGGTCAACTTGACTCTTATGAACGTCGACCGTCTGGTTGATGACAGCCTTGAGATTGCCCATTGATCCTATGAGCACGTTGTATTCCTGCCACATGGGTTCAACGTTCGCCCTTATGGCCTCTGAGATAGCCTCAAGAGTGATACTGCCGTTCTTAGTTGCCTGTTTGTCCTTCTTTGGAGGCATGGCTTGACACTGTGAGTCCCACCGGGCGTGCCAAAATTGTTTGCTTGTAATTTACGCAAGCGTGCCAGAGCCACACGAGCTCGGTGTGTGTGCGTGTGCGTGCAAACTAATTTCCTAAACACTTGTGAGTAATACACAAGGCTTTATGAATCTAACTTCTAATCGGTGATTGTGTGTAGTGAGTAGGAAAGTACCCTCCCCATAAATTCTTTAGCAGTACTGAAGCGCGCAAGCTAAATAGTGTTAAGAGTTTACCAGGTAAACACTCACAAACGGATTAATAAAACGAAGATATTATTAAGTGTTTGGAAACAATAAAAAGATCTAAAGAACAAACTAGAGCAGACTGATTATTCAAAAGAATAAAAGAAATAACAAAACAGGATAGACCTATTTGCTATGTGCTGAAAAACATAAAGACTTGAATGCTTTGAATACTTCGAATGCAGTGTGGGTGCTGTTTTCGAGATGACGCGGAGTCCCCTTGCAACTTGGCCTGCCTGCTGTATTTATAGTGGCCATAGATGACTCCTGATTAGGAAGGACTCCTTAGTTTACGCCCCAAACCGCGTGGCTGATTGGCTGATGATGGAAGAAACTTTCCCTTATCTAGATTCTGATTGAATCAATCCATTTAATTTAGGGATCAACCTTCTAAATCCAGCTGGACATGATCAAATTCGTTCCCTAAACTGACTCCTGTTTCCAAAAATATGGGATGACGTCGTCCTGATAGTTGTGAATAGCACCGCCTTCCCTTTTCAGTCCATCGGCCGGCCTTTTCTCTGCCCAACTTTACGCCACTCGGGCTCGAAAACCTTTGACGGTTTTTTGGGTGCAAATAAAAATCAAGGAGACAAAAAGACTTGAAGTTTCTTATGGATGTGTTAGACAAAAAATTGAAACTAAAAAGTTTTCTTGTAAAGGTTAATTTATCTCCTTCATGAATTTTTATCATTCTTCACTAGATTATAGACCCCCATAAATTTCAGTCTATGTTTGAAAAGTTTGATCCTTTTATTCTCTATCAATCAAACCCTTTCTCTTTTCTTCTGTGTTTACTTTGTCTTAATTTTTTTTTCTTACTTTTAACCGTACCCAATTAAGTTGAGAAATAGGAGATGACAACAAAAAACAAATTAAAATTTCATCCTAGACTCTCTCCAAATAGAATATATTTTTACTCGCCTCAAAATTGTTCATCCTTTGCTCACCCTCCTCTCCCATTAGTTAATGCAGTAGGGTTAATTATTAGTGTAAAGTATTGGACCCACTGTATTGTCCAATGAGAGAGGAGAGTGAACAAATGATGAACAATTTTGGGTGAGCAAAACTACATTTCTCCAACTAATTATACGCCATATCAGATTTTAGTGCTTCTAACCAAAACATCAAATTTGAAACCCCTTTTGATGTGATGCTCTAAATTTGATGCATTGAAATGATACATGAAAATCCTTGTTTTTTTCAAAATATTTAATTTACTGTCATGATCCATCAAAAGATAATAATAAAATAAACAAGATTCGACATGAATTATGACTTCTATGTTTGTTCTTATCTCATCACAAAACAATTGCATATTGGAGAAAAATAATACAAAACTAAAATCTCTAATTTTCTCTGGTGTGGATTGATTTAGATCCCCAAAAGGAAATTAAATTTCCTTTCCATTTTCATTTCAATCCAACCAACCAAGATAACTCTTTCCTTTCTCCATACTAATAAGGCTCAAACTAGTGGTGTCAAACGGGTTGGGCTTGGTCAAAGCAGGCCTAACCGGGCTAGAGGATCGGGCCGGGCCGGGCCGGGCTTGGTAAGGGAGGGGGGGTGTCCGCCCCGGACCGGTGGCCTAGGCTCACTAGGGCCGAGCTTAGGACCGGGCTAGTGGATGGGCTCATGGACGGGTTCGTGGACGGGTGCATATCCGGGCCGGGCCGGAGTTTTGGGCGGAAAGTTTTACTACTTTTTTTTTTATATGTTTAGTTTATGCATTAATGATTAGTGATTACTAAAAAAAAGTTTGTTTAACAAAAAAAAAAGTAAAGAATATTTATTATTCAATAAAAATTAAAGAGATTACTAGTATTTGATATTTAAAAATTATAGTCTAACAAAAAATAAAGATTACTTGTCATTAGTTTGTATAATAAAAAGTAAAGATTTATTCATTAATGATTAGTGATTACTAAAAAAAGTTCATTAAAAAAAAAAGTAAAGAATATTTATTATTCAATAAAAATTAAAGAGATTACTAGTATTTGATATTTAAAAATTGTAGTCTAACAAAAAATAAAGATTACTTATCATTAATTTGTATAATAAAAAGTAAAGATTTATTCATTAATAATTAGTGATTACTAAAAAAAGTTCATTAAAAAAAAGTAAATAATATTTATTAATCAATAAAAATTAAAGAGATTACTAGTATTTGATATTTAAAAATTTTAGTCTAATAAAAAATAAAGATTACTTATCATTAATTTGTATAATAAAAAGTAAAGATTACATTTTACAGAATTGAATTTTTTTTTTAAAAGCCGTTCACAGTTTATACTCATGCGGGCCAGGAGTATTATAATTGATTTGTTTGGAACTGAATGATCTTCAACTCTCATATTTATTCTTCAATTCTTCATTCTTCAATTTTCTTCCGTGACTTCCAAATTAGCGAAGTATTCAAGAATAGGATCTTGGCGGTTTTGAGTTCGATATTGTGCATGGTCCCAATCCTTCAAGCACATCAAGCAGTCAAGCATATCAGGAGATAATCTACTCCTCCTTTCCTCTAGCACCCTTCCACCTACACTAAAAGCAGACTCCGATGCAACTGTGGAAGCCGGGGGAGTTAGTAGATCACGAGCCATGATGGAAAGAACTGGGAAAGCTCTTACATGTTCTTTCCACCATGTCAAAAGATTTAAATCGACCATTTCCTCGTTGGTTAATCGGCTTTTCCACTCGGTTTCTCGATACTTATTTAATTCACCAAGAATGTTAGAGCTACTTACAAATGATTGACTAACACCCTTTTGTTTCTTTCGACTAAGAAACTGGCTCGCCCAAGAACCACCTGACGCTCCCGAACGGGCCGAACTTTACTCAATATTAGAAGTAGAAGAAGAAGTAGCACTTTCTTTATTTGTATATTTTTCATAGTAAATACGAAATAAAGATTCCAAATTATTTTCCATTTCAAAAGTAGTTATTTCTAGACCAGGCTCACCATCTGGTCCTTGCATCAATTCAGATATTTGTTTAACCATTTCACAAACACCATCAAAATTGATTCTAGGATCCAAAATTGCAGATAAGTAAAATACAGGTGGAATGTTAGACCAATATTTTTTAAACTTTTTTTCCATGTTCTCGCAAATATCAATAAAAATATCATTTTTTTGTTTATAACTATGAAATGTATGAGCCATATTAAATAATTCCATAAGAATTAAACAAGAAGTAGAATAGTAAACACCGAAAAGTTTATTTGTAGCATTGTAAAATACTTCTAAAAATCCATGAAAGTCAAATGCCATATCCCAATCGTTTGAAGGCAAGTTTAGTAAAGGATAATTAACATTAACATATTGAGTAATAATGCCACTATACTTTTTACAAGAATCTATCATAAGATAAGTAGAATTCCAAGGAGTTTTAATATCAGTTTGCAATTTCTTTGGATTAAGACGATTTTGTTTACAAACACCATAAAATACTTGTAGATGGCTAGGCGTTGAACAACAAAAGACCACTGCCTCTCTAATTTTAACTATGTGATCATTAATTTTTGTTAATCCATCTTGGATAATCAAATTAATGATATAACATACACAACGACCATGAAATAATTTTTCATTCAACATTGGGCGCATAAGATCTTTAAACATATTAATAGCATTTGTATTAGCACTAGCATTGTCAAAAGTAATGCTTATAATTTTTTTTTCATAATATCATACTCATTAAAAACATTGATTATATAGTTATATATATATTCACTAGTATGAGAATAGTCTAATGCACGAAAAGCAATGATATTTTTATTCATATTCCAATTTTCATCTACATAATGCGCCGTTATACATATATATCCTGTTTTATTATAACCAGTCCACAAATCAGAAGTGCATGCAATTGTACAATTAAAAGTAGAAAAATCCTCAATTAATTTTTTTTTGGTTTGTTGAAAAACAGATTGTATATCACTTTTAAGAGTATTTCTAGTAATAGGTTGGTAGGCGGGTTGTAAAAAAGTTCGAATAAAACGTATAAAGCACTCTTCTTTAACTAAAGTAAAAAGCATATCAGATGCACAAATAAATTTTGCCAAGCCTTCCCTCATTTTTTTTATTATAAAGAAAAGTTCCAACACTTGTGCCAGTAGAAGCAGAAATTTGGGATTGTGCTAGGCCGCCCGCTTCAGCGGTACCTGCTTCCCATGCACCTTTATGCTTGTTTATGATGTGCCTTTTAAGTGTATTATTTCCTCCACCTTTGTAAGAAAATTTGAGTCCGCATATTTTGCAAATAGCTCCATTTTTTTCGTCATTTAATTTAAAAAATAACCAAATGGGTGATTTTAATTTTCTTTCAGTGGTGGGACTGGGATCATTAGGATTTGAAGGAGATGGTTCAGATAGATTAGACCCCATAATTTCAACGTCGGCATCATCCTCTAATTCCAAATCATTAATCTCATTTCTTTCCCCATAATCTAAATTTTCAAAGTCATAAGTTGGGCCTTCTCTAGTTTTTGAAGATCTTGAATGAGATGCCATTTTTTTTAAATGAAAAAAAAGAGGGAAAAGAAATATAAAAGATTAAAAATACTAACAATTAAATAAGCAACTAATAAAGCAAGAAGTGAAACAATAAATAAATTTTCCTCAACGACTCAACTTATAGTAGTAGAAGAAGAAGTGAACAACTATAAATTATAATAAGACTTGAGACTTGAGAGCTTGTAAGTTCAAGTTGTAGAAGACTGGAAGTGCCTTTACAAATTAGAGCTTTGAAAATTGAATCACCAACTTGTAGAGTAGAAGTGCTTGTAGACTTGTAGTTTATGGAGTAGTTTAGAGCAGTTGAGAATAGAGAGAGATAATTGATTTTTGTGTGAGAAAATATGTTGTGGGAGGTTTGGTATTTATAGAAAATGGGCTAAGGGGCATTTTGGGAAGTTAAAATCACATTTACATTTTTACCCCCAAAACTAGCCATTTTATAGCCGTTAAAGGGGTAAAAAATGGAAAAATATTTGAAAAAGGGCCAAACTAGCCGTTATTGGCTCAGCCGGGCCTGCCGGGCCGGGCCACAACGGCTAGTATAGCCGGGCTTTTGGGCCGGGCTAGCGGGCTGGGCCACAACGGCTAGTATAGCCGGGCTTTTGGGCCGGGCTAGCGGGCTGGGCTTGCAGGCTAGCGGGCAGGGCCGGGTGTCGGGCAAAGGAGCGGGCTGGGCCGTGGGCGAGACTAAGGGTGTCTACCCCGGACCGGAAAAAATGTGCTCGGACCTAGCTGGCCGAGCCTATACCGGGCCGGGCTTTTATCCCGAAAAAACTGGGCCGGGCCGGGCCAGCCCGACCTGTTTGACACCACTAGCTCAAACCACATCTTTATCATTTACTATATGGGTGACTAATTCATATAAAACATTTATTATTGATGAAACCAAGATACCAAGGTCCCACTCAAACCTTTTAGGGAGCTATGAGGAATCCATGATCTATTCTATTGGGTACCCCAAACCGGTTTTAGTTTCAGTGAAGTAGGATTTAATCTCTAATTTTAGCTTTTTTAGAAATAGGCCCTTCTTATATTTGAATCTAGAAATTAGTTCCTATTTGTTGCTAAAGACATAAATACCTCTATATTATCCTATATATGTATCTCTTTCTCTCTCTCTATACATATATATCAAAGATATAATTTTAATTTAAAATTCAAAACCCAATATAGAGAGAGAATTTGCAACTATATATATATATATAGAGAGAGAGAGAGAGAGGGACAAAGAAGAGAGAGGGCAGCAACCCCTCCACCGCCAGTACCACCACATCCAGCCACGCCATCGTCGCCCAGTCTTGATCGTCGTTGTTACCACCTTCTAGTTTTCCGATCTCTCATTCTTGGACTCATTCCCTTTTTGAATCTGTGAAAGTTTCTCGTTCATTTCAGAGTAAAAATTGAAGCGAACTGATCGGTGGGAGAATACAGAGCCAGTGATGAAGCTTTTGGAGTTTACATATGGATGATTTGATGATGATAATGTTAATGGTTGAAATGGTGGACTCAAAAATTGACCAGATTAGCATGGTAACAAATCGTGGAAGGAAAATGCTTTTGTGGATTCAAAAATTTCACAAAAGAATGAATTTCACAGTAGTTTAATGAAAAATATAAATTTCGCAAAAAATTGATCAGATTTGAATTTTTTTTTTAATTTCTCAGTGTTTTATCCCCCCCCCCCCCCCCCCCTTTTTTTTTTGAGGAATTATTCATCGTTGTTCAGTTAATTAAGAAAGTTTATGTCTAAAGAAAATTGATTACTAGAAATTGCTAAAAAAAATTAGCGAAAAAACGTGATATATATATATATACCCATGTGTGATTCATTGCTAGAACTAATGATATTGTTTATGCGTAGTTTCTCAGTTTATTGGATCAGAGATTTCACAAAGGAGTGAGAATTTCTCAGTATTTTAATCAGGGATTTCACAAAAGAGTGAGATTTTCTTAGCTTTCTAATGAGAAATAGGAAATTTCTCAGTATTTTAATAGAAATTTCTCAGGATTATGAAATATCTTAGTATTTTAATAAGGAATTTCACAAAAGAGTGGGATTTTCTTAGTTTTTAAGTATGCAAAACGTATGAAATAATTTGAATTTCAACCAAAAGATCATGGTGAGCAAATTAAGGAAATCTCTTGAATTAAGGGAATATTATCCCATTATTAGTTAACTTCAAATCTATATCTATATGTCTATATATAGATATATATATATATATATATCCATTACTGGAAGTTACTCAAACAATTAGTAAAAAAAATGATCACATTGATATTTCACAATTATTTTTGGAATTTTACTTAGTAAAGTTATCTATTTCTCACATCTTGTTGGATAGACTTGTTATCCATTTATGTGATTCCTTTCTAGAACTAATGATATTGTTTATGCGTAATTTCTCAGTTTATTGGATCAGAAATTTCACAAAGTAGTGAGAATTTCTCAATATTTTAATCACGGATTTCACAAAAGAGTGAGAAGTTCCCAGTTTTTAAATAAGAAATAGGGAATTTTGTAATATTTTAATGAGAAATTTCTCAGGATTAAGAAATTTCTTAATATTTTAATCAGGGATTTCATAAAAGAGTGAGAATTTATCAGTTTTTAAGTCTACAAAACGTATGAAATAATTTGAATTTCAACCAAAAGATCATGGTGAGCAAATTAAGGAGATCCCTTGAATTAAGGGAACATTATCCCATTATCAGTTAACTTCAAATCTATATCTATAGGTCCATATATAGATATATGAATATATATATATATATATGTATAGAACTAATGATATTGTTTATGCACATTTTCTCATTTTATTGGATCAGAAATTTCACAAAGGAGTGAGAATTTTTTTAGTATTTTTATCAGGGATTTCACAAAAGAGTGAGAATTTATCAGTTTTTAATGAGAAATAGGAAATTTCACAGTATTTTAATGAGATATTTCTCAGGATTAAGGAATTTCACAAAAGAGTGAGAATTTCTCAGTTTTTAAGTCTACAAAACGTATGAAATAATTTGAATTTCAACAAAAAGATCATGGTGAGCAAATTAAGGAGATTCCTCGCATTAAGGGAACATAATTCCATTACTAGTTAATGACATTAACTTCAAATCTATATCTATATATATATATACACGAATATATAGTTCGGATCTTAAGCAGACCTTAAAAAATGGACCTAAAAGACGAACTGTAAAGACTGAGAAATTCTCACAAAAGACTGAGAAATTCTCACTCTTTGAACAAAACGTATTAAATAATTTGAATTTCAACTAAAAAATCATGGTGAACAGATAAGGGAATCCATTAAACTAAGGGAACATAATCCCATTATCAGTTAATGACATTAACTTCAAATCCATATTATGTCTATATATATAGACACACTAATATATATATATATATATATATATGTGTGTGTGTGTATAACTGACTGTGTGAGTAAGGGTAGTTTAGACATTAAAAATTTATTAAATTAGGGAAAAAGGACCTATTTCTAATTAACATGCCTAATCAAGGATCTATTTCTAATCTAGCCCTTAAGATGAATTTACTTCTAATAAAACGACTAGAGAGGGACTAAATCTTATATTTCTATTCATTAATTGTTGTGTTTGGTATGCAAGCCTTTATAGATTCATTAATTGTAAATCGGTCAGGCTTGAGAGTGAACATAAACAATGAATTTTTTTTTTCCTGAAAAAACCCGCAGGTCAGTGGGGACCGCGCTGGTCAGCGGGTTAGCGAGGCAGTACGTGAATTTTTTCAGGCAAAAAAAATGTTCACTCTACCCTGTTCACTCTAGAGCTTGGCAGTATATATATATATATCAACATTGATATACATTAAGAGAAGATCTGTGATACAATTCAGTGGTTTAAGATGGATCATATATCTTAAGTCACAACGTTTTGACACATTTGTAATTATGTGCTAATTGTTGTAATTTTCAAAAGTTGCAATAGTGGTTAGGGGTGGGTATTCCGTCCGTTTAATTCAGTTTGGCATAATTCTGTTCGGTTTGGGTTTGGTTCAGTTTGGAGAATTATCAACTGTTAACTGACTGAAATTTAATTTGGTTTGTTCGGTTCGGTTAACCGAGTTACGAATTCGATTCAGTTTGGTTATTCAGTTAACCGAATTGTAAAAAACCCATTTTTTATTTTTTATTTTTTTTTCCATTTTTCACAACTTTGTTTTACGTCTTTTTTTTTTTTTCCTTTTCTCTTTCATATTGCAAAGAAAACATTCTTTTCTTTGTTTTCAATTGTAAAAGTACTTATATTTTATTATCTATAGTTACATATAAGTATATTAATAATATAGAGAATTTTTTTTCCAGTTCGGTTCAGTTTAGTTTGCCTATAGGCAACTGTTAACTGAATTGAAATTTTTAATTCGGTTCGATTTTTAATTGAACAGAAATTGAAAATTCGGTTTGGTTTGTTCGATTAACTGAACTGTTTGCCACTCCTAATAGTGGCTATAAGTCCCAATTTACATAGCCACTTTGTTTTGACAATAACCACTATTGCTAAGAGAATAGTGGCATGGCAACTTTTTCAAAACCACCTAACTTTTGAAAAAATAATCACTTTGTTTTTGAAACAAATATTTTGTCAAATAATACAATATTTTAGCACCAAGCACGACCTTTTAAGACAAAATTTACTAAGGTGCACCATACATCCACAGAGGGAGAAAATGAGAGTGGGTTGGAGATGGCGATAGAGACGTTGTGGACATATTAACCGTAAATGTTAGAAAAACTCTTCATTTTGGCCACCCTAAGATTAAAGTGAAGACCCCTTAATTGTAGGAAGCCTCTTATTCAACAAGCCCTTTTGAAAATAAAAAGGGAGGCTTAGCCTAAGGTCCTTAAGGTTGGGCATACTTAAATTAAAAGACGGCCCATTAACAAAAAACTCTACTAGGACAAAAGCCCAAGCCCACAATTACCTACAGTTCACAACATTCAACTTTCACTTTTCAAGTCCATTTTACATTCTTCATCTAACCAAAATGCCCTGTTTCATCAATTCCAAACAAACAGACCTAACGAACACTCATGTCTCTCAATCTTCAACGTCGATCTGAATCTTCAACATCTTCAGTCTGAATAACGATCTCAATCTTCTATATCTCTCTTCAATTGATCATTCTCAATCATACAAAGCGAGTTCATCACAGAAAAATGAAGATCAATCATAAAAATCGAGTTCATTATTCTCAATCATAAAAATTGAGTTCATCACAGATCAATCATAGATGCGAGTTCATCATTTTAAATCATAGATCGCGATTGCATAGAGGTTTAATCACCAACTCGTTAACTGTTACAGATTCAATCACAAAATCTGAACATTAATTCATTCTCGTTCAACAGGTATCAAACTGATTGAATATAATCTAGTTCTTTGTGTTTTCAACCTAATGTTTCCAGCTTCACTGATTAGAGTAAAATTATATGTAATACCCTGTATTTTGGTATTTTAATAAGACCCGGTATTTCATTTCTATACTCGTATAAACTTTCTCTTCCTTTTGGTGAGTTTTGATACCAATCGATTGACATATTCCCAATCGATTGACACTTTTCTGATACCAATCGATTGATAAGTTATCCCAATCGATTTACATTCAACCGACTAAAAGTGATGACGTGTCAAACTTTCCAATCGATTGCCATTCATCTCAATCGATTGACATTGTTTCCAATCGATTGACTACAAATATCTGTTACCAATCGATTGACTGGTGTCTCAATCGATTGACATAACCTGAGAAATATTTTCTTCTTTCCTTCAGCTTTAAACGCGTGGCATTCCCTTATCTCTATATATATGTTTCATTTTGTGGCCTTGGGGCTGTTTTCAGACCTTGGGAGAGAGAGATACATACCTCTTGTGAGATATACACACACATATATATATATATCTCTATATCTACACATATATACACTCCACACACACACTCACTGCTTCGGCAGCTGGGAGAAAGAAAGAGAGACAGAAAGAAGAAGGAAGAAGAAAAGAGGAGACAGAGAGGGAAGGCAGAGACAGATAGGAAGAAGAAGAGAGAGAGCTTGGAGGTTTTAAAACTTAAACACATCCAAACGCACCCTAGGTGAGTTCTAACTCACTTGGTCTCTTTATGTGATGTTTATGCAAGTTATTACGATGTTTAGATGGGTTAAATGCATGTAGTGCACGTTTATATATGCTATTTTTACAATCTGCTGGAGAAGACGTAGTACCAATCGATTGACATGATCTCAATCGATTGACATCAGTTGCATCCCAATCGATTGAATAGGATTTCAATCGATTGACATTATTCCAATCGATTGACATATTTCTCAATCGATTGACATAGCTTTTGTTCCAATCGATTGAACTTTTGTTCCAATCGATTGACATGATCAGTACATGGTTTCCTTTGCCTGTTTATTATATAAGAGGTTTAGTTGTTCGATTTCTGATTCGGGAATTCCATTATGCGATTATGGGGTAGACAGGAGAAATGTGACACCAAAGATTTATGGATAATGAATAAAAAAGTAATATGAAGACGTGGGTTGACGTGTTGTTTCTGATATGAGTTCGATATCCGTTTCTTTTAATCCGAATAGTCAGGCCACATTGGGAATTGTCATGTGTCGATGTAGAATGGAACGTAAGTAGGTTTGGTAAGTTCTGGGAATGGTACGTGGATGGACGATTGGTCATGATATGCTCTTAAAAGCGGTGAACCGGACCATGGTTCTTAAAAGCGGTGAGCTGGACCAAGAAGTCTTAAGATAGACTGGATGATCTGTGATATGCTCTTAAAAGCGGTGAACCGGACCATGGTTCTTAAAAGCGGTGAGCTGGGATCACTAGTATATGACGTTAAGTCATGGCAATAGATTGATATGCCTTGTTCGAAACGTTATATCCCTGAAATGCGGTGAACAGGACCATTGTTCTTAAAAGCTGGGGACAGACTGACGTGGAGTCCATGACATGCGGTGAACAGGACCATTGTTCTTAAAAGCGATGGACAGAATAAGGGTGTATCCCTAGAGTTAAACGATTGAGTCTGTTCATGACATCTGAATACGTTGAGTTCGGTATTTGAGTAATAAGACGATAAGGGTCGGTTTATAAGAATGAATAGAAGAACAAGATAATGTTATTTTATAATAAGATGTTAACTCGTGTTTTTATAAGCTTGTGTTTACTTCAGATAACTGGTACCTCATTAGTTTATGCTCACTCAGCTCTCAGTAAGCTGACGGCCTTTTATTGCCTGGACATTCCCCGTCCAGAATATCCTGCTCCTTATTCTGCAGGTAAGAACCAGTACACTGATGATTATTATCCAGAGGAGGGCCCCACCGATGACGAGTACACCAGGAAGGATTATCCTTATGCCAGTTGAAGACTGAAGATGTTATAATTAGATTTAATTTCAGTTGTTCTGTTAAACTTTTGTTAACGGGTACTTGGGCATTTGTTGTCTTCAGACCTGTTGTGATCCTGTGGACCATACTCTGATAGTTTGTAATAGTTAGCACTTTGTGCTATTTTCAGTTAATTACTGTTGCTTTTCTTTTGGACTAGTACTGCGTGGTGTGGATTATTAGTGACTTTCACATGTCATTCCTTATGGACCCATAAAGGAAATTTATTTTTCTCTATTTATGCTGCTCTGGGGCGTGACAGGATTTTTGGTATCAGAGCCTGCGTTTGGTACTCTAGGTTGTGATACTTTTGTTCACTAAGTATTTCCACACCATCTGGTCCTAGTGTGTTAAGATTCTTTGAGATGAGATATGAGTATAAGATAAGTTCGTCTTTCTGACGATAGATAGTTTCCTTTGCAGGATAGCATGGATCCGGAGTTTCACCAGTTTGTGACTGATGCTTATGGAGGACATATTATCCATGGAGATACCGTGGAGCCAGCTGACCCAGATTTTTATCGTGAACGTGTGTGCCAGATAGCTAGTCGACATTTAGAGGAGGACATGTGGAGAGCGCTTTATGTGACCAGGAGTACTCACCCGACACAGATGCGCATGGATGCTTACCACTTAGCGAGGGTCGGTAGAGACATTTGCCAGGAGATGTTGCGACTAGTTTTGAGTAAGCCAGAGATGGATGAGATTGAGTTGAGAACCATTGTAGCCGGTCCACCAGAGCCCATAGTTACAGCAGCAGCAGCAGTCCCACCATCACCAGTGCCCGACGTACCTGTCCCAGAGCCAGAGCCTGAGCCGATTGAGGATGAGGAGGATTTAGAGCCTGAGGATGAGCATCCCGATGAGGACATGGATGGAGATGGAGAGGAGGAGCCGATAGATGAGGAGGACGACCCCGAGGAGCCAGAGTTTGAGCCAGAGGATCCAGTACCAGACCTAGAGGCTATTGAGGCAGACGTAGTAGTAGATGAGGAGGTACCCGACGAGGAGATAGTTGTGCCAGAGATACCCGTTGTGCTTCAGATACCAGCTGGACCCATTATGCATATGGCAGCCATGGCTGATATGGCAGTAGGATGGATAGCTCAGATGGTAGCACAGCCAGCAGATTTTGTTATGGGAGAGATAGCTATAGCAGGAGCTCTTGATATAGCCGACGGATTCGCTGCAGTAGCTGTTGATGTCGCTAACCAGGCGATAGTAGACGTGATGGAGGACGATGATGCAGAGATGATAGAGGATTGGGATATAGGGGTAGTAGTTGGAGATCTTGTCGCACCAGTTGAGGATGATCCACTCGAGGAGATGGATATGGACCCAGAGGACGAGGCACCACCAGCAGGATCGGATACTGACGACTTTTGAGTCAGGATCGGCAGGGTGTAGATCTTGTTAGTTTATATTAGGACATGTTGTCCACTAGATTTTTGGGAGCTTGAGAGATAGCTATTGACCATAGCTTTGTATAGTATTAGCTGACTTTAGTTGTTGTAACTCTTGTCCCATATGGTACACAGTTTGATTTGTGTGTACTATACGGTACATCTTTTGATATATATATATACGAGCAGTACTTTTGTTATTGGTTGTTGCGTTGTGCTGTGTTGTTTAGTAGAATTGTTAGTTTTGCTGTTTCTTGTTCTATCTTGAGTTCATTTCTACGAGAAGACTTTCAGCTGATCCATATGTCTCTTGTAGGCTATACTCGTTATCATCATGGTAGGACCCTTGAGAAATCACCAAGCACGTAATGGAGCACCTATACCGGAAGGGATGGATCCAACGGGAATATTCGAAGCATTTATGCAGAGGATGGAGCATGTGGGGGATACATATAATCACTCCACCCACCAGAGACCTTTTGCACCCCCGCCACCAAGACAGACTGGAGATAAGTTGTTAGCAAATTTTCGTGGGTTACGTCCCGAAAAGTTCGATGGACTAACAGAACCATGGAAAGCAGAACAATGGATAAGAGAGATGGAGTTAATATTTGAAGCATTGGAATGCAACGAACAAGAGAAACGTCGCCTTGCTACGTTTCAGCTCACTTATGCCGCCGCAGATTGGTGGGAAGCTGAGCAAGCCACTATTGGGATCGATGCCGCTAAAGCTATGTCGTGGGAGACATTCAAAGGCAGATTTTTGGATAAGTATTTTCCAGAAGATGAGAGAGATCAACAGGAAAGGAACTTTCTCAATTTGATCCAAGGAGGATGGAATGTACGGGAATACACAACACAGTTCGAGCGTTTATCCAGATTTGCTCAGCACATGATAGACACGCCGCAGAAGAAGGTGAAGAGATTTCACCAAGGACTGAAACCCCACCTCAGACATATGATGGTTGGTCATCTGAACCAGTCGTATGAGGAAATTGTTAGATTTGCTACAGGATTAGAAAAGGATGCTAATCCAGTACAGCAATCACAGACAAATCGACCTCAGTTGTCACGAGGGTTTCAACAGAGAAATTTTCATAATCAACCACCAAGAAATACCCAAGGATGGAGACCTCAGGAAAATTTTCAAGGAAACAAGAGAATCTGGGAAGGAACCAGGAAACCACAGCAGAGTTATAATCGGCCCCAGCAAAATCAACAGCGAGGACTACAGCCACAGACATTACTAACAGCCCCGCCAAGTAATAGTGGAGGATGTTTTAACTGTGGAAAGCCCGGACATATTGCAAGGAACTGCACCGTCTTCAGACCTAATCGCTGGCCAGATATCGTCTGCCGCAACTGCAACAAACCAGGACACTTGAGCAAGGATTGTCGTGCGCCACGAGGAGGATACTACGGGGCACCAGTGCAAGGAATTCAAGGACCTCCTGATCAGACGAGAATGAATGCTATTATTCCAGAAGAAGCAGGCTTTAATGCTGATGAGCAGCAACATTTGGAAGGTACACTTGTACTCTTTCATAGTCCAGTTAAAGCTTTATTCGATACTGGAGCCGCACGTTCTTTTATTGCTATTAAGATTGTGCGTCAATTGGGTTTAGAACCCCAGACACTTGAGTCAACACTGAATGTTGTGTCACCGTTGGGAGTGACAGTTAAGTTGAGTAAAGTGTGTAGAGATTGCCCTTTGACTTTGGGAGATAGGAATCTTCCAGCAGACTTGGTAGTTCTGTCGATGTCAGAATTTGATGTTATCCTAGGGATGGATTGGTTAACTAAGTACAATGCCAATCTGGATTGCCCTACTAGAACGATTGTATTTCCAATACAAGGAAGGCCGACGATCAGATTTCAGTGTCAACCGACAAGCGACATGTTTCTTACGAGTAGTTTGGCTACGATCATTAGTACGAGTACGGAGCTTAAGATGGATCAAATTCCTATTGTACGAGACTTTCAGGATGTATTTCAGGATATTAAAGGACTTCCACCGAAAAGAGAAATAGACTTCTGTGTGGAATTAGTACCTGATACATTGCCTATTTCTAAGACTCCATACAGGATGGCACCAACTGAGATGTTAGAATTGAAGAAGCAAGTTCAAG
The DNA here is from genome assembly GCA_033977485.1 of Hydrangea macrophylla. Taxonomy (NCBI): domain Eukaryota; kingdom Viridiplantae; phylum Streptophyta; class Magnoliopsida; order Cornales; family Hydrangeaceae; genus Hydrangea; species Hydrangea macrophylla. The sequence goes on from CM066999.1 coordinate 29,875,989, forward strand.
AACTCGAGGATCTAGGATTTGTTCGTCCAAGTACGTCGCCTTGGGGAGCCCCAGTTCTGTTTGTAAAGAAGAAGGACGGAACACTTCGACTCTGTATAGACTACAGGGAGTTGAACAAGGTAACGATTAAGAATAGATATCCATTACCTCGGATAGATGATCTATTCGACCAGTTACAAGGATCTAGGATCTTTTCCAAGATCGATCTGCGTTCAGGATACCACCAATTGTTAGTTCGACCAGAGGATGTATCGAAGACTGCATTCAGGACAAGATACGGGCATTACGAGTTTCTAGTTATGCCTTTTGGATTGACGAATGCGCCAGCGGTATTTATGGACTTGATGAATAGAGTATTCAGACTATATCTGGATAAATTCATTATAGTGTTCATTGATGATATACTGATCTACTCAAAGACAGAAGAGGATCACAAGGAGCATTTACAAGTTGCCTTGCAAACACTTCGAGATAGTAAGTTGTATGCAAAGTTCAGCAAGTGTGAGTTTTGGCTACAGGAAGTCAAATTCTTGGGACATGTTATATCTCAGGAAGGTATTTCGGTAGACTCATCTAAGATTGATGCAGTCTTAAGCTGGAACAGACCGACGAATGCAACCGAAGTCAGAAGTTTTCTTGGTTTAGCAGGATATTACAGAAGATTTGTAGAAGGATTTTCCAAGATAGCAGGACCTTTGACGAACTTAACAAAGAAGGAGAAGAAGTATGAATGGACAGACAAGCATGAGGGTGCATTTCAGGAGTTAAAAGAAAGATTGACTTCTGCACCAGTACTCGCATTACCTAAGAGTGGAGAAAAGTACGTGATCTACAGTGATGCATCGTACCAAGGACTTGGATGTGTGCTTATGCAAGACGGAAATGTTATCGCATATGGATCAAGACAATTGAAGGTACATGAGAAGAATTATCCTACGCATGATCTGGAATTAGCAGCAATAGTGTTTGCATTGAAAATTTGGAGACACTATCTCTATGGAGAAAAGTTTGACTTATTTTCCGATCATAAGAATCTGAAGTATTTGTTCTCTCAAAAGGAGTTGAATATGCGACAGCGGAGATGGATGGAGTTACTCAAAGACTATGACTTTTCTTTGCAATACCATCCAGGTAAAGCAAACGTAGTAGCAGACGCTTTGAGCCGTAAACCTCGATTAGTGATCGCTGCATTACTAATTAGAGAATGGAGAGCATTGGAAGAAATTGCTGAATTTGATTTTCAGCCAGTGGAGCCAATGGAAGGACAACATTTTGGATGTCTTATGGTACAACCGACTTTGATCAGTCGTATCAAAGAGGCTCAACAGACAACAGAGGATTTGAAGTTATGGTTCGCCAAGATGTCAGCCAAGGAACCAGAAGTCTGGAGTATAAGTACAGACGGAGCCTTACGATGTAAAGGTAGACTCTGTGTACCTAATGAAGAAAATCTCCGGAAGGAAATATTGGATGAAGCTCATAAGTCACGGATGACTATTCATCCTGGAGGTACCAAGATGTACAAAGATCTGAAGAGAAATTTTTGGTGGGAAGGAATGAAGCGAGATGTGGCAGAGTATGTAGCTCAGTGTCTTACTTGTAAACAAGTAAAGGCAGAACATCAGAGACCACCTGGACTTCTACAACCGTTACCTATTCCTCAATGGAAATGGGAACACATAACCATGGATTTCGTGGTAGGATTGCCGAAGTCACAGCAGAATCACGATGCTATATGGGTAATCGTGGATCGACTTACTAAGACGGCACATTTTATTGCCTATAGCATGACGTATTCAGTAGAACGTTTGAGCCGAATGTATCTACAATATGTTGTACGATTACATGGAGTGCCTGTATCTATTGTGTCAGACAGAGATTCGCGCTTTACTGCGGAATTTTGGAAGAGTCTCCAGACAGCGATGGGAACGACATTGAACTTGAGTTCAGCTTTTCATCCACAGACAGATGGACAGACGGAACGAGTTAATCAAGTGATGGAAGATATGTTACGAGCTTGTGTCATTGATTTTGAGAGTACTTGGGAGATACACTTACCTTTGATTGAGTTCGCCTATAATAATAGTTATCATTCGAGTATAGATATGGCGCCATTCGAAGCTTTATACGGAAGACCTTGCCGATCGCCGTTATGTTGGACCGAAGTCGGAGATAGTCAACTTCTTGGGCCAGAGATGGTACGAGAAACCAGTGAGAAGATTCAAGTCGTACGTGAGAAGATGAAGACAGCCCAGACCAGATACAAGAGTTATGCTGACAAGCGACACAAAGACTTGGAGTTTGCTGTTGGAGATCACGTATTACTCAAGGTTTCACCTGTTCGAGGAATCGTCAGATTTGGTCAGAAAAGGGGCAAGTTATCGCCACGTTTCATCGGACCATTCGAGATTCTGGAGCGTGTTGGAAAAGTTGCTTATCGCCTTGCGTTGCCACCAAAGATGTCAGGAGTGCACAACGTTTTTCACATCAGTATGCTGAGGAAGTGTGTTCACAACCCAGCGCACGAGATCAACTTTGAGGATATCGAAGTCAATAGCGACGTTACGTTCAATGAAGGACCTGTTCGTATTCTAGATCGAGGAATCAAGAAACTCAGGAACAAGGAGATCCCGTTAGTAAAGATTCAGTGGAAACATCATGATGAAGGAGAAGCTTCGTGGGAGCTAGAGTCAGAGATGCGTGAGAAGTTTTCGTTTTTGTTTTAGATCTTATTGCTTTTGATTTCGAGGACGAAATCTTTTGTTAAGTGGTGGATGATGTAATACCCTGTATTTTGGTATTTTAATAAGACCCGGTATTTCATTTCTATACTCGTATAAACTTTCTCTTCCTTTTGGTGAATTTTGATACCAATCGATTGACATATTCCCAATCGATTGACACTTTTCTGATACCAATCGATTGATAAGTTATCCCAATCGATTTACATTCAACCGACTAAAAGTGATGACGTGTCAAACTTTCCAATCGATTGCCATTCATCTCAATCGATTGACATTGTTTCCAATCGATTGACTACAAATATCTGTTACCAATCGATTGACTGGTGTCTCAATCGATTGACATAACCTGAGAAATATTTTCTTCTTTCCTTCAGCTTTAAACGCGTGGCATTCCCTTATCTCTATATATATGTTTCATTTTGTGGCCTTGGGGCTGTTTTCAGACCTTGGGAGAGAGAGATACATACCTCTTGTGAGATATATACACACATATATATATATATCTCTATATCTACACATATATACACTCCACACACACACTCACTGCTTCGGCAGCTGGGAGGAAGAAAGAGAGACAGAAAGAAGAAGGAAGAAGAAAAGAGGAGACAGAGAGGGAAGGCAGAGACAGATAGGAAGAAGAAGAGAGAGAGCTTGGAGGTTTTAAAACTTAAACACATCCAAACGCACCCTAGGTGAGTTCTAACTCACTTGGTCTCTTTATGTGATGTTTATGCAAGTTATTACGATGTTTAGATGGGTTAAATGCATGTAGTGCACGTTTATATATGCTATTTTTACAATCTGCTGGAGAAGACGTAGTACCAATCGATTGACATGATCTCAATCGATTGACATCAGTTGCATCCCAATCGATTGAATAGGATTTCAATCGATTGACATTATTCCAATCGATTGACATATTTCTCAATCGATTGACATAACTTTTGTTCCAATCGATTGAACTTTTGTTCCAATCGATTGACATGATCAGTACATGGTTTCCTTTGCCTGTTTATTATATAAGAGGTTTAGTTGTTCGATTTCTGATTCGGGAATTCCATTATGCGATTATGGGGTAGACAGGAGAAATGTGACACCAAAGATTTATGGATAATGAATAAAAAAGTAATATGAAGACGTGGGTTGACGTGTTGTTTCTGATATGAGTTCGATATCCATTTCTTTTAATCCGAATAGTCAGGCCACATTGGGAATTGTCATGTGTCGATGTAGAATGGAACGTAAGTAGGTTTGGTAAGTTCTGGGAATGGTACGTGGATGGACGATTGGTCATGATATGCTCTTAAAAGCGGTGAACCGGACCATGGTTCTTAAAAGCGGTGAGCTGGACCAAGAAGTCTTAAGATAGACTGGATGATCTGTGATATGCTCTTAAAAGCGGTGAACCGGACCATGGTTCTTAAAAGCGGTGAGCTGGGATCACTAGTATATGACGTTAAGTCGTGGCAATAGATTGATATGCCTTGTTCGAAACGTTATATCCTTGAAATGCGGTGAACAGGACCATTGTTCTTAAAAGCTGGGGACAGACTGACGTGGAGTCCATGACATGCGGTGAACAGGACCATTGTTCTTAAAAGCGATGGACAGAATAAGGGTGTATCCCTAGAGTTAAACGATTGAGTCTGTTCATGACATCTGAATACGTTGAGTTCGGTATTTGAGTAATAAGACGATAAGGGTCGGTTTATAAGAATGAATAGAAGAACAAGATAATGTTATTTTATAATAAGATGTTAACTTGTGTTTTTATAAGCTTGTGTTTACTTCAGATAACTGGTACCTCGTTAGTTTATGCTCACTCAGCTCTCAGTAAGCTGACGGCCTTTTATTGCCTGGACATTCCCCGTCCAGAATATCCTGCTCCTTATTCTGCAGGTAAGAACCAGTACACTGATGATTATTATCCAGAGGAGGGCCCCACCGATGACGAGTACACCAGGAAGGATTATCCTTATGCCAGTTGAAGACTGAAGATGTTATAATTAGATTTAATTTCAGTTGTTCTGTTAAACTTTTGTTAACGGGTACTTGGGCATTTGTTGTCTTCAGACCTGTTGTGATCCTGTGGACCATACTCTGATAGTTTGTAATAGTTAGCACTTTGTGCTATTTTCAGTTAATTACTGTTGCTTTTCTTTTGGACTAGTACTGCGTGGTGTGGATTATTAGTGACTTTCACATGTCATTCCTTATGGACCCATAAAGGAAATTTATTTTTCTCTATTTATGCTGCTCCGGGGCGTGACATTATATCTGCATGCATTTGCTTCGTTCTCATTCATAACACTTACATTAATTGCAATATATACAAGTAACTGAATATAATCCAGTTTAGTATATGACTTACTAAAAACTATTAATTCCCTGTGCTTTTTCTGTGAAAATTCTGTTAATTTTTTCATCAATTTCTTATATCTTTACTGAATTTACACTTAGCTTATACTTACATTGGTTATATGTTCAGAGAAAATGTCATTGAATATGTGGTGGTCTTGAAATCCAAAATTATATATGTTAAGTGAAATTTCACTTAACATTAATGCATGTAAGTGAAATTCATGTATTGCAATCCAAACACAGCTTATATTGCTCGTATGTTGACTAAACATATCATTCACAGTGTTTAGTGTTCTATATATTGGAGGTCATACATGTTAAGAGAAATTTGACTTATGATATATGGTATAATAAGAGAAATTTTACTTAACATACCATCTGTCTGCTAATGTTGCTGGGTTTTTTTTTTTTTTTTTTTTTGTAGCCTGCAATGAATATTATTGTCTTGCTTCTCTTTAAGTATGGAGAGTTTACGGTAGTGTTGAAAGTTTCTGATGAATCTAACTATATGGATTTACTTGACTTTGTCTATTCGAGGTGGAGAAATTTGCAAGATACTCATATCTTTCTTACTCTATTCTCAGAAACTCTAAATGCATTATTGACAGTAATGATGACTTTCTAAACTTGCTTTCCCTAGCATATAGTTTGAAAATTGATCACATAGAAGTATGCGTCTTTGAAGATAGTGCAATCTCTTTGAATAGTATAGTAGTTGATGCATGCCATATTGACAAAGTGGAGAAACGTAATGATCAAAGCACTAAGACTGATCTACTAGCAAAGTATTGTCATAATAGTGAGACGGTGTTGTTGGGTAATAGTTGGTCTAGAGGGATATGCAATGTTGGTGATGTATTTGAAGGAGGTGTTACGAAATTTCAGAATGTGCTTATAAAGTATTCTATTGAAGTTGGGTTCACATTCAACTACCTAAAGAATGACAAAAAAAGAGTGATAACAGTTTGTTCTTTGAAGGAATCAAAGGGCTGCTTATGGAGAGTTCATGCTACGTTACAGAGTGCCAATGGATACTTCTACATTAAAACATTGGAAAATAATCATACTTGTGGTGCTGTCCTTTGTACAGACAAGAATCCAAGAGTGACTTCCAACTTGGTTGGGAGTCTTATCCTCAATGATGTACGTGATGATCCTCTGACACGACCAATTAATGTTAAGAAGCATATGAAGAAAATGTATGGGTTAGAAATTTCGTATAACGCCGCATGGTATAGTGTTGAAAAAGCAAAGCAAGAGATCTATGGCGATCAAACATTATCATTTGATCAATTGCGATGGTATGTCGATGAAGCAAACAAGACAAATCCTGGGAGTCATCTGCAGCTTGATTATGATCATGACAGTAATCACTTCAAAAGGATGTTTATTGCATTTCACGGATGCATAGAAGGTTTTAAATTTTGTTGTCCAATTTTATTTCTTGACAGCACATTCTTGAAAGCAAGGTACAAGGGGAACTTGCTATGTGCAACCGGAAAAAATGTCAATCAACGTAAGTGATCCTCTTTAAATAACCACATATTGCTTATGTTATGTTTGTCAGGTTTTATATTTCAAATGTTACTCTATCGAAAATAAATTAACTTCTCAAAACAGATAGTTTTATGATTCTACAGCCTAATTCCTATGTCAAATTAATTCATTTTTATCATATATTCTTAAATTTACAAATCTTTAAAGATATGTATGTCTTATTTGTTGTAAAGTTGTTCCCCCTTGCATATGCAGTTGTTACTTCCGAAAACAAGGACAATTGGATGTGGTTTTGCAACCAATTACACAAAATTCTTGTCTTCGATCGTATATTCACATTTATATTAGATTGACACCATGGTTTGGTACATGCTATTGACAGCGTTTTTTTGAAATGTAAACATGATTTTTGTTTACAACATTTGACAATGAACTTGAAAGAGAAGCTCGGAGGAGTAAAGAAGGAATTCCGAGATAAGATAGTACAATAGCTCTTAGAGGTTGCTTACACTCCAACAGAGACTACATTTCTGTATCACATCTCCAAACTAAGAGCTGAGGGTGGCAAAAGAGTACAAAGGTTTCTCTCTGCTTTGTCGATTGAAAAGTGGACCAATGCTCACTTTAAGGGCCAGCGATACAGGGAAATGTACTCCAATGTAGCTGAGTCATTCAATGCTCAAATTATGGAGGCTCGACAACTTCTAGTGAGATAGATATGGTAGACAAGATCAGATTACAACTAATGCAGCAAATGACACAAAGAAGAAATAGAAGTGCAACATGAACTAACACTTTCTGCCCCGAGTTTCAAGACTTATGGCAAAAGCCTGTGAACAATTGCAGATCATGGCTAGTCAGCCAATCCTCTAAAATAGTTTATGAAGTTCACTCCCATCCATTGGTTCTCGTTAACCTCGAATTACGCACCTGCTCATGTTACCAATGAAAGTTGAAAGGTTTCCCATGTTCACACATTGCTGCCATCCTAATTAACAGTGGCAAGGATGTAAGAGACCACGTGGAGAGTTACTTTTCACAGCTGCAAAACCACCACCATCACCAAGTACTGATGATGCACTCGTCCTACTACCACGAACCAAAAGACAACCTGGAAGACCAAAGAAAAGTAGGATCCCAGCGAGATTTAAAGGAGGTGTTGTGAGAAAAAGAAAGTGTGGTAGGTGTGGTATTGTTGGATATCATAACAAGAAAACTTGCAAAAAGCCACTATAAAGTTTCAATTCTATAAATAAAAGTTTGAAATATATCACAAATTAAACCTTGGTTGATCATACAATTGTCATTCACTGTTTAGACTTCAATGAAATAAATTATGTTAATTTCTCTTACTTTTACTGTTCAATTGATCGTGCATTTACTAAATTTTCATTCAATATGTATGATTTGCCACTTAACACTCTTGCCCATATCATATGATTAGTGAGATTACTTTGAAATAAAATGAACCTATAATTTTTCACATTCTGTATCCTAAGTTAAATTTCTCTTATGATATTGGATACATAATGAGATGTAGAGCAATTACTGATTCTTAAGCCTCATCCTTATGTGCAACTCACCAAACAAACACATCAGTATTTGTATGTGAAATACTTGGTTTGGCTATTATGTAGCATACATCCTAAGCAAAATTTGACATAACTTCCACACAATTCAGTAATACGATTAGTGAGATTCTTTTGAATTAAAAATGAACCTATAATGATATAAAGCTCGTGAAGAAGGTGAAGCGAGTATTAGTTGTGATGCCTGAATGATATAATCAACATTCCATATAATTCAAATTGTGACATAGCAACAATTGGTCATTCATCAGTAGTCTTAAAAAAAATTATATCTTAAGGTAAATTTCACATAACTTATGTGAAAATACCTTCAACATTTCATATCTTAAATTAACTAGAAGAAACCGAACTCTATTTTATATCACAATCATCATTGAACATAATTCAAATTCCACATGGAAACTCATACAAAAGAAGTCAACTAACAGTAACTATTCGCATTCACTTTACACATTACCAAAAGAATGATTACCAAAAATATTTAGTACCAAAGTTTGCACTTTCAGATTACCAGAACAAAATCTAATCACAGATTGCCCACACATCTAATCAATGACACTTTTCCCAAAAACAAATCAGCCTATTCCTATGATCAAATTAACCTAAATGACAGACATTCCTCCAATTGTCTCTGCTTCTCTATGAATCACTTCATGCTCCAAGATCTGTCTGGAGTGTTCAGTAGCCTGTGGATTATATGTGCTATAAACTTCTTCGCATCACATTCTTTTCTAACTTCTACTTGTTCTAATATATCCCCCATTAATGCAATCACAATCACTCCACAGCCTACCCTGCATTTCAAAGCATGTTAACCTGTTAGAATTCACTGAGAAAATGTCAAACAATAATTTGTAACAAAGTCCAACGTTACCCACATTCTGTATTGCTGCTGTGGGCAATCGTCAACAACCTCCACTGTTCTTTTAAAGCATAAACCTTCAAACTCTTCTCTTCCAGCTAGTTTCCTCTTGGAGTAGTCTTTTTCATAATCAATCTGCACATGAATAATGTAAGTTAAAAGCACTTTACAATTCAAAAAGATTGATAAAATGATTACATAATATTTCTATATAGACAATGAGATGACCATGCGTTGAAGGTCTTTGAGATATGGATCCTTTGTTCTCCTACTTCTTGGCATAAATGAATGTAGAATTCCCATTTTTTCTCATAGCGATCTATTACACCCAAAGCCCAGTGATTTGCAATGTCACAATTCCCTTTGCACAGTAGAGGAAATACTCCATATTGCACTGTACCCACTATTTTCGAAAGTGGCTGATCAACAAACTTATCAAGGAAAATAGAATCCTCTTTCCTTATTGCGTCCTGTCACAAATAATGTATAAACTATTACCATACACTATATTTTTTTAAAGAGTATAGTTGTCTATACAACTAATGCTTACCAGAGTTAAGCCTTTGAATATGTACAATTTCCCACTACTAGTTGATATGCCATCTTCAACAATTTTGACCTCCTGTCCTAGCATTAGAAGTTCGGCCTAGGCATCCATTACTTGAGGTATACAGATCACATTATGATATGATTTTGATACATTAAACAAAAAAAGTAAGATTGTTGATTGGCCAAATTTCCTTCATACAAAAATATTAAGTCAAATTTCACTTATCATACAAGAATGGTAAGTAAAATTTAACTTAAGTGCAACTCTAAGGCACTTTTTTAAGAAAACAAAAAACTGATTGCACTTTAAAAATGTAGAAACTTGCTAGTAAGGGCTTTAAAATATAATTGAAACTGATTTTAGTTTTGATTCTTACATTGTTTGGAAGTGATTTTTCATAGATTATGCCGACGACATCTTTCAATGTCACATAGTCAACACCATCCTCAGGCTTGTAAACTGGTGCACTGCATGAACAACAATGGAAATCTGAATGATTAACTAAAACTCAAATTGAAACACATTAAAAATAACCTCAAATAATGCAAGTATCTTCTATCAAGCATGTATATCGAATGAAGTATTTCTTGATCAACCTTATTTAGATAATGAAAGACTTTAAAATGTTGCCTAGTCTGTATGATGAACATGTCTCTCTGATGTGTCCCTGGAGTTAACCTCGTGTCTAGATCCACGATTATAGGCTGGATTGTATTCTTAACATTCCCTATCACTTTCACATTTTCTTTATCATCCTCGTTCTCCTTATTTTGTTTCAGCTTCTTCGCATCTTCATCATCATCCTTCTTCTCCTTAGTGTGCATCAGCTTCTTCTCATTCTTATTTGAAGGATAGACCAAACTCTTCAGCCTCTTTTTCTTTCGAGAGCGTGCCTTTACCCTTCTATAGAATGAGTATGATCTTCTGATACACGCTGCTCCTTTCCGTTTCAATATTCTGATTTCTGGGGTTGACTGAGTCATCGATTGCTCGTTTTCATTTCCTTTCTTCTCCATAGAACTTTTTTGCAGTGTTTTTACAATTTTAATGGAATGAAACTTTAACTGATATATACATATACTAAATTTCTTAGTTGATATACTTGATGTGGTGTCTTTTCACTGTTCACATCCTTCTGTCTTTGTTAATATCTGTTCCAGATTTCTCTATGTCTTTCTTCGCAATAACACCCTGCACCCACAAAATGATATATTGTAAGTGGAAGTATACACAACATATTCACAAAGTGAAATTATAATCCTTTTATGTATACCCGAAGTGATATCATCTCCACCTCAACATCAAGCAACCTCATCTCAAGTTCAACATTTCTTCTTTCAACATCTTTATACTTAGCTTCCAAACTCTGATATTTTTTTGATTTTGACTTTTCTAAACTATCACACATATCTAGTGCACTCCTTTCATTCTTCTTTGCTCTGTTAAGACTCACCGTAAGGTTCATAATACCTAAATTTTAGGGTCTTCAGGGGTTTTTGCTGATTCAGATCCACCACAAAACAAATCTCCATTAGTTTGCACCAATAAATCATCAACTTGAGTTTCACTAGAAGCAATGACACCATTGAGGTGTTTTACTCTCTCATTCATCAATCTAATTTGTTCATCCTTTGTCACAAACTCGTCCTTCAACTCTTCCATTTCTCTAAGATTCTGCCGAAGTAGATATCCCAAATCTGCATTTGACCGCATTGTATCTTCAACTTTCTAGATGCACGGCACCAACAAATCATCAGCTTGAGTTTCACTGGCAGCAAAGACAGCATTGAGGTGTTTCACTCTCTCATTCATCAATCTAATTTGTTCATCCTTTGTCACCAACTCGTCCTTCAACTCTTGCATTTCTCTAAGATTCTGCCGAAGTAGATATCCCATCTCTGCATTTGACTGCATTGTATCTTCAACTTTCTGGATGCACTCAATGTTTCTAGCCCTCAAATCTCCTACTTCAAATTCCATGGATTCTTGTAATCCTTTGTTCTTTTTCTTCAACCTCAAAATCTCATACTTTATATCTTCGAGTTTTCGTTTCATATACTTGCTTTTCTCATCAGAATCCGTTCTTTCCCTGTCATCAATATCAACTCCAATATCACAAGTTTTTTGTGGACTTTTATTCCCTTTTACCTCTATGTTGTCTTCTGCAGTACCGAAAACTTCATTGGTACTACTGTCCATTTGTTTAGAGCACACGTCACTTGTACAAAATCAGTCTCAATTTTTTTGCATGGACCATCTGAATAGTAATCATGCTTCTTCACTCTTTTTTCCCCTCAGAAATCTTTTCATATTTTACTCCATCATCACTGCCTCATCTCTTTTTCAAAAAATATTCACTGATACGTGCTCCCTAACTTCCATCCGAATCATCACAGCTTATGCTCATGCACCCTTCTTTCAAGTTCTCTTTCAAGCCGTCATCTGAATACTTTGCCTCATCATCGGCTGACTCGCCTTGTGAATCTTTACTCTTGTTTTCTTCAATACTACTACTTTCCTTCTTCCCAGCCAAACACTGAATCCCATGCTTTCCATATAATTTTCTTTCCTCTCAGTCATCTTTAACGGTTCAGATAAAACTTGCAATTAGTTGTTTTAGACAGCATATCAGATGTACAAATAACGAATGAATATTCACTTATAATGCTTCATACTAAGTGAAAAATATACCTTAACTCCTCCCAAACTTGATAAATTTTTGTCCTTAACAAATTTCAATAGTCTCAGCAGGTCCCACTTCAAAAATCTCAGAGCTAAATTGTCGACTGATGGATCCATTAAATTGGTGTGTTCCAAAAGCCAGTACTAGGATTGAAATTTTAACACTTTTTAGTCTAATATTAAACAATAATAAAACCAAAAAGCAAATAAATTGCATTGTAAACAGCTAATACCTGTAATGTAAGTACACATCCGCTGACTTTTGTGCAATCCCTTGATCGTTCTATTCCTGCTATAAGCTCATCCTTAATTGCTGATGCCCATGAATACATATTCATTCTCTCAATGTCCTCAATGTATGGAATGAATCCCCATTTCACAGTGTTGCCAGAAGTTGCAAACAAAAGGGACAGTACTAAGTGAAGGCACAGTAAACTCACAACACCTTCAACATCCTCTTTTGTCTTGCTAGCCAATGCAACTGTTCAAACATCTTGTATGTAATTTAATGTTAACCTTCTATCATCAGGAAACCTTCTCTCAACAAAAGGAGTTATCGATTTTTGGCTATAAGTATAAGACATCCTTATCGGCCCCGTCTAAATCCCAAAAATCAATCCAATGTCTGATTCATCAATCATCATCAGCTTTCCACCTATCTCAAACTTTCTACGATCTATCCTATACTCTTGTAATATAAGCAACGATACCTCATCATGACTTTTGTCATACTTAACTTTCTTTCAATGAACTGCTTTTAAACGTTCCAAAAAGGAGTTGTTCTCAACAGCTTTATATGCTTTTCCTTCAGATTCAAAGCTGCTATAAGAGCCGAGGTACTAAACAATGCTAACCTTTATTGTAAATTATAATTTTCCGTATACAGCCCATTGCACTTCCTTGCTTGTTTTATAGTTTTTTTGGAAGTTGATTGACTCTTTTGCCTTCCTTGTTTTCTACGACTAATACGTGTCTGTTTACGTTTGATAGGAGTTAATTGTCTATTTACTTTTGACCTTTTTTTAGGACTGCTGGGAGTTAACTGTCTGTTTGCTTTTCTTGCAACAACATATATTGTATCATGTAAGTAATAAGTGAAATTTCTTTAATATGTAATTTCTAAAACAGAATCTATGATATACAACACTAAGTTCATAGTTATTCTACATTATTTGAAATGAAAATGAAAAATATCAAAGCTCAACAGTGACAATATTTATATCAGAAAGCCTACACTAACAATATCAAGTTAAATTTTTCTTACACTAAGCAAAACAGTAGTTGATCGACGACGAATAGTTCCCATTTATAGTCTTGAAGTTATACTTTGTTAGCCCATTTCATTTAGTTATTAGTTATTTTTCATAAGTATTCTATATTTTGTAGGTTTTGGAGCCTTAACATGAAAATGCACTAAAATTCAATAATTAGTGGCTTTGGAAGACATTCTGGGCTCAAAAGATGATTTCGATGAAAGTTGAATGCAGTAGCAGCCTCAGTAAATAGCAATTTTGATAAGGAATACTTTGGATTTGAGAAATTTCTCTAGAGATATAAAATGTAGATCTTTGAGTTACGAACGCGTGGCAATAAATGACGAGTCAATCTGAGGTTCAAACAAAACGTTATCGCAATTCTACGATTGATGCACAGTGCAGTGAAAAGTGCCTCACATGAGTGGGCCGCGCGAGCGACCTGTGAAAAAACCAAACACGTATTTCGTCAAATTAGAGCGCCCAGCGTAGGTAGTTTGTGCATACGACATCCAAAAACAAAAATACAGCAGTTTTAGTGCGATTAGGCTTAGAAAAGCCTCCTAATCCTTCCAAAATCTATATAAATCCTATTCTAAATCAACTTTGAGGTTACACAACATACATACAACATTATACACATTTATATTCAACTAAAACTTCATCTATTGAAGAGAGGAAAACAAGAAGAAGAAGAAAAAGACCAAGGATTTCCCATGGCCTCCTCCATTAACCTCATGCCAATCTTCGATTATATGGCCGCTTAGACCAAGATCTAGGGTTTCAATGAAACCCTAGCCAAGTAATAGGGTGTATTTTATGTTTTTTCGTTTAGATTTATTATGTATGGATGATGATTACATGTTCAGAGTATTTTTTTATAATAAAATCTAACTTCTATTGATTGAATCGTACTTTCAAAGTTTATTCTTGTCAAAGTTTATTCTTGTCTTAGATCTATTTTGGATGTGATGTGCTTAACAGTCTATATTTTCTGTGCTTGTATAGATTATTTACATATAATGGTGCTTAATTGAATTGTGATATCAAGAAGTCAAATAGTTCATGCCTAAGAAAGACGGAGTGTGCCGCAACCTTAGTTTAGTGCGAGACACTCTGTGTCAACCGAAGATGAATTATGTTGATGCTTGAATCGTAGTTATCTTCTTGATGGGGGAATTGGGCTTGTAGCTATAATTCTCCATTATCATCCAATGTAATAAGCTAACTGAATGCATGAACATCCTTATTATGAAGCTAGCGGTGGATTTGCAATCCTAGGTTCCATACACATATTTCTTAAAACAACTTTTAATCATTTTCATAGTTAGATTTATTTACTTAGTTTCTTAGTTTAATTCAAATCAAAATCAAAATACTATTTTCTTAATTAACTAAGTTTAGGTTTTAAAATTAAAGTGCTTTAGTATTTCAATCTCTGTGGGTTCGACCTCTACTTCCGCACTACAAATCTTTTAAAATAGAGTATACTTTTATATCTTGATTTTGACAAGATTAGTAGTATTCATCTCCATAACAAATCATATGAGAATTCAAATTTGATTATGAAGCTTGAAACTAAACTCTTACACTTCATATAAGCCATTTTCCAAACGATCGGTAATGATTCTAAGAGGATTTAGGGTTTCGAAGTTCCAAATGGCTTCGATTATCAAAAATGATTCTCCAAAATGATCTTCCAAAACGATTTAGGGTTTCAATGTTCCAAAATGATTGGTAATTAGTCCAATACTTCGATTATAAGAAAGGATTCTCCAAACGATTTCACACAATGATTGCTAATGAAGCTTTGGGCTTACAGTGTCTGCTTAGTAAATTAATATGGAGCCAATGCCATTTCCTTCTTTTGGACAAGCACAAAATGTGCGTGTCCTTTCTGCCACCTTCTTTTAGTAATTGCACTTGCATCCCATTTACTTTGTTCCAATAAGGACTATTAGACCAATGTTCCCACGGGCGGAGGGTAATGGGGTCAACGGAGGCAAGTGCCCCCATTGAAGTTTTGAAATTTACTTTTATAACCTATGTATTTGAGATTATATGTGTTTGTGATCCTTCTGAATGTTTAAATTTGCCCCTTTTAAAGTAAAAAATCTCACTTTAATCTTTAAATATGATCTTTAAATTTGTCTAAATTTATCCATTTTAAACTCAAAAATCTCACTTTAACCATTAATCAAATAAAAAATCTCACGTTAACCCTTAATCAACTACACGTGGAGAGTTACTTTCACGTGTGGAGTTACCGAAAGAGCTATTAACATCCTATCTATCCTGTAGTCACAGCTACAAAACCATCACCACCACCACCAAGTACTGATGATGCACTTGTCCTACCACCACAAACCAAAAGACAACCCAGAAGGCCAAAGAAAAGTAGGATCCCATTGAGATTTGAAGGAGGTGTTGTGAGAAAGAGAAAGTGTGCTAGAGCAGAATGAGATGAACCTATAGTTTTTCATATTTAGTATCCTAAGTTAAATTTATCTTATGATATTGGATACAGAATGAGATGTAGAGTAATTACTGATTCTTAAGCCTCATCCTTATGTGCAACTCGCCAAAAAAACACATCAGTATTTGTATGTGCAATACTTGGTTTGGCTATTATGTAGCATACATCCTAAGAGATCGAAATTTGACATAACTTCCACACAATTCAGTGATACGATTAATGAGATTATTTTGAATTAAAAATGAACCTATAATTCTTCACATTCAGTATCCTAAGTTAAATTTCTCTTATGATATTGGACACATAATGAGATGCAGAGCAATTACTGATGCTTAAGCCTCATCGTTATGTGCAACTCACTGCACAAACACATTAGTATCTGTATGTGAAGTACTTGGTTTGGCTATTTTGCAGCATATATCCTAAGAGAAATTTGACATAACTTCCACACAATTCAGTCATCTTCTCATTTTTCTTAATACTGAACACTACTGCACATCAGTCAACATAGATGGGATGTTATAATAACACAAACACCAGTTAATATTATAAAAATTGGATCAGATAGAAATCTTTTGCAATCATCATCATCGGGCAAAAAGTGAAGTTATATCTTAAGAACAATTTCTCATAACAGTTGACATGTCACAATATTAAGCAATATCTAAAATTCTATACACATTTCATATAACAAACATTCAATTCTTTACATCACAATACTAATTCAACAAAATAAACCACAAGTATGATCACAAAACTGTGCACATTCTACCAAAAATGATCACATTGTACCATGCAAATTACACTTCCTCAAAAATGACGGTTACCAAAACAATTCTAATCATATGAGAACCCAAAAACCAAATAGATTCTACTTAAGATGTCATCAATGTAAAAGACGGCTGTGACAACAAACGATTTTGATTTTTAACAAATCCATCCATGCTCCAAGATCTGCCCACGGTATTAAGCAAGCGGTGGATTATATGAGCTCTCAACCTCTTTCCTACACACTTCTTCGTGATTACTTCTCCATGGACGCTCTTCTCCATCACTGCCATAACGATCACACCACAATCGACCCTGCAGTTTAAAACAAGCTAATATGTTAGTATGTTTAAAAAAAATTGTTGAAATAGAGTCCAAGTTTACTCACATTTCGGCCCCCTGTTTGTGGTGTATCACGAACAACATCTAACGTCATTTCAAAATCTGGACTTTCAAACTCTTCTCTATCACCTAATTTGTCCTTAAAGTACTGTTTTTCATATTCAATATGAAAACAAATAAAGAACATTAAAACATGTAAAGTTTACAATTCGATTAATGTTAAGAAAAATATTCAATAATGTTACTAAATAACAAGTTTGATCATCACCAAAGTTTGAGCATCTTGCAAATATTGGTCTGGCAATCCGATTCTTCTCGGTGACAAGGAATTGTAGTATCTCCATTTCTTCTCCTCCCATTCTGTCACTACCAAGAGCCAGTGATTAGCAATCAACACATTACCCTTAAAAAGTAAAGGGAGCACTCCGAATTGTGCTGTAGATGATGCTTCTGAAAGTAACTGGTAAAAATACTTGTCAAGATAAACCTCATCCTTTTTCCATATCGCATCCTATCATGATCATAAACAAATAATTAACACATATTGTATATAAGGAACATTGAATATATTGCATTCTTACAAAAATTAAGCTTTTGAATATGTAACACTGTCCACTAATACTCGCTTCACCTTCCTCACGAGCTCTACTTGCTTGGTCCAACATTAGAAGATTGGAATACGCCTCGACCTACGTTATGGATCAAAGGACACTTAAGAACAAAAGACAATTAACAAATACTAAGTGCAGTAATATCCTTATTAATACACCACTACATTCGCACCAATCAATCTCAACTAAAAACTCAATGAATAAACACATAAAAATATTAAGTGAAATTTCACTTGATAAGTCTAATGAACATTTCAACAAAAGGATAAAAAAAACAGAATTCACTTAAAACCATATATCCTTACTTATAGACACTTCTACACAATTTTAAATTCTAATTAGACAACGGAATCAAACAGATAAAAATATTGCATAAAATTTCACTTAATATGTCTGAAGGACATCAACATAAGAAACAACCCAAAAAACAAAGTCCACTTAAAACCATAGATCTTTACTTACTTATAGAAACTTTCCTTCTACAAAAGTTGTAATTCAAATCAGTTTACTGAAGTACAAAAGATAAAAATATTAAGTGAATTTCACTTAATATAACCGAGGAACATTTCAACAAAAGGAACAAACAAAAAACAAAGTGCACTTAAAAACTTAGATTTTTACTTAACATATAATATGAATCTTACGTTGTTTGGTATTTCCCTTTCAAGGATTATGTCAACAACATCCTTCAGCGTGACATAGTCCACACCACCATCATCAGGGTAGTAAACTTCTCCACTGCATTTAAAACATTATGAATCGGATTTCATTAACTGAAAATTATCAAGCTAAAACATAAAATAAATACATAAAATGAATAACAAGAAGAAAAAATAAAGAAAAAGTACTTCGAATTATACTAGTCTTACTTTCTATCAAGCATAAAAATCGTATGCAGCTTCTCTTGGTCAACCTTTCCAAGAAGACGAAAGACTTCAACAGAGGTGGGGATAACAAACCTATCTCTTTGATGTGTCGGAGGGGTTTCCATTGTTTCTAAATCCACAAATATAGGCTTAACTGTAGGCTCAACTTTAGGATCATCTATAGGCTCATCAACTGAAGGGATAAAATTTCCCTTCACTCTCTTACATTCTCCATCAGCATCTACACTCTCCTTCTTGTCTGAAGGATAAACAAAACCCTCGAGTCTTTTCTTCTTTCATAGCCGTTTAATCAACCTTATCCTTCTATTAAATGAGTAAGACTCCCTAATATACTTTGCTTTCTTCTGCTTCAAAACCCTGATCTCTAGAGTGGACTCACTCATTGATCGTTCCTTCGCTGCAATGGTGTTCCAAATTTAATTCACCAACAAATGATAAAGAAAAATATCCAATGAATGATTTTAATTCAATAATATACCTTCTGTGGCATCTTTTCAGCACTGAGATCATTAATCCGTTTCTCAACTTTTGTCTCAATACTATCCATCTCTTTCTTGTCAATTACAGCCTACAACCAGAAAGCAAACTATAACAAGTAAAATTCAGCACATCATATAATAATAAACTAAAACTACTACTTTTTTATATACCTAAAGTGCTTTCATCTGTACACAAACATCGACTACCTTCCTCTCAAGTTCACCATTTCTCATTCGAACATTATTATACTTATTTTTCAAAACCACGCATTCTTCCGATTTCGACCTCTTTAACCGCTCAACCATATCAAGTGCACTTCTTTCATTCTTCTTCGCTCTTTCAAGGTTGACCGTGAGGTTCACAACACTCTGCATTTTGGATCTGTATCAGACTTTCCAACTTCCGGTCCATCAAAAAACGTCACACGGTCCACTTGTACTAGAAGGTCTGCAACTTGGCATTCACTCTCAGCTATTAGGCCATTTAGGTACTTCATTCTTGCGGTGAAGACACTATTTTCCTTTCTACTAACCCGCAGTTCGTTCCTCACCGACTACAACTCAGATAAATTCTGCCCAAGAAGATACCCCATCTGTAAGTTTGCCCGCACTACTTCTTTAGCTTTTTCAATGAGTTGAATGTTCTTACCTCGCAAATCTCCTACTACAACTTCTATCTCTTCTCTTAGACACTCGTTCATTTTTTTCAGTTTCTTAATAACAGACCCTAATTGCTGAACATCCCATTTCATATCACTCCGTTTCGAAGAAGAATCCATTTTTCCACTATCATATACATCAGCTCTCAAGTCAACTGTTCTTTGGGGAGTCTCTGTCCCTTTCCTATCTACATTATCATTTACAGTATCAAACACTTCATTACCACTATTGTACAATTGTTTTTTATCAACTGCCTTTTGTGTAACATGGATCTCATTTTCTTTGCAAGCTCCATCCGATAAATAGACATGGTCCCTAATAGCTTTTTCTTCCTCTGATTTTCTTTCTCCTCGAACAACAACATTATTGCATCATCTCTTCTTCAGAACAAACTGACTGATCCGGACTCCGCAACTTCCCTCGGACACAATGTCATCTTCACGTCCACTCTCACAGTCTTCTTCTCCGTCCTCATCAGAACCCACATATTCAGCCTCATCATCAGCTGACACACCTGAAGAAACTCCTAATTTTATCTCACCTTCACTCTCATCCCCATTAGTATCAGAGCTACTACTACTTTCATTCGTCACACCCAACACTTGTAAACCATACTTTCTATACATCTTTTTATCCTTTACTGACATTTGTAGGGATTCATGTAACACCTACAAAATTTGTTTTTTATTTCAGGATATAAGATTTTCATATCATATGAGACTTACAAAATATTTATCCTAAGTCAAATTTCACTTATGTTCTACTTATAATAAAACATAAGTCAAATACCCATTAACGATCTACATAACAATAAGATGTTTCATTGATTTACATTCAACATTTCACATTTACAATCCTAACTCATAATTCACTTATGATAATTTATAATAAGTGAAATTTGACTTAGGATAACCATACCTTATCTCTCTTCAACCTGGACAACCTATTTTGTTTCAGGCACTTTAGAAGCCTCAAAAGATCCCACTTAACAAAACGCAGTGCAGCATCATCGATTAATGGTTCCATCAACATGGTGTGTTCCAAAAGCCAATACTACAAATTCAAATATTAACAATTAATCACTAAATTGTTAAACAACAATAAAACTAACGAAAAATGCCACAAATCAAACATACAAACACAATACCAGCAATACAAGAACACATCCACTGATCTTCAAGAGATTCCGTGAACCTTTTTCAATTAAAGAGATTAATTAGCAGAAGCCCACGAATACATATTCATTCTATCAATATCTTCAACATATTGAATGAACACCCACTTAAGAGTGTTAGCGAAAGTCGAAAAGAAAAGAGACATGATCAAATGAAGGCAAAGCAATTGCACAACATCTTCCACATCTTCATCAGTCTTTCCCTTCACTGCAGCTATACAAGCATATCTAACATCGCCTAATATAGGTCTTTTATCTCCCGAAAACCTCCTACCAACAAATCCATTGTCCGGTTTGTTGCTATAACTGGCTGACATTTGAATAGGCCCCGCTTGAATTCCAAAAATAAGCACAATATCTGTGTCAGTTATCTTCATCAATTTTGGACCTATTTGAAACTTCCCATCCTCTCTACTATATGATCTTAAAATCATCAAAGAAACTCATCATGGCTCTTGTCATAGATAACTTTTCCATCAATAAACTATTTGTAGAAGTTCTAGAACGAAGTTCGTTTCAAACCTTTATATGTTTGTCCCTAAGCTTCAAATCTCTGAAAAGCTTCGTCGGGCTAACCAATGTAGACTTATATTGATAATAAAAAGAACCGCTCTTAAGATCATCACATTTCTTCGGTTTATAGCTTTTAGTGAACTCAAACACCAATTTGCCCATCCTAAAACATAAATGTTTATTAACATCTCTTTCTAAAATCAAATCAAAGATCAACAATAGCACGGTGAATCGAAAAAAACATACAACAGAAATATCAAGTTAAATTTCTCTTACGACAAGTAGACCATCAATTTTCATCTACATAACAAATGACACAAAATTCTCTAAAATCATTCAAAATTATTCTACATTATTTAGGCTAAAAAGTGACAAATATCAAAGCTCAATACTAGCAATATGTATAGCACAAGGCATACACTGAAAACACAAAGTTAATTTTCTCTTATGAAAAGAAGACCATTAGTTTTCATCTACATAACAAATGACATAAAAATTCTCTAAAATTAACACATCAACCTAAACTAACAAACATCAAACTAAATTTCTTTTCTTATAACCAGACCATCATTTTTCTTCTACATATAAAATGAAATCGAAAATCTAGGGTTTTTCTTAACAATTCATACTTATTCTACAATATTTAGACTGAAAAATGACAAACATTAAAACTCAACAGTAGCAGAGCATACTTGTGAGCTAAAAACTCAAAACTCGAAAACATCAGAAAAATTTGTTGAAATCGTGGAAAATTAGGATACGATAGTACATACTTATGACCTCAACACTAAAACCAAAAACTTACTTTTGCAATTCGCCATTTTTGAGCAGACAAAAATACTGAAAAATCTTTCTAGCTTCTAGCTTCAGTAAACAATCAATAGCTGTTCTAGGGCTTTGATTTGTGACTTCGTTTAGGGTTTCGAAGTATTGAAGTCACATATTTTCCAATGCTTATAGCTTCTAGCTTCAGTAAATTCCATTTTTGCAAATGCTTCAAGCTTCTAGTTTCAATGAACGATTAGTAGTTGTTTTAGAGCTTCGATTAGGGTGTCGAAGGATTGAGTCAGACATTTTCCAAATGCTTTGAGCTCACATATTGCGCTTGTCTCCAAATGCAAGGATTCTCCAATTCTCCAAAATCGTATCACAAAAGAAGTTTGAGTTCATAGATGTCGTACTTCGAAATTAACCAATGCACGAAGGGTATTTAAGACTTTTGGACACACAAAACAAGCGCATGTCCTTAATGCCACTTTGTTTTGTTATTTGGACTAAGCTCCAATTTTTGATTAATTGATGACCCATTCCCCATCCCCCCCCCCCCCCCACCCAAAAGAAAAAAAACCATTGAATATAAAATTCAAAAAGAAAATTTGTGTAGTCATCATAGTTTTTCACGTACTAAACCGAATGCAACTCTGCTATACTGTCTGTCTCTGTCTCTGTCTCTCTCTCTCTCTCTCTCTCTCTCTCTCTCTCTAGGTGGAAACTCTATCTTTTTACTTTATAGCATAGTAAATACTTAATAATTTTGCATCCAAAGAGAGTGAAAAAATAGATTCTGAAAAAAAAATTATGATTAGAATTAATAACAAAAAAGAAATAAAATTATAATAATGTTAGAAAAGAAAAAGGTTCCATCTAAAATTGTGACTTTAGACTGAAGTTTAATTAGAAGCATAAAATGAATGCATTTTTGCTCATCTCAAAATTGCTCACTCTTTGCTCACACTTCCTCTCTTGCAGTGGAGTCTAATATTAAATTAGAATTAATTAATAGTGTAAAGTACTGGGTCCTATTGCATTAGCCAATATGAGAGTATAGTGAGCAAAAAGTTAGCAATTTTGAGAAGAGCAAAATTGCACTGACATAAAATTTCCATAGGATTCTACTATTGCCAAAGCAACAGTTTGTATAATCCAACATATTTATTAACATGCACAACACAACCTTAAATTTAACTGTAAAAGTAATTGAAAGTTACTATATGAGAAAGCCAAAATGGTGTAAGATTATATTTTGAAAATGAAACAAATAAATGTAATTGTAATGTGTTGAATTAGAGCATTTAACCCAAAATCAATTGACAATGGGTGTAGTACCCTTATGAATTTATATATTGAGTTGCTAGATTAAAAGTTCCCGATGTAGGACAATCTCAACACGCCCCCGCACGTGTGGCATGACTGAGAGCCAAACACGTGGATTACTGAGATAGGGTGACGTGGAGCACACGTGAAAAAATTAGGCCCAACAATAACCTACTCTGATACCATGTTGAATTAGAGCATCCAACCCAAAATCAATTGGCAATGGGCATATGGAGTAGCCCCTTGAACTTATATATTGAGTAGCTAGGTTATAAGTCCCCGATGTAAGACAATCTCAATATAATGAGTATTTATACATGTTGTGCTAGTGGTTGTAGTACCAAGAATCACTATATTACACTGTAAAAACATTTGAGATATCCCAAATCGAGTGTCATATCTAGCATTTATTCAATTGCAGTTGGCGACTTTGCAAAGGTGGATTCATGATACACGAATAAAGCTATAATTCATAAATTTGAATTCTAAATTTAATACTCAAATGCTTTGCTAATTATATAATATGCAATGATATGCGATACTACCGACCACTACCGCATCATTTGGGATGACTGTTAAAAAGTATTTAAATTTGAGAAATCATAATATTAATTTTCAATCAAATATTTCAGTTTTGACTTCCAATGTCTTAACCAAACAGTAGATTACGGATTACCATTTACACCTAATTCAATTAAACCACATGACATGCCATAAACAGTACATCCTTATGCCACTTGTCACCTTTCAATTTAATCAATATTGTCCACGTGTCCAAGGTGTCTCCTCCAAGTAAAAGAAAAACTTCCTCACCCCTTTCAGTGGAAAACCACCTTAAACCCTGAACCATCCACAAACACTCACACAAATCTCTGTAAATGCATATTTATATAAAATGTGTATATACATATTATCACGACTCACGTATTGCTCAGTGAAATATTATCTACTTTGGGCTTAAATCTGTACAGATTTGTTCTTGGATTACTATCCAAAAGACCTCTTACTATGGAGACTTGAAATCACACATATATAGCACATTACTCTTCCTTCCCCAGGCGATGTGGGACGAACTCCCCCTACAACACTCAACACCAGGGTCATTACATTTTGTCATGACTTAAGTCTCGCTCAGTAAGATATTGTCCGCTTTGGACCCAAACTCGCACAGATTTGTTCTTGGACGACTACCCAAAAGCCCTCTTACTAAGGAGATTTGAAACCACACATATATAGCACATTACCCTTCCTTTCCCAGGCGATGTAGGACGAACTCCCCCTACAGCACTCAGCACTCAGGGTCGTTACATTCCACCCCCCTTAGGGCCCAATGTCTCTGTTGGCACACTTCCGGCTGGGTCAGGCTCTGATATTATTCTGTCACGACCCAAGTCTTGCTCAGTAAGATATTGTCCGCTTTAGGCCCAAACCTGCACGGATTTGTTATTGGAGCACTACCCAAAAGGCCTCTTACTAGGGAGACTTGAAACTACACATATATATCACATTATCATTCATTTCCCAGAGGATGTGGGACAAACTCTCCCTACAACACTCATCACCAAAATCGATATATATATATATATTATATATATACAAAGATTCTCTAAAGAGGACCACCTCTTTTTATTAAAGAGAGGACCTCTGTTTTGACTGTTAGATTGTGTTTAAAAACTGTGAAATGACAAAACTGTCATTAATGAAAACACGATCCGACGGCCAAAATAGAGGTCCTCTCTTTAATAAAGAGAGGACGCCCTCTTTATAGCTTGACTGTATATATAATTATATATACACTAATACACTTTTTTTCTACATATAGACACACAGTTAAATCTAACCGCGTTTTCGGTGATGTTAAAAACCGACTGTAGCGAATTAGTCCATCTCCAATAAATCAGCGTAACCCAAATGCAAGCCAACCCCAAACAATCTACTCCACACGGACTCTCTCTCTCTCTCTCTCTTCTATATGCATGAGATTGAATTTCAGACAGATGACCGTAAAGAGGATGAATTACGGCACCCAAGGCCGGCCCTGAGATGCCAAAATTTGGCCAAGGCCCCAAGCGAACTTTCAAAGGGGCCTAAAAAATGAGGCCTCTATACTAAGTTTTATAGAAATTAGGAACAAATTAAAAGAAAATAGGCCTAAAAATGATAAATTTCATAGAAATTAGGAAAAAATTAGAAGAAAATAGGCCTAAAAATGATAAGTTTAATAGAAATTAGGAAGAAATTAGAAGAAAATAGGCCTAAAGATGATAAGTTTCATAAAAATTAGAAAGAAATTAGAAAAAAATATGCCCAAAAATGAGACCTAAATATGAGGCCCCATGCGACGGCTTTGCCGCTTTGCCCCAAGGCCGGCCCTGACGGCACCCAATTATTAGTAGCCACGTGAGAAAATGTGGGCTAACATTTTGAGAACACTTTATGGAATAGAATTAACTTGTGCTGGATAAATCTGTGCTTACCCGGAGAAGTTATTCGCTGAGGTTGTTGTCCCACATTATCACATTGACTTGTGTGTTGTCTAATCATGAATCACTAAAAATAGAAGGCACACGATAGATAAATAAGTAGGTCAACATACGTTGGTAATAGTTAGCTATGTCCTACAGTATAAGTAAGAAATTTATAAGTAAAAAATTATTCTGTGTTACACTCAGATTATGTCATCATATTTACATGGTGTGATACCTAATAATATGAATTCATATAACCCTTATTTAATTTTAGGTAAGCATATCAAATAATTGCTAACTATTACTAACGTATGTTGTCTTACGTATCAATTTATCGTGTGCCTTTTATTTTTAGTGATTCACATATCCCAAGTGATTGGACAACACACGTCAATGTGATAATATAGTATAATAGCCTCAGCGAATAACTTCTCCGGATAAGCACACATATGTATCCAACAAGTTAATTCTATTCCATAAAGTGTTCCCAAAATGCTATAGCCCATATTTTCTTACGTGACTACTAATAATTAGGTGCCATAAATCATCCCCTTTACGGTTCATCGGTCTGAAATTCAATCTCTTATCATTTACTATGTGGATGACTAATACATATAAAACATTTGTTATTGACGCAACCAAGATACCAAGGGAGCTATGAGGAATCCAGGATCTATCCTATAGGGTACCCTAAACTGGTCTTATTAGTTTCATTAATGTTGTGTTTGGCATGTAGGTCTTTATATTTTTGCGGTATATATATAAAGGCACAACGATCTGTGATACAATTCAGTGGTTTAAGATATATCATATATCTTAAGTCACAACGATTTGACACATTAGTAATTTTTTTGCTAAATTATTGTAATTTTTAAAAACTACTAGTATTGTCAAAGTCATAGTGACTATAAGTTCCAATTTATTACATAGCTATTTTGCTGACAATAACCACTACTGATAAGAGAATGGTGGCATGGCAGCTTTTGAAAACCACGTAACTTTTGAAAAAATAATCACTTTGTTGTTAAAAGTACTACTTTGTCAAATAAAACAATATTTTAATTAGCACCCAAGTACAATATTTTAGGACAAAATTTACTAAGGTTGGAGATGGAGATAGTTACGTTGGGTGACATATTAATCGTATATGTTAGAAAAGGGTAATGATTGGTGCGTATAAAGTGTGTACATAAAAATTGAGGAATTAATTTCAATAGGTCTAATGTATGCAGGCACGAACTCCACCAAAATGAAAGCCTCTTATTCAACAACCCCTTTTGAAAAGGCAAAAAAAAAAAAAAAAAAACCCATTGAACACAAAATTCAAAAAGAAAATTTTTGTAGTCATCATAGTTTTTCACTTACTAAACCAAATACAACTCTACTATACTCTCTCTCTCCTAGGTGGAAACTCTATCTTTTTACTTGAAAGTATTAATAAACATTGGAGTTTAGAAACTTAATTAATAATTTTGCATCCAAAGAGAGTCATGAAAAAAAAATAGATTCTATAATAAAAAATTATGATTAGAATAACAAAAAAGAAATAAAATAATAATATGGTAATACTTGGGATACACCCAAAGACACAACGTTTTGGACACCACTGTGGGGTCCAATAATATCACATGAGAGATATAGACACATCTTTTGGGTTGTGTCCCAAAAATTGTGTCTTTGAGTGTGTCCCAATCTTTACTCATAATAATAATGTAGGAAAAGAAAAGGATCCGTCTAATATTGTGACTTTAGGTCTTACGTTTTCTCGAATCCGAGATGGCCATTACTTGCTACTGAAGTTTAATTAGAATTATAAAATGAATACATTTTTGCTCACTCCAAAATTACTCACTCTTTGCTTATCCTCTTATCTCATTTAGCTAATGCAGTAGTGCCTCTTATTAAACGAGAATTAATTAATAGTACTACAAGTTACTGGGCTCCACTGCATTAGCTAATGGGAGAGGAGGGTAAGCAAAAGGTTAATAATTTTGGGGTGAACAAACTACACTCACATAAAATTTTTATATGGTGCTACTAGTACCAAAGCAACAGTTTATATATTACCAACTCATGATTTATTTACATGCACAACAAAATCTTAAACTTAACTGTAATTGAAAGTTACTATCTGAGAAAGTCAAAATGGTATAAGAATATATTTTGAAAATGAAACAAATAAATGTAATTGTAATGAGTATTTGGGGAATCGTTGGGTTATAATCTAGTCATAAGATTCCTAAAAATCTGGAGATGTATTTATTGTTAAATTCTCATTCAACGATTAAAACATACCTTCTCATATAAGAGGTGCTCACTATAGACTTACCCGAATATTTATACATGTTGTGTTAGTGGCCGGTTGCATTACTAAGAATCACAATATTACCACTGTATGCAAAACATTTGAGATATCCCAAGTGGTGTATCATAGCATTTATTCAATAGCGGTTGGCGAGTTTGCAAAGGTGCATTGAAACACGAATAAAGTTATTATTCATAAATATAAATTTTAAATTTAATGTTAAAATGTTTTACTAATTGTATA
The DNA here is from genome assembly GCA_033977485.1 of Hydrangea macrophylla. Classification (NCBI taxonomy): domain Eukaryota; kingdom Viridiplantae; phylum Streptophyta; class Magnoliopsida; order Cornales; family Hydrangeaceae; genus Hydrangea; species Hydrangea macrophylla. The sequence continues at coordinate 29,904,547 of CM066999.1, forward strand.
ATGTGCAGATGTGTTGTACTATAGACCACTATCCCATCATTTTGGTCGACTGTTAAAGTATTTAAATTTGAGAAATCAGAACATTAATTTTCAGTCAAATTCAGTTTTGACCTCCAAACTATGTCTTACGAGTTACGGCATCCAAACAGTTGATTACCATCCACACCAAATTCAATTAAACCCACATGGCAGTACATCCTTATGCCACGTGTCACCATTCAATTCAATCAATACTATCCACGTGTCCAATGGGTCTTCTCCCAAGTAAAAGAAAAAACTTTCTAGAAATCTGATTTTTTTTTTTTTTTTTGTTACTAAAAATTCTAGAAATCAGATAGTAGGAATTGGCCCACCTCTCTCATCCATTCCTCAAACCTTTCACAGTGGAAAACCAACCTTAAACCTTAAACCATCCACAAACACTCACACAAATCTCTATATATGCATATGTATGTAAAAAAACATGTATACATATATATATATATATTATACACCTTTTTTCTACCAAAAATATTAGACACAATATATTCCATAACACATTCCATAACAAGTATTTAAATGTATTGTAACCTGTGCTGTTTGAATTTTTCACACTTTTCTAGATACTACTTACACAACACATGGTACATGCATTTAAAGTCATGTTGTGGAATATGTTGTGAAATGTGTTGTGTGCCTAACATTGTTATTTTTCTACATATGGAAATACAGTTAAATCTAACGGCGTTTTCGGTGGTGTAAAAATGGACTGTAGCCAACTCTAATAAACCAGCTTAACCAAATGCAAGCCAACCCCAAACAAACTTCACCTCTCTCTCTCTCTCTCTCTCTCTCTCTCTCTCTCTCTCTCTCTCTCTCTCGCTCTCGCTCTTCTATATATATATATAAATGCATCAACACTCTTCCCTCTCCAGAGCGGCTCACTCACCTAGTCACCTGCTGAAGGAAACACAGGTTTAAAATTATTTTTAATCGCGCGGTGGAACGGTTGAGTTTCAAAAACTTATCTAGCAGCCCAAGATCTACTACTCGTCAATTCCATAGATGCGTGTACTAAAGAGGGAGAAGAATTACATCTCAGGTCTTGAACCCAATTCTGATTTTCTTTCTCCTTGATGGTGCAGCAGCCTCCACTAGGTTGTCTTCACCCTTATGATTCCTGCGGATGCTTCCCGGAAAGACTAAAGATGGTGGGGTAATAAGAAGGATGGAGAAGGTTTGGGAGCTCTTAAAATAGTTTCTGCAGCTTCTGGCGTATTAAAACGACGAACTCTTTTTTCTGGACGCAACTGCCCTATTTATAGATTCCCAGAACCGACCTAACGTTCAAGCGATCAAAGTAGTTTCGATCGATCGAACAGCATTCGAGCGATCGAACCTGCCAAGACTTCAATCGATCGAGACAAGTTCAATCGCTTGAACCTGTCTTGACATCAGCCCTATATGCCTTTCCAAGTATCCTAACAGAGCTAAGAGTGGGACCTCCTAGGCTCTTTATTGTTGGCTCAGATCAGTAGTTAATTACCATGATCAAACTCTTTGATCAGCAAACTAACTATCTGATCAGTTAACGTTTACTCCACTACAAAACGATAACTGAACTCCAACGCAAAAGAACATATCCGAAGCGATAACTAGACTTGTATGGTGTACTATTTTCCCTCTACATTCATCATTCGTAATCATATTCAGGTAGTCGGATAACTGTTACTGTCAACCTGAATCATGATTACTTCTTATATTCCTTGAGTCCCATTCACCTCTCATGATTACCAAACATGTTGATAACTATCAACAAGACTGTAGTTCTCAGTAATCAACTTGGTGACATTCTCAAGGGAATGCTTTCTCTATATCAGAGGGTAGATTCTATCTTGACAATATATGTTCACAACCCTGTGAACATGACATACCAAAGATACCCAGGTGTTGATCTCTTATAGACCTCACTGATTGGTAAGTCAAAGCAGTCATATCCACAGTCTATGTTCATATTCGTCTCAAGATTGAGAACACATACCTTATACAATTTATGAGTTCCTATCGACTGTTGACAGTCTTGAGTGTCAATAGGAAAGCTTTGGTTCGTCAATGCACTATAAGCACCAACATATTAACTAAGAGATACACTCTAGTGATTGAGATTCTTCACTCCATCCAATGGCAGTTAATCATGCAATAGTGTAAACCTGATGAGATATCCAGTCTCATCATCTACTGTGACAAATTTTAAGTGTCAAAGAATAGTAATATGTATCTCACTTGTATGTATCACATACACACATGAATTACTTACTATAATACTTAAGGATTAACAATCATCTCATGAAAGAAACATACATAATAAAATGTAAAGCCGATATCCATATATTAAAATGTCAATGTCTTACACATAAAGTAATGGTTTGAGGGTACAAACCCAACAAACTCCCACTTGCAATCACAACCATACAGGATTACATCTGAGACCTAAACTGTCTAGATGACGATCAAAGACCTTCTGTGGCAATGCCTTTGTAAACGGATCAGCAAGATTGTCAACGGTGGTAATCTTGGTGACAGTCACATCTCCACGTTGAACAATATCTCGAATAAGATGATATTTCTGCTCTACGTGCTTTCCCTTTCTATGGTTCCTTGGCTCCTTGGACTACGCCAATGCCCCACTATTATCACAATAAAGCGTAATAGGAGACAGCGGCACTGGTACCACCATAAGGAACTTCTTGAACCAAACAACTTCCTTTACGGCTTCACAAGCAACCACATACTCTGCTTCTGTAGTTGAGTCTGCATTGCATTTCTGCTTAATGCTCCTCCAACTAACAGCACCACCTCCCAAGGTAAAGAGATGTCCGGACGTCGACTTCCTAGAATCTTTATCTGACATAAAGTCCGAGTCAGCATATCCCACTGGAATTAACTCACTACCACGGTACATAAGCATGTAATCTTTAGTCCTTCTCAAGTACTTAAGAATGTGCTTAACGGCTGTCTAGTGCTCTGGACCTGGATTTGATGATACCAGCTGACAATACCTACGGTAAAGCAGAAATTTGGTCTAGTGCACAACATCGCATACATAAGACTTCCCACTGTTGAAGCATAGGGAATTCCTGCCATACGATTCATCTCCTCCTGTGTCTTAGGACACTAGTTCTTGGAGAACGCTAGACCATGCCTGAAAGATAATAAACCTTTCTTCGAATTGTCTATAGAAAACCTAGTTAGCACTTTCTCGATATAAACCAGCTTGAGATAATCCCATTATCTTTCGCTTACGAACCCAAAAGAGCTTTATCCCAAGAATATAGCTTGCCTCTCATAGATCCTTCATATCTAAAGTACTAGCTAGCCAAACCTTAATCGTTGACAATGCTGCTACATCATTCCCAATGAGTAGAATGTCATCAATGTAAAGAATAAGAAAAGCTACCACTTTCCCTTCACACTTCTTGTATACATAAGGCTCATCCAGATTATGTATGAAACCAAATGACTTGACTGCTTGGTCAAATCGGATGTTTTAACTCCTGGATGCCTGCTTAAGCCCGTAAATGGACTTTTATAACTTGCATACCAAGTTACCTTTTCGGCCAGCTATGAACCCTTCTGGTTGCTGCATATAGATGTCCTCCTCAAGATTGCCATTCAAGAATGCAGTCTTGACTTCCAACTGCCAGATCTCATAATCTAGGCATGCAGTAATGGATAAGAGTAAACTGATGGACTTGAGCATGGCTACCGGCGAGAAGGTTTCCTCATAGTCAATTCCATTTTTCTGATTAGAACCTTTCGCTACAAGCCTAGCCTTAAAGGTTTCAACCTTTCCATCAGATCCTCTTTTCCTCTTGTAGATCCACTTACAACCAATGGGTTTAATATTGACTGGAAGCTCTATAAGATCCCATACCTGATTAGAATCCATAGACTCCAGTTCAGCCTTCATAGCTTTAACCCAATGAGGTGTGTCTACATCAGCCATTGCCTTTTCATATGTGGTAGGATCAGATTCAAGTTCTATGGAGACAGCTTCAAAAACTTCTCCTAAGAACATATATCTATTAGGCTGGCTGATAAGCCTCCCACTACGATGAGGTACTGGTGCAGAAATGGGTGAAGAAGTGGTATTTTCTTAATTTACATCGTTATCAACTGTGGGTTGAACTGAGGGCTTTTGTTCTATCTCTCTTAGATCTATCCTCCCCTTAGGTTTATGGTTCATGATATAATCATCCTCCAAGAAAATAGTATTTGTACTGATAAACACTTTCTGTTCTCTTGGATCATAAAAATACCATCCATAAGTACCCTTTGGATGCCCTACAAAATAACATACTTCCGATCTAGAATCAAACTTTCTCATCTTTCTTTTCAGCACATGTGTCGGACACCCCCATATCCGAAGATGTTGCAAAGAAGGCTTACGCCCAATCCACATCTCTTGTGGTGTCCTGGGAACATATTTGCTTGGTACTAGATTTAGTATGTACACAGCAGTTTCCAAAGCATAACCCCAAAGGAATAATGGTAACTCAAAATAACTCATCATCGACCTAGTCATGTCTAAAAGAGTCTGATTCCTTCTCTCCGCTACACCGTTCTGCTGAGGTATACCAGATGCAGTCAATTATGACAATCCCATTCTGTACGAGGTGATCAATAAACTCATTAGAGAGATACTTGTCACCTCGATCAAATCGAATGGCCTTGATATGTCTTTCTAATTGCTTCTCCACTTCAGCTCTAAATTCTTTGAACTTTTCAAAGGCTTCAAATTTGTGCTGCATTAGGTTCACATATCCATACCTTGAGTGGTCATCAGTAAATATAATGAAATACTCATAACCACCCCTTGCTCTAATATTTATTGGTCCACACACATCAGTATGAACTAATTCCAAAAATGCATTGGTCCTATTTCCCTTTGTTGGAAAAAGGGCCTTTTGGTCATCTTGTCCTCTAAACAAGACTCGCAGACTTGCATTGGTTCGAGAACCAAATCACCTAAGACCCCTTCTTTAACTAGTCTGCGAATCCTATTTAGATTGATATGGCCAAGCCTCATATGTCAAAGCCTTGTTGGATTAGTGGAAGGTTCCTTTCTTTTAGATGGTACAATTACCACTAAGTTATTATGTTCCATACAAGAGTCTTTAGAAACATTGGGAGTAATCACATACAAGCCATTAGTTTTAACACCAAAACATACAAGAGAACAATTTCTTTTCCAAAATGAAAAGAATAACCATTATTTGATAAATTTGAAACTGAATTAAATTACGTCTCATTAACGGGACGTAAAGTACATTTGATAAAACTATTGTCTTATTGTCAAAAAACTCTAAAACTACCACTCCTATAGCAACCGCGGAAACGGTTGCGCTAGAACCCAGTGTCAGCACGATCTCCCCATCACTGCATTTTCTGGTTGATTTGAACCCCTGCAATGAATTACGGATATGGTTAGCCGCACCATAATCAATGTACCAAGTGTTTGAAGTATCCGTAATAAAACTTATTTCAATCACATGTGATTTAATCATACCTTGAACTCTTGTAGCTTAGAATTCTGGACAGTTTCTCTTCTAGTGGCTCTTCTCGCCGCTTTAGAAACACTTTCCTTTGCTTTAGCCACCCACCTTCCCTTTACCCTTACCTTTTCCCTTAGATTTTGCAATCTTAAGGACCTGTCTAACACTTAGACCACTAATGCCAACCTTCTTCCTCCCTTTCTTTCCTTTCGACGTAGATCGGGAAGAGTAAGAGCTTTTCTTAATGTTCAAAACGTTGACCCCAGGCTTGATCACCCCTTCTGCTACCAAAAGAGAACTTATCAATTCGTTCATCGAAAAATTCATTTGATTCATGTTATAGTTAAGTTTAAATTGAGGGAATGAAGGCGACAACGAGTTGAGGATCATATCAACTTGGGTCTGTGCATCAATGTTGGCTCCCAAGGTCTCCAGTTCGTTTAAATAACTAATCATTTTTAAAACATCCTCTTTCACTGGAGTCCCTTCCAACATCTTTGCACTCATTATCTTCTGCTGGCTAGCTGTTTGGTAGGCCTGCCATGCTCCCTAAACATCTTTTTTAGGGATGTGATAATGTCACTGGCAGAATCGTTCGATTGGAATTGGTGTTGCAACACACCTGCCATTGAGGCCAGAATACAGCAACGGGCCATTACCCATTTATCAAACTCGCGTCTGAAAGCTATCGAAGCATTTGCTGCGGGTTCTTCGAGGCATGGGGTGATGAGGACATAAATGTAATCCTCCGTAGTTAATACGATGTCAATGTTTCGTTTCCATTCTGTGTAGTTATTTCCAGTTAACTTGTTTTGAGTGAGTATGGTGGCAAGTGGACTAAATGTAGATATAGACATTATGATTTACTGTAAAAATCAAAGGACAAAATAAATATGGATATCAACTTTTTGGCAGTTTGAAATAAAAGAATGTTCGTAGCCCCCGATTAAAACTCTTATTTTAAAACAAAGTCGCCAGAATATCGAAATGAAAGAAAAAAGCCTCTGTGTGGCGGTCAATACTCGATCTTTCGATTAATCATGACTTGTCCACTATGCAACTCTTGAAAAATAAGTTATGACTTCCGAACCTCTCTGATTAGAACCTTTCGCTACAAGCCTAGTCTTAGAGGTCTCAACCTTTTCATAAGACCCTCTTTTCCTCTTGTAGATCCACTTATAGCCAATGAGTTTAATATTGGCTGGAAGCTCTATAAGATCCCATACCTGATTAGAATCCATAGATTCCAGTTCAGCCTTCATAGCTTTAGCCCAATGAGCTGTGTCTACATCAGCTATTACCTCTTCATATGTGGTAGGATTAGATTCAAATTCTATGGAGACAGCTTCAAAAACTTCTCCTAAAAACATGTATCTAATAGGCTGGCTGATGTCCTTCCACTATGATGAGGTGCTAGTGCAGAAATGGGTAAAGAAGTGGTATTTTCTTAATTTACATTGTTATCAACTGCGGGTTGAATTGAGGGCTCTTCTTCTATCTCTCTTAGATTTATCCTTCCCTTAGGTTTATGCTTCATGATATACTCATCCTCTAAGAAAATAGTATTTGTACTAACAAACACTTTTTATTCTCTTGGATCATAAAAATACCATCCATAAGTACCCTTTGGATGCTCTACAAAATAACATACTGCCGATCTAGAATCTAACTTGCTCATCTTTCTTTTTAGCACATGTGTCGGACACCCCCATATCCGAAGATGTTGCAAAGAAGGCTTACGCCCAATCCACATCTCTTGTGGTATCCTGGGAACAGATTTGCTTGGTACTAGATTTAGTATGTACGCAGCGGTTTCCAAAGCATAACCCCAAAGGAATAATGACAACTCAAAATAACTCATCATCGACTTAGTCATGTCTAAAAGAGTCTGATTTCTTCTCTCTGCTACACCGTTCTGCTGAGGTGTACCAGATGCAGTTAATTGTGACAATCCCATTCTGTACGAGGTGATCAATAAACTTATTGGAGAGGTACTCGCCACCTCGAACAGATCGAATGGCCTTGATATGTGTTCCCAATTGCTTCTCCACTTCAGCCCTAAACTCTTTAAACTTTTTAAAGGCTTCAAACTTGTGCTGCATTAGTTACACATATCCATACCTAAAGTGGTCATCAGTTAATGTGATGAAATACTCATAACCACCGCTTGCTCTAATATTTATTAGTCCACACACATCAGTATGAACTAATTCCAACAACGCATTAGTCCTATTGCCCTTTGCTGGAAAGGATCTTTTGGTCATCTTACCCTCTAAACAAGACTCGCAGACTTGCATTGGTTCGAGAACCAAATCGCTTAAGATCCCTTCTTTGACTAGTTTGCGAATCCTATTTAGATTGATATAGCCCAGCCTCATATGCCAAAGCCTTGTTAGATTAGTGGAAGGTTCCTTTCTTTTAGACGGTACAGTTACCATTGAGTTATTAAGTTCCATACAAGAGTCTTTAGAAATATTAGGAGTAATCACATACAAGCCATTAGATTTAACACCAGAACATATAAAAGAACTATTTCTTTTAATGACAACTTCTGTTCCAAAATGAAAAGAATAATCATTATTCGATAAATTTGAAACTGAAATTAAATTACGTCTCATTAAAGGGATGTAAAGTACATATGATAAAACTATTGTCTTATTGTCCAAAAACTCTAAAACTACTACTCCTATAGCAACTGCAGAAACGGTTGAGCTAGAACCCAGAGTCAGCACGATCTCCCCATCACTACAATTCTTGGTTGATCTGAACCCCTACAACGAATTACATATATGGTTAGTCGCACTAGAATCAATGCACCAAGTGTTAAAAATATCCATTATAAAACTTAATTTAATTACATGTGATTCAATCATACCTTGAACTCTTGTAGCTAAGAATTCTGGACAGTTCCTCTTCCAGTGGCCTTTCTCACCGCATTGGAAACACTTTCCTTTGCCTTGGCCATCCACCTTCCTTTTGCCCTTACCTTTTTCCTTAGATTTTGCAATCTTAGGGACCAGTCCAACACTTGGACCACCAGTGCCAGCCTTCTTCTTCCCTTTCTTGCCTTTCGGTGTACATCGGGAGGAAGAAGATCTTTTCTCAACATTTAAAACGTTGCCTCCAGGTTTCATCACCTCTTCCGCTGCCAGTAAATAACTCATTCATTCGCTCATTGAAAAATCCATTTTATTCATATTATAGTTTAGTTTAAATTGAGCGAATGACAGTGACAGCGTATTGAGGATCATATAAACTTTTCTCTGTGCATCAATGTTGGAACCTAGGGTCTCCAGCTCGTTCAAATAACCAATAATTTTTAAAACATGTTCTTTGGCTGGGGTCCCTTCTGACATCTTAGCACTCATTATCTTCTGCATGGCTACCTGTCGGGCAGGCCTACCATGCTCTCCAAACATCTTTTTTAGAGATTCGATAATGTAACTGGCAGAATTGTTTGACTGGAATTGGTGTTGCAACACACCAGCTATTGAGGCCAGAATGTAGCAACGGGCCATTCCATTCGACTTCTTCGATTCATCGAACTCGCGTCAGGCAGCTGTTGAAGCATTTACCGTGGGCTCTTCGGGCCATGGGATGATGAGGACATATATGTGAACCTCTGTAGTTAAAATGATGTCAAGGTTTCATTTCCATTCTGTGTAGTTATTTCCAGTTAACTTGTTTTGAGTGAGTATGGTGGCAAGTGGACTAAATGTAGATCTAGACATTATGATTTACTGTAAAAATCAAAAGACAAAATGAAAATAGATATCAGATTTTGACAGTTTGAAATAAAAGAATCCTTAAAACTCTTATTTTAAAACAAAGTCGCTGGAATATCGAAATGAAAGAAAAAAGCCTCTATGTGGCTGTCAATACTCGATCTTTCGATTAATCATGACTTGTCCACTATGCAACTCTTGAAAAATAAGTTATGACTTCCGAACCTATTTGATCTCTAAGTTTCTTAATAATGCCCCATGTGGGATCCTTTATCCATAGCTTAGCTAGTGTATACCATTAATTAGGATCCAATCACAACTGCCTCAAGTAGTGCCTCCGTGTGGTGGTCACCCTCTAACACGTCTGATTGATCCTATCCATAGCAAGTTCACATCTAGTAACCAATGAGTAGTGTACCTTCCGTATAGAATGATCACCCCTGACGAGGTGACACAGAATGCACTACCCATCTTCTAGTGAACCGTTAATGGAAGATTGTAGGTGTTATAAATAAGACTCTCTCCCACTAGATTTAATAAATTCAGGGTTTTGCTTTTTAGAAAAAAAAAATTGCTTCTACACATTAACCATAACCATCCAATGTTTACTAATGTGTTGAAAACGGTTTTTGAATTTTATTTTAGAAAACTTGTTTTACGTGCATACAAATAGTGACAATATAATTAAATGCCAATTACAAACCAATCACATAAAATAAAAAACTAAAATGAAATCAAAGCATCCAAACAATGTGTAACAACCTACATTTCATTTCATTATTAATTTTAGCATGTCCATATTTAATTTGCATTTCCATATTTAATTTGTGTTTACTGCTTTTATTTAATTACAATTCTCACGTTCTAAATTTTATTCCTTGATTTGTTTCAAGTTAAAATTCTTAATTGGGGTCAAACCATAATTTTCATAAATATAGAAAATTCTTTCTATAGATTTGAAAACTGTATTTATACTTTTTGTTCAACTAGGAATTTAATTCCTACGCTATCATGATTTTCTGTATTTTTTTTTCACATATTGTAAAATACCAGTTTTTGTTTTAAACTGCGTTTATACTGCGTCTTAGGTATGGGAGCACGTGAGCTCAACCACACCGTGTGATTCTTGTGAGTTGCTTGGGCTCCAAAACTTTTTAGCAGTATAAATATATGTATATAGCTCTCAATCTCTCACAGTCTCTAAAACTCTCTCAATTTCTCTCTTACTCTCTCTAATCTCTCATGCTTTTAAGGACACACACACACACAATTATAGATTCATATTTATAGATACATATACATAGTTATATATATACTGTTATATATATCAAGATCAAGAGAGAGGAAGCTTCAAATCCTCCATAGCCAAAGTTTGAAATTGGATTTCTTAAATTGGTTGTCTTTATCAACAATCTCTACACTCTTAATCTCTGTGAGTATTTTAAACTCACTCTTAAATGTAATTCATGCTTAGTTACTACTTGGGTGTATGTAATTGTTAATCTCCATTGTTGATTTTACGTTTGGACCTCCATAGTTTTGAAATCAAGATTTTCAAACTTAACCAAAATACGTTTTTATAGATAATAATGAAAGATTATGGTATATATAGACTATGCCTAAAGTATTGAAGCTTAATTTGTTCATATGAAAAAGTATATTAGAAATTTATTTTTGTTAACTTTTAGTTTTTCACAAAAGTCTAGAGTTTTAGATTGATTCATGTTAAATTGATTATGGAATCATAATCCTTGTGAAAAACCGAAGAAAATCATATATTATAAGGCCTAGTAACTTACAGAATTGAAAATGGGTCAATTTAGACCCTTAAAACTGAAACAGAGCAGTTTCACGAAGAAGATGAAGACTCTGCAAAAACTCGCGCGTGCAATCGCGCGAGCGGTCCGCGCGCGCGAGCAGTGCAATTTCAGGCATACAGAAAAGATTTTTATTAGAAAAATGAAAATTAGGTAGATCGCGCAAGCGAATGGCGCGAGCGGCCCGCGCACGCGATCTTCCTGTACTCTGGCAGAAAGAAAAGTTTTAACAATGAAAAGGAAAATTGGGCATATCGCGCCAGCGGCCCGCGCGAGCGAGAGTCGCGCAAGCGGCCCGCGCGCGCGCGACTTCTGGCAGTTTCTAGTTCTTGCTTGTTTGGGTTAAGGAACTGTTTGGGTGGTATTTTATGAACTGTTAAAGCTCTGTTTGGGAATTTATTAAATCAGAATCTTAATTGGTTATGTTTGAACGATTAAAACGTTGTATTGTGACTTATTAATCCCCGTACGCACGTCGTTTATATAATTCAGTAATTTGCCTCATGTTTTAAAGTTTTATGACATACATGTGGAGTCAATTGTACATGCATGGTGAGTGTGAATGTTGGTCAGTATGGAAAAGAGTAATGGTCAATGTGGTATAGTGAGTGCGGTTGAGATTGGAATGTGGACACTCCCTGGTAAGTGAGTACCAAAGTGTGTTGTGATTGAGATTGCAGCGAGGGTGTCTTTGAAATGCGACGGTGGCAAAACTGGACACTCCTTGACGACCATGCTAGCTTCAAAGTGTGTGAAGCCGAACTTGGACATTCCCTGGCACCCATAGAAGTGCTAAAGTGTGGCCTACGGACACTCCCTGATACCCGAGTCTGGATACTGCGTGAAGGTTCCTCCGGTATTTGCATGGCGGCTTAGGTAGTCAAAGTGTGAGGCAATGGACACTCCCTGGTACCCCGGACCAAAGTGTGAGGCAAACTGGACATTCCCTGGCACCCCTGTGCTAAAGTGTGGCTATCTTAGCGTTTCAAAGATACCGGTGTGTGTTGTTGGGTTGTTGGGTTTTGTCGAGGGAAAAGAGTCAGTAAGATGAGATGGTGCATTGTTCTCATACACGGTCACATATATGTGAATTACATCTTTTAAATAATATTGTGCTTGTTTCCTTAATATGACCTCTTTGCTTTAATGTAAACTTGTTGGATTTAATGAGAATTGAAAAAATGGTAAATGGGTATGTGTTACATTCAAAGTTATGTTTTTAATACTCACCAGCTTCTTGAAGCTGACGTCGTTGATGCGTCCTGGACATTCATCTTCAGGCTTTTCAGGTTATGATATTGCTGGACCGTATGACTATGCAAACTGAGAATCCCTGCTGAAAAGAGAATTTACTTTTATATGTTTTAAGTTATAAATTTGGGTTGTAATAAGGATGACTGTAATAGACATTAAGTTATTGTTTTGTTTTAAGGCGGTTTGTGCCTTTAGAGACCCCGTACTGTAATATGTAATAAGTTAGAATAATTTTGATCGGGAGAGAACGGATCCTATTTATACGCCTTAATTCACGTTTGTTAGTACTTTTTTAATCCTGTTTTTGTATATTTTTACTTCGGTTTCTATTTTTTGATAGGATTTGGAAGAAATCAAGTATACCAGGCTAAACAGGGTGAAAAAGCAAGCAAAAAGAAGCTGAAACAACCACATCGCGCGATCGAAAATCCCGAAATCGCTCGCGCGATCCGCTTGCGCGAGGTTCCCATATCGTGCTCGCGCGGCCCGCGCGCGCGACCTTTGTAAAAATGGAACTTGCGTATTTCAGTATACTAATGATTCCTATGCAAACGAAATTGCCTAATTGCGTCCAGATTGTAAAATATAGCAGTTTTAGTGCGTTTCGGGTTAGGAAAGCTTCCAAAACTTGCCTAAAATCTATATATAATATATTTTACTTCAATTTAAGGGTTGGCAAATATTATACACACAATATACAACCATACTTTCAGCCATTGAAGAGGGAAAAGTAAGGAGAAGAAGAAGAAGACCAAGGATTTCCATGGCCTCCTCCATCAACCTCTTGACATCTACCGCTCCCATGGCAGCTTAAACCTAGATCTAGGGTTTCAATGAAACCCTAGCCAAGTAATAGGGTGTATTTTATGTTTTTATTTTAGTTTTATTATGTTTGGATGACCGTTACATGTTTAGAGGATTGTTATAAATAAATCGTGATTCTATTGATTAAATCATTACTTTCAAAGTTTATTCTTGTCTTAGATCTATTTTGACTGTGATGTGCTCAATGATCTATGCTTGTTGTGCTTGTTTAGATTATTTACATGTAATGGTGCTTAAAGTGAATTGTGCTATCAAGTATCCGAATAGTCCATGCCTAGATTAGACGGATTATACCACAACCCTAGTTTAGTGTGGGATAATTCGTGCTAACCGAAGATGGATTATGTTGGTGCTTGAATCATAATTATTTTCTTGATGGAGGAATTGGGCTTGTAGCTACAATTTCCCATTATCATCCAACTTAATAAGCTAATTGAATACATAAATACCCTTATTATGAAGCTAGTGGTGGATTTGCAATCCTAGGTTCCCTTTAAATATCTTTAAAACAACTTTAATTACTTTCATAGTTTAGATTTATTTTATTGTTCTTAGTTTAATTAAATTAAAAATCAAAATCCGTTTTCATAATGTGGACACCGGACTTCCACCGCTTCGTTATGTTTTTGAAACTCGTTTGATTTTGAATCAAGGAAAGAGAAAAGGTCTGTTGAAAACAGATACAGAATCGCCACTTGATCTTTAGGGAACCAAGAAACCCAAATTTGACTCACCCAAATGGATAAAGGGCACCGGTCCTTCATAACCAAAGAACTTGGCTCGGGGTTTTGGTACGAGAGAGGAAGGAGCCTTTGTCGCGACTAAAACACCCTCAACTCGCCCCGTCTCTCGACGGGCCTCAATTAGCATCCAAATAATCATCTTATACTATGTATGGTTCGGCAATTAATACTATGATAGTATATTACATTACATAAGAAACTTGAAAATGGAAGATCTAAAAATATCATTCATAAGATCTAAGTCAAATATCATACAATATAAAGTGAAAGATCACACAAATAAACCTAGAAAAAAATCGTCTATTCATATATCAAATAATCAAGACTTCCTAATCTAGAGGGGGACATGAATTGTTCTTGAAACAAATAAACAAAGAAATCAAAATATGCTTAGCAAGCTAGTATGATGCATGTTAATCTTTGAGAAAAGAAGATCCCTCAATCCCCGGGATGGATGAGAAAGGATGATTAGATCAAGGGGAAGCATGAACGTGTGATCGTGATCATTCCTTATAATCTTCTTAGATTAAGAGTTACAAAAACCCCAAATCTTGCATGAATGCAATGTATGTATCTAAAATGTGCAAAGGTTGTAGTGTGTTTTGGGTACATGGATTTCTAAAATGACTTAGAAGTCTAAAATGTGTATGAATGAATGAATGAAATCATCATGGGATATGTACAAATGTAGTATGAAGTATTTCCTAGGATATGAACTAATTTGGAATACATATGAGCATCAAATCAAAGAATGGAAGTTAAAATGTGCTTGCTATGAATAGTGGACAGAAAAGTAACATGATCTTGCAAAAATGGAAAAGAGGGGTTAGGAATGCTTTCAATGCATGATTTTTTATGGAGATGTTCCTTATTATGTCTAGAATACAACCAAAAAAGCTAATCTTTAATAACTATCACAGATTGAGAGAAATCATATAAACAACAGAGGTCACTCAGAAACAGAGTCCGTACTGTCGACTGAAATGTTGAAAAATCTTAGAAAATGAAAACGAATGATCTAGGGACCTATTTTATACAGAGAGCTCCCTAAGACATTGAAGTTTAAGGGAAAAATAAGTTGGGACCACCCCTTGTGGAAAATATTTCTGAAAAAGAAGTTGGAAGTTAGCCAAGCTGCTGTGACAGCAGAGGCAGAATGTTTTGAAGGAATGTTTGGGTCCAAATGGACCATCTTCAAGTACTTCCAAGTCAAACCAAAAATCATGGGTGTTCTTCAATGAGTTAGGAAGACTTTCCAAGTGGCCTTGCATCTATATGTTGAGTATTGACTTCTAGAGAAATCTTTGAACTCAGCTCACTCACTATTTTAACTCACTGTTTTGAAGATTTTTGGGAAAATAAGATTTTCTTTCTTGAAATCAAAATGAGAGGGATTGAGGGGGGTTTTGAAATAGAGGTTTTGAAAGTGCATTTTTAATACTCAATAAAGATTATAACCACTCAAAATGTCAACATTCAACTCATCATCAAGAACCTCCAAGATTGTTGAAGAAACTTATTTTTATTTGAGCATAACTTCAATGCACTTCAAGGATACCTTGGAGGTATTGAAGTTATCCTTGAAGTGTATTGAAGTTATGATCATCATCTATCAAACATGTTTTTGAGGTCAAGAGCTACTATCCATAAGGATTCACTCACCCCAAACTTCATGTCATCACTTAGATGATGATGAACTAGTAAGTAAATAAAGAAAAATAAAAAATAAATGAGATAAGAAGAGATAAACAATAAATAAACAAGCAAGTAGATGATGATCAATAGATGATATTCATGAAGCATGAGACTTGTAGATTGGTGTTTCACTCATATGTAATGACACTAGACATGGAAGAAGCTTCCACTCTCTTGAATGCTCACTAAAATGGTGGTTGGGAGTATTGAATGTTGAAATAAATGGGAGTAATGTAGTAAAAACAAAGTTTAGAACTCACTTTTGTCTTGAAAATCCAAGAAGAAAGCTTCTTTTCTCTCTATTCTAACCTTATCTCTACAACTTTCTCTCCCAAGCTTTCTCTAAACTTCTATTTGACCCCCCCAAAATGAAGAGTAATGGAGTGTTTATATAGGCCAACTTGGGGTGGTTTTGGGATTTAGAAAGTATTCCCATTGGCTCCAAATATCTGAAATCATAAAACTATGTCATTTTGGTTTTTGATTAATCAAAATGGGACCATAAAACAAATTACAAAAATACACTGCTCTGGAGGGGAGTGCCGCGGCGGCAGTGGGCCAGTGCCGCGGCGGCACTGCTCCTCCCCCGTCCAGATAATGCTGTTTAGGCCCCCTGAAGTTCCGGTATTCGCGAAAAGGGCCTATTTCGTCCGAAATTCACAGAAAATGCGTACGAACTCCAAATTGAGGTTGTGATATACCGTTGGAAAGGTAATGGAGTCTACTTTACATAAAAAATAGTTCGGGGATAGGTCACCTTGAAAAGTTTTACGGTATTAGCGATAAAAGCCGATTTGATCGCCTTTTCCGGCTTTGGAAATTCATAATAAATTCGTTTTAAATCCAGAAATTATGTGCGATATACCGTTGGAAAGCTATTGACCTCTAGTATCCATGAAAAATATTTGAAAATTTTTTCGGCGTCCCGATTCCAAAGTCAAATCTTGGTCAAACTGGTCAAACCCGGGATTCCCGGGAAGTTCTGGGAACCTCCGGGAGTTCCCGAGAGCTGATGTTTTCGCTCGATTTTCTTTTGGAACTTGTGTTAACACTTTTTCATGATTTTGGTGAATTTGGACGATTTCAGTCAAACTTGGTCAAACTTGGTCAAACTCTGGTCAAACCTTGGTCAAACCGGTCAACGGAGACTTTCGGGGAACTTCCGGGACTTCCGGGGGTCTCTGGGAGCTGACGATTTCTTCCGGTTTTACTTAAAAACTCATTTTATCATTTTTCTTACGACATAGCATGTTTTCAGAACTTCGGGACCAAATTCGGGAGTTTCTGGGCTTTCAGGGGCATTTTGGTCATTCTGAGCATTCTGAGAGACAGAGCCGACTTCCAGGAGTCCTTTTGAGCCTTTTACGATCATTGTGAACCACCAAGCTATGTGTCTCCTAAATCTGACAACCGACAAAATGGGGTGTCTACACATAATTAATTAGATTTAGATTTTAAAATTAAAGAACGGTAGTATTCAATCTCTGCGGGTTCGACTTTTACTTTCACTACTACAAATCTTTAGAAAAGTAAAGTATACTTTTCATATCTTGATATTGACAACATCAATTTTTGGCGCCGTTGCCGGGGATTGCAAATTACTACCTTTAGTTTTAAATCTTAGTTTAGTTAATTCGTAAATATTATATTAGGTTTACTTTTTCTTATTTTTTGTTTTATTTTGAGTCACTAACTTTTCTTTTTATTTTGTAGTTTCTCGAGTCGTCAAAATTCTAACGTTTTCGAGTGGATTAGCTAATCACATCAAAGGAGCTTACGGAAATCAATAAAATAAAAAAAAACAAAATTCAAGTAAATTGTTTCTTGGGAAACTCGCTTTAAACCACTGTAAGTCAGGGCGCTGTGACACACTATTTGCATTAGTTTAGGGTTAATTGCACTGCATTAGCTAGGAAATCCGGGGCGCTGGGCTTGACGCGGTCATTGCATTGCAGGATAATATTCATGCATCACAGTAGTTGAATGCTTGTTATCTTAGTTGCGTGATTGCCATTTATTTTTTTATTTATTTATTTGAGTCAGTGTTTGTTTTTAGTTTATTTTTTTTAGTTTATGTTTGGTACGCGTTCTAGTAAACCTGAATTACAAACTTTTGATCCTGAACTTGAACGTACCCTTAGAATTAGTAGGCCTTCAACCCAAGCTCCGAGAGCTCAGTGGAAAATAGACGACGAATCGACTCCAGAACCATCGTCTCTATTTCAGGCCGAAATTTAAAGTACCCTTAAATGGTTAAGGAAAACTCAAATTTTTAAAATTGAACCTATTCCAATAGCTGACATTGGAAACAACGGAAATAATGGAAATAACCTTAATATACCTCCACCTCCTTTGCTTAAAGACTATTTCATTCCTATGGCATATACACCCCAGGCAAGCATAGAGTTACTGGAGGTGACGGCATCTCACTTTGAGATAAAGTCATCTACCATCGCACTATTACCATCTTCCCATGGTCGTATTAAAGAAGACCCTTATCAGCACTTAGGTGATTTCCAAGATATATGCTCTACTTTGAAAATACAAAACCTAACTGACGATGAGTTAAAATTGCGGCTCTTTCCATTCTCTTTAAAGGACAAAGCTAAATATTGGCTTCAATCTCTTGAGCCAAATACCATTAAAACATGGAAAGCCTTACACACCGCATTTTTACAAAAGTTTTTCCCAATCACAAGAACTAATCAGATAAGGAAATCAATAACGAACTTTGTGATGCAAGATGGGGAAACACTTTATGACACTTGGGAACAGTTTAAAGAATTGTTACGCTCATGTCCACATCATCAGGTTCCCAAGTGGCAATTAGTTCAGGTCTTCTACGAGGGACTTATTCCCTCAATACGTAACACCGTCGATGCCGTTTGTGCGGGTACCTTCCTACACAAAAGCGCCGATGAGGCATGGAAGATATTTGAAACGTTAACCGAGAATTCGATGCACCAAACTGTGTCGATACGGCCTGAGGGGTGTCTTCCACCTAAACTTAAGCGTGAGGAGCGTTTCGAGTCGAGTCAGTCAATTGACATACAAGAATTGAATAGGAAACTTGACCGACTTATGACAATGAACCAAATGTCGAACGCACCCTCTTACGAAGTATGTTCATTATGTTCTGAACCTTTTCATAATATCTTTGCATGTCCTTCCACTTCTCAATTTCCTGAATTCATGGAGCAACACATAAACTCTATTCAACAATACCCACGAAATAATTATAGTCTTATGTCGAATAATTTTTCTAACACTTATCGACCCCAATTTCCACAAAATCAATACCAACACCCTCCTTCTAATCCTAACCCTCCAAGGGTGAACGCTTTTGAGGAGACGGTGTTGAAATCCCTTAAGACTATTGAGGCACAAGTCCAAGCACAAGCACAAATAGTGCACTCTCGCACACAATCCATTGCGAAGCTTGAATCCCAAATGGAACAAATAACTAATACAATGAGTCGTAGAAATGAGGGTCAGTTGCCTAGTCAAACTATTCAGAATCCTAAGGGACAATATGAAAATGGGGGTTCGAGTGAGCACGTTAATGCCGTTTCAACTAGGACGAATATTCGGGAAGAGGAAGTAACTGAAATTCTGGATGAGGGTGAGAAAGATATGAATAATAACTCGACTAAAGAAAAGGGGGAGGAGACGAGTAAAATTCGAAAAGAAAAAGAACCGGTCCCAACTAACTATGTTCCAAAGTTACCTTTTCCACCTAACGTTGAGGGACCGTCACATTTGTCTAAGAAAGGGTCAAAGGTTGAGGATATACTCGAGGTATTTAAACAAGTAAAAATTAATATTCCATTCCTCGAGGCTATTAAACAAATTCCCGCTTACGCTAAATGTCTAAAAGACCTTTGCACTCAAAACCGTAAATTGCGTAGTCATACTCCTAAAAAGGTCTTTCTCACGGAAAAAGTAAGTTCTATTTTTCAACACTCAACTCCAAAGTATAAGGATCCTGGTACGCCAACGATATCATGTGTCATGGGTGACACTGTCATTCATAGGGCTCTTCTTGACTTAGGAGCTAGTGTTAATCTCTTACCTTACCACGTCTACAAACAACTAGGACTAGGTGAACTTAAGCCTACGGCCGCTACCATCCAATTAGCGGATTGTTCTGTTAAAATCCCTAGAGGAATCGTCGAAGACGTCTTAGTTAAAGTTGATCAATGCTTATATCCCGTTGATTTTATGGTCCTTGATACCGAACCTGTCCTAGATGCTAAGAAGCACACCCTTGTTATTCTTGGTCATCCATTCTTAGCCACTGCTAATGCGCGTGTCAATTGTCGAACGGGGGTGATGAAAGTGTCATTCGGGAATTTGAACTTAAAATTAAACGTTTTTAACGCTGTTGATCAACCTCCCAAAGACGATGATTACCAATATATGGAAGGTAGTGAGGTTAGAAGAACTGTTGGACTTAATAAAGAAATAAATATGAGTGAGGGGAATAATATAGTGAATAATGAGCGGATGGATTTGAATAACCCAGACCCTATTGAGGAATGTACGCCGAAGGTGAAAATTTGACTTGAACGTAATCAAGATGAACCGTCGAATGAATTAATTCAAAGCGACATTCTTTCGGCTTACCACCGGGCTCCTCCTGACATCTTAAGGTGTATAAACTCCGATTTACGGCCTCCATGAGTCTTGTGCTAGAAAAGTCTAGCTGAAGACGTAAAAGATAGCGCTTCTTGGGAGGCAACTCAAGCTTTATTTTGTCTGTTTATCTTATTTTTGCATGTTTTTGGGTTGTTTTGGTCAGTTTTTGAGTTTTCAGGATAGGTTTGGGGGTTGGTTTTTATTTATTTTAATTTTATTTACATTGCAAGAAAGAAAAAACGAGAAATTGGTATCTCGCCCGAGCGGCCCGCGCGCGCGAGGTGTCGCTCGCGCGGTCCGCTGGCGCGAATTTGCCCCTTAGGCGTTTTTCTTTGTTTTTCTTTATATGAGGCCTCAGCTTCTCCTCGTGCTTGATCCCGCGGGCGCGAGGCATCCCGCTGGCGTGATTTTGCAAAAAAAAAAAAAAATTTCGCGCGCGCGACGGCCGCTCGCGCGATTTCCCCTTTTTCTGAAATTTTCTTTTGATTTTTGTGTTCTTCCCCCACACCTGTTACATAGTTTTGACCTTTTCTGTTTTTGTTTCTTAGGTCCTTTTAGATCGAGTCGTTTGTTATTTTCATAATTCTGGTTATCTTTTCTTTCCTTTTATAGTTATTATCTTTTTGTTTTCATAATTTTGTTCGGTCTTATAGTTTATTTCGTTTCGTTTAGCTTAGTTATAATTTTTTTAGCTGCTTTTATTATTTTGTTTGTTTGTTTGTTTTCTTTTATGAAGAAGTAACAGGTAACATTGAATTTTATTGACATATTCCTTTGTGTTCACCTGTTTGTGAGTGCCGAGATCGAGGTAATATCGTTCCATTCTTACCTACTCTCCGTTCTTTCATTTTATTGTTTCATTGGGGACAATGAAAGGTTTAGGTTTGGGGCTATGCACACACATGCACATTATTATGCACTAATTTTTTTAAAAAATTTTTTATTCTTGTGCTTAAATAAACGATGTTACCGAGGTTTTTGCAATCTTGATTTGATACTTCTTGTTATGTAACTTGGATTGTTATAGAATGGCAAACAAGAGAAGATGTGATTAAACATTTGCTGAAGTCATGATATGACGTTTTAGGTCATGTATCGTTCGAATCGTAGTTTTATATCATAGATTTGCACACAAACCTATGCACTGCACGTAGTCGCTTGAATACATGTTTGATGTGAACTATAATATGATTCAGATTTCTAGATAACACATGGTGGAGACTAAGCCCAGTGAGCTTTTGAGCCTATCTTTTCTTTTTTTGAGGGTTATGAATACATTTTGTGTTTGTCGAATTTCATTGAAATAGCGCATTAACTTGTTGTTTAGTCTCATTATTCTTGTTTTGGTTGATAGTCAAATTAAAATATTTTTTACCATGCTAAATAATCTTCCGTTGTAAACGTTGAAGAACTATATAACCATAGGACATAACCATAGGACATGATTTTAGGCCTTCTTTATTTTCCACCCTTTTGACCTTGTCCTATCCAGCTAAATGATAAAATTCCTTAGTTTACCCTTTGAGCCATTAAATTGCCGTTTTCTTTCTTTAATTACCATTATCCTTTTTTTGCTCCAATTTGGCCAACTTGGAGTTCACCCCTGAAAGATTGATCAACTTTTAGTGGTGTTAAGGCGATGTGTGATTGAGAAGAAGAAGAAAATAAGATGATGTTTGGGGTGGTTGCCTTGTTATTTATTGAATATTCGTTTCAAAAGCAACAAGGAGGAACAGAATAGAGAAAAAAAATTAAGGTTGAAAAAAGAAAAAAAGAAAAAAAAGAAGAGGAAAGAAATTAAAAAAGAAATATGAAAAAGAAGAGAATGAAAGGATGAAAGTTAGTAGAAGAGATGAATGAAAGAAATCGAACATGCCTTACAATGCCATTCTAAAACTACCTAACAAATCCTTTCTATCCTTTTCCATTGTCTGAGCCACATTACAACCTTTGAAAAGTTCTATTTGATCCTAGGAAACATGGTTTAGATATGAAAACGATGGGAGGGGGATTAAAACATGGTAATGATTATTTTTTCTTGATTATTGGCATCCTATCCATGAGACTACTGTTCTTTCGTGTCATGCGTCCTTTTCGAGTCATATGTGAGCATTTCTCGTTTTGAAAACATATTTCCTTTACTCACATATTTTAGAAAAATTACACCTATTTCTGAGTGTTTCATTTTAGAGTGTAATTGACATTGTGAGATTCGTAGTCGAGACATAGTTAATTGGTTATTCGAAGTATATTCCAAGGTCATGACATGCGTGTGTTTATTTGACTACCATATCACACACGTGCAATTGTATGAGGAATTCTATTGATTTATACGATGCATGTGCTTGAGATTGTTTTTCATGATTTAGGTGGATGTTTCATTATGTTTTTTCATGTTCGTTATTCTATTTCAGATCTTTGTTATATGATGAATGAGTATTGAATATTATGTTCTTTGTTTTTAATAAAACTTTTTAAATTTATAAGTTAATAAAAATGGTTGTGGGTGACTTGTTGACGAGAACCCTCACGAGACTTCACTCGTGCGACTAGGGACACCTAGGGGTTTAAAAGGCTTGTTACATATGCTAAATGCAATCGCAATCCATGTGAAAATGGAGTAGTATTTTATAATTAGTTTAGTTTTTATTTAGTTTTGCTCGAGGACTAGCAAAATGTAGGTTTGGGGGTGTGATCGGGAGAGAACAAATCCTATTTATACGCCTTAATTCACGTTTGTTAGTACTTTTTTATCCTGTTTTTGTATATTTTTACTTCGTTTTCTATTTTCTGACAGGATTTGGAAAAAATAAAGTATACCAGGCTAAACAGGGTGAAAAAGCAAGCAAAAAGAAGCTGAAAAAACCAAATCGCGCGCGCGACCCGCTCGCGCGAAAATCCCTAAATCGCTCGCGCGAGGTCCCCATATCGCGCTCGCGCAGCCCGCGCGCGCAACCTGTGTAAAAATGGAACTTGCGTATTTTAGTATACTAATGATTCCTACGCAAACGAAACTACCTAATTACACCCAGATTGTAAAATATAGCAGCTTTAGTGCGTTTCGGGTTAGGAAAGCTTCCAAAACTTGCCTAAAATCTATATATACCCTATTTTACTTCAATTTAGGGGTTGGCAAATATTATACACACAATATACAACCATACTTTCAGCCATTGAAGAGGGAAAAGTAAGGAGAAGAAGAAGAAGACCAAGGATTTCCATGGCCTCCTCCATCAACCTCTTGCCATCTACCGCTCCCATGGCAGCTTAAACTTAGATCTAGGGTTTCAATGAAACCCTAGCCAAGTAATAGGGTGTATTTTATGTTTTTATTTTAGTTTTATTATGTATGGATGACAATTACATGTTTAGAGGATTGTTATAAATAAATCGTGATTCTGTTGATTAAATCATTACTTTCAAAGTTTATTCTTGTCTTAGATCTATTTTGACCGTGATGTGCTCAATGATCTATGCTTGCTGTGTTTGTTTAAATTATTTACATGTAATGATGCTTAAAGTGAATTGTGCTATCAAGTATCCGAATAGTCCATGCCTAGATTAAACGGATTATACCACAACCCTAGTTTAGTGTGGGATAATTCGTGCTAACCGAAGATGGATTATGTTGGTGCTTGAACCATAATTATTTTCTTGACGAAGGAATTGGGCTTGTAGCTACAATTCTCCATTATCATCCAACTTAATAAGCTAATTGAATGCATAAATACCCTTATTATGAAGCTAGTGGTGGATTTGCAATCCTATGTTCCCTTTAAATATCTTTAAAACAACTTTAATTACTTTCATAGTTTATATTTATTTTATTGTTCTTAGTTTAATTAAATTAAAAATCAAAATCCATTTTCATAATTAATTAGATTTAGGTTTTAAAATTAAAGAGCGGTAGTATTCAATCTTTGTGGGTTCGACCTTTACTTTCACTACAACAAATCTTTAGAAAAGTAAAGTATACTTTTCATATCTTGATATTGACAACATCAAATTTTATAAGCCTTGATTGCTCTACTCTGATTTAATGGTTTTATGTTGTTCGACGTTTGGGACGGAATCGATCCTTCAAACTGTCGCGACCTACGGGTCCATAAAGGAAATTAAACGCTTTCCATATTTATGCTACGTCGGGGCGTGACACAATGCCTCTATCTCCCATGGCTCGATCTCTATAGAATCTGCTTCTTGGTTTGATAACCTCCGGCTCCACCTTCATGGACAATGGCTTGCTCTTCCATCTTCATGGACTTCCTAATTCTATTACATTGGACCTATCCTTCTTTCGAAACTTATAATTTATCTAGAAAAGGAAATAGCAATAAATAGAATAATAAAAGGCTAGAAAAACCGATGCGACTTTCTTTTTCATAGGATTGAAATCGCAGAGCCCTTTACACATGCCTTAAACCCAAACCAAAAATTGAAACAACAAACACCAATCTCAAACATTCAAACACAAAATTTAAACGTTCTTGGTGCCATAGGAAATAGAGACTAATCTTGCTGCAAAAACGATAGTTGTACACACATCCACATATATAACAAATATATATTCCATTGGAACCCTTAATTGATTTACACAGTACATAAACTCTTTACGCACTAATTTAGAACATTAAAATAGCATCTAACTTCTCATTCACACTTCGATCGATCGAACTTCGATCGATCGAAGACCGTTCGATCGCTCGAACCTTCGATCGATTGAATATTGTTTAACCGCTTGAATATTCAATTTCACAGAATAATTTAAAGTTTAAGACGTATAATTTTAAAATTTTTTAATCTGTGAAAGTATACCTGGACAGAAAATCATTCTCGATCGATCGAACATAGTTCAATCGATCGAACAAAATCAAGTTCGATCGATCGAAGTTCCTTCGATTGCTTGAGAACAACAGGGTCTCGATCGATCGAACCTACTTCGATTGATCGAACCCATCATGCATCCCATGCATTCACAGATTTGTATTCTGCTGTGAAAACACCGCAAAAATAGATCTGTGATGATGCAGTTTCAAAAATAGTCCTAAAATCAACATACAAATCAAAACTAGTGTTGCAAAACGCACCAATAGATCCCAACAAGCGTGGCTCTGATACCAATTGGTGGAAAAACAGGTTTAAAATTATTTTAAATCATGCAATAGAAAGGTTAAGTTTCAAAAATTTATTGGTATGCGCAGATCTACTACCCATTAATTCTATAGATGCGTATAAGAGGGGGACAAGAAATTATACCTTAGGTCTTGAACTAATTCCGATTTTATTTTTCCTTGATGGTGCAGCAACCTCCACTAGGTTGTCTTCACCCTATGACTCCTGCGGATGCTTCCAGAAAAGACTAGAGATGGTAGGATCTTTAATAAGGAGAATGGAGAAGGTTTGGGAGCTCTAAAATAGTTTCTGCAGCTTTTAACGTATTAAATCGACGAGCTCTTTTCTGGACTCAGTTACCCTATTTATAGATTCCTAGAACCAACCTAAAGTTCAAGCGATCGAAGTGTCTTCGATTGATCGAACCACCTTCGAGCGATCGAACTTGTCCAGACTTCAATTGATCTAGACAACTTCGATCGATCGAACTTGTCTTGACATCATCCTCATGTGCCTTTCCAAGCATCCTAAAGGAGCTAAGAGTGGGACCTCCTAGGCTCTTTATTGTTGGCTCAGACCAGTTGTTAATTCCCATGACTAAACTCTTTGATCAGCAAACTAACCAACTGATCAGTTAACGTTTACTCCACTATAAAATATAACTAAACTCCAACACAAAACAACAGATCCGAAGCGGTTACTAGACTTGTATGGTGTACTAATGTCCCTCTACCTTCAGTATTTGTAATCATTTTCAGGTAGTCGGATAAATGTTACTGTCAACCTGAATCATGATTACATCTTGTATTCCTTGAGTCCCATTTACCTCTCATGATTACCAAACATGTTGATAAATACATATCAACAAGACTGTAGTTCTCAGTAATCAGCTTGGTGACATTCTCAAGGGAATGCTTTCTCTATATCAGAGGGTAGATTCTATCTTGACAATATATGTTCATAACCCTGTGAACATGACATACCCAAGATACCCAGGTGTTGATCTTTTATAGACCTCATTGATTGGTAAGTCAAAGCAGTCATATACACAGCCTGTGTTCATAATCGTCTCAAGATTGAGAACACGTACCTTATACAAGTTATGAGTTCCTATCGACTGTTGACAGTCTTGAGTAACAACAGGAAAGCTCAGGTCCGTCAATGCACTATAAGCGCCAGCATATTAACTAAGAGATACACTCTAGTGATTGAGATTCATCACTCCATCCAATGGCAGTTAATCATGCTTCAGTGTAAACCTAATGAGATATCCTGTCTCGTCATCCACTGTGACAAATTCTAAGTGTCAAAGAATAGTAATCCGTATCTCACTTGTATGTATCTCATACACACACGAATTACTTACTATGATACTTAAGGATTAACAATCATCTCATGAAAGAAACATACATAATGAAATGTAAAGCTGATATCCATATATTAAATTGTCAATGTCTCATACATAAAGTAATGGTTTGAGGGCACAAACCCAACACCTGTTACATATATACAAACACATTCACACACAAATATATACATACAAACACAAACACATGACTTGTGTTATGGCGGGAAATATAATTTCAGAAGGCGAGTCGCCGACGATCAAAAAGCTTTTAAAGTGCGTCAGCGACATTAGAAAAGAGGCCACCGGTGACGAGACTCTGGATCATCACGTCCTCAAGATGAGTGACGTGTGTCTCTAGACTCGATCTCTGCCATTCGTTCTCCCCTTCACCAATCTCACTTACAAGGTCACAAACAATCGCAAAATTGGGTTACCATCTCCTCCGCCGTCGCCGTAACCGCCTCATCACGGCGAAGCCACCCACCGCCGCCATTGAGAACAACAAAAACTTCACAAAAACCAATGTCCTCCTCAATGACGTCTCTAGCGAGGCTCACGACGATGAAAAGGATCAAGAAAATCAACTCTCATCGACGCCTTAGCCAATCTGATTTCAAATCGAAGCCTAAAAGGCACTGTGAGATTAAATGACGACGTTTAGATTCTTGTTTGCTCAAGGTCATATCGGCCTACGTAATGCAAGATAATTTGTTATTTCCGATGCTGACTATCGAAGAGACTTTAATGTTCGCGACCGATTTTGACTCCCAAGAACACTCTCAAAAGCAAAAAAAAAGACACGTGTACAAGCTCTGATCGACCAATTGGGGCTCAAAAGCGCGGCCAAAACCGTCATCGGAGATAAAGGCCACCATGGCATCTCCGGCGGAGAGCGCTACCGTGTATCTATCGGAATCGACATCATTCACGATCCGATCATCCTCTTCCTCAATAAATCGACCTCTAGTCTCAACTCAACCAGCGCTTACATGGTGGTGAAGGTTTTACAACGAACTACATAGAGTGGGAGTATTGTAATCATGAGCATTCACCAACCGAGTTATCGAATTATTGGCCTCATCGATCGATTACCATTCCTATCTCACAGATATATCGTTTACAGCGGCTTGCCGGACCATTTGCCTCTGTTTTTCACCAATTTTTGGCATCCGATTCCCAAAAAAGATAATCATACTGAGTTCACGTTCGATCTCATTTATGAACTTGAAGGCTCACCGAATGGTACAAAGAGCCTCGTCGATTTCAACAAATCATGGAAGAACAAAACCACGAATTGTCCCAAATCTCCACAATCCAATCAGCCAACTTTGAGTCTCAAAGAAGCAATCACTGCAAGCATTTCGAGAGGAAATTAGTCTCAGGCACCACGAATGTGAATCCGAGCTCACTTGTCCCAGCCTTCGCGAACCCCTTTTGGATCGAGATTTTAATCCTGTTGAATCGGTCCATTACAAACTCAAAGCGATTGCCAGAATTGTTTGGTGTTCGATTAGCTACAATTTTGATCACCAGATTTATATTACCCACCATGTTTTGGAAACTCGATAATTCCCCGAAAGGAATTCAAAAGAGGTTAGGATTTTTCGCCTTCGCTATGTCCACTACTTTCTACACATGCACGGAGGCACTACCTGATTTCCTCCAAGAACGATACATATTTATGAGAGAGACCTCTCACAACGCGTATCGTAGATCGTCTTACGTACTCACCAACATAATAACTAGATTACCCACACTAGTTTTCCTCTCACTAACTTTTGCTACAATCACATTTTGGGCCGTCGGCCTCAATAGTGGTTTTTTGGGCTTCTTTTTCTACTTTCTCATCATCTCTGCTTCTTTTTGGGCTGAAAGCTCGTTCATGACCTTCCTATAGGGAGTCGTCCCCTATGCGATGATCGGGCACACGATTGTCGTGGCAGTTCTAGCTTATTCCTTCTCTTTAGTGGCTTTTTCATCAATTGCGATCGAATCCCAATATACTGGATTTGGTTCCATTACATTTCTCTAGTGAAATACCCGTTCAAGGCCGTTTTACAGAACGAATTCAAGGACTCAACCAAGTGTTTTGTGAGGGGTGTTCAGATCTTCAATAACTCGCCACTCGGGCAAGTCCCCGATTCATTGAAAATCGAGTTGTTGAAAAGCATGAGTAGTACATTGGGGATGAATATTACCGGCTCGACGTGTGTGACCACCGGAGCCGATATACTGCAGCAACAGGGGATCATTGACTTGAGTAGATGGAACTGTTTGTGGATCACTATGGCTTGGGGGTTTTTCTTTAGAATTTTGTTTTACTTCTCTTTGTTGGTGGGAAGCAAGGACAAGAGGAGTTAAAAAGTCTAGTAAGGTCTGTTTGGCGGGAAAATGGAGTCTGCATTGTTTTTTTGAATTCAAGTTGAGTGTTAGGTGTAAAAGTACTATTTTGTGTTCTTATATGTATGCGACCGATTTAAAATAAATAATCTCTCATCAATATGTCAACTATTTTGTCCCTAACTAAGGCTTAGTTTGGCCCTCATGTGGCTTTTTAAAAGTAGCTTATGAAATTTATTATTAAGTTGATTGATAATTTTGTACAAGTTACACATTACTCTTCAAAAAAATATCATGAAATCAGAAAGCAACCTTGAGCTTTTAAAAGCTCCATTCTAGAGCTTTTAAAAGCTCTCCCAAAAAAGCTCATAAATTTAATTTTCGCAAAGCTCATAAACTAGTTACCAAATGAATTGACATGAAATTGTGCTTTAAAAAAAGAGAAGCACCAAAATGGAGGCCAAACTAAGCCTAAATTATCTAAGGATCCAATTTTATTTTTTTGGACAGTCATTCAGTACATTTATTTCTTTTCCAAGAAGTTATGTTATACAGACTTTAATTTAAATCACGAAATTGATTATAAAGGTGCCATTTTAAAAAAAAAATATATAGGGAAATGGTATTGGTACTCCAAAAATTATTAAATGCACTCTATAATATCACTCTCAAAGTATGTGGTATCATGCACAATATGCACCCCTATGGAGTGCATTTAGTAATCCATCGCGTGCCCTCTTTTTTATTGCTATGGTGAATCCATAAATGAAGTTTAGAGGGGTGGTTGTATAAATATTAAAAAAAATAAAATAAAAAAACTAATTGGGGGCCAATCTTACAAAATTAAAAAATTTACAAAACTCTATGTACAAATTTAGTAATTTAAAAACTTTTGGGCAAGCCATGACAACTCCTAGCGCTCGTGATACATTCTGCATTGTGATTGGTTCGCATGTAATAATCGTAAACAATACTGCTTCAATATCAATCACAGGACTTAGCAAGAGAAAATATTTCTAAAAAACTTTATCCAAGTCTTTTCTTTGGAGTCAAGAGTCAACATCTTCATAACATTAATACTACAAACTACTCGAATATATATACCTATGGAATGTGTGGAAAACACATCAAAATATAATAATGAATAATTTAAAAAGAAAAAAAAATGCACAGCTACGTAAAAGAACAATCATAGAAACTCTTTTATTCACTCAACTTCCAGGTGCTTTGGTTTGACCCAAAATTTATTTTTTGGATTCACAAAATGACTTGATTACACAAGTATTATATATATTCTATGTTTGTAACTACAACAAATAACCACAAAAATTGACAAAGTATTTAACTTAAGCACATTTGTTACATATATAAATGAACCTAAGATAACTTCTGACCTCCATGCATGAGCAAATTTTAAAGTCCATGCAAATGTATTAAGACTTGTTAAAGGTCAAAAAAAAAAAAAAAAAAAAAAGAACAGAAAAGAAAAAAAAAAAGCACTTCATTTAGTAAAAAAAAAAATGTGTACATTAGTCTACATTATAGATGGAGTAATTTTTAACAAGTAGAAAAGAGAACAAAAGAAGAGAAAAAAGAGGAGAGGAGACTGTCTAATATAGTTAATAGAATAGACAAATAAGTTTCATAGGAAAATGAAGAAAGGTGTTTGAAAAGTGATAACAAGTATATATAACTTTATTATTATTTTTTTTTTAAAATGGAATAGGATAGGTAGAAAATAAAGAAAGAATAAAAGAGGAGAAAAAAAAAGGGAAATTTTTTTTTAAAAGAACAAGAAGAAGAAGAGGAGCCGAGTGCTAAATGGCACCTTAAGGAATGAGTTTTGGCTTTGTCTTAATATGGTCTATAGATTTGACACACTAGTTTATAAAATTTATTAGAATTTGAAAAGAATATTAATATTTTCCATATATGATAATAAGATGCAAGTCATATTTTCCATTCCTTAATTGAAAAGATATCATGTAAATAAAGTGCAATGTTGTATGCATTTTCTCCATCCTTTTGTCTCATCTTCTCTATATATAATTTGTTTCCCAATTACTAATTAGGTCTAAGTAAGAAATTAATACTAAGCTTCCATCAATTCTTTTAATATATGAATATCAGTTTAACATTTCATTCTGTATGTTTCTTTCATGAGATGATTGTTAATCCTTAAGTATCATAGTAGGTAATTCAATAGGATGATGTTTGCTAGAATTTCTGCCCAACAATAGGTCTCAGTTTTTTTTTTTTTGATAAGTCTTGGACGGTGTTCAAGTCTTTCTGTTTTTTTTCCTTTCTGATTCTTGGGTCTCTCCTTTGGCCTTGTCTCCTTTTGGGACGACTTTTGGCTTGTTGGAGCGGTTTCTTTGCCGTTGTTTTGTTTTGGTTTACCGTCTCCTTGTTTTCTGCTGTCTACTTTTGTGTTTGGTCCCCTTTTTTGATCTCTTTTGTGTGCGTGTGTCTATGTTTTTGTCCTTTCCTTTCCTTCCCGCTCCCTTAGCCAATTTTTTGGAGTGCTATTATAAATTGGGGGAGTCAAATGTTAGGTAGACTGGTAGAGTGATTACATGTATCTACAGTTTGAGGCTTTTGTGGCTTTGATTGGGCCTTGGTTCTCTTGTTTGAGATGTTTCTTGGCTCTTGCCAAGTTATATTAACTGTGGACTTTTGCCCTTTCAATAAGAGTTCCTTTTTTGAGCAAAAATAGTGGTGCTTTGGTTACTATTTGTTGGGTTTGAGTTATGCCTCATTGGATCATAGTATTTGGGTCTCTCGAATTTGGTTTTTCCTGAATTTGTGGTATTTATGATATCGCTTCATCAACATGGAGAAATTTATTGAATTTGGTTTTTTGGCGTGAGTGGTATTTTTTTGTACTTCATGTGCTGCTTATCAGAATAGTGTTGTTTGTATGCATTTTATCTGCTGGTTTGGGCTGCTGCATCTAATTGTCAAGGCTCAATTATATGGAATATCCGCTTCATTCAACGATGGAGATTCATAATCAGGTCTTCTCATTCTAAAGGTAGCTTTTGATATTAGATTCCCAGTCTGGGTTTCGACTGAGATGCTTGCTTGGAGTATCTCATATGCTCGGTCCAAGGGTCTCATTGGATCTTGAAGTTTTGAGACTGTTTTGGGAGATTAAAATTTTTGGAAGTCCTTTGGATGTTTTTGCTCATAAATGGCTAGTGAGGGTCTTTTTGCTGCCCGACTTGTTGGTCTTCTTTTTTGGCTATTTTGAAGCTTACTATGGTGCATCGCTGCGAATTTGCCTGACTTCGAATCCTTAATTTTTAAATCTACACTTTTGGTTTTTTGGGATGGATTTCGTAGGCATTGTTCAAGGAGTTGGTCTTCATTGATTTTTGGGCTATTGTTCTTGCCATGTTTTGTGGACATGTTTTTTTCTCTTGAATTAAGGATCAGTTATGCTGGTTTTTTGTTTGGTCTTTCTTGGGTTTATTGCTAAAGATCTCTTGTGGTGCATGTTCCGAATTGGAAGAGGTTATGACTAGTTGCAGTTTCCCTGTGAGATCTCTTCTACTGCTGCATTTATCAGTAATGCAAGTTGGTTTTGATGATGGATTTTCTAATTGTAGCAGCCCTTCTTCTTGTATTTTTTTGCTTTGGTTCTTGGCTGATTTGTTTTTGATGTCATGTACTGGTTCTTGTGCTTTTTTGGGGTGGATTATAATGTGTGATCTCTTTTCCAATGGTTTTGCCATGATGAATAAAAAACTTACTGCTGAGCAAAAAAAAATCATAGTAAGTAATTCGTGTGTGTATGAGATACATACAAGTGAGATACAAATTATTATTCTTTGATACATAGAACTTGTCATAGTGGATGATGAGACTGGATACCTCATCAAGTTCACACTGTAGTATGATTAACTACCATTGGATGGAATGATGAATCTCAATCACTAAAGTATGACTCTTAGTTAATATGCTAGTGCCGATAGTGCATTGATGGATCTGAGCTTTCCTTTTGACACTTAAGATTGTCAACAATCGATAGGAACTAATAACTTATATAAGGTACGTGTTCTCAATCTTGAGACGATTATGAACACATACTGTGGATATGGCTGCTTTGACTTACCAATTAGTGGGGTCTTAAAGATCAACACCTGTGTATCTTGGGTATGTCATATTCATAGGGTTGTAAACATATATTTTCAAGATAGAGTCTACCCTTTGATAAAGAGTAAGGATTCTATTGAGAATGTCACCAAGTTGATTATTGAGAACTGCAATCTTGTTGATAAGTAGTTGTCAACATGTTTTGTAATCATGAGAGATGAATGAGACTCAAAGAATATAAGAAATAATCACGATTCAGGTTGAAAGTAACCGTTTATCCGACTGCCTGAATATGATTACGAATGCTGATGGTAGAGGGACACTAGTACACCAAACAAGTCTAGACATTGCTTTGGATATGCTCTTTTACGTTGGAGTTTAGTTATCATTTTATACTAGAGTAAACGTTAACTGATCAGTTGTTTAGTTTTCTGATCAAAGAGTTCGATAATGGTAATTAACAACTGGTCTGAGCCAACAATAAAAGGGCCTAGGACCAAGAGTCAGTTAGCCTAAGTGGAAGGAGCTTTGGCTGCTTAAGCAAGTGTCTCAAGTTCGAGTCCTTGTGTATTCAAAAAACTATCTTAGGAGAGGTCCCCACTTCGGTGCCTGATAGTACCTTGGAGGATTAGTCCTGGGCGGAAGGCCTGGGGATACCTTGGGAAACCGAAAAAAATAAAAGGGCCTAGGAGGTCCCACTCTTAGCTCCGCTAGCGAGGATGCTTGGAAAGGCAATTGAGAATCTTGTGGAGACAAGTTCAATCGATCAAAAGTGTTTTGATCAATTGAAGTCTGCACAAGTTCGATCGATTGAAGAACATTCAATCAATCGTAGGTTCGATCGATCGAAGACTTAAAGTCGGTTTAGAAATCTATAAATAGGGCAGCTGCATACAAAATATTTATAATCGTCATTTTTCTATACCAGGGCTACAAAAACTGTCTTAGGGTTTCTTTAGCCTTCTTATCCTTCCTATTAGAGTTCCTACCAACTCTAGCCTCTCCAGAAGCATCCACGATAGACATAGGAGTAAAGATCACCAAATAGGAGTTGTTGCACCATCAAGAAGATTAAAGATTCAGAATTGGGTTCAAGACTTAAAGGTATAATTCTTGTCCCCTCTCTAGTACACACTATAGAGTTAAGGAGTAGTAGATCTGGGCTACAAATTAGTTTTATAAACTTTATTTTTTGTTGTACATGATTTAAAGTTTTTCAAAACCTAAATCCTACATTCTTCATGTATGTGGTGACAACATGTGAATTGTGCAGGGCTGTCTAACCAAAATCAAAATCGGACTAGACCGACCAATCCAAAGGCAATTTCTCAGTTTGGATAGGTGGTCGATTGAGTCACAGTTTACAAAGGTTAATTTTTTTAGTTCGGTTCGGTTGACGGATCTTCGTCCATTGAACCCGACAAGACCATTGCGACCTATAGCATTTTTGAAACATACTGTGAAAATGTAATGAACTTGTTGTTGAAGTCATATGGGTAATTTGATCCTAATATTAATTATTTTAATTTTTTGGTTTTATATGAAAAAATGCCAAAAATCATAACGTAAAAAAGGTCAAAACATAGTGCAAAATAGCCTCATTATTTTCTTTTGGCTTTACCAAAAATTGAACCAACTTAACCTGAAGTCAACGAGCCGGTTTCACTCAACAATTCAGATGGATAACGGATGCTAGGCACTAAACCCAATAAGGTTCAGGTGGATGGACAAGTTAGAGTCAAACCTGAATCAATAAACCATTCTATATATGATCATTAAATTAATCACAGTGGGGGTACCAAGTAAGGCATATCTCAAGTGGCAAAGAGCTTGGCGTTTAAGTCCCCTCTAAGGTATTAGTTCAAAGTTCAAATCTTCCCCTCCTCTATGTCATTAACACTCAGATTGGATTGAGAGAACTGGAGAGAAGAGAAGAGGAAGAGAACCACACTTTCTCTCCAGTTCTCTCGCTTGGATAGTTAAGTTGGGAGAGAAGAGAATGCTAATGGAGAGAACGTGAGGAGAAAAAGAACTCAATTTTGGTTCTCTCTAAATCAGAGAAATTGAGGAGTGAAGAGAAGAGAACTGTAATAAAATGACAAATATATCTTGTATGTTTAATCTTATTCCAACATACCCCTTGCACTAACAAAGTGTCATTATCATTATTTAATAGAGGGTAAAAGAGTAAATTTATTTTAAATACGTTATCTTCTCCTTTCTTATGAAAGCTAAACAGATAAGAGAACCATATGATTCTCTTATCTTCTCTTTTTTCCATCCAAACAAGAATGCTTTTGTCACACCCGTTCCACAATTTCATACTTTTAAAGTGCATAATTGAGATTTTGAGCATTATTAATGATATTTAATAATGGTGGATGAGGTTGACTATGAGTCAACGGTGAGGTGTTAGTGAGGACACGGGAACTTGGAATTTCATATTGCATTGACTTGATTAAATGACATTTATATTATTTAAATGTTATTTGAGATATCTGCTATTTTGATGAATAATGAATATACCTATATAGTATAATTTTTGGTAATTTCGATGTTGTTAAATATCATTTTGAACACTGTGGTGAGAACGTGAGTGTCACGTTATATAAAAGGTAGGTTGTGTAGAGATTTCACGGAATTTAGTTTTCGGACGTATATTTTGTACCCAAACGGAACCTAGATGAAAACTTTTATAAATTTTAGTTTTCACTCATAAAGGCATAAAATGGATGTGCACGACATTTCAGGAGTTAATTAAAAGTTTTGAGAACTCGTGGGGAGATAAATGTAATTCTCGAGAGTTGTGCCTATAAATAGTAGTATATGAGATTTTCATTCTGTCTAAAACTTATAGAATATCTAGAAAGAGCAGAGAGAAAGGAGATTTATTGCCACGACCTTGTCGACGACAAACGGTGACCGTTCGTCCGTCAGTTTTTTACCAAATTTCATATTTGGACTCCTCGAGGTAAGAGCATCATTTTGATATCTCTTAGGCCTCGTTTGGTAAAGTTTTTCTGAAAAGTCAATTTTAAGAAATTGGGAAAAACATGTCTATACTTGTAGGAATCGTTTAAGATCGGAGATCCGACGTTTATTTGGTCTCCTAGTACTTCTCCTGAAGTTTGAGAGCTATAGCTCAAGTTATGAATTCCAAACCCTTTGTAATATAGACAATTTTGGATGTTTTAGATATTTTGTATGAATTGTGATTCAGGCAAAATTCCTGTGATAAAGTAGGCCCGTTAATTTTAGCGAGTACGTATCAAAAAGCATGGTGATATGGTTATGTGAGTATGCTAAATGTCTATGTGAGTCAAAGGGGAGATTGGTATAATTTCATGCCGGTGCATGCCTCTCGATGTTTGAGAGTTTATAGTAGTGACGACTACTTGCTTGGTGTAGGAAGTGGCCAACCAGAGCAGTTGGATGTAATGGTTGAGTGATCCTTGGCTAACCATTGGCATCGCGGTTTAAGATTTAAGACTTTCGGATATTCTGGGTGAATGCGTATCTCTCTCCCCGGAGACTAAATTATGTGATTTGGATGTTTAAATCATAGATTGTCCATATGCATTTGTTTAGAATTGTACACTCAGCATATAGCTGAGTAGTGGAGATGTACTCCATTGCAGGTAAGAAGAAAGACAAGAAGAAGTGTGAGGAGTGAGGCCAATGAGACGACGAGAACCACTCTTGTTTATACTTTTGTTCTCTTCCTTAAACTTGTATAAGGATTAGGAATTTGTAATATGTTGTAATGGAACCTTGGGAATTAGTTGGTAGTTCTATAATCATGTATTCAAACTCCTGTATTTTTGTTTTAAACTGTAGTAATATCGTTGTGGTTGTGTTGGTTTTGAATCGGAAGAGTGTAGCTTGAATTCTGCAGAATCCATAGTATGCTGAGGCTGATCAGTTGACTGGTTTTCACTTCGGTTGACTGGATCACTGTGTATAACTAAACACTGCTTTGATGTGATAGGGGATCAATCGACTGGTTTGATAAAACAGTCAACTGGACAGTTTCAGTCGACTAAAAAATTTAGGCACCAGTTGACTGAGTCCTTGACACAGTCGACTGGACCGGGCTGTTGACCTTTTGAACTTTCTACTTTTGATGGTCAATCGATTGGGTCCCCGATCAATTGACTGGACCTCTATTTGCAACCCTAAATTCTTTTGAACGTATTCCTATTGGCCAAAACTTTTTATAACCCTGATTAAAATGGATTTGACTTATGTTTCCCTTGCTATTTACTTTAAAGGAACTAGATAAGCCTTGATGGCGTGCCACGTGGCCTATTTCCGCGCATAGTGGGATGGGTCGTGAAATTTATTGGTATCAGAGCTAGAGGTAACAAAACTTTGGGAACGTTCGACGATGAGTGGAGTGTTGAGTGATTTTGTCACATGTTCTAGAATGCATCCATACATGGTATAGATGTTTAGTGCATATGGTATGTTGTTATACATACATGATATTGGTCTTGTCATACATGCATAGCATTTATTCATCGAGATTAACAGGTTGAACAATCATGGGTGACCGAGAATTATCACCGCATACTCGATGTATGAATGAAATGCCAGAAATGATGGAAAACATAGGAGACATGATACGTAATATAGCGGAGCGATTGCCTCCAACGCCTCCATTTGAACCAGCACCAATAACTGTGGTGCCAATTCCTGAGAACCAGGGTGTGAGGTCTGTATCAGAACAATTTGCAAGGAAGAAGCCGACAGAGTATCATGGAACTTCTGATACGACGTTAGCGGAGCATTGGATTATGGATATGGAGAGAATTCTTTGATCTATTCCGATGACCGAAAGGGAGAAGATTGAGAATGCTAGTGATATACTCAGGGGAGAGGCCCAGAATTGGTGGGTGAACGTCCTAGATCAGGGAGCACCGATAACTTGGGAGGGATTCAAAGCGGAGTTCAATCGACGATTCTTTCTAAGGGCCGCTCTTAATGCGAAGAAGAGAAAGTTTGATAATCTTCAATAAGTGGGTATGGCTGTGACGGAGTACACTTCAAGGTATAACGCTTTGTTGAGGTTTGAAAAAGGGTCTGTGTTGACAAAGGAAGATAGAGCAAGAAAGTGCGAGGATGGGTTGAGAGATAATATCTGCCTAAGGGTAGAAACCTATGAACATTCAACTATTGCCGCGGCACAACAAATGGCACTTGTAGCTAAAAGTAGGATGGAGAGATCAAGGCAAAATCAACAAGGCCAACAAGGGAAGAGAAATCACAAGGGTAATGACCGAAACTATAGCGAAGCTTTCAAGAGGCCGTTTGCCAGAGGCTCTAGCTCTAGTTTCAGTGGGTTCAGGAAGCCAGTAGGTAACATACCGTTGTGTCCACTTTACAACTGACCACACACGGGTCGATGCTTTATGACAAATTTCTAGAACAAGACGCAAGGGATGAACAGTGCAAGTGCTGCACCTGATATGAGGGCAAGTGCTACGATTGTGGAATGTTTGGACATCAATCCAAGGAGTGTCCGAGAAGGCGTCCTCAGTAAGGGACTAGTTATATGACTTCTAGTGGTTCGAAGCCTAGATAGACCAATGATAGAGGGCAGAGGATGGATCAACGTCATGGGAGTTCATTTCAGATGAACCCAGGAGACATGGCTGCTTCAGAGATAGTGGTCTCAGGTATGGTGCTTGTATGTTCGCACTTAGCAAACATACTTGTTGACTCAGGATCTACGCATTCATTTGTATTGCATGATTTCGTTAAACATTTGAATGTTCAGTCCGCACCACTAGGATATGAACTATCTATTGCCGTACCACTTAGTAAATCAATAATAACGTCCACGATATACAAGAACTGTGAAATCCAACTAGGCGAGAAACTGATGATTGGAAATGTTATCCTGTTGGTGGTTAACCATTTTGATGTGATCCTAGGAATGGATTGGTTAGCTCTCAACCAAACTACGATAGATTGTGAACGAAAAGAAGTTAATTTTTGATCACCGGAACATGGAAGTTTTTGTTTTTAAGGGAGTGGGGTTACACCGCTACCATACCTGATTTCGACTATCCGAGCGGGTAAGTTGTTGAGAAAAGGATGTCAGGGATTCCTGTGTTCAGTACTTGATACTTCGATGACCGAATTGAAAGTGGAAGATATTCCAATCGTACGAGAATACCCAGATGTGTTTCCCGATGACCAACCAGATATACTGATTGAGAGGGAAATTGAGTTCACCATTAAGGTTATGCCATACTCAAGACCTGTATCCAAGGCACCGTATAGAATGGCACCTGTGGAATTGAAAGAATTGAAAGTTCAACTACAAGAATTCCTTGATAAAGGTTTTATACGACCTAATATATCGCCTTGGGGAACTCCAATATTATTTGTGAAGAAGAAAGATGGCTCAATGAGAATGTGTGTGGATTACAGAGAACTTAACAAGTTGACAATTAAGAATAAGTATCCATTGCCGAGAATCGACGATCTATTTGATCAACTTCGTGGAGCACAGTATTTTCAAAGAAAGATTTAAGATCGGACTATCATCAGTTGAAAGTAAAAGCGGAAGATGTAGAGAAGACAACTTTCAGAACGCGTTATGGACACTATGAATTCGTAGTTATGCCATTCAGAGTTAAAAATACACCAGCCACGTTCATGGATCTTATGAACCGAGTCTTCAAGGACTACTTGGACGATTTTGTGATAGTGTTTATTGACGATATTCTTATCTATTCACCGAGTGAGGTGGAACACAAGAATCATTTGAGATCGATACTTCAGAGATTACGGGAAAAGCAACTGTTTGGAAAATTCAAGAAATGTAAAATTTGGTTATCTAGCATTACCTTTCTTGGTCACGTGATTGACAAGAATGGAGTTTCAGTTGATTCTCACAAGGTAGAAGCCGTATCTAATTGGCAGAGGCCAATATCCGTATCTGAAATTCAAAGTTTCTTAGGGTTAGCTGGATACTACCGTAGATTCATAGAGAATTTCTCAAAGATATCATTGCCAATGACAAAGTTGATGAGGAAGGGTATTACTTTTAAGTGGATTCAAGAGTGCGAAGACAGTTTTCGAGAGTTGAAGTCGTGGTTAACAAGAGCACCGATCTTGACAATACCATCCGGGACTGAAGGATTTGTGATTTATAGCGATACGTCACATCAAGGCTTGGGATGCATACTTATGCAAGGGGGTAAAGTAATGGCCTATGCTTCTAGAAAGTTGAAGACACACGAGGTTAACTATCCGACTCACAATCTTGAATTGGCCACAGTGATCTATGCTTTGAAGATTTGGAAACACTATCTGTATAGGGAAAATGTGAGATCTTCACGGACCACAAGAGTCTGAAGTACGTATTTACGCAAAGAGATTTGAATATGAGATAGAGAAGATGGCTAGAGTTGATGAAGGATTATGATCTTTCGATTGAGTATCACCCGGGGAAGGCTAATGTAGTAGCCGATGCATTAAGCCAAAAGATGCCAAGGAATTTAGCCAATGAGCTAACTAGTCAAAAGGAATTAATTAGAGACATAAAACGTTTAGAGTTGGATGTAATTCCAGAGACTAGTGGTGGCTTAATGATGACGATTATAGTACACCCAGATATTATTGATGAGATCAAGATAGAACAATTAACGATGTCTACTTATGCAAAATGAGAGACGAGATACCTTTCGGGAAACGACATGGAGTTATCTTAGAACGAGGGGTTTTAATGCTTGGGAACCGTTTATGTGTATCGAATGTGAAAGGCTTGAAAGAGAGACTTCTAGAGGAAGCCCATAGTACTAGATATTCAGTGCATCCGGGAAGCAACAAAATGTACCAAAACTTACGGGAGAACTTTTGGTGGAAGGGTATGAAACGTGAAATCACTAAGAATGTCTCAAAGTGTTCGGCATGTCAACAGGTCAAAACAGAAAGACAAGTACCTACAGGACTA
This sequence comes from Hydrangea macrophylla, assembly GCA_033977485.1. NCBI lineage: Eukaryota > Viridiplantae > Streptophyta > Magnoliopsida > Cornales > Hydrangeaceae > Hydrangea > Hydrangea macrophylla. The sequence goes on from CM066999.1 coordinate 29,945,642, forward strand.
CTACAACCATTACCCGTGTCAGAGTCGAAATGGGATGAGGTTACGATATATTTTATTTTAGGATTTCCACGACCGCTTAACAAGAATGACAAAATTTGGGTTATAGTTGACCGATTGACAAAATCAGCTCATTTTTCTACCAATCAAGACGACTAAGCCGTCCAAGTTAGCAGAATTGTATGTGAAAGAAATTATAAGACTACATAGTGTTCCAGCAGTGATTGTATCAGATCGTGATAGTAGTTTTACATCAAGGTTTTGGGGAAGTTTACAAGAAGCTATGGGTACGAATTTGAGTTTCAGTACCGCATTTCTTCCTCAGACTGACGGGCAGTCAGAGCGTATGATTCAGACGTTAGAAGATATGCTTTGATTGTGTGTCCTAGACTTTGGAAGTGATTGGGAGAAACACTTACCGCTAATTGAGTTTGCTTAGAACAACGGTTTTCAGTCAAGCATCGGTATGGCACCATATGAAGCTTTGTATTGTCGTAAGTGTCAATCACCGGTTTGTTGGACCGAAGTTGGAGAAAGAAGGTTGCTAGGACTTGAGTTAATATAGGTGACTACTGAGAAGGTAAAGCTGATCCAAGAGCAACTCAAGACAGCTCAGAGCCGATATAAGAGCTCTGTGGACTCTAAGCGACGATCGCTAGTATTTGAAATTGGAGATTTTGTATACTTGAGAGTATCACCTTCGAAAGGCATTGTTCGATTCGGAAAGAGGGGAAAACTAAATCCGAGATTCGTAGGACCTTTTGAGATTCTAGAAAAGGTAGGTTCAGTGGCTTACCGATTAGCATTGTCGTCAGAGCTAGAACATGTACACAATGTTTTTCATATATCGATGTTCAAACGGTGTATGACAGATACGAATAAGATCATAGTACCAGAACCATTCCAAATTCAGGAAGATTTGACTTATGTGGAACAACCAGTAGAAATTTTGGATCGGAAGACGATATCAATGGTGAAAGTATTTAAGCGTAGTTATTCAGTTGAGGAAGCAACGTGAGCGAACGAATATCCCTATCTTTTCAACTGATGAGGTATAAGTTTGGGGACAAACTTTCTTTAAGAGAGGAGAGTTGTCACACCCGTTCCACAATTTCATAGTTTTAAAGTGCATAATTGAGATTTTGAGCATTATTAATGACATTTAATAATGGTGGATGAGGTTGACTGTGAGTTAACGGTGAGGTGTCAGTGAGGACAAGGGAACTTGGAATTTCATATTGCATTGACTTGATTAAATGACATTTATATGATTTAAATGTTATTTGAGATATCTGCTATTCTGATGAATAGTGAATTATACCTATGCAGTATAATTTCTAGTAATTTCGATGTTGTTAAATATCATTTTGAACACTGTGGTGAGAATGTGAGTGTCATGTTATATAAAAGGTAGGTTGTGTAGAGATTTCACAGAATTTAGTTTTCGAACGTATATTTTGTACCCAAACGGAACCTAAATGAAAACGTTTATAAATTTTAGCTTTCACTCATGAAGGCATAAAATGAACATGCGCGACATTTTAGGAGTTAATTAGAAGTTTTGAGAACTCATGGGGAGGTAAACATAATTTCTGAGAGTTGTGCCTATAAATTGTAGTAGATAAGATTTTCATTCTATCCAAAACTTACAAAAAATCTAGAGAGAGGATAGAGAAAGGAGATTTATTGCCATGACCTTGTCGACGACAAACGACGACTATTTGTCTGTCAGTTTTTCACCAGATTTCATATTTGGACTCCTCGAGGTAAGAGCTTCAATTTGATATCTCTTAGGCCTCGTTTAGTAAAGTTTTTCTGAAAAGTTCATTTTAAGAACTTGGGAAAAAAATCATTTAAGACGGAGATCCGACGTTTATTTGGTCTCCTAGTACTTCTCCTGAAGTTTGAGAGCTATAGCTCGAGTTATGAATTCCAAACCTTTGTAATATAGACAATTTTGGATGCTTTAGATATTTTGTATGAATTGTGATCCGGGAAAAATTCCTGTGATAAAGTAGGCCCGTTAATTTTAGCGAGTATGTATCAAAAAGCATGGTGATATGGTTATGTGAGTATGCTAAATGTCTATGCGGGTCAAAGGGGAGTTTGGGATAATTTTATGCTGGTGCACGCCTCTCGATGTTTGAGAGTTTATAGTAGTGACGACTACTTGTTTGGTGTGGGAAGTGGCCAACCAAAGCAGTTGGATGTAATGGTTGAGTGATCCTTAGCTAACCATTGGCATCGCGGTTTAAGATTTAAGATTTGCCGATATACTGGGTGAATGGGTATCTCTCTCCCCGGAGACTAAATTATGTGATTTGGATGTTTAAAGCATGGATTGCCCATATGCATTTGTTTAAAATTGTACACTCATCATATAGCTGAGCAGTGGAGATGGACTCCATTGCAGGTAAGAAGAAAGACGAGAAGAAGCGTGAGGAGTGAGGCCGATGAGACAACGAGAACCACTCTTGTTTATACTTTTGTTCTCTTCCTTAAACTTGTATAAGGATTAGGAATTTGTAATATGTTGTAATGGAACGTACCTTGGGAATTAGTTGGTGGTTTTGTAATCCTGTATTCAAACTCCTGTATTTTTGTTTTAAACCGTAGTAATATCGTTGTGGTAGTGTTGGTTTTGAATCGGAAGAGTGTAGCTTGAATTCTGCAGAATCCATAGTATGCTGAGGCTGATTAGTCGATTGGATCACTGTGTATAACTAAACACTGCTTTGATGTGATAGGGGATCTGTTGACTGGTTTGATAAAACAATCAACTGGATGAGGTCCCAAAACACCATTTTCTGCTAGAATAGAGTATCAGTTGACCAGACAGTTTCAGTCGACTGAAAAATTTAGGCACCAGTCGACTGAGTCCCCAACACAATCGACTAGACCGGGCTGTTGACCTTTTGAACTTTCTACTTTTGATGGTCAGTCGATTGGGTCCCCGATAAGTCGACTGGACCTCTATTTTCACCCCTAAATTCTTTTGAACGCATTCCAATTGGCAAAAACTTTTTATAACCTTGATTAAAATGGATTTGACTTATGTTTTCTGCTGCTATTTACTTTAAAAGAATTGGATAAGCTTTGATGGCATGCCACGTGTCCTATTTCCGCGCGTAGTGGGATGGGTCCTGACAACTTTTGTTTCTATTCTCTTCTCTTAATGAGGTTCTCTTCTCTTCTCCCTTTTTCTCTCAATCCAAACATAGTGCAAAAATAATCTCGGTGAGGTTACGGTGGTCCATAAAGTATTTCTTCATATCTTGATCTACCTACGTGTATATTATTTTCTAGGAATTGGATGACATGTGATAAAGCTATATACTGTGATATGATTTTCTATGAAAATAAATTATTTCCTTAATTAAAGAGTAATAATGATTATAATTGCATTATTAATGGTACTTATCAATTTGATCTCTTTGTGGATCACTAAAAATACTCTTTACTTATCAAATACTAGTAATGACTCCGTGCATTGCACGAGAGAGTTAGCAAGACAAAGTAACTCATGACAAAAAATTGTTTTAAATTAAAAAAAAAGTAGAAGAAAGATATTGCAAGTGATTTAAAATGATTAAAAAAATGTATATTTATTGGTGATGTATTGATGTGTGTAAAATGTCTCATAAAAGAGAGATATTTTTACAACGAAAAATTTAAAAAATATATTAAATAACATGATTTTTAGAGAAGTCACCCAATTACATCCATTTTTCTTTTCGTTTTTCCTTCAGAAGTATGAAAAAAAAAAGCCAATATGACTTTATTTTCCACGAAATTGCTTTTGGAAAAAGCCAATAAAGCATTTCTTTTTTCTTTTTGTTTTACTTTCTTGCGAAAGCCTGAACGAAAAAAGAAGTAGAAAAGAATTTCCTTCTTTTAAAAACTTCCAAAAAGCTAAGCTGGTGTTTGATAATATTTTGCGTTTTTTTTAAAAGAAAACTTGTGTTTAGTTTTAAGATCAAAAATAGAATATGTGTTTGGTAAAATATAGTCGTTCTAGAAAAAAATTGAAAACAGCAAAACACGTTTGATAAGAAAAGTTGATTTGTGAAAAAAAAAAAAAAAGCATAACACTAACTGAGGTTGTATTGATTTGTAAAAAGTAAAGAAGAAAGTAAGAGAAATGCTATATATACTTCTCAAATCCTAATTCAAATTTACATCCCAAAAGATATGGTTGTGCTAGATTTTGATTACATGATGTTGAAGTGGTCCTGTTATTATTGAAGGTTGTCCCACTGTCATATTATTTAGGATACAAATTTGGAATTAGAATTTGAAAAGTATAGCATTATTCAGAAAATAATGGTAATGAGTTAAATAATAGGGGCCGAAATTTAATGACGGCTTGAATAAACCACGGTTGAAATTTCCTATTCAGCAAAAATAAGGAAATAATCACCCTTGGAATTTAAAGAACGTGAGGTCACGGAAGTTGATATGCCCAAATCATATCCAAATCAATGTACCTGAATTCGTGTCTAAATTAGTAAATCAAAAAAATGAGTCCAAATCATATGTAATAGTTGAAGAAAAAATTTTGTAGAGACCCAATCAAATGTAGCTCCACATGGTCAACCTTAACAAAAGAGAGTTATTTCATGGTATGGCATATAGTAATACATATAAGGTTTAGACTCTCTCCTAAATAAATAGTAATCGTGATTGGTGGAGAGAGAATAGTATAATTTATTAGTTAGGATTAGATTTCATTAGCATTAATTTCTATTTATTCAATTTTAAATGTTGGGTGAAATAAAAAAAAATGATATTTTAGAAAAAAAATACATGTGGCTCTAAGATGGCGAAGCCAAAATCTTTTATTTTCATATATGTATATTAGATGTGAGCATATATAGACTTTTTAAATTGTCATTGCCACAATAACAAATTTTAGGTATTCCTAGCATTTTCCTTACATTTAAGAACAAAATCATATTACTTTTGTCTCCTTAATTCCCATTTTCATCTTCTTTGTCTTCTCCTTTTATATATGGCTCTACTCTAGGACAAAGTTTAAACTTTAAAGGTAATATCCTATCATTTGTATCACCTTATCAATGGCGCAGGTGGGGGCCTAAAATGCAAACACCCCCCTCCTAAATATTTTGAGGTTTTCATTTTTTATTTTATATTTTATGGTAAAGTTTTAATTCTATACAATATGGCAATGGCAGGGGCAGAGGCAAGGGCAGGGGCATTATGGTCTTCTTATACCTCAATCCCACTGGAGCCTTACGCCCTCATTTTTAATACCACCCCCAACCAGGTTATTGTTTTATCCCTCTTAGCTAGTATTAATTTTAACCACACATAACAATAACTCAGGTTAAATAATACTGCACATGCCCAACCAAACACAGTATAAGCTAGAATTGGACTACTTTAGTCCAATCTCTCTGTCTTATCCACTAAACAAACGAGGCCTATATGTATAATTAGTCCCTCCCAAATTTTGTAAAAATTATTTTATGCATTATATTTTGGCGCAATTGTAGTTCAACCCACCTTAAATATTGTTCTATCACATTTTCTTATCACTTTTTAAAATTGAGTCCAAATGTATGAACAAAGACCCAAAAAATTCGTCTGCTGCTCCCAAATCCCCATATACAAATCCATTCAATCTCATCCCCTTTAACTAAAATTTTTGGCTCCCTCTTTACAGTTCACATATACAAACGTATATGATACTTATATTTAACTATCTTTTTCACGAAATTAGGATATACATGTGTATGCAGGAACATAGAAATTTTATTAAACTTATGATAGAACATCATGATAGCACATCATCCAAAATATCTTTTATATTGAATAGAATTGACACAAAAGAAGAGAATCGCAACAGAAAATAAGGTTTAAAAAAAATAGTCTTTGATTAATATATTGTTGCCTTGTCAAACATGTACTATCATTTAATATTTACTAACAATAATGCTAGGGACACTCCACAAAGCACATCCCAAAGCACATCATGCTTTAAATGCATGTACTTTGGATTGTGGAGAATTTTTACACAGGACCCACACTTTGTTGAAAACTACCATGGAAGCCCAAGATACATGCACACAAAGCATGAAGTGTGCTTTGGGGTGTGCTTTGTGGAGTGTCTCTAGCACCACTCATTTACTAATCACTGACTAATTGTTGACTGTGTCATACATGTATCATTTAATATTTGCTAACTAAAGACAAATAAAATAAAATAAAATAAATAAAACGACAAGTGTTGTTTTCATTGAAATTTTAGGAGAAAACAACCAAAAGTGGAGATAGAGTACACTAGTAGTCATACATGTGTATGAACATAGAGATTTTATTACGCTGATGGTAACACGTCATTAAAATATCTTCTGTGTTGATTAGAATAGACAAGTTTTAAAATGTAAAAAAAAAAAAAAATTAGTCATCGATTAATATATTGTTGACTGTGTCATACATGTATCATATCATTTAATATTTGCTAATTGACCACTGATTAATGACTCTGTAATACATGTTGATGATGCCAAAAATTGGTAGAAAGATAAAAAGATTGAAATAAGGGAGATTTGAGTGTGGTTCGGCCTCGTTAATCAGGTGACCTACGTTTACGGGTGCGTCGTGCGGTTGTACTAACAAATCACCGGCGGCCTCTAGTGAACCAACAGGGAGGGTGGCACTACTAGCGACTGGCTAGGTATATGTGTGAGTAACTTTCGTATTGCTACTGCTATTCTATAGAGGCAAAAAAGTGATCCCCCTTAATGGAGGTGGGTGGTCCCTTTTATAGATGTAAGAGACCGTCCGTACAAGGTAAGTTGTTAGATTAGGAAACCTAATCTAACCATAACTGATTTACACGAATTAGGAGAGTTTCATAAGTAGTTTAGGAAACTACTTGTTCCTTCCTTTAGTCTTCTACTCGAGATAGGAGATTAGCTGGAGCATTAAGGAGCAAGTAATTGTGTCCACCTGGAATGTGCTCACAATGGGGCCGGTTCGGAACGAACGCCTGAGCCATGGACCGGACCGGGCGGTCCTAACAGAACAACCCGAGATGGTTTAGTAGCAGCGCATATTCAAGATGACTTGGTTTTTCCTTGCTGAGGTGGCGAGTATTGACTTTGACCTGATATTTTTGTACCTTTTCGCTGCCCCCCATTTTCAAAGCTGATGCGATGCTTCATCAGATAAGGATTGAAAATTAGTACTGCTCTGAAAACCCGTCCGGGAAGGAGGTCGGCACCTTTGTCCGGGGTAAGACCAATCGCACTGGTCAGTTGAGGTCTGGACCGAGCGGTGATTCTGTGGGTCCGGAGCTGACGTATGCCACGTGTTAGCTGGTGGTTGACCTGGTCAGGATCTAGTGAAGCCAGTGTGATCATAACCGAACCATGATATCGCGCATTCAATGCGTATGCCTTTTGAGGCGTCGCTTCATGTGCCCGAGGTCACAATTGTCGGATAGTTTCGGCGGGAACGTTTCCTTACCGTCGGATCTAGTTTGATCTGGACCATCCACGCAATATATATAAAGAACACTTTCTCATTTCTTCCATTCTTGCTGCCAAGAGATAAGTTACCGAGCGGTTTTGAGAGCAAAAATTTCCCGGCCAAGCTTTCCGAGCCCTTTTTCTGCGTTACTTCTTGTAAGTCCTCACTTCTCAAGCATCATTTCACTGTTCTCTTCCTTCTCTTCTTTTCTTTTTCCTCTTGGGGTGAGGCTGGAGAGGACGAATCCACTTGGTCTTGTACGGGAGTGGGATTTCTTCTTCCTTAGGTTTTGCTACTTCTTTAGGTCAGGCGGTACACTAAGACAGTTGACCCGAGCAGGTTGTCCCGGGGTAGTTTTGATTGAGTGCCACTTCACCTTAAGAACCCTATACTCTTTTCCCTTTAGGTTTGTAACCTTGCCCCCCTTGTACCTCAGACTCGGAGTTTTTGACCCGTATCAAGGCTGTCACTTGCTTTCCCGTTCCTCCGCGGGAGTATTGGAGATGTGTCACTCAAGCTTCGATTCCTCTTCCCGGTCGGACGATGAGCAGTCACGGTCTGGGACCCTGGACACTAGTCTAGACCCACCTTCTGCCACTCCGTTGGATCACCATAGCGAGGGCAGGATCCCAATCCGGGTGTCAGACGCTGAGTCAGACTAAGAAGCCCTGGTGGCCTCTGTCTTATGGGGTTCAGGTGATGAGTTACCGGAGGGCCCCGACCTCGAAGTAGCATTTGCCTGTGAATTCACTCCATCCACCTTGCGTACCCAGGACCTCAGCCGAACCAGGGAGAAGTTTGCCATTCTCGACCATTGCTATCTCACCGTTCAAGCTGGCGGGGCCCAACTCTATCATCGGAGGTTCGTCACCTTGTATGAGGACTCCCTCATGGCTGGGTTTCGCATCCCCCTTTACCCTGTCGCTCAGGACGTCCTGATCTACCTCGGGATTGCTCTTGGGCAGTTGGCCCCGAACGGTTGGAGGTTTATGATGGGGTCTATCTCTGTAATACCCTGTATTTTTGTAATATATTATATAACTAGACCTTGTATGTTTCTTTAATACTTGTATGAGCTTGGCCTTACCCTTGGTATATTTTTATACCAATCGATTGGCAAGTATATCAATCGATTGCTTATACCAATCGATTGAACTTTATCTCAATCGATTGATTGTTTCAATCGATTGACACTTATGTCAATCGATTGGAGGCAGCTGGGCAGATTCTTTTGCTCTGGCTAGGGAGAGGCCACGTGAACACCTTTCCTTTATATATACAAGCCATTTTTCTACGTTTTTCTCTTTAGAAAAATCAGAGAGAGTGAGAGGAGGGTTTTGTGTGTGTGTTATATATATATACACTCTTATATATATACACACATATATACATATATTCATTCACACACACACAGATGGACTGAGAAAGAAAAGAAAAGAAGAGAAGAGGAGAAGACCAGAAAGAAGGAGAAGGAGAAGGAGAAGAGAGAAGACAGAGAGCAGAGGAAGAGAGGAGGACCACCATTGGAGCTTCCAAAGCTCAAACACACACAACCAAACACGCCCTTAACGCCTAGGTGAGTTTTAAACTCACTTGGTAGCTTGATACTGATGTTAGAACATGTTTTGAAAGAAGAAATGGAGAAGGAACCATGTTTCCCGTTTATATGTTGCTGGGCAGTCTTCTCTGTGAAGAAGACAAAGTGTCAATCGATTGACACTTTATCAATCGATTGGCATCTTTCATGTTCCAATCGATTGACACTATATCAATCGATTGACATCTTTCATGTTCCAATCGATTGACATTTTATGCAATCGATTGACATGGATTGTGATCCAATCGATTGAACCTTCTTCCAATCGATTGACACTACTTTTATACCAATCGATTGACATCTATATCAATCGATTGGAAGTTTCAGTTTACTGTTTTAGTTGTTTAGTTAATGTAATAACTGTTTAGTTGTTTATTTACTGTTCAGTATTTCCCAGCATGCTTTATTACTGTAATACAGACCTGATAATGAGTTAATGCGGCGTAGGATCGTGGTAATAACGAGATTAACGGAGAATGTTTATAATGTTAAGACAACGGTATAGTCGTGAATCCTTTGGAGTTAACGTTCATTTCATTCAGAGTAGTCAGGCCACATTGGGATTGTCATGTATCGGTAATAGAGTTGAACTTAAGTAGGTTTGCTAAGATTTGGGAACCTTGCGTGGGCGGGCTTTGGTCGATCATATGTTCTTAAAAGTGGTTGACAGACGAAGGTGTCTATGACTTGCGGTGAACCGGACCATTTGCCCTAAGATAGCCAGATGATCTAATCATATGTTCTTAAAAGCGGTAGACAGACGAAGGTGTCTATGACATGCGGTGGACCGTGATCACTGGTAGACGTCGCTAAGTCGTGGCATAGAATGATGTACTGTTGTTTAAAGCGTTATATCCCTGACATGCGGTGGACTGTGCATATGTTCTTAAAAGCGGGGGATGGACTAACGTGGTATCCATGACATGCGGTGAACTGTGCATATGTTCTTAAAAGCAGTGGATGATCAATGGTGTGTTATAGAGTTGAACTACTGTCGAGTCTGTTTCCCCCTATCTAGACGTGTTATCGATTTTATAATAAGTAAAACATTAGTAATCGGATCATCGATTTGATTAATGGAGTTACCCTTACAGAATTCTAATTTGGTTACTATTTATAACTTGTGATAATATCAATAGTCGATACCCTGTTAGTATCTAACTCACTCGGCTTTCATTAAGCTGACGGCGTTTATGCCGCTGGACATTTCTATGTTCCAGCGCACCCTGGTTATGACTATACAGGTGAAGGGCCTGCAGGAGAGGACTACTATGACGGTGACGGGGTCCCTGTGGAGGATTTCCCCGACGGAGGTCAGACTGAAGAAGACTACTACGCCGAGGACTACCTTTATGCCAACTGAAGACTAGACTAGAATTGTAGCTAATTGTCTTTACCATTTTAGAACCCTTTTTGTAGTCAGGCATATGTTGCCTTGACATTTGTACTTCCGCTGCGTTATGTTTGATTCGAGACTCTGATATGTAATAGTTAATAACTTATGTTGACCTTATGTTATGTTGTGAATCAGAACCTAGACTTCATTGTTGTTACACTATTACTTTTGTTGCTTAGTACTGCGTAGTGTGGACAATCATGTGACTTCACCCGTCATTCCCTATGGACCCATAAAGGAAATTTATTTTTCTCTATTTATGCTGCTCCGGGGCGTGACAGGATTTTTGGTATCAGAGCCTAGGTTGTATACCTTTTCGCTCACAGATTGTCCCACACCATCTGGTCCTAGAACCTTGAGATTCTATAGATGAGTATTAAGATTAGTTCTGACTTAAGATAGTCCCTTTTCAGGTAGCATGGCACCGCCGCTGTTCGTTCCAGACGAGTTCGGAGGACACTATGTGTATGAGAGTAGTATTGCGCCAGCAGATCCAGAGTACTATGCCTGGAAGGTTAGGCAGAGAGCTATTGTAGAGACAGAGCGAGACATGCAGATCGAGCAGCAGAGATTTGGGACCCAGGACCCAGAAGTGATACGTCAGGAGATGATCTATCGTAAGAAGACCTTCAAACGCATCGAGGAGGATTCTCTACTGATGTTACGAGACCGTTCTTCGTACCAGGTTCTACTTGCACAGGTTAGAGCAGCACCTCCACCCCCACCAGAAGAGGACATAGCTGATGCACCCCCAGCAGATGAGGATCCGAAGGGTGATGATGAGAGCGATGACGACGATGAGCCAGAGGATGCAGATGAGGAGATGGAGGATGAAGAGGACGAGGACACCGATGACGAGGAGCCGGAGTATGATCCAGAGGAGGAGGACCCCGTGGACCCAGCCGGTATGGACGTGCCAGTTGGCGTAGATATTGTGGTTGCAGAGGGTTATCCGATAGAGGAAGAGGAGGTAGCCGCAGACGATGATGCAGTAGTACCAGTCTTACCAGGAGGCGTTATAGCACAGCTAGCAGCTGAGTGGGCCGCAGAGATGGCTGCACATCCCCATGGATTCGAGATCGGAGCACCGGAGTTGGCACAGGCTATGGTACAGGCTGAGGCACTTGCAGCCGCATTTGATGCAGCCCAGGCTGACATGGCCGCTGATGCAGGGGATTTGGGAGCTGTTGTGGAGCATGATGGACCCGAGCTGATCGAGGATGTTGTGATAGAGGATGAGGACATGATGGATGACGATGACATGGATGAGGATGATGTTTTGTCTGAGGTTGCCCCAGAGGACGAGGCTTCCATCTATGGATCCGATGTGGACAACTTTTGAGTCCAGTACCTTTAGGACTTAGACTTTTACGTTTGACCTTAGGACATGTTGTCCGCTTACTTTTGACGCTTACATAGACAGCTATTAACCGTAGCCTTTTTGTATAGGTAGCCACCAGTAGTGGTTTTGTGTATATCTTTCTTTTGTTTAGATCTTGTATAGGATCATGTACTACGCGGTACACAGATGATCTATCGTGTACTCCGCTGTACATCTTTTGGGTATATATATATGGCAGATCGTTTCTCTTGGATATTTCTGTTATCACCTCATTATTATGTTATGGTTGTGATTTTGATTCATGTTACGCTTTCTGTTATTTAAGTATGATCATTTCCCCGAGGAGATTGTCGGCTAATCGTTAGATCCTTCATAGGTACACCTCACACGGATCACTATGGTGGGACCCACAAGGAACCAAGCACGACTGGGAGCACCCATTCCCGAGGGTATGGACCCAACTGGAGTCTTCGAAGCTTTCATGCAACGGATGGAGCACATCGGCGATACCTACAATCATGCCACCAACGACAATGGTAACAACCACTTTGTCCCTCCCAGGCAGACAGGCGATAAACTGTTGGAACGATTTCGTGGCCTGCGACCCGAAAAGTTCGACGGCATGGCAGAGTCCTGGAAAGCAGAGCAATGGATACGGGAGTTGGAGCTAATCTTTGAAGCCCTGGAGTGCAGTGAGCTTGACAAGAGACGTCTAGCCGCATTTCAACTAACTTACTCCGCCGCGGACTGGTGGGAGGCCGAGAGAGCCACGATTGGGATTGACGCTGCAAGGAGAATGCCTTGGGAAGCATTCAAGACTCGATTTCTCAGGAAGTATTTCCCTGAGGACGAAAGAGACCAACAAGAAAGGAATTTCCTGAGTCTAACCCAAGGAAACTGGACAGTCAGAGAGTATACTACACAATTCGAGCGACTTTCCCGTTTCGCTCCGCATATGATAGACACCTCCGCCAAGAAGGTCAAGCGATTCCACCAAGGACTCAACCCACACCTCCGGCACATGATGATAGGCCATCTGGGCCAGTCGTTTGAAGGGATTGTCCGTCTTGCTTCAAGTTTGGAAAAGGATGCTTACTCTGTGCAAGGACCACAAGCGAATCGACCTCCACCCAGGACCTTCCAACCAAGGAACTTTCCCGCGCAATCATCAAGGAACAACCAAGGATGGAAACCCCAGACCAACAACTATCAGGGAACCAAGCGCACATGGGATGGGACAAGGAAGCCCCAAGCTAATTTTCCTCGACAACAGAATCAACAGCAAGGACCACCTCAGGCACAGCCCGTCGCTCAGCGACAGAATATTGATGGATGTTTCAACTGTGGAGTGCCCGGACATATTGCAAGGTATTGCACAGCCCCCAAGACCAACCGCCGCAATGACCTCGTCTGCCGCAACTGTAACAAGCCTGGTCACATAAGCAAGGATTGTCGAGCACCACGTGGAGGCTACTATAGAGCGCCTGCTCAAGGACAGCAAGGACAGGTTAGGGTGAATGCCATCATCCCTGACAATGCAGGGTATAATGCTGAGGAACAGCAGAACTTGGAAGGTACACTCATTTTATTTCACTGTCAAGTTAGAGCTTTGTTTGATACCGGTGCCGCCCATTCTTTCATAGCTATTAAGATGGTACGTGAATTGGGATTGTTACCCCTAGCACTTGAACCGACCCTTAATGCCGTTTCGCCATTGGGAGTATCCGTTAAGTTAGGTAAGGTGTGCAAGGATTGTCCCTTGACACTAGAGGATAGGAATTTTCCGGCAGACTTGATAGTCTTGTCAATGTCTGAGTTCGACGTGATCCTAGGAATGGATTGGCTTACTAAGTATGGCGCTAACCTGGATTGTGTTAGTCGGACCATTGTCTTTTCGACGCCTGGTTGCCCGCAGATCAGATTTCAGTGCCAACCGTTGAGCGACATGTTTATCACGAGCTGCCTAGCCACGATTAAGACTTCAAGCACGGAGCTTACTATCAACCAGATCCCCGTTATTCAAGACTTTGAAGATGTGTTCCGAAGTATCTCAGGACTTCTGCCGAAGAGAGAGATAGACTTCTGCATTGAGTTAGCACCTGGAATGTTGCCAATTTCCAAGACCCCGTATCGGATGGCGCCAACAGAAATGTTGGAATTGAAGAAGCAAGTTCAGGAACTTGAAGACTTAGGTTTTGTTCGCCCGAGTACATCCCCTTGGGGAGCACCAGTTCTATTTGTGAAAAAGAAGGACGGAGAGCTACGACTCTGTATCGACTACAGGGAGCTGAATAAGGTCACGATCAAGAATAGATATCCACTTCCCCGGATAGACGACCTGTTCGATCAACTACAAGGATCAAGGATATTCTCAAAAATTGACTTGCGTTCAGGATACCATCAATTACTAGTTCGGCCGAAAGATATACCGAAAACTGCCTTCAGGACGAGATATGGACACTATGAGTTTCTAGTGATGTCTTTTGGATTGACTAATGCCCCGGCAGTATTCATGGACCTAATGAATAGAGTATTCAGACCCTATCTGGATCAATTCATTATAGTATTCATTGACGACATTCTAATTTATTCAAGGACGGAAGAAGAACATAAGAAGCATCTACAAATTGCTCTACAGACTCTCAGAGACAATAGTCTGTATGCGAAATTCAGCAAATGTGAATTCTGGCTTCAGGAAGTTAAATTCCTGGGACATGTGATATCACAGAATGGGATTTCCGTAGACTCATCTAAGATCGATGCAGTCTTGAGCTGGAACAGGCCAACCAATGCAACCGAAGTTAGGAGTTTTCTTGGATTGGCTGGGTATTACCGGAGATTTGTGGAAGGATTCTCTAGAATCGCAGGACCGTTGACAAGCCTGACTAGGAAGGAGACGAAGTACGAATGGACTGATAAACATGAGGATGCATTTCGGGAATTGAAAGAGAGACTAACCTCAGCACCCGTGCTTGCGATACCTAAGAGTGGTGAACAATTCATAATCTATAGTGATGCATCACACCAAGGACTTGGTTGTGTGCTAATGCAAGAAGGAAATGTCATCGGATACGGATCAAGACAATTGAAGCCACATGAGAAGAACTATCCGACGCACGACTTAGAACTAGCCGCAATCGTGTTCGCCCTAAAGATTTGGAGACACTATTTGTATGGAGAAAAGTTCGACTTGTTCTCAGATCACAAGAGTTTAAGATACCTGTTCTCTCAGAAGGAGTTGAACATGCGACAACGGAGATGGATGGAACTACTCAAGGACTACGACTTCTCTTTGCAATACCACCCGGGTAAAGCAAATGTTGTAGCCGACGCTCTGAGCCGGAGGCCACGCCTTTTGGTTGCTTCGATTTTGATTAGAGAATGGCGAGCAATGGAGACTTTAGCCGAATTCGACCTTTGACCAGTGGAATCAGGAGAAGGACAACACCTTGGATGTCTTGTTGTACAACCGACTCTCATCAGCCGCATCTTGGAAGCTCAACAGTCGACGAGGATTTCAGTTGTGGTTTGCCAAGATGTCCGCAAAGGAACCAGAGATATGGAGCATTAGTATGGACGGAGCACTGAGATGCAAAGGTAGACTTTGTGTGCCAAATGACGATGGTCTCAGGAAGAACATTCTGGACGAAGCACACAAGTCAAGGATGACTATCCACCCAGGAGGAAATAAGATGTATAAGGACTTGAAGAGAAACTTCTGGTGGCAAGGAATGAAGCGAGAAGTGGCCGAGTATGTATCGCAATGTCTTATTTGCAAACAAGTGAAGGCGGAGCATCAGAAACCACCCGGACTCCTACAACCGCTACCGATTCCCCAATGGAAATGGGAGCACATCACCATGGATTTTGTGGTTGGATTGCTGAAGTCTCAACAAAACCACGACGCTATTTGGGTAATAGTGGATCGACTCACCAAGTCAGCACATTTTATCGCCTACAGCATGACGCACCCTGTCGAAAGATTGAGCCAGATGTATCTACAGCAAGTAGTGCGACTGCACGGTGTACATGTCTCAATAGTTTCAGATCGAGATTCACGCTTCACCGCAGAATTCTGGAAGAGCCTTCAGACAGCAATGGGAACTTCATTGAATTTGAGTTCAGCCTTTCATCCACAGACAGACGGTCAGACAGAACGAGTCAATCAAGTGATGGAAGATATGTTGCGAGCCTGTGTCATTGAATTCGAGAGTTCATGGGAGACGCATTTACCTTTGATCGAGTTTGCCTACAACAACAGCTACCACACGAGCATAGGGATGGCACCATTTGAAGCCTTGTATGGAAGACCTTGTCGATCACTGCTATGTTGGGCCGAAGTCGGAGATACTCAACTACTTGGGCCCGAGATGATTCGAGAAACCAGCGAAAAGATCCAGATTGTACGAGAAAAGATGAAGACAGCGCAATCCAGACACAAGAGCTATGCCGACAAGCGACGGAAAGATCTATAGTTTGCAGTTGGAGATCATGTGCTACTTAAAGTCTCGCCAGTTCGAGGTATCGTCAGACTCGGACAGAAGAAAGGCAAGCTATTGCCGCGATTCATCGGACCGTTCGAGATCCTAGAACGTGTTGGGAAGGTTGCTTATCGACTTGTGTTGCCGCCAAAGATGTCAGGAGTGCACAACGTTTTCCACATCAGCATGTTGAGGAAATATGCCCACAACCCAACGCACGAGATCAGTTTTGAAGATATCGAGGTGAACGAGAACGTGACATACAATGAAGGACCAGTGCGTATTCTAGACCGAGGAGTGAAGAAGCTCAGAAATAAGGATATTCCGCTAGTGAAGGTTCAGTGGAAGCACCACGACGAAGGAGAAGCTTCATGGGAATTGGAGTCGGAGATGCAAGAAAAGTTTCCATTTTTGTTTTAACCCCCCTTTATTTCGGATTTCGGGGACGAAATCTGAAATGAGTGGCGGATGATGTAATACCCTGTATTTTTGTAATATATTATATAACTAGACCTTGTATGTTTCTTTAATACTTGTATGAGCTTGGCCTTACCCTTGGTATATTTTTATACCAATCGATTGGCAAGTATATCAATCGATTGCTTATACCAATCGATTGAACTTTATCTCAATCGATTGATTGTTTCAATCGATTGACACTTATGTCAATCGATTGGAGGCAGCTGGGCAGATTCTTTTGCTCTGGCTAGGGAGAGGCCACGTGAACACCTTTCCTTTATATATACAAGCCATTTTTCTGCGTTTTTCTCTTTAAAAAAATCAGAGAGAGTGATAGGAGGGTTTTGTGTGTGTGTTTTATATATATACACTCTTATATATATATATATATATACACACATATATACATATATTCATTCACACACACACAGATGGACTGAGAAAGGAAAGAAAAGAAAAGAAGAGAAGAGGAGAAGACCAGAAAGAAGGAGAAGGAGAAGAGAGAAGACAGAGAGCAGAGGAAGAGAGGAGGACTACCATTGGAGCTTCCAAAGCTCAAACACACACAACCAAACACGCCCTTAACGCCTAGGTGAGTTTTAAACTCACTTGGTAGCTTGATACTGATGTTAGAACATGTTTTGAAAGAAGAAATGGAGAAGGAACCATGTTTCCCGTTTATATGTTGCTGGGCAGTCTTCTCTGTGAAGAAGACAAAGTGTCAATCAATTGACACTTTATCAATCGATTGACATCTTTCATGTTCCAATCGATTGACACTATATCAATCGATTGACATCTTTCATGTTCCAATCGATTGACATTTTATGCAATCGATTGACATGGATTGTGATCCAATCGATTGACACTACTTTTATACCAATCGATTGACATCTATATCAATCGATTGGAAGTTTCAGTTTACTGTTTTACTTGTTTAGTTAATGTAATAACTGTTTAGTTGTTTATTTACTGTTCAGTATTTCCCAGCATGCTTTATTACTGTAATACAGACCTGATAATGAGTTAATGCGGCGTAGGATCGTGGTAATAACGAGATTAACGGAGAATGTTTATAATGTTAAGACAACGGTATAGTCGTGAATCCTTTGGAGTTAACGTTCATTTCATTCAGAGTAGTCAGGCCACATTGGGATTGTCATGTATCGGTAATAGAGTTGAACTTAAGTAGGTTTGCTAAGATTTGGGAACCTTGCGTGGGCGGGCTTTGGTCGATCATATGTTCTTAAAAGCGGTAGACAGACGAAGGTGTCTATGACTTGCGGTGAACCGGACCATTTGCCCTAAGATAGCCAGATGATCTAATCATATGTTCTTAAAAGCGGTAGACAGACGAAGGTGTCTATGACATGCGGTGGATCGTGATCACTGGTAGACGTCGCTAAGTCGTGGTATAGAATGATGTACTGTTGTTTAAAGCGTTATATCCCTGACATGTGGTGGACTGTGCATATGTTCTTAAAAGCGGGGGATGGACTAACGTGGTATCCATGACATGCGGTGAACTGTGCATATGTTCTTAAAAGCGGTGGATGAGCAATGGTGTGTTATAGAGTTGAACTACTGTCGAGTCTGTTTCCCCCTATCTAGACGTGTTATCGGTTTTATAATAAGTAAAACATTAGTAATCGGATCATCGATTTGATTAAAGGAGTTACCCTTACAGAATTCTAATTTGGTTACTATTTATAACTTGTGATAATATCAATAGTCGATACCCTGTTAGTATCTAACTCACTCGGCTTTCATTAAGCTGACGGCGTTTATGCCGCTGGACATTTCTATGTTCCAGCGCACCCTGGTTATGACTATACAGGTGAAGGGCCTGCAGGAGAGGACTACTATGACGGTGACGGGGTCCCTGTGGAGGATTTCCCCGACGGAGGTCAGACTGAAGAAGACTACTACGCCGAGGACTACCTTTATGCCAACTGAAGACTAGACTAGAATTGTAGCTAATTGTCTTTACCATTTTAGAACCCTTTTTGTAGTCAGGCATATGTTGCCTTGACATTTGTACTTCCGCTGCCTTATGTTTGATTCAAGACTCTGATATGTAATAGTTAGTAACTTCTGTTGACCTTATGTTATGTTGTGAATCAGAACCTAGACTTCATTCTTGTTACACAATTACTTTTGTTGCTTAGTACTGCGTGGTGTGGACAATCATGTGACTTCACCCGTCATTCCCTATGGACCCATAAAGGAAATTTATTTTTCTCTATTTATGCTGCTCCGGGGCGTGACAATCTCCCTCTGGCTCAAGTTTTCGGGTACGAACTTACCCTCCAAGAGTTTTTGTGGGTACACCGATCGTTCCCTCTGCATGGGGAGGTCGGGTTCTTCTCTCTGGCGGCTCGGCAGGGAAGAAAGATCATTGTTAATTGCCCGAACAATAACAAAGAGTGGAAGAACAAGTTCTTCTAAGTGTCCACCCTCGGGCTCTATGATCGGGCCCCAGGAATCCAGTTGAGAACCTCCTGGGAGGGAGAGCTAAGGGGTAAGCTTACCCAGCGTTACCTTTTTTTGCTTTCCTTGGCTTCAAAAGTAACCGTGTGGCTAAGTATTTTCATGCTTTGCAGCGGGGGTCAGTTGATCCACAGAATGTTCCCGAGGAGTGCCAGAACTGGATCCGGCATTTGGCGGGCCTTCCCACGAACATTTGGAACGTGCTAAGCCCCTGTTTGAAGCCCCTGTTTTTCATCACTACCTATAGTTTGGACGAGCCCGTTGAAGCCCCTGTTTTTCCCCCAATCATCCCGGGTGAGTATCTAGGTGGAATGTTTGATTTCAGCCATATTTTTTGCTTTCCTAATTACTGACTACATGGCTCTCTTGTTCCGTTGTAGAAATGGGTTCTCGGAGAGACTTCGAGCAGCTGAGGGCCAGACAGGGCGCCGCCGCCGCCGCTTGGGTGATGGACAGAGGAAAGAGGCCGTTGCAGAGATGTCGGGTAGTGATCGTCAGCTCCAGCGGATAAGGCATGGGCCACGAGCTCTTCAGGCGCCCGGGGAGATGTCGGCTCTCCATGTGGTAGTGATTGAGGAGGCTGCTCCCCGGGCAGAGATATCGTCGAGGACTCCGCTGGAGGAGTCGGCGGAGATTAGGGATAGGGTTAGGCCCAACCTTCTCCCTAGCCAGGTGGAGATGTGTGCAAACACGTCTCCCTTCCAGGGGTGGCTGTACAACCTCTCCCATTTTGTAAGCACTTCTGCCTCTTTCATCCATTCATCACTTTTAGTCCTTTATCATTTTTGTTCCTGTTTTGCTTAGTATCTGACCGGTTTTTATTTCTTGCAGGTCGCTGCATGGCTGCTGGTACAGAGTCCTTCCTGCCTTCTCTAGTCGGGAGGGCCACTGCTGCTGAAGCTGCCCTGTCGCAGGAGCGGGCAACTTCGGAGGCCAGGGAAAATGCCCTGGCCGTGGAGAAGGACAAGGTTAAGGGCTTAGCCCTAAGTCTTGGAGTGGCACAGTTAGAGTTGGCGACCACCTTGGTTGATCTGGAGGCCGCCTAGGCCATCACGGCGGCGACGGAGGCTAAGGTGAAGGCCCTGGTTAAGGTGACAGCGGTGGGGTCCACGGAGGAAGCCTTCGATGATGGTTTCTTCCAAGGCTATGAGGACCTGAAGAGGAGACTGGCCCAAGACCATCCCGAGTGGGACATCTCGTCCTACGAAGTGATTAACTCGGACTATTGGGACGTGGGTCCTGCTATTACTGAGGGTCGTCCTATTACTGAGGCTGGGACCGCTGAAGATGCTACCCCGGGCATGGACTCTGCCCTGGGAGACGGCACTACCCTGGAAGGAGAGGTTGGGAAAATGGAGGATGTGGTCGTCGTGGACAGCTCCTAGTGCACCCCCTCTCTTTTTTGTTTTGTTTTGTTTTTTTTTTATTTTATTTTTTATGGGAGGCTACTACAACTGCCCCCAGCCTCTGTACAAATTTTTACTTCAATTAATGAAAAGGCCCATTGAGGACACCTTTTTTATCAATCATCATTATTTTAGTACTTGCTTGTCTTTGATTGCCAGTGCCCGACCAGTTGGAAACCCTGCCTTAGTAGAAGCTTAGGACCCTGACCGGCAGAGAACAATTGGTCTGCTTAGGACCTATTTAGAAGGCCCCACTGGGTACAGTGTAGGAGTTAGGTCCTGTTACTGTACCGGTCGGTTTCTCTGGTCACTGTAGGTACTTAGGAATGTCTCCTATTAGTGCCCAGTGTGATTTCCTATTTTAGTTCAACATCCCCCTGCACCCCAAAGCTTTTACTAAGGCAGGCATTGGTAGAGGGTCGATCGTAGGGAATCGACCTAGAACATGGTTAGTTGTATGGTCTTTTTGGGCTTGCCATCATTAGCCACCCGAGGGGTTTTACCCCCATTGTCAATTATGGACCTAAGCGAAGACGGTGCCTCGGGTGTGGCATCGAGGTCTTTTGCCTTGGGCATGACTCTGAGGTCTTTTTGTGCCTCAGGTGTAATCCTGAGGTCTTTGTGCCTCGGGTGTAATATCGAGGTCTTGTAGGCACAGAATACTAGTAGGGAGCATTTTTGCTGAAAAATGAAATTTTTTATTTCTTATTGAAAAAAATAGCTGCTCGGTAAGAGCTACTAATTTGCTAACCAATACTAATCCGTACTTCATTGAAAGTACTTGCGGAGGTGCTGTACGTTCCAAGGGTAAGGTCTTGCCCATCTATAGTCTATAGCCAGTAAGTTCCTGGACAGTTGACGCTAGCGACCCGATAGGGTCCTTCCCAGTTCGGGCCTAGTTTTCCATGAATCGGGACCTTTGTCGACTGGTTCACTGCCTTAAGGACCAAGTCTCCCACCTAGAAACTACGGTGCTTGACCTTGCTATTATAGTACCAGGAGACTCGCTACTTATAGGCTGCCACTTTTATATATGCTCGGTCTCTTTTTTCTTCCACCAAATCCAGTTCTCCTCTAAAGGCTTCCTCATTTCCTTGTTCGTCGAAGCTTGCCACCCGATATGTTGGTAATCCGAGCTTAGTGGGTACCACCGCCTCAAAGTTATAGGTGAGAGAGAACGGTGTCTCCCCCATTGTCGCTCGGAGGGTGGTACGGTAGGCCCATAGAAGGGTCGATAACTCATCCGCTCAGAGTCCTTTGGCGCCTTCGAGTCTGGTTTTAACTGACTGCAAAATTGTCTGATTCGTCACCTCGGCTTGCCCATTGGCCTGAGGATGCTCAGGCGAGGAGTAGTGATTAGATATGCCATAGCCTGAGCAGAATTACCTGAACACCGGGGTGTCGAACTATCTACCATTGTCGCTGACCAAGTCCCTGGGAATGCCGAACTTGATGAGAATGTTTTTATCGATGAAACCTTCTATCTTCTTCTTGGTGATTGTTGCCAAGGGCTCGACTTCTGCTCACTTAGTGAAATAATCCACGGCGATGACTGCGAATTTAACCTCTCCTTTTTCGATCGAGAGGGGACTGACTATATCAATACCCCACTAAGTGAATGTCCAAGGACTGAGGAATGGTATCTGGAGCTCTCCCGGGCGGTTGATCATAGGCGAGTATCTATGGCCCTTACCACACCGCCTGGCATATTCTTGGGAATCTTGGGCCATCATCGACTAGTAATAGCCTTGCAATAGGGCTTTTCGGGAGAGTGTTCGACCTCCTACGTGCCTTCCACACACTCCTTAGTGGATTTTACTCAATATTCCTTGCACCTATGTAGGGTGGATGCACCGTAGGTATGGGATAGAGAACCCCCTTTTGTAGAGGATGCTGTCAACGATATGGTATCTAGCTGCCCGGTATTTTACGCACCAGGCTTCTTCTTTTCCTTTGAGTAAGGTACCCACCGTGAGGAACATTGCTATTGGATCCATCCAGCTGGGCCGTGTAGCGATCGGGTCTACCTCTATGCCTCTCGAGTTAGTTACGCTAGGCTCGGGTAAGTATTCAATTCTTATCCCAGGCAGGTCTGACTTGGAGGACGAGGTAAGGCGAGCCAACCAGTCGGCCCTCGCATTTTTTTTCCTCGGGATCTGTGTGATAGAGAAACCCTTGAGCCTCTTTGAGACTGCTCGGATGAGGGCTATGTAGGCTACCATGCTGTCCTCCCGAGCATTATACTCCTGATTGACTTAATTGACCACAAGCTGGGAGTCGCTATACCCTTTGACTTGTTGCGCACCCATAGAGGTGGCCAGCTGCAGCCCGTCCAATAGGGCTTCGTACTCGACCTCATTATTAGAGGCTCGGAACCTGAACCTTAGTGCGTACTCCAGTAGGATCCCATCGGGTGTGGTCAGGATGATCCCTGCTCCACTACCCTGTTTGTTGGAGGATCCGTCCACATAGAGTACCCAGGTCGGGGTGTCAGATTGTAGGACAAGCAGTAGAACCGACGGGTCAAGCTCCTCTACTGGATCTTCTGGATATGTGAACTCAACGAGGAAATCTGCCACTACTTTTCCCTTGATCATTGTCTGAGGTCTGTAGACTACATCAAATTCCTTTAACTCCAATGCCCACTTTACAAGTCTTCCGGATGTCTCGGGCCTGCCTAACACTTGGCAAAGAAGCTGATTTGTGAGGACCACGATAACGTGGGCTTGAAAATATGGGCAGAGTCTCCAGGCAAAAATGATGAGGGCGAAGGCCAGTTTCTCGATGCAGGAATACTGACTTTCTGCGCCTTGAAGTGCCCGGCTGGTAAATAGATCGAGAATTGTATCTCGTGCTCTTCTCGAATGAGTGTCAAACTGACCGCTGAAAGTGATACTGCCAAGTATAAGAACAACTCCTCCTTCGGTGCAGGTGTAGAGAGAAGAGGGGGTGATGTCAGGTATTTCTTAAGGTCCCAAAATGCTTCCTCACATTCTTCTGACCATTGAAACACTTTATGGAGGATTTTAAAAAATGGCAGACACCGATCGGTAGCTCGGGAGACAAATCGATTCAGCGCCGCCACCTGTCTGGCCAAGCTTTGAACCTCTTTTGTTGACCTGGGTGACCGCATGTTAATAATAGCCTAAATTGTTTTAGGGTTTGCTTCAATCCCTCGCCTACTGACTATATGTCCCAAGAACTTCTCGGACGAGACTCTAAATGTGCACTTAGCCAGGTTCAACCTCATCCGGAATTTTCTTAATATGATGAAGGCCCCGGTCAAATGCTTGAGATGGTTGGACTCCTCTCTGCTCTTGACCAGCAGATCGTCAACGTGCACCTCCATTGATTTCTCGATCAAATCCTTGAATATGTGGTTGACCAAGTGCTGATAAGATGCCCTAACATTTTTAAGGCCGAAGGGCATCACCTTATAGCAGTATGACAAGCGGGGGTATTTGTAAAATACAACCACACTAAAAGAAGAAAATACACTGATTTAGTCCACAATTCCCTTGTATATCTGCAATTTGAAATACAATGCCAGTTTTTACATAATATGATTAATCTATGATAAGTGGTATTGTTTTAGTGGTTATTTGTGCAGATTACTATTGCTGTGTGAGGAATTGAATGAGCTAGATAAAAGGAAGTGCTTGGTTTTAATGAAGACAATTCAAACATGAAAAGGAAGTTTTGAGTGATCGAGGTAGTCTCGAGCGATCGAGGTTTCGATCGATCGAATTATGTTCAAGCGCTCGAAGATCCCAGAAGTTCAATCGATCGAGGGATGTTCGATCGATCGAACGAACATGGCTTTTATTAGAAATTACGCGCACGTAGCAGAAATGGAGTTTTTAACCCTAGCCTTAAGTGTAGTATATATATGCATTTTGTATACATCCAGAAGGACAGCCACTTCATTTTTATCAGTTTTACATAGGGACAAGAGAGTTTGTTCTAGTTTTTGTTGGTGTTATCAAGGATTTCTATTGTTTTTTGTTGGATTCTATTAAGTTTAATATAAGTTCGTCATTCTAGGTTACTTTTTATCATTTTGTTTACATTCTACTTGCTGTTTATTGTAGGTTAATCTGCCAGAATCGTAGCTTTGTACATTAGATAGGGTTAAGTCATTAGTTTTCATAGATTATATGTTAAAATCACAACCAAACAAGACTTTAATTGACTTTTACATTAAAAACAAATCTAAGACACTCCAGACCATGTCTGAGTAGTCCTCAGGTTGGGAGATCACGATGAAAAGCCTCTGCCATGGAGTAGAATAATTCTTGTGTTCGATCGATCGAAGTTTGTTCGAACGATCGGACTAGAGACACTGTCAATCGATCGAATACATTTCGATCGATCGAGAGATGAAGATATTCGATCGATCGAAAGCGCTTCGATCGATCGAACTCTCTGATTCTTGAGAACATTCTATGCAGTATTCCTAGACTTTCTGCTTTAGAGATTCGTTATCAAACTGTCTCCAACTGCTCAGATTGTCAAAACAGTCTTTGAACTTAAGGCATTTTTCTTCAATATCTTTTGCAAACCACCTTCAATGCTAACACCATTGTAGGTGCGAGTCTTAACTATTGTTTTAAACCGCTTTCATGTGTTTCAAATTAACTGTGATGATATAGTCCCGGCCATGAAAGGACTATGGATTCTTTATTCTAAGAGAAATATGGAATACTGTAGAAAATGTGTTCCGTTGAGCTTCAATGTAATTGCATGGTAGATGGCTAGGTCGCGATGGATTCGTGTAATCCCAACATTCCCTTTTATTAAGAAAAAGACACATTTTAAAACATCGCTTTAGTTAATTAGTTAATCATTAGTTTAATTTACTTTAGTTGCTTTAATTTTAGTAGTTACTTCGTGGAACTTCGTGTTCCGCAACCTTTCATATATTGATTTTTATTTTCCTTTTAGAGTTTAATCTAAGTATTTAGTTTATCACCTTCCCTGTGGGATTGACCTAGTCTTAACCAGATTACTACTTGCACGATTACCTACACTTGGGTATAGCACACAAGAGCGCACAACTTTTTAGTCGTGTCAAGTTTTTGGCGCCGTTGCCGGGGAAAGCGACAAGCTAACACTTAGATTACCTCAATCTATCTTTACCTCTTTCTATTTTCTTTTGTTGTTCTTTTGTCTCTTATTCTTTAGATTAAAACGACTTAGGATCTTTCCTTTTATGTCTGATAACTCCATCGAAGGAATCTACCGAAATCCATTCTACTTAGCCGATTCCTCTGATTCTATTAATCCTATAGCCACACCTACCGATTCAATGGCTGACAATCAAAGTGAAAATGGTGAGAATGTGGTTGTACCAATTGATGATTCACTTCATCCTTTGTGCGATCTCATGACACCCGAACAAGCACCTACACCTTCTTGTATTCTCATTCCACCTCATGCTGGTGAATTTCAATTTCGCAATGGAATGATTCAACTCCTTCCAAACTTCCATGGAATGGATAGCGAGAAGGCGTATCTACACGTCAAGGACTTCGAGGATGTTTGTAAAACATTCTCCCAAAATTTCCTTATAGATGTGACACGTCTAATGCTATTTCCTTTCACTTTGAAGGATAAAGCAAAAGCGTGGCTACTCACCTTGAAGCCGAATTTGATTTATACCTGACATGCGATGAACACTGCATTCTTAAAGAAATTCTTTCCACCGCGCATGACCACTGAGCTTAAACGACAAATTAACTCTTATAAACAAAAGAGCAATGAAACCTTCACTCAAACTTGGGAGCATTTCAAGGATTTGCTTCTCTCATGTCCACATTACGGGTATGAGAAATAGCGAACCATAAGCTACTTTTACGAAGGGTTAAATGGTGAAAATACAAAGTTGGTCGAAACCATGAGTTCAGGGCCATTTCTTCGCAAAAACACGGAACAAGCAGAAGCTCACTTCAAGTGTCTAGCTGAACATGCCCACGAATGGTCCAATTCGGAAGATGTCCCACGCTCACAGATATCCTGTGTAGAGGAGAAGAGTCTATACCAATTAAAAAGTGAGGATCATCTAATGAGTAAATATGAAGAACTAGTTAAGAAGGTAGAAGAGTTGGCAATGAAAGGAGACTTCTAGGCAGGTTTTACCTGAAGAACCATGTGGCACATGCAACATGTTGGGACACACCAATCAATATTTTCCCAATGTGCCATACTTTCAAGAACAAGCCCCCATGGAAATGAATGTCATGCAAGGATATAGGGGGCGGGGAATTCCTACAATAATAACAACGTTCAGAATAACAATCGATGGAATCACCCCGGGTTTGATTGGAAAAATGATGCTGGGACCCAAAACCAATATCAACAACATCCCTACAATAACAATAATCACTATCAAGGGCAATACAATAGGCAATCCCAGTCATTCAATCAAAATAGATCAAATAACTATAGCCATTCTCAACCCTATAATAATCAGCAATCAAATGTCTACGTGCCACCGCACAAAAAGGTGCAAGAGGAAGATCTAATCTCTAATGCGAATTTAACATAATAGTTAATTCAAATGATGAGTAAAATGTCCGCAACATTAGAGAGAATGGATGCACAACAAGAGGGGTCGAGTGGAACGTTTCCTGCTCAACCACTTCAAAACCCTAAGGGATACAACAATGGTCCCACTAATCACGAACAGACAAAAGCTGTAACTACTCTGAGGAGCGGTAAGATTATAGGGTGCAATTTACCCTTCTCTACCCTTGAAGAGTATGAAGAGGATGAAGTGGTAAATAAAATCAAACCATCCACTCAAGAAGAGGAGTCGTCCATTGATGATAAACCATTAGAATCAAATGATGACGCTACTAAAGAAGTAGAAGAAGATGAGAGAAGGCCCGGAAAGGAGCCTGTCATTGACGAATTACCTAAATGCCCTTTCCCTGCGCCTTATCCTCAAAGGCTTAAGAAACCTAAAAATGAGGCAAAGAATTAGGAATTTTTGGAGTTGTTTAAACAAGTCAAAAACAATCTCCCACTCCTTGATGCAATCAAACAGGTGCCGACCTATGCTAAGTACCTTAAAGACTTATGCACGGTCAAAAGGAGGCAAAGTGTAAAGAAACATGCCTATGTCGCTTGTCAAGCAAGCGCAATCATCTAAAATGAATTGCCTCCGAAACTCAAAGACCCCGGTACCCCAACTGTCTCTTGTCGAATTGGGAATCAAAGGATAGACAACGCACTCCTTGATTTAGAAGCAAGCGTAAACCTGCTGCCATACTCAGTTTATAAACAATTAGGGTTAGGTGAACTCAAACCTACCCGAGTTGCGTTACAACTGGCAAACAGGTCAGTCAAATACCCTAGAGGAATACTGGAGGACGTTCTGGTGCAGATAGATTCATTTGTCTTCCTGGTCGATTTTGTGATTTTGGACACTAATCCTGTGTCTAATCCATGTTCACAAATCTCGGTGATATTTGGACGTCCATTCCTCAACACCATAGATGCCGTAATCAAAATAAAAAGTGGTATTATGACCATCGTATTCGGGAACATGACTCTAAATGTCAAGATTTTCTCAAATCCCCGACCTGAAGAATACGAGGATGAGGAATAAATCAATTATATTGAAACGGTCATCGAAGACGGGTCTGATTTTGTAGATTACAAAGATCCCATGGAGGTAGTTGTGTCACAATTTGATGCTATCTATCAACCTAATGATTCTACACCATTGGATGTTGCTTTAAATCACACTTGCCTCATGATGGAGATGAAAGAGGAGAACAGAGCTGAATGCATGTGGGTAACACCATATGAACCACTACCTCCAAAAACAAAACTAGTCATGCCTTCCAATTTTTGGTTTCCCAATCTGGAGTTAAAGGAGCTTCCAATAGAGCTCAAATACGCCTTCCTAGGGACTGAAAAGACTTACCCTGTCATAATTTCATCTACATTAAATCCTGAACAAGAGGGTAAGATAATCCAACTGTTAAAACAACATAAAGGAGCATTAGGATGGACGATTGCTGACCTCAAAGGCATAAGCCCATCCGTGTGCACTCATAAAATATACTTGGAGGAAGATGCTAAGCCTTCAGGACAAATGCAAAGGCGTTTAAATCCCAACATGCAAGAGGTAGTTAAAAAGGAAGTGTTAAAACTACTTGATGTTGGGATTATATATCCTATTTTTGATAGCCCTTGGGTTAGTCCAACCCAAGTGGTGCCCAAAAAGGCGGGCATAATAGTAATCCCAAACAAAGACGGCAAATTGGTACCAACACGCATGCCCACCGGATGGCGGATGTGTATTGATTACCGAAAATTGAATACTGTGACCCGGAAAGACCACTTTCCATTACCATTCATGGATCAAATGCTAGAGCGAGTGGCGGGTCATAAATATTATTGCTTCTTGGACGGACATAGTGGCTATAATCAAATCGAAATTGCTCTTGAAGATCAGGAGAAAACGACCTTCACTTGTCCGTTCGATACATTAGCCTATCGTCATATGCCCTTTAGCTTATGCAACGCTTCGGCTACCTTTTAGCAATGCATGTTGAGTATATTCAGTGACATGGTCAAAAAAATAGTCGAGGTGTTCATGGATGACTTTTTAGTGTTTGGCCATAGTTTTGATAACTGCCTGGAAAACCTCGAAAAAGTGTTAGCAAGATGCGAGGACAAATACCTAGTATTAAACTGAGAAAAGTGTCACTTCATGGTGACTAAGGGAATTGTCCTCGGTCACATTATTTCTGATAAAGGTATTCAAGTTGATAAAGTAAAAATTGATATAATCTTAAACCTACCTATCCCCCGTACAGTTTAAAGACATCCGTTCTTTTCTGGGGCACGCGGGATTTTATCGTCGCTTTATCCAAAATTTTAGCGTAATTTCCCGACCACTTTGTCAACTCTTAGTCAAAGACACACCTTTTGAGTGGTCAGATAACTGTTAAACATCTTTTGACGCACTAAAGGAACACCTTACCTCCGCACCGATAATACAGGTACCCGATTGGAGTTTGCCATTTGAACTGATGTGCGATGCTAGTGACTATGCTATTGGGGCAGTCCTAGGACAGAGGAAGGATAATAATCCCTATGTTATTTACTATGCCAGTCGAACACTCAACGAAGCTCAAATGAACTATACGACTACCGAAAAAGAGCTACTGTAATAGTCTTCACTCTAGATAAATTTAGGTCATATTTGATAGGGTCCCCAATCGTCTGTTTTACATACCACTCGGTCCTCAAGTACCTACTATCTAAGAAAGACGCGAAGCAAAGGCTTATCCATTGGATGCTCCTACTCCAAGAATTCGATATCACAATCAAGGATAAAAAGGAGTAGAGAATGTGGTCGCCTACCATTTGTCTCGGTTGACATTTACTGACAACACTGAACCCATACCAATTAAAGATGAATTCCCAGATGAGCAACTGATGACTATTTCCAATTTGCCTTGGTATTCAGATATAGTAAATTATCTTGTTACGGGAGAGACCCCAAGTCATTGGTCGATTCAAGATAAGAAACGGTTCCTTACGTTCGCACGTCATTTCTTTTTCGATGACCCTTACTTATTCAAGTATTGTGCTGATCAGGTCATCAGACGTTGCGTCCCGAATGAGAACATAACTGTAATTTTAGCCTCTTTTCATTCTGAAGCCTGCGAAGGTCATTTTGCTGCGCAAAAGACCACACAAAAAGTACTACACAGCGGATTTTATTGGCCTATTGTGCTTAAGGATGCCTACTCTTTTTGCAAATTGTGCCAATGCTGTCAAAAGCTAGTTACAATTTTAAAAAGGAATTCTATGCCCTTAACTCCCATCATCACAATTGAAATATTCGATTATTGGGGCATAGACTTCATGGGCGCGTTTTCAAAATTAAATAACTGTGAATACATACTCCTAGCTGTAGAGTATGTATCAAAATGGGTGGAAGCGATACCGACAAGACGCAATGACCACAAAACAGTAATGTCCTTCCTTAAGGAAAATATTCTGTCGCGTTTCGGAACCCTGAAAGCATTAATAAGTGACCAAGGTAAGCATTTTTGCAACAGGCCTTTGGAGTCACTTCTCAAGAAATATGGGGTAAACCACAGATCGCTTGAGCCTACCACCCTCAAATTAATGGGCAGGCAGAGTTGGCTAACCATGAAAACAAACATATACTAGAAAAGACGGTTAGTTTCAACAGAAAAGACTGGGCATATAAACTGACAGATGCTCTGTGGGCGTACCACACCGCTTATAAATAAGACAAATCTGGGGATGTCTCTGTACAGGTTAGTGTACGGAAAGGCATGTCACCTTCCTGTCGAAATCGAGCACAAAGCATATTGGGCGACACGCTCATTGAACTTCGACATTAAAGAGGGAGGTTACCTTCGAAAACTCCAATTGGCTGAAATGGAAGAAATACGTCGAGATGCATACGACAATGCTAAACTACACAAGGAAAGGTTGAAGGCTCGTCACGATAGAATAATTTTTCGAATATCTTTCGAGCCGGGGCAGAAAGTCTTGCTGTACGACTCTTGCCTCTACCTTTTTCCAGGTAAGCTCCGATCCCGGTGGACAGGTCCATTCCTTGTTAAATCTGTTTTCCCACATGGGGCCGTTGAGCTCATAAATCCCAAGAACAATGATTGTTTCAAGGTTAACGGCCAAAGGTTAAAACCGTTCTTGGAGAACTTCCTACCAGAAGCTGAGCACATCGAGCTAGATGAGCCCAGCTATCCTTTCGCCTAAAACACCAAAGCGTGTTTACATTTTGTTGTTGTATTCTTTCTTTTACTGCACTGTGCTTATTTCATTTATTTCTATTTTTTTAGTGTGATTTTGCTTCTAATCTGCTATCATCTATCTCTCCCCTGCAGGCTGTCAAAATATGAGAGATGATGACGTCCATTCGATCGGGTCATGGGCTGACTCCGAATATCCTAATCCTCCATAGAATACTGAGGAGATTGCATTATGTCTCTCTCCTTATCAAGGGCCCGGAGCGGACGATGTCATTGACTTAGCCCAAGGGTACATCCCTTACGATCCTGTACTCCTCCAAATTAATCCTTTCGAGCACATGGAATTTCCTGAAGAGAATCGGAGGGAGAACCTAAAGGGTACTTTGTTAGGGAAGTGGATCATGCACTGTTGGCACAATGGGAAGATGATTCAATGTGGGAGCCATGAGACGAAGAAGATTTACAGGATGTGGTGCCCGAATGCCATAATGCTGTATTCATGTATGTTGATGACTTTCTTGTCATCGAATTGGTTCCCTACATTTATGTGCACATGAGTTATTCGTTGTTTCGGCTTCAATGCCCTCTACCTCTTGGTGCACATGGTTGTTTCACGCCAATAGTGAGGTTAATTCTTGGTCACATTTCTTTTTTTTTTCATCGTGCTTTGTTTATTCCATTCTATTAGTTATTTTGTTTGTTTTCTTTTAATTTCTTTCTTTCTTGTTGTTATCTTTTGGTTTCCTTTGTCAGGATTTTCACTATGAATTTGATGTTACCGTCGTTATTCCTTCCACATCAACTATTTCATGGTTTTAGACTGTACATAGGGTCCCCGGGTACTCCGCCGCAAGAGGAAGGTCAGTTGAAAAATTACACTCCGATATCTTTGTCTCCATCCGGCTCACCTCTTGCCTATGCAATCAATCCCTTGGAGAGTTCAGACTTGCTCGATGATGTCCTGGCTGCTTTTCGACTATTCTGGGAAAGGGAATCATCAAGTTTAGACTCCACATTCGAAGATTTGGCGGAGAAAGAAGAAATGGTGGAAGAAGAAATTTTCATGCTTGAAGAGTATTGCCTCACTTCAATTGTTTTCTGTCATTTGGGGTTTCTTTTATCAATTGGAGTGTAATCCTAGACAAAGTTTTGTTAGTTTCAGTTTATTTGCGTAGTTTTTCTTTATTAATAAGGTCTTAGGTACCATTGTGGGAGCAACAATTTTGCAATATGGATGCTATTAAATAATTTTATTTATAAAATTTGCAACATTTTACCTTGTTGATGATGATGTCTGGCTTACATGTCCAGTCAATGAACTGTTCTATCATTTTCCTGTATGTCCAGACTAATGTTGGTTAGATGGGGGTGTATAATTTCTCCATTCAGTGATATTGTAGAATTTTCAGGTTCGATCGATCGATTGAACTCACTTCGATCGATCGACGATGACGCATCCTCAAGCGCTTCAATAGGTCTCAATCGATCGAAGGTTTGATCGATCGAACTTCCTCAATCGATCGAGACTTGTATTTAAACGAGGCATCTTTCATACACCTTTTCTATTTCTCTCTCACCCTCATATCCTCGAGCGCTCGGAGACAGAGCAAAAATGTGGGCGATTTTTGCCCTCCCTTCATCAGTTAAGTCATTTGAGGAACTTCGGATCCCTCTGATCATCATCATTATCACCCTCATCCCTGTGGATATCGGGATTCCACCGCTTTGTTTGCTTTTGAAACATGTTTTTTCTGATCAAAGAAAGAGCAAAGGTCTGTTGAAAACAGATACAGAGTCGCCACTTGGTCTTTAAGGAACCAAGAAACCTAATTTGACTCACCCAAATGGATAAAGGGCACCGGTCCTTCATAACCAAAGAACTTGGCTCGGGTTTTTGGTATGAGAGAGGAAGGAGCCTTTGTCGCCACTAAAACACCCTCAACTCGTCCCGTCTTTCGACGGGCCTCAATTGGCATCCAAATAATCATCTTATACTATGTGTGGTTCGGCAATTAATACTATGATAGTATATTACATTACATAAGAAAACTTGAAATTGGAAGATCTAAAGATAAGATATCATTCATAAGATCTAAGCCAAGTATCACACAATGCAAATAGAAAGATCACACAAATAAACCTAGGAAAAATCGTCTAATCATATATCAATTAATCAAGTTTCCTAATCTAAAGGAGGCATGAATTGTTCTTGAAACAAATAAACAAAGAAATCAAAATATGCTTAGCAAGCTAGTATGATGCATGTTAATCTTTGGGAAAAGAAGATCTCTCAATCCTCGGGACGGATGAGAAAGGATGATTAGATCGAGGGGAAGCATAAACGTGTGATCATGATCATTCCTTATAACCTTCTTAGATTAGGAGTTACAAAACCCCAAATCTTTGCATGGATGCAATGTATGTATCTAGAATGTGTAAAGGTTGTAGTGTGCTTTGTGTTCATGGATTCCTAGAATGACTTAGAAGTCTATAATATGTATGAGTTTATGAAGGAAATCATCATGGGATATGTACAAATGTAGTATGAACTACTTCCTAAGACATGAGCTAATTTGGAGTGCATGTAGGCATCCAATCAAATAATGAAAGTTAAAATGTGCTTGCTGTGAATAGTGGATAGAACAGTAACATGATCTTTGGAAACTTGAAAGGAGGGGTTAGGAATATTTTCAATGCATGATTTTTTATGGAGATGTTCCTTATTGTGTCTAAAACACAACCCAAAAAGCCAATCTTTAATAACTACTACAGATTGAGAGGAATCACATAAACAACAGAGGTCACTCAGAAACAGAGTCTGTACTGTCGACTGAAATGTTAGAAAATCTTAGAAAATGAAAACGAATGATCTAGAGGCCCATTTTATACACAGAGTTTCCTAAGACATTGAAGTTTAAGGGAGAAATAAGTTAGGACCACCCCTTTTGGAAAAGTTTTCTAAAAACGAGGTTGGAAGTGGACCTAGCTGCTGTGACAGCAAAAACAGAATGTCTGGAAGGAATGTTTGGATCCAAATGGACCATTTCCAAGTACTTCCAAGTCAAACCAAAAATCATGGGTGTTCTCCAATGGGTTAGAAAGACTTTCCAAGTGGCCTTGCATCCATATGTTGAGTATTGAGTTCTAGGAAAATCTTTGAACTCAGATTATTCACTGTTTTGACTCACTGCTTTGACTCACTGTTTTGAAAGTTTTGGGAAAAACTAGAGTTTTCTTTCTTGAGATTAAAATGAGGGGTTTTAAGAGGGGTTTTGAAGTAGATGTTTTGAAAGCATATTTTCAATACTCAATGAAGATTATAGCCACTTGAAATTTCAACATCAAACTCATCATCAAGAACCTCCAAGATTGTTGGAAAGATTTATTTTTATTAGAACATAACTTCAATACACTTCAAGAATACCTTGGAGGTATTGAAGTTATGATCATCATCTATCAAACATGTTTTTGAGGTCAAAAGCTAATATCCATAAGGATTCACTCACCTCAAACTTCATGTCATCATTTAGATGATGAAGAACAAGTAAGTAAATAAAGAAAAATAAAAAGAAATGAGGTAAGAAGAGACGAACATAATATGAACAAGCAAGTAAATAACAATCAATGGATGATAATCAATGTGATTTTGGACTTGTAGCTTGGTGTTTCACTCATAGATTTTGACATTTGGACATGGAAGTAGCTTTCTAACTCAAGAATGCTCAAGAATGGTGATTGGGGGTGTTTAGGATGTGAAGTATAAGAGAGGTAATGGAAGAACACAAGATTAAAACTCACTTTCTATAGCAAAATAGTAGGAAGAAGCTCCTTTTCTCTCTTCTAAACCTATCTCTATCTCTCTTCTTCTCTACAACTTTTCAAGATTTTGCACTTGGCCCCCCCCAAAATGAAGAGCAATGGGGGGTTTATATAGGCCAATTTAGGGTGGTTTTGGGATTTTAGAAGTGTTCCCATTGGTCCCAAACATCTGTGAACATAAAACTACATCGTTTTGGTTTTCAATTAATCAAATTGGACCCCCCAAAAATTATAAAAATGGACTTTGCGTGGGTTGAGTGCCGCGCCGGCACTGGGCCTGTGCCGCGGCGGCAGTGGGCCAGTGCCGCGGAGGCACTGCTCCTCAGACGCCCAAAAATTTACGTTTAGGCACCCAGAGGTTCCGGTATTCGCGAAAAGGCCATATTTTGTCCGAAATTCACAGAAAATGCATACGAACTCCAAATTGAGGTTCTGATATACCATTGGAAAGGTAATGGAGTCTACTTTACATAACAAATAAGTCAGGAATAGGTCACTTTGAAAAGATTTACGGTATTTGTGATAAAAGCCGATTTGACCGCCTTTTTTGCCTTCGAAAATTCATAATAAGCTTGTTTTAAATTCGAAAATTGTGTGCGATATACCGTTGGAAAGCTATTGACCTCTAGTATCCATGAAAAATGTTTGAAAAATGTTATGGTGTCCCGGTTCTAAAGTCAAATTCCGGTCAAGCTGGTCAAACCTGGGATTCCCGGGAAGTTCTAGGAACCTCTGGGAGCTCCCAGGAGCTGACGTTTTCGCTCGATTTTCTTTTAAAACTCATTTTAATACTTTCCACATGATTTAGAATGATTCCGAAGAATTTGGACGTTTTCGGTCAAACTTGGTCAAATTTGGTCAAACCTTGGCCAAACTTGGTCAAACCGGTCAACGGGGACTTTCCGGGAACTTCCGGGGGTCTCTGGGAGCTGACGATTTCATCTGATTTCACTTGAAAACTCATTTTTTTACTTTTCTTACAATATAGCATGTTTCCCAAAATTTCGGGACCAAATCTGGCAGTTTTCAGGCTTTCAGGGGCATTTTGAGCATTCTGAGAGATAGAGCTGACTTCCAGGAGTCCTTTTGAGTCTTTTACGATCATTGTGAACCACCAAGCTATGGGTCTCCTAAATCTGATAGCCGACAAAATGGGGTGTCTACAATCCCCTCTCTGCATGCATACCAGAGGTACGGCCCGAGACCCCCTATTTTTCATTTTCTTCAAATTCTGGTGGGGATGCCCCCCTATTGTTCCTAAGATCAATTAGTATTAGTTTTAGTTATCTATTTCTTGTTTTCTTCCAATTTCCATTCTCGTTTCTTGTCATTGCTGTTTCGCTGTATTCGATCGATCAAACTGGGCTCGAGTGATCTAACCCAATCCCTTTTCAATCGATCGAACTAGGCTCGAGCGATCGAACCTTGTAGCTTCTCAATCGATCGAACATTCTTCGGTCGATCGAACATAAGCAGTAGCAGTTTCTTTTCCTTTCTTTCCTGTTTTGATTTGTTTTCTTGTTTTTCTTCCATTTTACGTCTTTTGCAATGAACCCTATCATAGGGTATCACAAATCCAAGCCACTCTACCTCACTATACCCGACCCCATACTAGCTCATGGGCTCAAAAATGAAGAGGAACGAGTATGGTTTACTCGGTGGTTTCAGACACGTAAGGTGATGTTGGAGCGACCACTGGAGTCTGTATGGCTTTCAGCTCTGTGGTTCCTAGGATGGATCAGAGACATGCCACTATGGTACAATATGTTGATCCAGACCAAAACGATCAACATCCACTGGGTTCGTGAAGCCTGCTCCTCTATGATCAAGGATCCCGCGGCCCCATTCACATACCGATCCTTCTTCCGCGGGCGTGGGATCATATTCAGCCCTGCCACAGTTTCTGCTGCTTTGGGGGTACCCGAGATGCCAGATTTTTTCTATCCTTGCCTACCAGGAGCCCCAGAGATTCCTCCAGCCACCATTATCCGAGAGGTTACGGGAGGCACCGTCCAGTTTTGGAAAGGCGTATCTCTCATCAAGGATAAGCTTCTCACTGAGGACTATCATCTCCTCCATCTGTCGCTGGTGAACTGTATTTTGATGACGTCTTATCACGAGAAGTTTGCCACGTGGTATGCCCGAGCTCTGTATTCCATTGGGACAGGACAGCGAGTCTGTCTGTCTCGCCTTTATATTGACTTCTTTGTTCAGCCCACGCGGTACACTACTGCCAAGCGCCATCTAAAGGGCGCTTGGCCTATACATCGGGTCATTGAGCAGGCTGGGCTAGCTATGTTGGCCACAGATTCAATTCTACAGGCCTTTAGTCGATTCGGCAAGACGGTGGCCCGCCGTTCCGATGCTCAAAAGAAGAGAAAAGAAAAGGGTAAGGCAAAAGTTAGGGCAAAGAGGAGGAGGCACTGATACTGAGGGTGTAGCTTCTGGGACACCCACAGAGGTTAAGGAGCTAGATCTGATGATGAGGTTGATCCTCTATTGAGATTGCGCAGTTCGAGCTGAGATAGCGGTCTCAGGCTCCCGCCCAGGGAGAGTCTTCTTCTTCTGTGCCTCTCCTGACTGTTCATGAGTTACTTATAGAGGAGAGAGAGGCCCGGATCAGACTCGTGGGCAAGATGGACCACATGACGACTCTACTTGAGGCTATATTGATTCAGATAGGGGTCGACCAGTCTCTACATACACCTCTACCACCCACTACTGGTCCTTCATCCTCAACTCCACCTCCACAGGTTGATCCTGCTGCTCCATCTACATCGACGACACCGCCTTCTTCTGAGACACCACGTCCACCACCTCCAGTCGTAGCTAACCCATTATTATCTACACCAGCTGCCACAATTTCGAGTGACCCGACGACGGCTACTACTGTTGCTGAGGGTGGAGATGTGAATGCTCCAAACGTGCTGATCGAGATCTTATCCGATGTCGCCGATGATGCTTAGTTTATGCTAGTTCAGTATTCCTGGACATTTGGGTTGTTTTTGGTTGGTTGTTTTTGGTTTTCTCTCCCCTTTCGTAGTTGTTCTTGTGGTTGTTATTGGATATTTTGGACTTTGGTTTTTATGGACTGTATTATAACTGTTCTGTTGTGTTCATAGTTTTATCATTCCAGTTTTTAGTTCTATTTTTTTGCATAGATGTCATGCTCTATCTTTTTCATTATTTATTTATTTATTTATTTATTTTATTTGATCTTTGCTACTTGGAGTTTGTATGCCTTCGTTACAGATTGTTAAGCTTGCGGTTATTGCGATACTTTATCAGGTGATATCTCTCTATTTATATTTGAAAATCAACTTCTGTGGACATTGTAATTTTCAGTTGGGGGTGGGATGTAGATAGATAATCACCTGCACATATTTATAGTTAGCAATCTGGATCACTTTATTGCACATTTCATACAATCTCGATTAGAATTGGAGTACATCCACAGTTTGAAAGCAAATCAATTACAGAAAAAAAAAATTAAATTACAAACTATTAAGGATTGTTGAATTAAATTGGTAGAATAACTTTGAATATTCACTTCTATTTAGTTGTTATCAAGAAATGACCATTCGTGTAGAATAACTTTGAATATTCACTTTGAATATTCACTTCTATGTAGATAGATAATCACCTGCACATGTTATCACTTCTGTGGACATTGTAACCATTTTATTCTCATCATTTTATGAATTAAGTTCACGCGTTCTTCTAGTTTCACTATGATAAATGCATATGTTGACCATTCGTGTATCCAAAATCCATATGCACATGTTAATAGTTGTAGGTTATAGTTGACGACTCATACACTTTGACCATACACATCACCAACGACTCCACGTGTAACAACATCACCGCTAATTATGGACTCCACATGGGCTCATCAACACCAAACCGCTAGCCCACCTCAAACGGGCCCACCCGCAGAGCCCACTATGAAACTTCATAACTGATGCACCGAGACCCACCTCAATAAGCCCACTCTGAAGGCCCACTTCGGACGAGCCCACTCCGAAGCCCCACTTCTCCGAAGCTTCACTTCAGAATCCAAAGCCTATGACTCCACTCCGAAGCCTTATTCTCCGAAGGCCCAAAGTAGCCCACAAAAGAAGAACACTCAAAATATGCACACACTCACCACTCAGACACCTACCCTTGGTTTGGAAGCAGTACCTAAGGGTGGGTAAGTCTGCTGGGATCTCGGAAACTCATGGTAAGGTGGCTAGAACCGAAGGCATCTCCCTAACCTACGCCCAAAGAGAGAGAGAGAGAGAGAGAGAGAGAGAGAGAGACACGTGACTTTCACACGTGCCTTACCCTAACCAATCCACGACCAACTAGCGAAGCCCATCACTACAAAGCTCGTCAGAACCTTTGACCATCCGTGCTTAGTCATATCAAGATTGCTTAACCGACTGCACCAATAGAAAATACCTTGGTTCCCTCCCTCGCTGAAACCATCTCTACGCCTCAGCACTCACCCTCGCTTAACCTCTCGGAGCCAATAGCAAAAGCCTTGGTACCCCCACTCGCTTAAACCTCTGCACCAGTAGCATTCATTCCCACTCTTGACCAACCAATAATATTGGTCCACCACCAAATGACAATATTTCCCTCTCGCTTGTCTCTGCCAGCTCAATATATCGGTTCGTCTACATCCCATTTAATGATCCCAACCACCTCAGATAGGAGCATTTAAGTCACCCACCTACCTTAAACAAACAACCCAGTAAGAGGAGGCTAACTCGGCCTAGCTCTATCATGCCAAAGCTTTGCAAATACACCACCGACCTCAAGTATAAATAAGCACCCTCATTTACTACACCCAACAACCCAACTCGACTTAATCCTGCACTAGAGTGAAGGATTAGCAGTTATTCTTATTCTCAACCATTAACAAAACATTCCCATTGTCTCTAGCTCACTTTGACCCTTCGTCTCCACCAGCACCTTTGGTTCCCAACACCCCTCGTTTCACTAACATCCTTGGCTCTAGATATCTTTCGTCTCAACGAGACCCCTCATTTTATCAGAGCCTTCATCTGACTCCATCCTTCATTCTGTTCCAATATTTACCCATGACCTTGCGACAAGATACATGCTATTTTCTCTCTCTCTCTCTCACTTGGGGCTACTTCGGTTCTCATCAGAACCCGAAGTCCTTCCGGATCCTATTATCTTCATTATTATTATATTTTAGTAACTCATTATACTCTTACTTATATCTCACATATTGTTCCATGTATACTAATCCAGGCTTGCGTGTTATATCTCTCTGTATCTCTCACATACACCATAAAAAAGAACTCACACATTTTGGCGACCACAATGGGAGATATACTCGCAAGAATGGTTAGCGAACGAGAACAACCACCTCCCAAGAAATCCGGACGCCCCAAGAAGTCCAAAGCCCAGTCCAAATCCCAACCTACCGGGTCGAATGCCAACCTAGTGTGTCTCAATCCAGTCCACTCACAGACTCAGGATTCTCAAGAGTCCATCGCAGCAGACGTCGAGCTCGACATCTTAAAGCGGTTGGAACAATTAGAAGGACAGCAAAAGCATTTCCAAAGACTGGAAGAACAGAACCGCCTCATCATTAAAACCTTGACCACTATGGCTCAGAAAGCAACTCCCCCACCGACACCAAACGGCACCTCTGGGCTAGACGACGTGGTCAGAACTTCAGTTAACATTTTTGATGTTAACAATTAGCAGAATGCGCAAAAAGGATCGACACCCACTGGTGTTGTCCCTGGGGCAGAGAAACAAATCATCACCGATTTCGTCACCTTGGTCGAGGTGGAATCACTACTAAAGGAAAAAGCCCTATCAACCCTGCATATTCCAGCGCTAGACACTCGACCTCCTTATCTGCTAAAGTTGGCTAGTCTCCCTTATCTAGAGGGATACAACAATGCACATTTTGCAAGGTACGACAGCAGGCGGGGAAACTCCAAAGAACATGTGGCCAGATTTCTCGACAGTCTCGGCACCTACCGAGAAGATAAAAACTTGCGTCTTCGAGAGTTTTCTAAATCCCTAACCGATCAGGCATACACCTGGTACGCCAACTTAGAGCCTGGTTCCGTCAATTCTTGGGTTCAGCTGGCCTCAATGTTCCACGCAAAATTCTTTAGCGTGATAGAAAAAGTTACCACCATCTCCCTCTCCAGAGAAGTCCAAGGCAAAAATGAGCACTTGGTCAAATATGTGGATAGATTTCGTGATCTCGCCATGGAATGCCACGACAACACCACCGAAGAGGGTCTCGTCCAACCCTGCGTACATGGAATGCTCCACGACAATAGGATTCACCTCATCAATCACTCATTCCCAGCATTCTCAGATCTCATGGTTGCTGCACGAAACTTAGCAAAAGATGTGAGAATACCATCGAGGATACACCAAGATGCCCGCCCTTCAGCACCCCGTCGTTACCCAACCGCTGCTGTAATCGAGGAAAGAAGAAGTGGACGAGACCGAGAATATAATGATAACAAGCACAGAAGGGATAAAACTGACGCACCAGCTCCATTCCCTTGCAGCATGAAGGAAGTACATACTGTACTCAAAAAATGGATAAGAGAT
The DNA here is from genome assembly GCA_033977485.1 of Hydrangea macrophylla. Taxonomy (NCBI): domain Eukaryota; kingdom Viridiplantae; phylum Streptophyta; class Magnoliopsida; order Cornales; family Hydrangeaceae; genus Hydrangea; species Hydrangea macrophylla. Next base: position 29,987,495 of record CM066999.1, read on the forward strand.
GAAGTAATCACCCTTCGCCCACCCACAAGACCTCCGACAGAAGGTGACAAGGCCAAATATAATTACTGTGCCTATCACCAGATGGTAAAGCACGCCACCAAGAACTGCTGGGCCCTTCGCGGTATATTCTATAGAAAAATAGCCAACGGAGAACTGGTGACCACTACTCGACCAGATGCTGCTGACGAAATACCTTGCAAACTTCGGGGACACAATGAAGGAGCTGTTAATATGGTCTCTCTCCACATAGTTTTCCACCACTTGGAAAAAATTGCATCTCCTACCATTGACCTCCCTAGTGCGTTTGTCACCTATGGAAATAACGGCCCCTCTCATCGATCTCATAGATGAAGAAGAAGAAACACCACCAATCGATAAAAACCCCTCCACCAATATGACCATGACAAACCCGTCTCGGAGCACCATAGAATCCACGGCATCAAAAGTCAAGAGCCTCACCAAATTCAGATATTTCTTTGATCAGATTAGTTTCTGTGAGGAAGCATGCCTTGAAGCCACCAAGGCCATCCTATAAGTTGCGAAAACTTACCAACAAGTGTGCATAGCCACCGGGGGCTCCGTCCGTCGTGCTGCTCTAAAGGCTGAGTCAGCAATCACCTTCACGGATGTAGATATATAGGTCCCACACCCACATAATCGCTCGTTGTATGTCTCGGCCATGGTCCACGAAAGAGAGTTCAAAAGAGCATTGCTTGACGGAGGAGCCTCCCTTAACATCATGCCATTGACCACATTCAGAGCCACCGGTATCTCCCCTGAGAGACTGATTCCACGGGCCACGGACATCGTAGGGTTCGACAATGACACGCGTCGAACAATTGGGTTTGTGACCACGTCACTTCACCTCGGAAAGTTCCAAGCACCGGCCCGATTCCACGTGATCGATGCAGATACCTTTTATCACCTCCTGATAGGACGCAAATGGATGCACACGTTCGGCATCGTACCATCCACCTACCATCAGTGCATGAAAGGAAAAGTGAATACTAGTGAGGGAAGAAAAGTATTCACTGTGGCCGGGACCCTAAAATCGTTCGAAAATCATGAGGCTCATTTGGAAGAAGCAGAGCTATTTGACGACATTTGCTCTGAGGAGGAGACCACACCACCAGTCTCACCACGCGGCCTCACCATCCCAAAGTGGGAAGATGCTCATAAAGAAGATTTCTCCCCGAAGAAAAAACAGAAACGTCGCCGTAGCGTTTCCCCAGAATGCATTCGAGTCAAACTCCCTGACGGACGCTTTATATACCGCTGCTTATGACGGTGCGTACGATCGGGACCAGAAGCTGCACCACACGGCCCTGAAGCCCCAGAATGCAATACCATAGAGACACCCGAAACTACCAAGCTCGAGGTAGCCTCGGAAACGTTCCAAGATGGACCATGCGCCGCGGGACCGGAAGTAGAGGAAATCAATCTCGCACCAAAAGGAAGAACCCCTCGTATCACCTTCATCTCCAAAGCAGCAACCTCAGAGGAACGAGTCACGCTAGTTTCCCTTCTCAAGGAATACATCGACGTATTCGCTTAGACGTACGACCAGATGCTGGGACTGGATACGTCCTTAGTAACACACAAGCTCAACGTCGATCCAAACCACTGGCCAGTAAAACAAGCACCTCGGGTGTTTCGACATGAACTAGAACTCCAGATTAAAACCGAGGTAGAAAAAATCCTTCATGCCGGGTTCATTAAGCCCATCAAGCACCCTACTTGGTTGGTAAATGTGGTACCGGTAAAAAAGAAGAATGGACAGATCAGAGTTTGTGTCGACTTCAGGGACCTAAACAAAGCATGTTCGAAAGATGAATTCCCTCTTCCAAATGTCAATACTCTAATCGACGCCACATCCGGGCATCAAGACTTCTCCTTCATGGATGGGTTCAGCGGTTACAATCAGATCAAGATGGATCTAGGAGACGCATAAAAGACAGTCTTTCGTACCCCCTTTGGCAACTTTTACTACACCGTCATGCCCTTTGGACTGAAAAATGCAGGCGCTTTACCAAAGGGCAATGACAACCATCTTCCATGATATGCTCCACCATAATTTGGAGGACTACATGGACGATATCGTGGTAAAATCCAGGCAAGGGAAAGGCCATGAAAACGATCTTCGTGCTATTTTTGAACGTTGCAGAAAATTCAAGCTCTGAATGAACCCGCTCAAGTGTGCCTTCGGGGTTACGGCGGGAAAATTCCTCGGATTCATAGTCCACCGCCATGGCATCGACTTGGACCTGACGAAGGCCAAATCAATCATGGACATGCCACCGCCAAATATTCAGAAGCAATTAAAGCAATTCATGGGAAGGGTGTCTTATCTCCGTAGATTCATTCCAGCTTTGTCAGAAATATCTGTTGAAAGGAAAAGCCAAATTCAGATGGGAAGAAGTTCACCAGGAATCTTTCGAAGCTATCAAGAGAACTTTGTCGGCTCCCACTACCATGGTGGCTCTGACACAGGAAAAACCACTGCTCCTCTATCTCATATCCACACACAAATCTATTGGGGCACTGCTTGCCCAGGAGATTGACGGAAAGGAGAAGCCGATATACTACATTAGTCGGGTGGTCCGTGATGCTGAGATAAGATATACTCCCATCAAGCGTCATTGTCTCGCACTCACCTTCGCAGCCCAAAAATTCAGGCACTACTTTTTCAGTCACGTCGTATACTTGGTTACGAGGTGTGACCCATTACGATATCTCCTATCTAAGCCTGCTCTCTCAGGACGGATGGCAAGATGGCTCCTTCTCTTGGCCGAATTTAATATCACTTGCATAACGCCAAAAGCAATCAAGATTCAGGCACTGGCGGATCTACTAGCCCAATTCCCCAGTGGAGAATTTGAACAACCTTGGGAAACACTTCCGGGAGAAGAACTCGACTGCGTAATGGCAATCGAAGACCTCGGGGAATAGGCTCTCAGCTTCGACGGATCCTCCACGTCACTAGGAGGAGGAGCAGGAATCAACTTGACATCCCACTTAGATGGTTCCAAGCTCCATTTGTCCTATAAGCTTGACTTTAAATGCTCAAATAACGAGTTAGAGTTCGAGGAACTAATATTAGGACTCCTGGCGGCCACTAATATGGGTGTCACCCGCCTGTGCATCAAGGGTGACTCCAATCTTGTTGTCAGACAAACCTCTGGGGAATTCACGATCAGAGAGCCGATTTTGGCAGAATATAGAACCATAGTTCAAAGGCTATTGGACAAATTTGAGACCATTCGAATAGAGCATGCACCAAGATCGGACAATTGCTTCCCAGATGCTTTGGCACCCTTGCTTCAAAAATCGACATACCCGAAGGCTCCACCTGTATCGAAATCATCAAAAGAACTCTCCCATGCACGATTTTGGAACTACTCCCCCTTGAGGAAATCAACGACTGGAGAGCACCTATCATCACCCAATTACTAAGTCGTGAAGGAAAAATAACAGTATTGGACCTAAAAAGCTTCACCCTCCTCGGACACAATCTTTATTTTCGTGCTCCCACAGGCGTCTTGGCACGATACGTGGGGGAAGAAGAGGTAAAACTTCGACTCCACCAGATTCACCAAAATACGTGCGGAGACAAGGATATTAGTCTTTATCGCATGATACAGAGAAAAGGGTACTACTTGCCTGAAATGTCTAAAGAGGCCTCCATGCTCCAACGAACTTGCTCGAAATGTTCGAACGACCCGAGCAAGGAAGAATGCAATTTTACGGCTCAAATATCGGATTGGCACCATCCATACATGGATTATTTGAACGAGAACTCTCTCCCCCTTGATAGAGCCGACACAACTATAGTAAATAAGCGGGCCTCAAAATTCTTCATCCACGAGAATCAGCTGTTCCGTCGCAGCTTTAATGGGAAGCCGCTGCGATGTCTTGCTAGGGGAGAAATTCACCAAGTATTGAGTGAAGCACATGAGTTCGAGCACCAAGGGGGAACAAAATTATACCGTCATCTCTTGGGCCTGGGGTACTACTGGCCAACGATGGAAGAGGATTCAAGAAGGCATGTCAAAAGATGCCACCCTTGCCAAATCCACGGAAATCGAATCCATGCACCTGCCGTTGACTTGCGAGCACTATCAACACCATGGCCATTCCACACTTGGGCTCTCGACCTCATAGGGCCAATTTTTCCAGAATCAAAGGGCAATATTTGGATCCTCGCGGCCACAGAACTCTATACCAAATGGGTGGAAGCCATACCAATGAGGAAGGCAGTAGCGGCCTTCATCCGAGAGCACATTGTGTGCTGTTTTGGAATCCCCAAAGTGGTCCTATCTGATAACGGAACACCATTCATCAACAAGCATGTGGGACAGCTTCTCCTAAACTATGACATCACCCACCACAAGTCCACTCCTTATTATCCCAAAGGCAATGGTCAGGCCGAGGCAACAAATAAAACACTATTGAAAATCTTTAGCAGGACGATGAAGGACTGTCCCAAGACGTGGGCCGACCAACTCCCTCTAGCCCTTTGGGCCTACAGAACCTCCAAGAGATGACCAACTCAGGCGACTCCTTTCTCTTTGGTCTACGGAGCCGAATCAGTTCTACCCGCAAAGTTGGTGGTGGCCTCTGTCCGAATTGCCATGAAAAGCGAGGTTCTACATGACCCTTGCCCAATTATGCTCGAACAACTGGACGAGCATAGGGATAAGGCGCAATCAAACCTCCAAAAATATTAGAAGCAAATCGCACGGGCTTACGATGCCATGGTCCGATCTAGAGTTTTTAAGGAAGGAGACTTAATTTTGAAGGCAGCCAAGCACATCATGCACGGTATTTCAGTGCCCAAATTCACGCCAAAGTGGGAATGACCTTATAAAGTTAAAGAAGCTAATCCTAGCGGGTACTATAGGATCCAGAAGGTTGGTGAAAAATACATATCTGGACCCATCAATACCCAATGGTTAAAGCTATATCATGCTTAGGCACCACTTTTTTTGTCTTTCTAATTCTGCTGTTTTGTCTGCCCTAGAAAAAGTTGTTAGCTGAAAGAACATGTATACCACAACGTTCATGAACAACTTATTATTTTCAATCCTCAAAAGTACTCTCCCCACATTACTGTATTAAAACATAGCACCAAGCTTAAAAAAAAAAAAAAAAAAAAAAAAAAACCCACCACCTAGATTACCCAGGTAACTCACCATCCAACAAACTCAACAGTAAGTGTTTACTCCACAAACAATCCTGCAATCACCAAAGTTTCATTAGTAACTTCATCCGTAGCAATCCCTGTCCTCGAACGTTGCTCCACTATTTTTGATCTTGCCAGCCTCTCCTTACACACCTTACACTCCTCCTCACCATGATCCACGGCCGCCTGAAGCCACAATGCTCGAGCTTCCTGCTGCGCCGTACGAGGCACTCCCAACCTCCTCCACTGACCCGCAGTAGTCACTAGTTCCACCCGAGCTCTCCGAAAATTCTCGCTAACTACAACAAATTGCCACTTATCAAACTTCCTTCTCCGTCTGGCCTCCACAAATTGTCGCAGTAAGACCACCATGTCCAGATGCTCCGTCAGCCACAACAGACGTAGCCCCTGTGTGCTTATATCATGTATATCACCTCTCACTCGCTACATATAATCATAAGTGGCATCCCCCAGGTTAGTCCTAGACATCTCTAAAAGTACGTTACCCAACATCTTACAAGCTAGTAATCTTTCTTGTTGATCCATATATGTTAAGTCGGTAAAGGTCTGTGGATGGTTTACATATACCTTCTCCAAAAAAGGCACAAGTATTTCCTATACGGGAATACCTCGCCAGCCACTTTGCGTATCTCTAAACGTCTCCGGTAGCCGTGGAAAACCCAGCCCCAAATTTGATGCCCCTGATGAACCTGCCATACTTTAGCTCACCTAAAACTTACCTAACGGTATAGTCGCCTCACCAAGAAAGTTATACATACTCCTATACATATATATATACACACTACTTAAAAGCTAACCGTACGCTAGCAGGTTGTAACCACATGAGCCTTTCAGCAAATTTTAACCCCACCTCGTTATCCCTGTACGTGCGCCATGTGTGGGAATATACTACCTCCGTCCCATTTTATGTGTCTATCTTGGGGAATTCAACTATTTAAGGGGACAAAAAGAATCTACACCTACTTTCCACAATTGCCCATAATCATTGCACTTCCTTTTTTTGTTTTGTTTTGTTTTGTTTTGGTGTTGATTGTAAGGAAGGGTAGTTTAGGAAACTAAACAAATTTTGCATACTAATTTAGGAAAGTGGACAACAATTTTGGGACATCCCAAAAAGGAAAGATGGACACATAAAATGGGACGAAGGGAGTAATAAACTTTTTTTTTTACCCATTTTCAAGCATACCTGTACGACCCAATATAAATATATATATATATATATATATACTTATATAGCCGAAGCCTCCACCCGAACCCTTCACCTCAAGCCTCTCACAATCATATCACATTGTATGCATAAATACCAAAAAATTTTAATAAAAAAAATGAAAACACAAGGAGTTGTATTATAAACAAAAAAAGGGACATACATATTACAATGGACATACCCTCCATGCTCGGGAAGGATAAAAACAAAAAAGACATAGCACATATCTCTACTCAGGCAAAGAAACAACTATCGGAAAGTACCAAGAATATCCATATCCTCGGCGGGAAACAAATCTCCAATCCCAAGACTATCCGCAAGGTACTCAAATATTCACGTACCTTAATAACCACCCTCTCGCAATCCCCAAGAATCGACTTCTCCTCCTTCAGTGCCACCAACCGCCGCTCCAATTCGGCCTCTTCCCGCTCTATCTCTACCATCCTAGTGGTCACGCTAGCCATCTCGCCATCTGCACATCTCAACCCAGCAGCTACCCTAACTAAGGCCACACGTGCCTCCAACCAACACACATTAGGGCCCATAACCTCCCTAGAAGATGCAAGCTCGCTCGCCATATTATTTAGAAGGCTTTCACTCAAATCTGCTACATTAGTGGCAAATAAACTCCAAACCACAGATGCAAGCGTACTTAAGAAAAAGGACCTCAAACCAGCATCAACCTTCATGACAGAAGAAGAAAAAGTCTGAGGATAGCAACGGTATACCATCCCTAACACAGCTTCCTCAGTGGTAGGAGCAAGAGCCGGGAAAGGGACATCACCAGGTACCTTCCCTAGAATACTGGCCAAACTCGGAACGGAGAACCCGCCTTCAGAAGAACTTGCATGAGATACAGAAGCCACAACATGAGACGACCCAGGAGCTAATACAGAAGTAATAACGCCAACCGCCTCAGAAGCTGAATCAGTAGTCCTACCAAAGGGCGCAGGATGGATACCATCGGAACCTGACGCCCGCCCATCAAAATCATGCGACCGTAGCCCTAAAGTAGTATCACGCCCAGATTGAAAAACACCGAGTGACACAGTTGTCCCACCACCATCGGTAGCTGACTCAAGGACAGTATTATCACTAGAGGAAGAGCCCGCAAATCTCCCAAAGCCGGAGTCCGAGAGTGAAAGTCCAATCCCGAGAGAACAAGGGCGGCTGACACCACTCAAAGAGCGGCTAGAACCAAAAACACCGATAATAGACGTAGAAACCGAAGTGTCTACCACCGGTAGTTGCATACGCTCCACGACCTCATCAGAAGTATCGCTATCCACCCCCTCCAGTCGTTCTCGCCGCCCATCCCCTGTACCAGTTTCACGCTCCTGAGTTCCCGGCGATTCGTCCCATCTCCAACATCACCACACATAAATACCTCCTCCATGCATGGGCGAAAAGCCAAAGCAGCACCCGCATCCATCAACAATAAATCCTCCATAGCTGTATCATAAAAAGGAATGTCATGAATGTCATCCGAGGGAATTGATAACCCTACATCCCCAGTGTCCTCGGTATCTATAATGACCGATTGGCCCTTTTGCCCTCACTTTTCCTCTTTCTTTTGTTTACCACGTGTTGCAATACCTATACAAGCAGAAGGCAAAACTTTAATCAACAAAGTCCTTTAAACAAAAAAAAAACAAAAACAAAAAAAAATAATAATAATAATAATAAATAAAATAAAATAAAAATAAAAATATACATATATATATATATAAATAAATAAATTCATAAAAGGGGCTCACATGTTTCTTTCTCCGCATGGGGCTGACCTCGGAATTATCGAACTCAATTAACGAGAAACCACTATTCCATCCAACACCATCGACTAACACAATACTCCTCCGTAACCGGTCAAAAAATCTGGACTTACCCCACCTAGAAGCATCATGAGTGTGGGTGGCACCGTCTTTCCTACTTATCACTCATAGCGAGGGGTCTGTATTTTTTATCCTCGGCACCGACACCGGCATAGGCACGTCATCACAATACGCGTAAAACCTTACATGTGCATGTCGCCAGAAAGAAGCGTATTCGCCTACACAAGAACCAGGAGTTTTCGGTCCAACCAGTACCACAGTATCAGGATCGATACTACTATGCCCCTCATAACAATCGTACAAACCGGTACACTGGAACAACCACCCTGAAACCATAGCTCCCTGATCAAGGCCGAACTGCCTATATACCCTATCTGGGGGGTATATCATCTCACGAGCTCCACATACGCATGACAGCATGGACGGCCGCCACCACATCTTCCGCCTCACCACCTAAAGTACTCCTTACCACACTCCGAGCCTGAATCCGACGGAACAATGGTAAAGGTAGCAGCGTCATACCAGCAATCTCCACATACGGACGAAATATAAACGCTGATTCATCATCAATAACCCGAGCAAGAAGAAACTCAGGTTGTACACCAGAACCCCATCGTTGTCCCCAAAACCTAGATGTCGCCCTCGGTGAACCAGCTCCTGCATAGCCACGCCACCTCTCATACAAAAATAACTGCAAAAATAAACATGAAACGTGGATGACAATGTCATACCGCCTCACCGAACACCGCATATCATGCGCCACCATATCCAATCGTAAATACAATGAACCCAAGAACATCTGCGCCAATGGGAGAGCCTGCCCGCGTGACAAAATGGAGGTCAATCCGAATAAATGTGAACAAGGACCGTCTTTCGGGGCACCTCCAAATATCTATCTCGAGAGCCAACACACAAGATAAGCAACAAGACTATAATCCCTACCCTTACTAACAAAACTCTTTCGATGCCGACGCTTTGTACCCCGTTGTCGATCCTCCCAGAAATACCGAAGAAAAGCACGATAATCAGCCTTATCTCCGTTTGGAGTAGGTCCCCCTAGGCCTCTCCCTACCATCATTTAGAAAAGGGTAATACTTGGGACACAACCTTCATACAACTTTCATACAACCTCTCCAAAAGATGTGTCTATCTCTTTCCTGTGTCACTGTGGGGTCTAGTGACATCACAGGAGAGAGATAGACACATCTTTTGGGGAGGTTGTATGAAAGTTGTATGAAGGTTGTGTCCCAAATATTACTCTTTAGAAAATGAGAGGTAAACTGACAGGCCAAGGTACCAGCTTTTAGTGCCCCAACTATCACCCTATCCTCCGCAGAGAGCTAGTAGGAGCCAAAATCCAAGCCACCAACAATATTCAATAAAAACAAAGAAGAAACGTCCTCCAAAGTAGGGGTAAACTCGCCCCACGCAGCAATAAAAGTATGAGTAGTTGGGCACCATCGGGAAATCAGAGTCAATATCTCTCTCTCCTCCAAAGAGCACCTCATATCTCTGAACAAGCAAATAGAATCATAAATTTGCGCCTCCTTTAGTACAGCTTCAAAGTTGGACAATATATACTCCGTCCACTCATTCCACGCCTCACACCGGGCAACCCCCGAAGCAGCTACAAACTTCAATACAGCATGAGGATATTCACCTCTCTTCACACCCAATCAAATAATAGCGTGAGCAGGCGGCAAATCAAACCTCGCTGCACTATCCGCATCAGAACATATGCCACCTCCGTTCATACTTTCAATAATTGGCTGCCAGAAATTATCGTCTGTCAATATATACGGGGCTCGCTGCCAAAATCTTTCATCAATACCCAGAAGCGGCGGATTGCCCACTCCTTGGCCAAGCTCTTGCACCATCCCGACAAAGAATCAACACCGAATAGCAGAATGCTGCAAAACAATAAATTTCGATAAGGTTCACAAAGCTTTGCAACAATGGCAATAAAAACAGACTGCTCAAAATCAGATGAAAGACGGCAACAAGGTTAGTCAACTACTAGACCAGACTCACTCCCTATGTCGAAAATCTGTTAGTTATTAATTTTCAAAAACAAGCACATTCGGGTCCCACCTCCAAATTTAAAAAATAAAATAAAATAAAATAAATAAATAAATAAAAAAACAACAAAATACCAAAACCTTCGGATCCCCCACCCTTCGGACCTCCCCCCTTTTTTTTTCGGAACCCACTCCGGAAATAACCAAAAAAAAAAACAAATCGAAACCTTCGGACCCCCCGAACCTCCGGACCTCCAGACCCCACCCCCGAACCCCCTACCTTCGGAACACCCAACCCCACCCTCGGAATCCCCTCCAGAACCCCCACCCCCCTTCGACCCCTTCACACCCTTCGGACCCACCACCGAACCCTCCCAACTCCCGAAACCACCCTCAAACCCCCGAACTTTCCGGACACCTTCGGAACATACTCCCCCCTTTGGAACACTTAAAAAAAAGGGGGGACCCTTTGGATAACCCTTCGGACACCCATACCGGAGCCCCTACCTCCGAAGCCCATCTCCGAACCCCGACCTCTCCCTGAACCCTCCAACCTCCGGAACCCACACCGGACCTTTACCCCAAAAACCCCCTCCGGACCCTTCGAAACTCTCCGGATCCCAGACTTTTTCGAAAAAAAAAAAAAAAAACAAAACCCTCGGACCTACCTTTTGGAATCCACCTCCGAACCCCCCCAACCTTCGGCACCACCTTCTCTGCACAAAAAATAATTGCTTTGGACCCCCCCAACCTTCGGAACGTAAAAAAAAAAAAAATGGGGCATCAGTCCCTCCCTCTGCCTACGGCTCCCCATCCCATCTCTCTCGGCAAACTCCCTCTCTTTCGGATCTCCCGCCTCACCACACCACCACTACCAAACTATTCCCCCACCCGATTTCACCAACACCCCTATGGACCTATCTACTTTTATACACCCTAAACCCCAAATCAAAACCCTCCAAACCCAAATACAATTACACCCATACACATACACATCTTTACATACATGGAAGTATAGAAGGAGAAGACATACCTTGTGAGATCACCAATGGAGCCTCCACCCAAAGCTTGTCTTCAATCTCCCACCCTTGTTCCCCTCTACACTTTCCCCCTCTTCTTCTTTGGTTTTCTTTCTCTCTTTCCTTTCTCTCTTTTCTCCTCCCTTAGCTTTCTAAAGAGATATAGAATCTCAAAATACAAAACACAAAATCCTAACAATTCTATTACACATGACTCTCTTTTATCTGAGATATCTTCTTAACTCCAGTCACCTCACTCACATCACCAGTATAATTAAATCTTTGCCAAATTTTCTCCAGGAAAGAATCAAAAATACGCTTTGATCCTCTACACGGTCCATATCCTTTGGTTATTACCCATTGTACAATACACCCATAATTTTAAAAAAAAAAATTTACAAAAGCCCAGCAAGACGTTATTCAAAGGATAATAATTTCAACACTATTAAAGGTGCCCGAGGTAACTAGATTTCAAAATATATATATATATATATATATAAATTCCAAACCAAAACTCCATTACATTCATTAAGTCACCAACAGTGGACAAAATTGCCACTGCTCGGAGCAAAATAAATATATATATATATATAAATATATGTACATATATAAAATTATATATATATATTAGTAGCCACATCTCCATCTCCAACGAAATTCGCAGTAATGAGCAGCGCCACCGCTGAATAATCGACGCCATTGCCCAAAAGGGGAAAACACCCAGTTAATATATATATATATATTTCACCTAATATCAGTAAAGCAAAATAAACACATATACTCCATGGCTGCAAACACAACTAAAGATCTGGCTAGCCAAACAGACCAGTATCCAACTTATAGTTAATATGCAAGCCCAGTTCACGAATTTGCTGTTCAACAGCAGACACTTCAGCTCTAGCAGCTTCAAAACGTACATTAGCATCTACATATTCTTGTTTTAGCTCCAAAAAATGCCTATGCTCAGCTTCATACATTTCTATAAATTCCACCGTGTTCGAATCTAGGGAGCCAACCCGCTTGCCACTGCCCACTATACTTTCGAAACGCCCCATTGTCTGTGCATACTCAGTCACAGAATTCTCCAACTCCAAATAAGTATCAAAAGTAACCTGCCATTCCAACATCGGCTCAAATAGGTCATACCTATGCTCCATCTCCTTTACATGGGAATACAACCAGCGGACTGACAGTCTATCCCGTACCAGATTTCGCACCTGTTCTAGCAATTTAGCGAAGAAATCATTATCCGCCTCCTCTAATGTCGTCTTACGCAAGCGGCGCAGAATTCGACAAAGACGTCTTAGTAAATCGGATTGAGATCTAGCACCAATTCGGCTAAAACGAACAAAAGTTTCAGGATATTGGTGATAAATTTGCTCTAGACTATCCAAAAACTTCTGATCCATCCTCACACCTCTCCAGCCATCCTCCACATCTCCAAATGACTCTGGAAGTGGCAAACCCCATGAAGAATCTCCAGAAGACCCAACACCAGACACCTCCACGAACAAACCAAACACACCGCAATTAAACAAAAATCAAGCACACAGAAGGCTATACAGATGAGGGCCTCAGGATGCACATAGCACCACAATAAAAAGAAAGGCAATAAAGGTATGTCAAGACAACAATACTCCAAGACAAATGGCCACATGTGCCATATTACATTAACCACATGGCAACAAAAAGACAAGATACTTCACCACACAGGATCTGCTCCCCACTATACATTAAAAATAAAAAATATATATATATATATATTTATCAAGGAGGACAGAGTTGAACCCTCCGTTCAAAAGAGCCCGTAGTCTAGCTCGTAATCTTCATGAAGGCCGTTCTCGTTTACAAACGGACGAAGAGGAAGCTCTTTGGCAACAACCTCCGCAAGTTCTCATTGAATCATCGACAGCTCCCTCTCCAAACCCACCAAGTCCCTCTCATGACCTTCAAAGATAGCTATATGGTTACTATTCGGCCTCAAAAGTCTTCCTCGCCTTGATAGAACATCCTTACATTTCTCCATCTCTTGCAAAATCTCCTTGCGACGAACAGCAAGACTCATTCTATGAAGCACAATCTTAAAAACGAAATACTTCTTCTGTATGTCTTCCAAATGATGAAGCAACCACTGTACCGGCAGATCAGCCTCCATCATAATATGAACTCTTGGGAAACAAACATAATACAAATCCTCATCACTAGTGGACAAAGTAGCCATCGACAAGTAATACAAAACATACCCCAAATGATTCAACAAGGTACATTGTTGTTCCGGATCGCGATCAACAAAACCAACAAAAGTACCCAGCCTACGATTATAAACACGCTCTAAACACTCAACATACCAGTGATGCACCTTGACACCTCTCCAACCATCTTCCGAGCCACCAAATTGGTTGGGAAGAGAACGACGTCCTCTTACAGCATGGGAAGAAGTGGAGTCAGCCATAAGCATGTCTATCACAAAGGGTCATAAAGGGTTACTACACTTATATATAGAGCACTGGAACGGATGAAAATTACACGGATATGTACAAACACGTCAATCAAAGTAAAAGAAGATACATCTCTCCTAGGGGCACACTCCCCAACATCACCCCTCCAAATACGGTATCATCCCCGCCTCTCAACTATGAAACTTTCTCCCCAAGGGGCACACTCCCCATCTCTCCATAGGATACACCCCTCCCACCTCTCTGAGAGGCACACTCCACCACACCACAACCTGGGTAGCCTGAAGATTGCTCTTTCTCCTTAAAAATTAACGAATATAAACTCCGACCACCACTCCTAATAGCTCTCCACAAAATGAGAAGTGATAAAAAAAAAAAAAAAAAAACAAAGCGTCAAAATCACCAATCACAAGTGCAATAAGACTAGCAAAAAATTCAATTCTCATTATGAAACATTATAGACCCAATACATACACCAATACATAACAAGGATAAACATGTGTGTCTCGTACAGACCCAATACATACATTAAAAGGAGACACGCATGATTTTACTGGAGTCAGATTCGGAACGAGGAACAAAGTCTGGATCACTATGTCACTGCCAATGATTGTTCAAATCAAGATCTCTCAATAGAACTTGTACAACCATTTCGCATCTAGCCCAGATCTCCTAAACACAAAAATCCCAAGCCACAGCAGCCCAGTACTTTCGTGAAAGAAGAACTCGTAATGCAAAAAGGCAGAAACATTAACTATCACCAACTCATCCCAAGGTCACAATCTTCATCTCAAAAACACGGAGAAAGAACTAAAAAGCAGTCACTCATCCCAAGCACCACGAAGATACATAGCACCTGGATAGAACATGCACTGCCTAATAAGGCATGTGCACTACTAGAAAGGATCTCCCCCCATTTTTGCACTGATTAAAAAGATCCCTGGAAATATGCTATGCAAAACTTGTAACTCCACTCCATGCATAATCTTAGTACAAGTCATGGCAGAGGTCCCAAGAAGTTTTGACCCCACACCATCGCCAACACACTTCGGTCTCACATGGTAATAATCCAGATAAGGGAGGCATGTTTTACACTGTAAAAGAGCAAAAAAGCAAGAATGCGTTGAAGAGTTGGATGCATGAAGTCTCCAAAGCCCTCCTTTTTCTTTTCTTTTTTAAATAATTACTATCCCAAACGGATGCACAATATGCACAACGGATATGCACAGCGAGTAACACCAATATTTACTAGACCAATCTACTAACCAAATTTGCCATCAAAAAACTTACCAGAAAGACAATACTATCTACAAAAGTTGAGACGTCCATCAAACTGTCAACAAAGCGACTAGAACACCGGTATCACCCGAAAAAGATGAGATGCCCATTCACTACCAGAAATACAATCTCAGAAAGATACGCAAGGATTATGCCAGCATCCTAGTCGCGATATGCCTAGAATACGGACAAGGGGGCTAATATAGGTAATAGTTGACGACTCATACACTTTGACCATACACATCACCAATGACTCCACGTGTAACGACATCACCACTAATTATGGACTCCACATGGGCTCATCAATACCAAACCGCTAGCCCACCTCAAACGGGCCCACCTGCAGAGCCCACTGTGAAACTTCACAACTGATGCCTCAAAACCCACCTCAATAAGCCCACTACGAAGGCCCACTTTGAACGAGCCCACTCCGAAGCCCCACTTCTCTGAAGCTTCACTTCAGAATCCAAAGCCTATGACTCCACTTCGAAGCCTTATTCTCCGAAGGCCCAAAGTAGCCCACAAAAGAAGAACACATGAAATATGCACAAACTCACAACTCAGACACCTCCCTTGGTTTAGAAGCGGTACCTAAGGGTGGGCAAGTCTGCTGGGATCTCAAAAACCCATTTAAAGGTGGCTAGAACCGAAGGTATCTCCCTAACCTGCGCCCCATAGGTAAGGTTAGGGTTGGTCCCAAAGAGAGAGAGAGACACGTGACTTTCACACGTGCTTTACCCTAACAAATCCACGACCAATTAGCTAAGCCCATCACTACAAAGCTCGTCAGAACCTTTGACCATCCGTGCTTAGTCATATCAAGATTGCTTAACCGACTGCACCAATAGAAAATACCTTGGTTCCCTCCCTCGCTAAAACCATCTGTATGCCTCGGCACTCACCCTCGCTTAACCTCTCAGAGCTAATAGCAAAAGCCTTGGTACCCCCACTCGCTTAAACCTCTGCACCAGTAGCATTCATTCCGCCTCTTGACCAACCAATAATAATTGGTCCACCACCAAATGACAAAATTTTCCTCTCATTTGTCTATGCCAGCTCAATATATTGCTTCGTCTACATCCCATTTAATGATCCCAACCACCTCAAACATGAGCATTTAAGTCACCCACCTACCTTAAACAAACAACCCAGTAAGAGGAGGCCAACTCGGCCTCGCTCTATCATGCCAAAGCTTTGCAAATACACCACTGGCCTCAAGTATAAATAAGCACCCTCATTTACTATACCCAACAACCCAACTCGACTTAATCCTGCTCTAGAGTAAAGGATTAGCAATTATTCTTATTCTCAGCCATTAACAAAACATTCCCATTGTCTCTAGCTCACTTTGACCCTTCGCCTCCACCAGCACCTTGGGTTCCCAACACCCCTCGTTTCACTAACATCCTTGGCTCTAGATATCTTTCTTCTCAACGAGAGCCCTCATTTTATCAGAGCCTTCGTCTGATTCCATCCTTCATTCTGTTCCAATATTTACCCATCACCTTGCGACAAGATACGTACTGCTTTCTCTCTCTCTCACTTGGGGCTACTTCGGTTCTCATCCGAACCCGAAGTCCCTCCGGATCCTATTATCTTCATTATTATTATATTTTATTAACTCATTATACTCTTACTTATATCTTACATATTGTTCCACGTGTACTAATCCAGACTTGTGTGTTATATCTCTCTGTATCTCTCACATATACCACAAAAAAGAACTCACACAATAGTTATGCAGATAACCTAAAATAAGAGTTAATACGACTTTTGTGCTGTAAGGAATAAGTTGTGGAAACTAGTCACCCTTAGTGAGTTTTTTAATCCAATCTTCAATTCTGAGGGAATTATCACATTAAATTCTAATTTTTTTTCCTGAATAAGCGTATTAAATTCGTTGAATAGTCTCTAATTCTTCATTTTGGCTGTGTATTAGAGGAGAACGTTCAGGATTTACCAACTAAACTCAATGAACATTGAAGTGTTAAAACTAAGAAGTTGGGAAAATGATTTAAGCCATCGTTATTCGCTCCTTACCTTTCCATATACCTGTATCAATATTCCAGAATATGCATTGTTCTCAATCCCAAACCTAGTAAATACTGCCAAGTCTATTATGAAAATCTACATCCCTAATCTTTTACTTCGACCTCAACGAACCTCATTGCACATCTAATGTGATTAAATTATTGAAGTATGTGATGAGAAGGGAGTAGTTGTGGGAGGGACCGCATAAAAAGAGAAAAGGAAAGAAGGAGGATTCCAGGTTAAAATATATATATATATATATATATGAGAATAGAGGATGGTTGGAATGAAGTGAAATAAAATTACTAAACTCCATCACATGCTGAAGATGTGCAATTTCTTACCCCTCTCATTTCTGCCCTACTATATAAAAATCGAAAAGTGAAAGCCTTAATGATCTTTAACAACTTAGTTTGAATATGAACGTGTAATTTGGGTTATCCACGGTATTTCGCTCCTCTAGTAAGCAGTATTCCTTTCTTGAGACTATACACTCTAAATGTTCGTCCTTTATTGAGTCAGGTGTGAAAACATTAGAACTAAACTTTCAATTTTTATCAAAGTTTTCACACCATGTGCGATCATCATTAAACCAGTTTTTGTGAGATGTTCATTCCTGAGTGTAAACCCATGTGAGAATTGAGTTGAAACTACAAGTTCTGAGAGTATGATAGTCTAGACAACTCTAAATAAGGTTCTATGCATAGCTGTTAACTTCACACACATACAGATACATGGATGTGATGCATATGTTATTTTTTTTATCTTGGTGACATGAGGAGCATGTGAATTTCATCCATGGTTTGAATGAGGATAATATGTTTTGTGGAGCTAAGTTTATAGTTATATGGAAGGGAGTATTTACAAGTTATTCTATATCTTTCTTAGCTTAAAATCGGAGAATTTTGTGGGTACATTCCCTGCAAACCCTCACGAGACAACACTCGTCCACTAGAGAGAATCTAGGATTCTAGGGGTTTAACGACTTGTTGCTTTTGCTAAATGCAACCGTGATTCCTGCGGAAGTGAATTAGGTAGTTTCTTTCTTTTCATTTTAGTTTAGTTTACCTGAGTTTAATTTATTTTATTTCAGTCGTTGTAGTATTAGTTTAGTTTGTTTTATTTTCGCTAGCTAGGGACTAGCAAATCACTAGTTGGGGGTTGTGACAAGTGGGGGTATTTGTAAAATACAACTGCACTAAAAGAAGAAAATACACTGATTTAGTCTACAATTCCCTTGTATATCTGCAATTTGAATTACAATGCCAGTTTTTACATAATATGATTAATCTATGATAAGTGGTATTGTTTTAGTGGTTATTTGTGCATATTACTGTTGCCGTGTGAGGAACTGAATGAGCTAGATAAAAGGAAGTGCTTAGTTTTAATGAAGACAATTCAAACATGAAAAGGAAGTTTCGAGCGATAGAGGAGGTCTCGAGCGATCGAGGTTTCGATCGATCGAATTATGTTCAAGCGCTCTGGCTTTTATCAGAAATTACGCGCACGCAGCAGAAATGGAATTTTTAACCCTAGCCTTAAGTGTAGTATATATATGCATTTTGTATACGTCTAGAAGGACGTCCACTTCATTTTTATCAGTTTTACATAGGGAGAAGAGAGTTTGTTCTTGTTTTTGTAGGTGTTATCAAGGATTTCTATTGTTTTTGGTTGGATTCTATTAAGTTTAATATAAGTTCATTATTCTAGGTTACTTTTTTATCATTTTTTTTACATTCTACTTGCTGTTTATTGTAGGTTAATCAGCTAGAATCATAGCTTTGCACGTTAGATAGGGTTAAGTCATTAGTTTTCATAGATTATATGTTAAAATCACAACCAAACAAGACTTTAATTGACTTTTATGTTAAAAAAAAATCTAAGACGCTCCAGACCATGCCTGAGTAGTCCACAGGTTGGGAGATCATGATGAAATCATGATCTTAAGCCTCTGCCATGCAGCAGAATAATTCCTGTGTTCGATCGATCGAAGTTTGTTCGATCGATCGGACCACAGACACTGTCAATCGATCGAAGACATTTCGATCGATTGAGAGATGAAGATATTCGATCGATCGAAAGTGCTTCGATCGATCGAACCCTCTGATTCTTGAGAACATTCTATGCAGTATTCCTAGACTTTCTGCTTTAGAGATTCGTTATCAAACTGTCCCCAAATGCTCAGCTTGTCAAAATAATCTTTGAACTTAAGGCCTTAAGGCATTTTTCATCAATATCTTTTGCAAACCACCTTCAATGCTAACACCATTGTAGGTGCGAGTCTTAACTATTGTTTTAAACCGCTTTCATGTGTTTCAAATTAACTGTGATGATATAGTCCCGGTCATGAAAGGACTATGGATTCTTTATTCTAAGAGAAATACGGAATACTGTAGAAAATGTGCTCCATTGAGCTTCAATGTAATTGCATGGTAGATGGCTAGGTCACGGTGGATTCGTGTAATCCCAACATTCCCTTTTATTAAGAAAAAAAACACATTTTAAAACATCGCTTTAGTTAATTAGTTAATCATTAGTTTAATTTACTTTAGTTGCTTTAATTTTAGTAGTTACTTCGTGGAACTTCGTGTTCCGCAACCTTTCATATATTGATTTTTATTTTCCTTTTAGAGTTTAATCCAAGTATTTAGTTTATCACCTTCCCTGTGGGATCAACCTGGTCTTAACCAGATTACTACTTGCACGATTGCCTACATTTAGGTATAGCACACAAGAGCGCACAACTTTTTAGTCGTGTCACGGTACGTCCCTTAGTTAGTGATGAAGGACATTTTTTCTTCGTCCCCGGGGTACATGTTAATCTGGTTGTACCCCGAGTAGGCATCCATGAATGAGAGAAGTTAGTGACTAGCCGTGGAATCCACAAGGAGGTCTATCCTAGGCATTGGATAGCAATCCTTGGGGTAAGCTTTGTGAAATCCACGCACATTATCCACTTCCCGTTGCTTTTCTTGATTAGTACCACATTTGTCAACCAGTCGGGATACTGGACCTCTCAGATGGATTTTGCCTTTAGGAGCTTTTCAACTTCTTTGTGCACCAATGCTTGCCTTTCAGGGGCCATGCCCCTCTTCTTTTGCTTGACCGGCCGAGAGTCTGGGTTGGTGTTGAGACGGTGGGACATGATAAGGGGGTCTATCCCAGGCATGTCCTCATGACACTAGGTGAAGACGTCCTGGTTCTGTCGTAGGAACTGGACAAGCTATTCTCTAAGGCTTGGCTCTAGGAAGGCTCCAATACTGACGAATCAGTCGGGGAGCTGGGGGTCCAGCATCACTTGTTTCAATTCTTCAGTTGGGCCTACTCTATCCCTTATGTCCCTCGGGTCCATTTTCTAAATGTTCAACGTTTCTGTAACTGCTTCTCTATACAAGGAACTGACATAATAGCTCTGGGTGGTTGCTTGATCTCCGCGTAAGCTCCCAGGCCCTTCTGGGGTTGGAAACTTGATCACTAGGTCGTACGTTGATACGACCGCCTTGGCCCTATTGAGCGCCGGCCTCCTCAGGATGACATTATAGGCGGATGGGGCTTCTACCACCACAAAGTTTCCAAGTACAGAGACTTGCTGGGGGTAGGTCCTTATGAGGACTGGGAGCTCAATTGCATAGAGACGCTACGTGCTAGACCCATTGAACCCTACCAGGGGGGAGGCTATGGGCCAGAGCCGATCCCTTGAAAACCCAAGCTGATCAAAAACCGAGACAAACAAGATGTCAGAGGAGCTGCCCGTGTTCACTAACACCCTCTTGACCACATAATTTGCTATGGAGAGAGTAACCACCAGCGAATCGTCGTGGGGGCAGTGCAGGTCCTTCACGTTATAGGACGAGAATGTCAGCACGCTGGTCGGCGAGAGGAGTTGGCGGACTGGACATGCTAGACATCCGATCAGGATGCCCGAGCATGCCTCTTCTTAGCCGACTCTGAATCCCCTCTGCCTGAGGTTCCTCCAGAGATCACATTAATTTTCCTGAGTGGTTGAGGCTGCTCGGGGGGTCAGGTGTCAGGTCGAGGTCCCCTATCAGCCACGACAAACTCGACGAGGTGGCCCTGCTCAATCAGTTTCTTGTTAGCAATCTTAAGTTTGAAGCAGTCTTCTGTGTCATGACCGTGGTCTTTATGATACCGGCAAAACTTGTCTCTAAATCTCTTACCGGGCGGGCTCTTCAACTTTGCTGGCTGTTGGAGGAGCCTCTGGGTCTCGGCGGCAGCCAAAACCTCGTGGATAAGCCAAGAAAGGGGCGTAAAGGTAATCGGGACCCGATCCTGACCGCCTCTTTGCTGATCCTGATTTGGCTTCTTTCCCGGGGCCTTCGCGCTTGCGTTTGGATCTTGGGGACTCATCCCCGGCAAAGCTAGCACGCTTGGACTTTAGGAACTCCTTCGTGTCAATGTACTTCCCAACCCTCTGGGAGAGCTCAACCAAGGTTGCCGGTCGGTCGTGGTGGAATAACGTAGCAACTTTGGTGTGCTGAACCCCGATCAAAAGGGCGTGATAGCGATTATTTTGTTCAGGTGGCAGATCTGGAGCCTTTGCTGGTTGAAATGGTTGACGTAATCTTTAAGGGACTTCCCCTTGTGCTGCTTGACGGTCAGGAGTTGGGTGTTAGGCTGCGAACGGTCTAGTATCCCCACAAACTGACTAATAAATAGCTTGCTGAGTGCCTTGAAATTGTCGATCATTCAGGACTTGAGAGCATGGAACCACTGTGTTGCCGACCTTTTGAGAGTGCTGGGAAAGGCCAAGCATAGTAGTTCGTCGGTGGTGGTGACCAGTGCCATCTGGGCCTTGTAAGTTCGAACGTGATCCACCGGGCTTCCCGAACCGTCATAAGAGATGTGGTGATTTAAACTTCTATGGGATGGGGAATCCTGTGACCTGGACGGACAAGGGCGATTTGGTTTCAGTATTTGTGTGATCATGGCGCTGCTTACGGCTCAGTTTCTCAATTTGCTTCTACAGGTTCTCGAACTGGGAATTGACATCTTTCTGACTAGTCTTCTGCTCCGTATTTGAATAGTACGTCAGGTCAGACGATGAGGCCTCTTTGTCGAAGTGCGTTGTCCTCTAGGATAGGGCTTGACTTTGGCTTCGGGTAATCGTATGCCTAAGACCGCCACGGCTCTTGGCCAGGGGGTCCTTGGCCTAATCCCGGGCAGTCCAGTCTTGCCCCTCCCCTCTAGCAGCCCGCCTACTATTGATGAATTCTCTAGCGTCTCCCGCTCGGCGTAGGTTAGCCCGGGGGCGTCGCCGGGTCCTCTTGGGAGCCTGGCTACGCTCGTCGTTCCTGAACCGACCCAAATTCGACGGAGATATATGCTTAGTATGGGCATGACTTCGGACCGTTCGGGCTCCCGGTCGTGCACACCCTTCCCAGGCTGTTCCTCTATTTGAGGGAACTTTTCCTGGCGGGCCACCAACGCTTCGATCTACTGCTGAGTTTGTCACTGTCCCTCCAAGAGTTGCGCGAGGGTCGCGGTAACCTGCTCGGAGGTCATGAAAGCAGCCGGTTGCCCGGCTTGTGAATCTATCTGACCTGCTAGAACAGCAATTTTCTTACCCTTCTTCGGTGGCATGTTGATCAGTCACGAATTTGTTTTCGGGAAAAGTCGTCATTTCCCACAGAAGGCGCCAAACTGATGATGCCAAAAATTGGTAGAAGGATAAAAAGGCTTGAACAAGGAAAATTTGACTGTGGTTCAGTCTCGTTAATCAGGTGACCTACGTCCATGGGTGCGTTTGTGCGCTTGTACTAACAAATCACCGGCGGCCTCTAGTGAACCAACAGGGAGGGCGGCACTAGTAGCAACCGACCGGGCATATGCGTGAGTAACTTTCGTATTGCTACTGATATTCTATAGAGGCAGAAAAGTGATCCCCCTTAACGGGGGTGGGTGGTCCCTTTTATAGATATAAGAGACCGCTCGTACAAGGTAAGTTGTTTGATTAGGAAACCCAATCTAACCATAACTGATTTACACGAATTAGGAGAGTTTCCTAAGTGGTTTAGGAAATTACTTCCTCCTTCCTTTAGTTTTCTACCCGAAATAGGAGATTGACTGGAGCCTTGAGGAGCAAGTAACTGTATCCACCTGGAATTTGCTCACTGTGGGGCCGGTTCGGAACGAACACTCGAGCCATGGACCGGACTGGGCGATCCTAACAAAACAACCCGAGATGGTTGAGTAGTCAGCGCATACTCAGGATGGCTTTGGCTTTTCCTTATTGAGATGGCGAAGATTGACTAAGACGTGGTATTTTTATACCTATCACATGTATTATTTAATATTTGCTAACTAAAGACACTAAAAATTAAATAAAACGGCAAGTGTCTGTTTTCATTTAAGTTAGGAGACAAAGATATGCATGAAACAATCAAAAGTGGAGATAGGGTACACTAGTAGTCAGCATCTTCAAAGAATGGTTGGTTCAAATTTAATGTAGACGGCTCTGCGTGGGGTAAACCGGGGTTAGCGGGATGTGGAGGGGTTTTGAGAGATGAATTTGGGAAAGTTATGGGAATTTTCTCGGGACCCTTGGGTATTATAGAATCAAATGAGGCGGAAGTCAAAGCGATCCGTCAAGCTTTGGTTCTTTTTTCGAAAACAGACTGGGTGGGTGTAAAGGATCTAATCATTGAGTCTGATTCTGTGGTCGCTGTGAATTGGGTAAAAAATGCTAAGCAGCGCCCATGGAAGTTGTGGAATGTCTTTAACGTGATAGATAATTGTGTCAGCCTTATTAAGAATGTGTCGTTTGTTAATGTTTTCCGAGAAGCTAACGGCTTTGCAGATTCTCTTGCAAAGCTGGGAGTCAGGAAAGAGTCTCTTTTTGAAGCATGGTGGTAAGGGTGGTTCTGTCGGGGTGCTTATGGGGTGATTTTTTATGTATTTATTTATCGTTTTTTCTACACTGAGTCCTTGAGGTCTTCGGTTGGTCTTGGTTGGGGCTGGGGTTTTTTGGTGGGGTGGACTCCTTGCCTGTGTATCCTTATGGTTTTTTCTCTTCTTTGTCTTGTTTGCTTGGGCTGGTTGGTCTTTTGTCCTTTTTGTTTTTCAGTAAACTAGTGGGGTTCTAAATCCTCAAGGTTTCGAGTAAACTGGTGGTGTGTCTAAATAGGGCCGCTAATGGGTCTGGGTAGGTTGTGGATCTTGGTTTGGTTTTAGGTTGCCTGACCTCTTTCATTGAGTCTTGGGTTTTTGGCTGTTTGTAGCAGTGTGAGTGGTCTGGGTAAGGTTTTTGCTGTTCTACTGATAAGGTCTCTTTGATTTTGCTGATGTATAGTCTCGTGTTCTTTGGGCTGTTTGGCCGACAAGGCCACTGGTGAACCACTTATGAAGTTTTCCATTCTCCTTCTTCGGACCATGAAAGGGGTGGGGTTGGTTTTTTTGGAGTGTGTTTTTTCGGGTGTCTTTGTTGTGGTGCTTTAGGGAGTGCCTTTTTCTCCCCTTTGGTGTGGATTTATATTTTTGGCGTGAGTTCTTTCTGGGGTAGTGTCTAGTGATGTTGTTCTTGCCCGTGTGTTGGAAAATGTGTGCAGGGTTGTGTCTTTTCTTTTGTTTCCTTGGATTCGGTTTTTGATGGAGATATCAGCTATGAGTGCCTTTGATCATGTATATCTTGTTTTGCTTAGTCGACAGTTGAAAAGCTGTTTAGTGAAAGCACCGTCGCAGTCCGAAATGGTGTAGGGAGTCTTCAGCATGTTGTTTGGCTGTTGGATCGTCTTGGGGTGAATTTTCTCTGTTCATATTGCTTCCTGGTTTTCGGGCCAGCTTTGCTGCTGTGGTTTTCGCTGGTTTTCGGGCTGGGGCAGGAAGTTGAAGGAGGTCCATCCACAAGGAAAACCTTTGAGGACATTGCAGAGGGTACGGCTGGATCTATCAAAAAATGCTCTGGATGCTGCTGGTTCTATTTCCTTTTTTTGAAGGTGCCTAATGCTCAAGTTGCTGCCCTAGTTGCTGATGGTCTTATAGTCAATATGTCTGGGGTTGTTTATCCAAGGCTTGTGGATATTGGTTTTGGCAGTATAAGGTTTCATCAAGGTTTTTTCTGGAATCTTTTTTGGCACCATCAATCTAAGTGTTTTTTGCAATTGCCAATTATGGGCTAGGCTGGAAATTCCTGAAGGTATTTTAGGAAGCTAAATGCAGGTTTTGGGCTGTTTTTTGGGGTTGATTATGTAGGTTTGGGCTGGGTCTTTTGTAAATGTTTTGGGGCTTTGCTTGTTTTGAATTGGTTGTTTTCTAGGGAGCTTGTTTGGTGGATTTTGGCAGTTTTTTGGTTTGCCTCTTAATATTCTGTTATTAGGACTTTGTCCTCTTAAATAAAATTTGTGATGCTGAGCAAAAAAAAATCTTCAAAGAATATAGTATGAAACTAGTCGTATACCTATGAAATGCACAACACATCAAAAATTTAATATAACTTTAAAAAGAAAGAAAAAAAAATACTCAGCTACGTAAAAGAACAATCATAAAAACTCTTTTATTCACTCAACTTCCAGGTGCTTTGTTTTGACCCAAAATTTATTTTTTTATTCACAAAATGACTTGATTACACAAGTAGTATATATATATAAATATACATATTCTATGTATGTAACTACAACAAGTAACCACCAAAATTGACTCAGTATTTAGCTTAAGCACATTTATTACACATGTACATGAACCTGGACTTCCATGCATGAGCAAATTTTTAAGTCCGTGCAAATGTATTAAGGCTTGTTAAAGGTAAAAAAGAAAAAAGAAAAAAAGAAAAAAAATAAAAAACTTCATTTAGTAAAAAATTAATGTATATATTAGTTTATGTTGATAGATGGAGTATTTTTTTAACAGGTAGAAGAAAAAAGAGGAGACTGTCTAAAATAGCTAATAGAATAGACAAATAAATTCATAGCCAGGAAAATGAAGAGAGGTGTTTGAAAAAGAGAGAACAAATTATATATAACTTTATTTTTTTTTAAATGGAGTATTGGATAAGTAGAAAATAAAGAAAAATTAAAAGAAGAGAAAGATTAAAAGAGAAAAAAGTTTGTTTGTTTTTTTTTTTTTTTAAGGAAACAATAAAATAATAATAATAATAAATATATATAAAAAAAAAAAAAGAAAGAAAGAAAGAAGAAGAAGAAGAAGAAGAGGAGGAGGAGGAGAGTGCCAAATGGCACCTTAAGGAGTGAGTTTTGGCTTTGTCTTAATATAGTTTATGGATTTGACACACTAATTTATAAAATTTGTGAGAATTTGAAATGAATTATATTTTCCATATTTGATAATAACAAGACATATTTTTCATTCCTTATTTGAAAAGATATCATGTAAATAAAGTGCAATGTTGTATGCATTTTCTCCATGCTTTTGTCTCGATCATCTTATCATTTCTCTATAATTTTTTCCCCAATTACTAACGTCTAAGTAAGAAATTAATACTAAGCTTCCATTCTTCATGTGGTTACAACATGTGAACTGCGCAGGGTTTGTCTAACCAAAATGGAAATCGGACCAGACCGACCAATCCAAAGGCAATTTCTCAGTTTGGATATAGGTGGTCGATCGAGTCACTTGTTACAAAGGTTAATAATTTATAGTTTGGTTTTATTGACGGTTCTTCGTCCATGAAACCCGATAATACCGCTGCAAGCTATAACCTTTTAAAACATGTTTTGAAAACGTAATAAACTTGATGTTGAAGCTATATGAGTAATTTGATCCTAATGTTAATTATTTTTTATTTTTTTGGTTTTTATTTGAAAAAATACCAAAAATCATAATGTAAAAAAGGTCAAACATAGCGCAAAATAACCTCATCATTTTCTTTCGGCTTCACTAGAAACTGATCCAACTTAACCCAAAGTCGACAAGTCGGTTTCACTCAACCAGTCAGATGGATAGCAAGTGTTAGACATTAAACCCAATGAGGTTCGGGTGGATGGACAAGTTGGAGTCAAACTTGAATCAACTAAGCCGTAAACACCCTAGAACTGTGATATCTATATATGATCATTAAATCACAGTGGGGTACCAAGTGAGACATAGCTCAAGTAACAGAGAGCTTGATGTTGAAGTTATATGAGCAATTTGATCCTAATGTTAATTATTTTTATTTTTTGGTTTTTATTTGAAAAAATGCCAAAAATCATAATGTAAAAAAGGTCAAACATAGCACAAAATAACCTCATCATTTTCTTTCGGCTTCACTAGAAACTGATCCAACTTAACCCAAAGTCGACGAGTCAGTTTCACTCAACCAGTCAGATGGATAGCAGGTGTTAGACATTAAACCCAATGAGGTTCAGGTGGATGGACAAGTTGGAGTCAAACTTGAATCAACTGAGCCGTAAACACCCTAGAACTGTGATTTCTATATATGATCATTAAATCACAGTGGGGTACCAAGTGAGACATAGCTCAAGTAACAGAGAGCTTGGTGTTTAAGTCTGTTGGTTTTGGGGTACTCAAAAATGGATAAGAAATAATAAAATACAGAAAAAGAACTTCAAGAATCGAGCATGTATTAAATACGCTGTCCGAAAACAAAGTTACGCTCCACACACGGTTGCAAGTGGACTACGGCGTCTCTGTCTTGAGGATACTACGATTTAAGTTAATAGAGGCCAGCAACTATCTCTATTAACTTCTGCAGAATTTGTGTATATAAATTGCTCTCAAAAGACTCAGAAATTAGATAGAAGAAGAGACAAAATCTTGACATAAACTCCATGAACTATACTATTATAAACTAACAAACTTACATATATATATATATATAGAGGTGTATATAGGGTAAAAAACATGTCTCTACACAAACGGCTGTGTCCCAACACCCTTAGAACATGTCTATGTATGTAAATGCACGTTTAGAAACCAGTAGAACAGATATACATCGTTCAAATTCGAAGTTGAGACATGAAAAGTCACAACTTTTCAGTTCTAGGCCCTCTCGACCGGTCAAGTTGACCCAGTCGACTGGTCGAAAGCACCTCTGAAACTTTCTCCAAACTCTTTTTAGTTTTGGGCTCGCTCGACCGATCGAATTGACTTGGTCGACCGGTCGAAAACCCCTCTGAAACTTTCTCAAAACTGAAGCTAAGAAATTCCATGCGCTTTTGAATAAACGCTGTTAATTCCCGCCGCTTCAAGACAAACGCCGTTAATTTCCGGCGCTTCAAGACAAACGCCGTTAAAACGTTGTCTCCTCATTCACACCTCGATTTTCTAACAAAGTCCTCTCTAAGGCATTAGTTCGAAGATCAAACTTCCCCATCCCCATGTCATTAAAAAAAATCACGGTGGGATATGTGGTGGTCACATAAAGTATTTCTTCATATCTCAATCTATATGTGTATATTGAATTGGATGGCATGTGTTAAAACTATATACTGTCATATAATTTTCTATGAAAATAAATAATTTCCTTAAAGAATAATAATGATTAGAATTATATTTATTTTTACACCTAAGAAATATACATACTAACGTGAATTACTAAAAATACTCTTTACTTATCAAATATGCGAGCATATGTATGGACTTAATTTTAAAATTGTTATTACCGCAATAAGAAATTTTGGGTGTTCCTGCCATTTTCCTTACTTTTAAGTACAAAATCATACTCCTATTACTTTTGTCTCCTTAATTCCCATTTTCATCTTCTTTGTCTTCTCCTTTTAGCTCTACTCTAGGACAAAGTTTAAACTTTAAAGGTAATATCCTATCATTTGTATCGCCTCATCAACCATAAATTTTTTGACCATTTTTTTATATGGTTAAAGTTTTGATTCTATATACAATATGGCTGGGGCATTATGGTCTTCTTATACCTCAATCCCACAAGAGCCTTATGCCCGCATTTTTACTACCACTCCCAACCAGGTATTGTTTTATCCCTCTTAGCTAGTATTAATTTTAACCACACATAAAATTACTCAGGTTAAATAATATTGTACATGCCCAACCAAACACAGTATAAGCCAGGAATGGACTACTTTAGTCCAATCCCCCTATGTTATCCGCCTAACAAACAACGCCTGTATATACATTTAGTCTCTCACAAATTTTGTAAAAATTATTTTATGTATAATATTTTGGTGCAATTGTAGTTCAACCCACCTTAACTATTTGTTCCATCACATTTTGTTTTCACTTTCTAATTTAGTCCAAATGTATGAATAAAGACCCAAAAAAATCGTCTTAGGGGCGTTACCCCCAAACTCCCGTATACAAATGCATTCAATCTTAACCCCCCTTAAATAAAAATCCTAGCTCCCCCTTTGCAGTTCACATATACAAACTTCACATATACAAACGTGTATGATGCTTATATTTAACTATCTTTTTCAGGGAGTTAGGATATACATGTGTATGAACATAAAGCGAGATTTTAGTAAGCTTAAGATACCACGTCATCAAAATGTCTTTTGTGCTAAATGGAAAAGACACACACAAGAAGAGAATCGCAAACGAAAATAAGGTTTAAAATGGGAAAAAAAGAAAAAAAAAGAAAAAAAAAAGTCATTGATTAATATATTGTTGAATGTGTCATACGTACATGTATCATTAATAATTGCTAATCAGTGACTAATTGTTGACTGTGTCATATATGTATGATTTAATATTTACTAACTAAAGACACTAAAATTAAAATAAAATAAATGAAACGACAACTGTCTGTTTTCATTGAAATTTTAGGAGATCAAGAAACGCATAAACAACCAAAAGAGGAGATAGAGTACACTAGTAGTCATATATAGTACCACAAAATATGTCTCCATTGTTTATAATTAGTGATAGAAGAGGATTAATATTAAATAGGAAGGAAAAAACTTGGAGTTTGTTTTCTTTAGCTACTCTACATTTTTTTGGAAAAGTGTGATTGAATATCCACGTGTATAAGTATGTCTATGTGGTACTTATGTGACATCAATTGTGGATCAATAACAACTTTGAACATGATAAAAAGTACTTAAGAAAAAAAAAATTGAAGTATTGTCCAAATATTGATTCTAACACTGAATTTAATTGTAACGAGAAGAGGTGAATTTCAATTGGAAATTGTTTTACTAGTCTCATTTCATTTAGAAATATACATTTGAAGTTGAAGTCATAGGATTACTCACATTATATATATATATATATATAGATACACCTATCTATACAAATTGGGAAATGCTTTCTGATTTTATTTTTATTTTTTTATATACAGGCTTTTAACTCCTTAAAATTTGAGTTGAAGATGAAGTATTCTGCATATTAATGTAAAGAATTTTCACTCTACATCTTGACTATGTCTGTGACCCCGTCTCTTTATTAAATCTATATCTATGGTATGAGAAATTATTGGCTGGTCCTGGACAATTATGTCATTCATGTGACGTGGTGATCACGATCTATTGGTGAGAACATGTATAGAAGAAAATAAAAATGATAGCTTTATAATAATTGTTTATTGTGCTAATAAAGTAAGTAGTCAACTTCACGACACACCTGACTCTCTCTTGGCGATCGAAACCACTACATGATCATGTGAATAACATGGCGGTCCAAGATCATCCAATTAATTTTCTTCTATAGTATACAAATATAATACATGCACCGCAAAAACAGTAAGTCATCATTTCAGACAATAATTGATTTGTTGAGGGCATGTCCAAAAAAAAATGGTTATCAAAAGTCTAATGCTTAAAAGTTTACGTTAGTCTACAACTGGTGCTTGTCCGTCTGAGTTATGTGAAGCTCACAGCCTCACACGAAATGTACAAATTATTTATTTTTTTTAGAACAAAAAAAGTTTTTTTGATCTTGTGAATGAAGCAACTCAATGGAGATACGATAGCATCTAGCTTCACCTTTTTGTCTTCCGGTCTAGCTTTTACGTACGTGTGTATATATATATATATATATATTCTTATAAAATACATAAGTATTTATTTTGCTAAACTAGTTATCTAAAAGTAGGAATCTATATAATACATTGCAGTGTCCTAGGATGTATTGTACATTGAATATAGAGTAATGTTATGCTTTTTTTAATTTGGTATTCTTATTTTTGGTCCCAACACATATGATAGTTGGTAGGTCTGTCAAAATAGTTTTGGATGTCTCAACTCACCCAAGCCTACCTAAAGAATAACCACTTTGGACATGACATAAATCATCGTGAGTTGAAATTGAGTTAGACAAATAAAATGTGTAATTTAAAAATGGGCTGAATGTAGTTAACCATTTGATAATCATTTCAATTTTTTATTTTCATTTTTTAGTTTTTGTGTTAGAAACTTTGTGTTCATTTTAAAAAAAGAAAATAAAAAATGTGTGGTAACATTGTTTTGTTGTTGCGTCAAAATTTTATATTTTCGTGTCAAAATTTTATAATTACTTAGTAAAATGACTATTTTACCTTTAAAACTTCAAAATATCGTAACTTGTTAAAAAAAAAAAACGTTGTCAAAGTCTATAGGATCATATTATTGTGAAAACTATTTTGGAATCTAAAAAATATATATATCATAAAATGACCAAATTGCCCTTTGGGCTTACATATAAGAAGTTAATATTGTTAAATCTTCATATAATACGGAGTGACGTACACCAAGCTTTTTCGATATTTTGGATTCAATTGCAGGGTCCATTTAGCCTGAATATATTTGTAAAATGACTATTTTGCCCTTCAAATTTCAAAATGTCTTAACTTATTAAGACTAAACTAGATTTGAACGCCGTCAGAACCTGTGAAGTCATATTTAAGATAAAGAACATTTGAGATATAAAAAGTACAGATGTGATAAAATGACCAAATTGCCATTGGGGTTTACATATACGAAGTTAACATTGTTAAAGTCTTCAAATAATACAGAGTGACATACCCTGAGGTTTTTCGATATTCTGAATCCAATGGAATGATCCATTTGACTTGAATATATTTGTAAAATGACTATTTTGCCGTTTAAATATTAAAGTGCCATAACTTGTTAAAATAAAATCAGAATTTAACGCCGTCAAAACATGTGAACTCATATTATTATGAAGAACATTTTGGAACCTAAAAAGTATAGATCGTAAACCTTTATGTGTCTATCTCTCTCTCCTCTGTGGACCCCATAGACACTGTGGACCCTACAGTGTCAGTAGACCCTATCAGGAGAGAAATAGACATATTATAATTTATGTATCTTATTTATGTGAGATTCTTATGTGCCCCAAGAATTATCCTTACTTTATACATCCCAATGCCATGTACAAGTACAACCATGCATGCATGTAAATATGAGCCCTCTGTCACTATACATGCATGTGACCCTCTTACTTAACTAGGCTACATAAGGAATAAGCCATATGGGTTCTACTGAGGCATTCAAAGACTCTGTTAATTGGATTGATAATTATTGCACGGGAAATAGAAAAAGGAAATTAATTGAAGGAAAAAGTTCTTTGTTTTAGTTGTGAGTAAAAGTTTTTTAGAAATTTTAAAAGCATATATCTATATTTTTTTTTTTCTCTCTACACCCACACACACAACAGGAAACTCTATATGTATAGCTCCTCAATGCAGCATGTGAATGTAGACATGGGAGTTTCCTGATGTATTTTTTTCTTCGTTAAACATTTCGGTTCTTCTTTCTTTTTCATATTTTTAATTATTTGTTAATGGATTTCAATTGCTATTTTTTGTTCAAGTAAGAGAGAAAACTGGAAGAAAAATGCTCCTCTAGCTTTTCTGTTTCTTCTTCTTCTTCTTCTTTTCTTCTTCGTTTTTTTTTTTCGGCATTATGCTAAAACTATAACTAATTGACAGCACTAATATATGGCTGCTAATTAGATAAATTGAAGGAAAATGAGATTGAGAATATCATTATTTCTGTGGTTGACATGGTTGTTGATATTTTTTAATTGAGTAATATTTGGGGCACTAACACTCACATCCACATTCTATCTCTCTCCTAGAGGTACTGTGGGGTTCGCAGTGAACCAAAGTACCACAAGGAGAGAGTGTGGGTGTGAGAGTTAGTAAAATTTGTTAGTGCCCCTAGCATTGTTATTTTTAATTTTGTAAATCTAATTCAGTATTCTCAAGAACGAACTAAACCTACCAAGTAAGTTAGTTTAGTACAATCAGAAAAGTAATTATTATGGTAGGCAAATACCTACTCTAGTTAATCAATTGAAAATTTTGAATGTGCTAATCCCCCAAGTTAATTATATGCATTTTAATTTAGAAATTCATCATCTTTAAGAGAGTCGTGATGTTATAGTAGCGGTTTGAAGTTTTTACATCCAACTCTTACCAAAAGGGGAAGTGAATTGTTAAGCAACCAGACATGGCTGTGATGTAAATGGGACAGTTGTACCTAAATTCATAACCTAATTAATGGACCAAATAACTAAAATGAATGGATTTTCTCATGAGTTTGAATTGAAAAAAAATAAAAAAAGGTCCTACAATAATTTAACCAATCTCCCAGAAGGACAAACATATAATTAATAATATTGTTTTTTCGGTCTTCAATATATCTGTCCTCAGTCCTTGCTAGTCCCAGTCATTTAAGATAGCTTATGATTCTTAAACAGAACACATTTAATGATGATTTTGCAATATTAGGCAAAATCATCTCTCTCTCTCTCTCTCTCTCTGTCTCCAAATGAATGCTCATCGTGCTTGTACAATCAAATATTGACCGTTATAATTCATGAGTCATCTTCCAGAAGAGAAGACCTTTTGGTCTAGTAGTCTCTCATAATATTGACCAATAAAATATTGTTATTCACAATTCATGACTATGTCTACTCGCACTCTTCAGCGTAACCAAATGCAAGCCAGTCCCCCAAACAAA
The DNA here is from genome assembly GCA_033977485.1 of Hydrangea macrophylla. Taxonomy (NCBI): domain Eukaryota; kingdom Viridiplantae; phylum Streptophyta; class Magnoliopsida; order Cornales; family Hydrangeaceae; genus Hydrangea; species Hydrangea macrophylla. The sequence continues at coordinate 30,021,389 of CM066999.1, forward strand.
CTTCTCCTCTCTCTCTCTCTCTCTCTCTCTCTCTCTCTCTCTCTCTCTCTCTCTCTCTTCTATATATAACACTCTTCTCTCTGTACAGCTCCTCACTCACCTGCTTCATACATATACAAACACATTCACACATACACACACATATATATACATACACTCACACATGTCTCGTGTTATGGAGGGAAATATAATTCCGGAAGTCGAGTCACCGACTATAGGGAAGCTTTTAAAGTGCATCGGTGACGTCAGGAAAGAGGTCACTAGCGACGAAACTCCGGCTCATCAAGCCCTCAAGATAAGCAATATGTGTCTCGAGACTCGATCTCAGCCGTTAGTTCTCTCCTTCACCAATCTCACCTACAGCGTCACAAACGGCCGCAAAATCGTGTTTCTGAATCTCCTCCGCCGCCAACGTAACCGCCTCACCACGGTGGATCCTCCCATTACCACCGTCGAGAACAGCAAAAAATTCATGAAAACCAAAGTCCTCCTCAACGACATCTCTGGTGAGGCTCGCGATGGTGAAATCCTCGCCGTCCTCGGGGCGAGCGGATCGGGAAAATCGACTCTCATCGACGCATTAGCGAATCGAATTGCGAATCGAAGCCTAAAAGGTATCGTGAGATTAAACGGCGACGTTTTAGATTCACGTTTACTCAAGGTCATATCGGCCTACGTAATGCAAGACGATTTGCTCTTTCCTATGCTTACCGTCGAAGAGACTTTAATGTTCGCAGCCAATTTTCGACTCCCAAGAACACTCTCAAAAGCCAAAAAAAAGTCACGTGTACAAGCCCTGATCGACCAATTAGGGCTAAGAAGCACGGCCAAAACCGTCATCGGAGACGAAGGTCACCGTGGCATCTCCGGGGGAGAGCGCCGCCGTGTATCGATCGGAATCGACATAATTCACGATCCGATCATCCTCTTCCTCGACGAACCGACTTCTGGTCTCGACTCGACCAGCGCTTTCATGGTAGTAAAGGTTTTACAACGAATCGCACGGAGTGGGAGTATTGTAATCATGAGCGTTCACCAACCGAGTTATCGAATTATCAGCCTCATCGATCGATTACTATTCCTATCCTGTGGACAGACCGTTTATAGCGGCTCGCCAGAGCATTTGCCTATATTTTTCAAAGATTTTGGGTGTCCGATTCCCGAAAAGGAGAATCGTACCGAGTTCGCGATCGATCTGATTCGCGAACTCGAAGGCTCACCGAACGGTACGAAGAGCCTAGTCAATTTCAACAAATCATGGAAGAAAAAAACCATGAATCATCTCGAATCTCCACAATCTAATCAGCCAACTCTGAGTCTCAAAGAAGCAATCACTGTAAGCATTTCGAGAGGAAAATTAGTCTCAGGTGCCACGAATTCGAATTCGAGTTCACTTGTTCCGGCCTTTGCGAACCCTTTTTGGATCGAGATTTTAGTCCTGTCGAATCGATCCATTACAAACTCAAAGCGATTGCCAGAATTGTTTGGTGTTCGATTAGCTACAATTTTGATCACTGGATTTATATTAGCCACCATGTATTGGAAACTCGACAATTCCCCCAAAGGAATTCAAGAGAGATTAGGATTTTTCGCTTTCGCCATGTCTACAACTTTCTACACATGCGCGGAGGCACTACCTGATTTCCTCCAAGAACGATACATATTCATGAGAGAGACCTCTCACAACGCGTATCGTAGATCGTCTTACGTACTCTCCAACATGATTACTGGATTACCCTCACTAGTTTTCCTCTCACTAACTTTTGCTGCAATCACATTTTGGGCTGTCGGTCTCAACGGTGGTTTTTTGGGCTTCTTTTTCTATTTCCTCATCATCTCCGCTTCTTTCTGGGCTGGAAGCTCATTTGTGACCTTCCTATCGGGAGTTGTCCCCCACGTGATGATCGGGTACACCATCGTCGTGGCAGTTCTAGCTTATTTCCTACTCTTTAGTGGTTTTTTCATTAATCGCGATCGAATCCCAATATACTGGATCTGGTTCCATTACATTTCTCTAGTGAAATACCCGTTCGAGGCCGTTTTACAAAACGAATTCAAGGACTCAACCAAGTGTTTCGTGAGGGGTGTTCAGATCTTCGATAACTCGCCACTGGGGCAAGTCCCCAATTCATTAAAAATCGAGCTGTTGAAGAGCATGAGTAATACATTGGGGATGAATATTAACGGTTCGACGTGCGTGACCACCGGAGCTGATATACTGCAGCAACAGGGGATCACTAACTTGAGTAGGTGGAACTGTTTGTGGATCACTATAGCTTGGGGGTTTTTCTTTAGAATTTTGTTTTACTTCACCTTGTTGGTGGGAAGTAAGAACAAGAGGAGTTAAAAAGCCTAGTAAGGTCTGTTTGGTGGGAAGAGGGAGTTTGTATTGTTTTTTTGAATTCAAGTTGAGTGTTAGGTTTAAAAGTATTGTTTTGTGTTCTTATATGTATGTGACCTATTTAAAATTATCTCTCATCAATGTGTCAACTATATTGTCACTAATAAAATTATATAAGGAGGATCCAATTTTTTTGTTTTTTTTTTTTTAGTACATTTTGTTCTTTTCCAAGAAGTTATTAGTCTATGTATATACCACATATGTGTCATACAGACTTTAATTTACATTTCATAGCGTCAACAAATGTAACAAAGTCATTTCTTTTTTTTATTTCTTCAACTTTCCCTAGCATCCTCCATGGCATGAGTTGTTTACACAATTACAATCACCAAATTGATTATAAAGGCACCATTTTAATTTCTTTAGGGAAATGTTATTGGCATTCTAAAAATTACTAAATACACTTCATGGTACCACTCCCAATGTATGTGGTATTATGCACAGTATGTACTCCATGGAGTGCATTTAGTAATCCATGGAGTGCCCCTTTTTTTACTACTTCATTGTTTAGTAGTGGTGAATCCAAAAATGAAGTTTAGAGGGGTGGTTGTATAAATATTAAAAAAAAAATATTTGGGGGCCATTCTTACAAAATTTAAAAATTTACAAAACTCTAGGTACAAATTGGATAAGGCTATATAGTGAGCAGCGACTTATGTGAAAAAGTACTATTTAGCCATTGGATGAGTCAGTAGCTATAAATACATATTGTGATCCTCCAAAATCCAATGGCCGCTTTCTCATCTAAAGGTCATAAGCTGCTTTCTCATAAGAGAAGCTTCTCACAATAACTTTACCTGTACAAATTTAGTAACTTTAAAATGGAAAATGCTTCTGACCTATCTATACAAATTGGAAAATGCATTTTGATTTATTATTATTATTATTATTATTATTATTATTATGTACATGCTTTAACTCCTTTTGAGTTTTAAGTTGAAGATGGAGTATTCGGCATATCACAATAAAGAATCTTCACTTTATATCTTGACTACATGTCTATGTCCCCATCTCTTTATTAAATCTATATCCATGGTATGAAAAATTATTGGCTATTTTAGACAACCATGTAATTCATGTGATGTGGTGATCACGACCTACAGGTGAGAAGTGAGAGCCATGTTTAGAAGAAAATAAAAAATGATAACTTTGTCATCTTTGTTTATTGTGTTAATAATATAAGTAGTCAACTTTTTGACACATTTAACTCTCTCCTATTGACCGAAACCGCCACATCACAGATGACACGGCGGTACACGATCATCCAATAATTTTCTTCTATAGTATACAAATATTATATATGCATAGCATAAAGAAAAGTCATTTAAGACAATTAAATAATTTATTTGTTGAGGCATGTGCCGCATGTCCAAAAAAAAAATGGTTCTCAAAAGTCTAGTGCTTATAAGTTTACGTTAGCCTACAATTGGTGCTTGTTCGTCCGAGTTATGTGAAGCTCACACGAATATACAAACTTTTTGTTTTTTTTGAACAAAAAAAAAGGTTTTTTTCTTGTGAATGAAGCAACTCAATGGAGGATATGATATGATAGCATCTAGCTTATCCTTTTTTACGTACATATATATTTATATATTCTTATAAAATACATTTATATTTTGCTAAACTAGTTATCTAAAAGTAGGAATCTATATGATAAATCGTAGTGTCCTAGGATTGTATTGTACATTGAAGGTAGAGTAATGTTATGCTTTTCAAATTTTGTATTCTTATTTTAGGTCCCAACACATGTGGTAGTGGAATCACCTTCAATAATGGTGAGACCACTTCAATATCCTCTAACAATTAATGTCAAGTAGTATCCACCAGATTTATCAAGAATTTTTTCTAAAATTGTGCAATTTTCCACAAATCCATGTTATGCTACAATATAGTTACTTTAGTGCTTTCATTATAAATTTAAATCATTTCTCATCATGGCCAGAAGTGAACGCAATAGGAGAGGAAATGAGATACAATATTTAAGAGTCATATTAATCAAAACCGTTATAAATTGGCACTTTCATATTCTTTTACTTACTCTCTCTTGCCTCCTATTCAACCAAAATCAAGTAGGGGAAATTACATTCCCTTTTCCCTCAGAAAAATGATTTAGCAGGTTGGGACTGTGGACACGCGGAATTTCACCTCTTTGTTTTAATTTGATATTGTTTTGAAAGAGAAAAAGAAAAGGAAGGTCCATTGAAAACAGATACAGAGTCGCCACTTGGTTTTTAAGGAACCAAGAAACCTAATTTTGACTCACTCAAACGGATAAAGGGCACCGACCCTTCATAATCAAAGAACTTGGCTCGGAGTTTTGGTACGAGAGAGGAAGGAGCCTTTGTCGCAACTAAAACACCCTCAACTCGCCTCGCCTCTCGACGAACGTCAATTAGCATCCAAATAATCACCTTATACTATGTTTGGTTCGACAATTAATACTATGATAGTATATTACATCTCATAAGAATCTTGAAATGGAAGATCAAAAGGTAAGATATCATTCATAAGTTCTAAGCCAAATATCACACAATGCGAAAGTGAAAGATCACACAAACAAACCTAGGAAAAATCGTTTAATCACTTATCAAGTAATCAAGTTTTCCTAGTCTGAAGAGGGACATGAATTATTCTTGGAACAAATAAATAAAGAAAATGAAATATACTTAGCAAGCTAGAATGATGCATGCTAATCTTTGAGAAAAGAAGACCTCTCAATCCCCAGGACGGATGAGAAAGGAAGATTAGATCGAGGGGAAGCATGAATGTATGATCAAGTTCATTCCTTTAAATCTTCTTAGATTAAGAGTCACAAAAACTCCAAATCTTACATGGATGCAATGTATGATCCTAGAATGTGCAAAGGTTATAGTGTGTTTATGTACATGGACATTCTAAGGTGGCTTAGAAGTCTAAAAGATGAATGAATGCATGGAGGAACTCATCTTGGGATATGCGCAAATGTAGTATGGACCACTTCCTAGGATATGAACTAATTTGAAGTACATATAAGCATCAAATCAAAGGATGGAAGTAAAAGTATACTTGCTGTGAATAGTGGACAGAGCAGTGACTTGATTTTGTGGAAATTGAAAAGTGGGGATAGAAATGTTTTCAATGTATGCTTTTTTATGGAGATCATCCTTATTGTGTTTAGAACATATATCAAAAATCTAATCTTCAATAACTATTACAGATTGCGAGAAATCATATAAACAATAGAGGTTACTTAGAAACAGAGTTCATACTATCGACTGAAATGTTGAAACATCTTAGAAAATGAAAACAAAAGATCTAGAGGCCCATATTATACAGAAAGTTCCTTAAGACATTGAAGTTCAAGGGAAAAATGAGTTGGGACCACTCTCTTTGGGAAAATGTTCTGGAAAACAAGTTAAAATTGGACCTAGCTACTGTGACAGCAAAAACAGAATGTCTGGATGGAATGTTTGGGTCAAAATGGAACCATTCCAAGTGTTTTCAAGCTAAACCAAAAATCATGGATGTTCTATAATGAGTAAAGAAGACTTTCCAAGTGGTCTCATGATCATACCTTGATTATTGAGTTCTAGAGAAATCTTTGAACTCAGATCATTCACTATTTTGAAGTTTTTGGTAAAACAAAGCTTATTTCTTGGAATCCAAATGTTGGGGGTTTTAAAGGGGTTTTGAAATAGGGGTTTTGAAGGCACATTTCCAACACAAAAAGGGGGTTAAGACCACTTGGAACATCATCATCAAACTCTTATCAAGAACTCCCAATATTACTTGCACAAACATAGTTTTGTTTGAGAATATGACTTCAAGATTACATATGAATGTATTGAAGTTAGAATCATCATCCATTAAACATGTCTTTGAGGTCAAGAGCTACTATCCATAAGAATTCACTCTCCTCAAACAACATGACATCTAGATGATGATAAGCATGTAAATAATCAAAGAAAAATAAAAAAGAAATGAGGCAAGAAGAGATGAACATTAATGTAAACAAGCAAGTAATAGCAATCAATAGATGATAATCAATGTGATTTTGGATTTGTAGCTTGGTGTTTCACTCATAGATATTGACATTTGGACATGGAAGTAGCTTCCTAACTCAAGATTGCTCAAAAATGGTGGTTGGAAAAGACTTGAATGTGAAATATAAGAGGGGTAATGGAAGAAAACAAGATTGAAACTCACTTTCTTATAGAAAATCAGTGGGAGAAGCTCCCTTTCCTTCTTCTAAACCTATCTCTATCTCTCTTTCTCTCTACAACTTCTATGAACTTTGCACTTGGCCCCCGCAAAATGAAGAGCAAAAGGGGGTTTATATAGGCCAATTTGGGGTGGTTTTGGGATTTAGAAAGTGCTCTCATTGGTCCCAAACATCTCTGAACATAAAACTACATCGTTTTGGTCTTTAATTACTCAATTTGGACCCCAAATAAATTACAAAAATGGATTCTGCGGGGTTTGAGTGTCGCTGCGGCACTGGCCATGTGCCGCCGATGCGGTACTGCTCCTCAGATGCTCAGAAATTTGTATTTAGGCCCCCAGAGGTTCCGGTATTCGCGAAAAGGTCATATTTCGTCTTAAATACACAAAAAATGCGTATGAACTCCAAACTGAGGTTGTGATATACCGTTAGAAAGTTAATGGAGTCTAATTTACATAAACAATAGTTCAGAGATAGGTCACTTTGAAAAGTGTTGCGGTATTCGCGATAAAAGCCGATTTGATCGCCTTTTTCACTTTTAAAAATTCATAATAAATTCATTTTAAATCGAATTATGTGCGATATACCATTGGAAAGCTATTGACCTCTAGTATCTATGAAAATTTTTTGAAAATGATACGGTGCTCCGGTTTTAAAGTTAACTTTTGGTCAAACTGGTGGTCAAATCAGGGACCTCCAAGAAGTTATGGGAACCTCTGGGAGCTCCCGGGAGCTGACATTTTTATCCGATTTTCTTTTAAAACTTGTTTTAGTACTTTCCACATGATCTAAAATGATCTCAGAGCTTTTCAAAAAATTTGGACGATTTCGATCAAACCTTGGTCAAACATAGTCAATCCTTGGTCAAATCGGTCAAATTTCGAGAACTTTCGGGACTTCCGAGGGTCTCTGAGAGCTAACCATTTCATCTGATTTTGCTTAAAAACTCATTTTATGACTTTCCTTACAACATAGCATGTTTTCAGAACTTTCGGTCCAAATCTGAGAGTGTTTGGGCTTTCAGGGGCATTTTTGTCATTTGTACCACTTTCTGAGCATTTCGAGAGATAGAACTAGCTTCCAGGAGTCCTTCTGAGTCTTTTTCGATCATTGTGAACCGCCAAGCTATGGGTCTCCTAAATCTGATATCTGACAAAATGGGGTGTCTACAGTTTGCCCCTCTTTGGCATGAACTTGCGAGGCAACGCATGTCGCAAGCGAGTGCCAAAGTTTTGAAGAGACAGGTCTTTTTGGAGGCTATGGATTTAGGATAAAAGTATTGCAAAAGATGCAAGGATGATGCTGAGGCTAGTGATGGTCGTGCCCTTTGTGAGCTGTCTACTTATCCTAAGGGGAATTAGACCAGGACGTAGTTCAGGGCACAAAGGAGCAAATCACACATGCACAACAAGACAGGCGGATGATATGCTATGAGGATGATATGCAATGCGTGGATGTGATATGAATTGTGTCATGAGTCCTATCATGCCTAGTGTTCTGATCCTAGTATGAGTTGGTGCTGTAGGTGTGTGCCACTCCGAGTGGACTTATATTGGACTAGTGTTTTTTTACTGTGATGCAGTTATTGACCCGAATAGGGACACTAAGGTTTGAAGACTCTGGGTCTTGGAGCAAACTTTTAAATTTTGGAAAGTGTGCTTTGCAAGCGAATGTAATCGGATGTGGGGTCCCAGAGGACGTTAATCAAAGATGAAGTTTGACAAATAATCGTTGGACATGGAAGCCCTGGACACAGAAACCCTAAGAATTCAAGTGATGGACATGAAAATCAGAGATGTCAAGAGACGGACATGGAAGCGCCATTAATGGACATGGAAGCCCAAGATTTTGAGTGAGAACGATGAACACAACATATTTTGAATGAGAGTGATGGTAAACTAATGATGATTAATGGACTAACAATTCATGAATCGAGATGACGAGTAGACAGTGAACTACTGTGACTGTCATGGGTTGGACCGACGATGACGAGTCGACAGTGAACTACTGTGACTGTCATAGATTAGATCAACAGTTGGACTAACCGTGATCAGAAGGACTGACGATGTATGAATTGAGATGACGAGTTGACAGTGAACAACTATGATTGTCATGGATTGGACTGACGATGTACGAATCGAGATAACTAGTCGACAGTGAACTACTGTGACTGCCATGGATTGAACTAACAATGTACGAATCGAGATGACGAATCGACAGTGAACTACTATGACTGTCATGGATTGGACTGACGATGTACGAATCGAGATGACGAGTCGACAGTGAACTACTGTGACTGTCATAGATTGAACTGACAATGTACGAATCGAGATGAAGAGTCGAGAGTGAACTAATGTGACCGTCATGGATTGAACTGACGATGTACGAATCGAGATGACGAGTCGACAGTGAACTACTGTGACTGTCAGGATTGAACTAAGGATGTACTAATTGAGATGATGAGTCGACAATGAACTACTGTGACTGTCATGGATTGAACTGACGATGTATGAATCGAGATGACGAGTCGACAGTGAACTACTGTGACTGTCATGGATTGAACTGACGATGTACGAATCGAGATGACGAGTCGACAGTGAGCTACTGTGACTGTCATGGATTAAACTGACGTTGTACGAATCGAGATGACGAGTCGACAGTGAACTACTGTGACTGTCATGGATTGAACTGACGATGTACAAATTGAGATGACGAGTCTCATGGATTAAACTGACAATGTAGGAATCGAGATGACGAGTCGACAGTGAACTACTATGACTGTCATGGATTGAACTAACGATGTACGAATCGAGATGACGAGTCGACAGTGAACTACTGTGACTGTCAGGATTGAATTGATGATGTACTAATCGAGATGACGAGTCGACAGTGAACTACTATGACTGTCATCGATTGAACTGATGATGTACTAATCGAGAAGACAAGCCGACAGTGAACTACTGTGACTGTCATGGATTGAACTGATGATATACTAATCAAGATGATGAGTCGATAGTGAACTACTGTGACTGTCATGGATTGGACCAAGGTTGGAATAACCGTGATCAAAAGAATTGACGATGTACGAATCGATACGATTGCTGGGGATTAAACTGAATCTGCTGGGGATGAAACGACTCTTTCTGGGATCTCTCTTTAACTATTTCTCTCGACCAGGAACCAGGAACCAAATTTGAATCATTCGTAGTTGATCAAATCTTATAATGGTCAGACCGAAGAGCTGGTTAGGGCCTTCGAGAGCTAATTCCTTTTTGGACTCTCTGAGAATCTCTCTTTCAATTCTTGACCTAAAACCAAGATTTCGTCTCTGAATCTCTCACGGTTGATCAAATATTTTGACCAAGAACCAGGACCCATCTCTGAATCTCTCGTGGTTGATCAAATTTTGCAACGCCCAATCCAAAAGAGCCGGTTAGGGCCTTCGAGAGTTGATTCTTCTCTGGACTCTCTGAGAATCTCTCTTTTAATTCTTGACCTAAAACCAAGATTTCGTCTCTAAATCTCTCATGGTTGATCAAATATTTTGACCAAGAACCAGGACCCATCTCTGAATCTCTCGTGGTTGATCAAATTTTGCAACGTCCAATCCAAAAGAGCCGGTTAGGGCCTTCGGGAGTTGATTCTTCTCTGGACTCTCTGAGAATCTCTCTTTCAATTCTTGACCTAGAACCAAGATCCCATCTCTAAATCTCTCATGGTTGATCAAATCTTCTGACCGAGAACCAGGACCCATCTCTGAATCTCTCACGGTTGATCAAACCTTCTGATCGAGAACCAGGACCCATATCTGAATCTCTCGCGGTTGATCAAATCTTAACGATGCTCCTTAACTGTTCAATGATGTTTTTCAACTCTTCTGATGCTCCTGAACACATCTGATGCTCCTTCAACGATGCTCCTCAACACACCTGATACTCCTCAACTCTTCAATGATGCTCCTCTTCGACAATACTCTTCAATACTTCTGATGTTCCTCGATGTTACTCTACTTTTCAACGATGCTTCTCAACTCTCCTGATATTCCTCGATGCTCCAATAATGCTTCTCAACTCTCCTGATGTTCCTCGATGCTCCTCTAATCTCTGGGCTCTAAAACACCCTCACAAAAACATCTCATCAGCAAACCTGGACTCTGAGCCCTAAAATACCTCAACAATACATATCATCAAAACAACACATCTAGACTCTGATTGGATCAGTAATAGGTGTTGGGGATATTCCCTCCGGTCATCCGCCTTGAGAAATAACTATCGGTTGTAGTTTGCAACCACTTACGAGTTTATGCTACTCATACTTGGAACACTTCTCATGTTGCGACCTTGACTGGTGCAATAATGATGTTTGGTACTTCTGCTTGAATCCACATTTTTTTTGTAATTGGGAATCACCTTAAACCCACACATTTGAGATCATCAGGACGAATGGACTTAACAGGAATGACGATGACAATGAAAGTTGGGTTAGTTTGCATGAAACCTCGATCTCTGACACACTTTTGATTACTACTGACTCAAATAAAGAAGGATTGACCTAGACATGAATTTCTCAAATTAGCATGATCCAATGTGCCTCTGTCATAAATGTTGTACCGCTCATCTTTTATATTCACTTCACATCTTAACATGATAGCACTTTGCTGATAAATCCGATTTTTGAAGATTTATCCCTATTGATCTAATCAATTCTCTACTTCTCCCAGGAAGTGCTTTGAATTAGTGCCTTAGCTTTTAGAAAAAAATATGCCATATTTCAAAATTTTCAAAACAACTTGGTGACTCGAAAACTCGCCCTTGGTATGAAGGGATCGTGTTAGGCAAACGAAGTTTGCCCCTAGTTTGAGGTGTAGGAAGTGGAATTCATAGGCAAACGAGGTGGGTGATTGAAGTTTGCCCCTAGTTTAGATGATTGTTTATTGGAGGTTCTGGGCAAACAAGGTAGGTGACCGAAGTTTGCCCTTTGTATGAGGCTAGATAGTAAAATTCAGGCAAACAAGGCGGGTAGCCGAAGTTTGCCCCTAGTGTGGAAGGTGATTTCTTGCTTAAGGCAAGGACCGTGACTTTAATCTCTCATATGCTCATAACTTTTGCCTTGGCACTGGTGAAGTGACCTAGCGAGCTATTTTCTCTCTTTTGTTATTGCTCACTTTGGATTTAGCTCTAATTTTTGCCTAGGCGTCCTTTCAAATTTTCGACTTAGCGAGTCGTCCTTCTTTCCTTTTTGAAATTCTTCCTACGTACCCCCGAGTGGGGATCAGGTCCAACGCAGTTCGGGCCAAGGCTTTGAAAGAAGGGGGGGTTGATTATGATGGTGTTGACCGAACCGATGCAGTTGCCTACATATCCCCAAGTGGGAATCAGGCCGAGTGTAGTTCAAGGCAAGGTCTTGAAAAAAAGGAGGGGTTGATTATGATGGTGTTGACCGAACCGATGCGGTTGCCTATGTATCTCCAAATGGGAATCAGGTCGAGCGTAGTTCAAGACAAGGTCTTGAAAAAGAGGAGGGGTTGATTATGATGGTGTCGATTGAACCGATGCAGTTGCCGACGTATCCCCGAGTGGGAATCAGGTCGAGCGTAGTTCAAGGCAAGGTCTGAAAGAAATTGGTTGAGGATTTTTCAAACCAATCATCAAAGAAGTTCAAACGTAGCTCACTTGAGGTAGCCTTGAATAAGAAGATTTAGTTTCGGTCTCCCTTTCTTTTCTTTTCTTTTCTTTTCTTTTCTTTTTATTTTGAGGATTGGTCCTTTTCACTTTCGCCTAGCCAGTCAATTTTACTTTTCATATTGTTGATTCTTGTGAGATCTTTTGATCACAATCTCAGAATTCTAGAATGTGCATGTCAGTTCTTGAAATTTATTTGTGGTCGTTCCGAGCCTTTTGAAATGTGATCTAGGCATGTTCTCATGATGTAACTTGAAGTGTACAATTCTCTGTATCACCAAAATTTTCTCTCTTTCATTTTCTCCATCATTTTGACTGGCTAAGGTCAGATCTTGGAAATCATCACCTTTTTAGCTCTAACTTTTGCCTAGGTGCCCTTTCGGGTTTTCAACCTAGTGAGCTTTTCTTTTCTTTCTTTCTTTTTCTTTCTTTTTTTTCCTTTTTTTTTGTTTTGTTTTGTTTTTCTTTTTGTTTTGAAAGGAGAGAAGAAACTCATTAAAAGGGTTTGGCTACCATCAAGGACTTAGTATGTACTGCTTTCAATAGACAGATTATATGGCTTTCCATTGGATTGGGCTCAAGGCTTTGAAATGGTGGAAAAAGGGTGCTGGGCAAGCCCCAAGTCAGTTTCAAGCATGTCTTTTCAAGATTGAGGCAAGAGCATCTTTAAATTCTTAAAGTAAGACTATTCAATTCTCAGCTCTTCATCGGTGTCAGCGTGAAATCGACTTTGACCTTTCAGGATACTTTTTTGCTCTGTTGCAAAAAAATTATTAGCAAAGTAATATCCATGGTAATTTGAAAAGTGACACTTCAGTTTAGTGATTTATGCATTTATGACTAGGCACATCAGATTAAGCAAAATGAGATTTCATTCCATCAATAGAGAAGGATTATAGACTCATTAACAACTCGATGACAGACAGATTCGACCACAAGACTAAACTTGAAATAGACTCAAAACATATGACAGACTCGACTAGACTCGACCTGGTCTCAAGTGGAGTGTCACGGTGATTCGCTTAATTTTTTTTTCGAAAGAGCATCCTTATTTGTTTTACTGGCAAAAGTCTCAAACATCATCACTTCACTTGCACAGGTTCAACATTCACTAGCGTCAACAAAAGGGATAACTCGAATAGGTAAGCTAAGGGCTTTAGGTTCGATGAAGCTGACGTTTTGGGTGATATGGGATTTGATGGGTGGTGGCTCAATGATGTTTTGGTCGATGAGGTCCTGGATATCATGGTAGAGGTGCATGCAATCATTGGTATTGTGGCCATAGGTTTGGTGGTAGGCACAGTGCTTGGACATATCACAGTTTGGTGGTGGTGGGGCATACCGAGGTTGAAGTAGTTGGAGATGGCCTTTCTTGAACAGGCGCTCCAGGACTGAGGAAAGGGAGATTTCTAGTTTGGCAAAGGTATGGGGTTACTTTTTCTGGTAAGGGCAATTAGTGGTTTGGTTGGAGGATTGGTATGGCCGATGAGGGTATGCCATTGGTTGGCTGCACAGGGCGTTGACATCCGGGGAGTTTCGGGACTATTTAGGCCTCTTGGACTGGTGTTGGGGTTCATCCTTCTTGAACTTTTCTTCTCTGATGGCATCCTCCATTCTGGTTCCCATTTCAAACAACTCTTTGCCAATGCTCTGTGTCATCTTCTCAAATCGACTAACCCTTAAACTCAACTGCTCAATAATGGTTTGTAGCTTGTTCACTTTCTCTTCCAGAGCTTTGTAGGCCATTGGTGGATCGATCATGGCCTGGGCTAGCTCGTGATCATGATAATGAATTCGGGGAGGTACAACAGTGTCCTTACCCGGGGCTACAGTTTTCTGCAAATAGAAGTAAAAGTCCAAATTAGCAGAGGCGCGAAAAACTTCTTATGGATTCCTATCGGGAATAGATGATCAGAGTTTTGAAGGATTTAACGATGCAATCCGAGGATGGCTGCAGTAAGTATATGGCTTTTGTACAATTATTGAGATGGGTGAGGATGATGACATGTATGCGCTAGATGTGTAGAGATTGACACATGTGAGACTGACAAGACGTGCATGCAAGCGAACTGACATGAATTGTGTATGCATATGAGACAAGCATGCGGATGCAGGCCCTAATCTATATGATGCAAGTAAGGTCCTAATCATACAAAGTGTGCTAACTTTTTCTTTCTATGATGATCACCGTCATGGGAAGGGTGAGGAAAATAGGTTTGCTCTTTGAGGAATGAGGATCCGGGAAATTTTACAAGTAGAGATTTTTGGAAAATCTGGGTGAATTTTGGTAGGATTCCTAGGAATAGGGATTTCTAGGAAATCTAGGTTATTTGGACAAAGTTTTTGAAAGAAACAGGTATTTCTGGGTGAGTTTGATAGAGTTTCTGGGAGGAACTGGGAAATCATAGTTTTTCGGAGATATTGGTACATCTGGGCATTACTGGGAAGTTTGGACGGAGTTGCTAGGATTTTTGGAAAATCTGGGAGATTTGGGCAAAGCTTCTGGGAAAACAGGTATATTTGGGTGAGTTCCTGGGAAATGGGAATTTCTGGGAAGCTTGGGTAAAGGTTCAGGAGAAATATGGATTTTCTGGAATTTTGGGTGAAAAAAAGATACCTGGGGAGTTCGAACAGGTTTTCTGGGGGAAGAAGGAATATCTGGGTAATTCGGACAGAGTATCTGGGGAACACAAGTATATCGGAGTTTCTGGGTAATCGTGGGAGAAATAAGGATTTCTAGGAAATCTGGGTGATTCGGACAGAGTTTCTAGGAGAAATAAGGATATCCTGATGAGTTAGGAAGAGTTTCTGGAAGAAATAGGGATATATGACGGGAACACGTGATGATGGTGATCATACTGTCTAGCAAGTATTCATATTCTTATGTTTAAGGACCAACAAACAAGGTTTGCAGTGTATATCTTTGTAAACATGGAGCAGACATCCTTGTCATGGTGCCTAGGCAGGTCAACTCAATGTAATCACATGTGAGTGATTGCCTTAGGAATCATAAGAAAAAGGTTCTGTCCTATGCCACAAAAGCGTCTACACCGCACAGGTAATCCCGTCAGGGCATACAGCAGTTATGTCATATTGTCCTATCCGAAAAGATAAATGAACAGTCCTATGAAAGGTTCTACAGGAATCTATATGCAAAGGCTGGGTTTAGTCAAAGAGGGTCCATTGACGAGAGTTCCAATATACCGTCAGAGAGACAGTACAGAAGTGTTTACTCTTTTTTATGAACCTTGGAAGGTACAGTATCAACGGTGACTTATGCCCTGGCACAACAAGACCTAAACAATGTCAGCGCCGCGTTTCAGACACAGTCGAAGGGGGAAATGCAGGAGTGCAATGCAGTGAACCAGACACAGTGAAAAGATGATTTTAAGGATGCTTCTTATGAGTCAAACCTCTGTATTATTTTGTTTTGAAAAATAAAAAATCCCCAGCAGAGTCGCCAGATTGTGGACACGCGAAATTCCACCTCTTTGTTTTGATTTGAGAATGTTTTGAAAGAGAAAAAGAAAAGGAAGGTCTGTTGAAAACAGATACAGAGTCGCACTTGGTCTTTAAGGAACCAAGAAACCTAATTTTGACTCACCCAAACGGATAAAGGGCATCGACCCTTAATAACCAAAGAACTTGGCTCGGGGTTTTGGTACGAGAGCGGAAGGAGCCTTTGTTGCGACTAAAACGCCCTCAACTCGTCCCGTCTCTCTACGGGCCTCAATTAGCATCCAAATAATCACCATACTATGTTTGATTCGATAATTAATACTATGATAGTATATTATATCTCATAAGAATCTTGAAATGAAAGATCAAAAGGTAAGATATCATTCATAAGATCTAAGCCAAATATCACACAATGCGAAAGTGAAAGATCACACAAACAAACCTAGGAAAAATTGCTTAATCACTTATCAAGTAATCAAGTTTTCCTAGTCTAGAGGGGGACATGAATTGTTCTTGGAACAAATAAACAAAGAAAATGAAATATGTTTAGCAAGCTAGAATGATGCATGTTAATCTTTGAGAAAAGAAGACCTCTCAATCCCCGGGACGGATGAGAAAGGAAGATTAGATCGAGGGGAAGCATGAACGTATGATCAAGTTCATTCCTTTTAATCTTCTTAGATTAAGAGTCACAAAAACTCCAAATCTTGCATGGATGCAATGTATGATCCTAGAATGTGCAAAGGTTGTAGTTTGTTTGTGTACATAGACATTCTAAGGTGGCTTAGAAGTCTTAAAAATGAATGAATGCATGGAGGAAGTCATCATGGGATATGTAAAAATGTAGTATGGACCACTTCGTAGAGTATGAACTAATTTGAAGTACATATAAGCATCAAATCAAAGGATGGAAGTAAAAGTATACTTGCTGTGAATAATGGACAGAGCAGTGACTTGATTTTGTGGAAATTGAAAAGTGGGGTTAGAAATGTTTTTAATGCATGATTTTTTATGGAGATCATCCTTATTGTGTCTAGAACACATATCAAAAGGCCAATCTTCAATAACTATTAGATATTGAGAGAAATCATATAAACAATAGAGGTTACTCAGTAACAGAGTTCGTACTGTCGACTGAAATGTTGAAAACTTTTAGAAAATGAAAATAATAGATCTAGAGGCCCATATTATACAGAAAGTTCCCTAAGACACTGAAGTTCAATGAAAAAAGGAGTTGGGACCACTCTCTTTGGAAAAGTTTTCTGGAAAACAAGTTGAAAGTGGACGTAGCTGCTGTGACAGCAAAAACAGAATGTCTGGATGGAATGTTTGGGTCAAAATGGAACCATTCCAAGTGTTTTCAAGCTAAGCCAAAAATCATGGATGTTCTATAATGAGTAAGAACACTTTCCAATTGGTCTCATGATCATACCTTGATTATTAAGTTTTAGAGAAATCTTTGAACTCAGATCATTCACTGTTTTGAAGTTTTTGGTAAAACAAAGCTTATTTCTTGGAATTTAAATGTTGGGGGTTTTAAAGGGGTTTTGAAATAGGGGTTTTGAAAGCACATTTCCAGCACAAAAAGGGGATTAAGACCACATGGAACATCATCATCAAACTCATATCAAGAACTCCCATTATTACTTGTACAAACATAGTTTTGTTTGAGAAAATGACTTCAAGAATACATATGAATGTATTGAAGTTAGAATCATCATCCATTAAACATGTCTTTGAGGTCAAGAGCTACTATCCATAAGGATTCACTCTCCTCAAACAACATGTCATCTAGATGATGATAAGCATGTAAGTAATCAAAGAAAAATAAAAAAGAAATGAGGTAAGAAGAGATGAACATTAATGTAAACAAGCAAGTAATAGCAATCAATAGATGATAATCAATGTGATTTTGGATTTGTAGCTTGGTGTTTCACTCATAGATATTGACATTTGGACATGGAAGTAGCTTCCTAACTCAAGATTGCTCAAAAATGGTGGTTGGAAAAGACTTGAATGTGAAATATAAGAGGGGTAATGGAATAAAACAAGATTGAAACTCACTTTCTTATAGAAAATCAGCGGGAGAAGCTCCCTTTCCTTCTTCTAAACCTATCTCTATCTCTCTTTCTCTCTACAACTTCTATGAACTTTGCACTTGGCCCCCGCAAAATGAAGAGCAAAAGGGGGTTTATATAGGCCAATTTGGGGGTGGTTTTGGGATTTAGAAAGTGCTCCCATTGGTCCCAAACATCTCTGAACATAAAACTACATCGTTTTGGTCTTTAATTACTCAATTTGGACCCCAAATAAATTACAAAAATGGATTCTGAGG
This sequence comes from Hydrangea macrophylla, assembly GCA_033977485.1. Classification (NCBI taxonomy): domain Eukaryota; kingdom Viridiplantae; phylum Streptophyta; class Magnoliopsida; order Cornales; family Hydrangeaceae; genus Hydrangea; species Hydrangea macrophylla. The sequence goes on from CM066999.1 coordinate 30,039,466, forward strand.
GGTTTGAGTGCCGCCGCGGCATTGTCCATGTGCTGCCGCGGTAGTGGCCCAGTGCCGCCGCGACACTGCTCCTCAGAAGCCCAAAAATTTTTATTTAGGCCCCCAGAGGTTCCGGTATTCATGAAAAGGCTCTATTTCGTACGAAATTCACAGAAAATGCGTATGAACTCCAAACTGAGGTTGTGATATACTGTTGGAAAGGTAATGGAGTCTAATTTACATAAAAAATAGTTTGGAGATAGGTCACTTTGAAAAGTTTTGTGGTATTCGTGATAAGCCGATTTTATCGCCTTTTTCACCTTCAGAAATTTATAATAAATTCGTTTTAAATCCAGGAATTATGTGTGATATACCATTAGAAAGCTATTGACCTCTAGTATCCATGAAAAATGTTTAAAAAATGATACGGTGCTCCAGTTTTAAAGTCAACTTTTTTTCAAATTGGTCAAACCAAGGACCTCCAGGAAGTTTTGGGAACCTTTAGGAGCTCCAGGGAGCTGACGTTTTTGTCTAATTTTCTTTTAAAACTTGTTTTAGTACTTTCCACATGATCTAGAATGATCTCAGAGCTTTTCGGTGCATTTGGACGATTTCGGTCAAACCTGGTCAATCCTTGGTCAAACCGGTCATTAGGGACTTTCCGAGAACTTCCGAGGGTCTCTGGGAGTTGACGATTTCATCTGATTTTTCTTAAAAAAAAAAAACTCATTTTATGGCTTTCCTTATGGCACAGCATGTTTCCAGAACTTTCAATCCACATCTGGGAGTGTTTGGGCTTTTAGGGGCATTTTTGTCATTTGTACCACTTTCTGAGCATTTCGAGAGATAAAACTAACTTCCAAAAGTCCTTCTGAGTCCTTTTCGATTATTGTGAACCACCAAGCTATGGGTCTCCTAAATCTGATAGCCGACAAAATGGGGTGTCTACAGGGACCACCAGACTATCCATGTGACGTGGTGGTCTGGATCAATGAAAAAGTGTTGAGTGTGTTAAAAATCTATAAATAGCTTATTAGTACAAAAAATGAAATACTTTGCACAATAATTTAAAATAATTAAGGTGGTATTTGGTTTTTTTTTTTTGTACACACGTCTCTCTTCTTTTGATCCGGACCATGGAAAAATTTCTCCTTTCCTAAGGGAGTAACGCTATACTTCCCAAATTTTACTTCCCAATATTGTCCAAACACGTGATAGTGGGCCCCCGTGATTTTGATTGGAGAATGTTGAAATGATCCCACTGCCACATGTGTTTGAGAACCATTTGAAATTTTTGTTGGAAAGCATAGCATTCTTCCTACGTATACCTCTTTTCATCTTGCCCTTTCTACCTTCTTTTATTTTTGGGAATTGTTATTTTCATTCAAAAATTGAACTAATGTACCCGGTGATACTACTAACACATCAGGCAATAACATAGAGTGCATTGGTTCATGGAGTGCGAATGACAATTCCCTTACTTTTCTATTCTTCTTACCAAACAAAGCATTAAATGTCCAACTTTTTGGAGAAAAGTCTTAAATTTTCTGCCTGCCTATAAGTAGATACCATAAAATGGAGCAAAACAAAAGGAGAGTCCTAAGCACAACAAAAGGAGAGTACTAGGGTAACCTTTAATGTACAATATGGACTTTTTCACTACTTCTGAAAACTTATTATTTCTATGCAATAGGTACATATTTTACACTCTTGTCTACAAAATTATGACTACAATAGTGGGTTAAATTTTTGGTAGTTGCAATCTAATCAATTGAAAGGACTTTAGTAGGTGTATAAGTCCTCTAACTTTGGTAGGTGTATTTGTGAGATTTTTGTGTGCTCTATACTTAATTTTATTACTTGAGATTAGTCACTTAATCTTCTTGGATTGTCTGAGTATGAATGGTAGCCTACACTATAGAGTAATGACTGAAAAAATAAAACTTTATAGATTTAGGGAAATGAAGAAAGATACACTAGTTGTATTTGATGTTGTTGCCATGAAAGTCCCTACAATCAATTTAGGCTTAGTTTGGCTCCCATGTGGCTTTTTAAAAGGAGCTTATGAAATTTATTATTAAGTTGTTTGATTTTGTACAAGTAGCACACTACTCTTCAAAAAAATACTACGTCATGAAACCAAATAGCAACCTTGAACTTTTAAAAGCTCCTCTCAAAAAAGCCCTAAGATCAATTTTTGCAAAGTTCATAAAACTAGTTACCAAATGAATTAATATGAAATTGTGCTTTAAAAAAGGAGAAGCACCAAAATGGGGGTCAAACTAAGCCTTAGTTAGATTTTCTTAAGAGTTTAAAACATTTTATTTGAATAAATGTGGATTAAAACTCAATATATATGAAATTGAGAAGTACATTATTTAGGGTGACCTTCACACCATGTCATATTGTTGACGCAGTCTGATACAAAAATTATATTTTTTTCATTGTTATTAGTTCATTTTATTACTGCCCCTTAGTTCAAGGTAATTATTATGTATGATTTTTACTAGGGTTAATTACACAGACCTCCCCTGAGGTTTGGCGAAATTACACGGACTTCTCCTCTATATTGTAAAATTACGCAGACCTTTCTTGAGGTTTGGATTTGTATTACGCACACCTCCCCTCTAGATCACAAAATTTACAGAGACATTCCTTCTTATATAATTTGTTAATGCCGAAAATACCTATAGTTCTCAAAAAAAAAGAAGAAGAAGAAGAAACCCTCTCTCTCTCTCTCTCTCTCTCTCTCCTTACTGTATATACATATATGCATGCATAAATACATACACACCATATATACGGACCATGTATATATACACACATGCGTACATACACACCATATATACATACATATTTGTATATTTAACCATTGAATACATATATACATAGATGCTTGTATACATCTTTGAGGTGAGTTTGATATTTGGGTTTAGATCTTAGGTTCTTGGTACATATTGATTTTGAGTTTAAATCTTAGGAACAAATTAGTTTTTAGAATAAATTGATTTTGGGTTTAAATTTTAGGAACAACTTAGTTTTTAGAATAAATTGATTTTGGGTCTAAATCTTAGGACTAAATTAGTTTTCGGAACAAATTTATTTGAGGTTAAAATTTTTTATTTTTTTGAACAAATTCATATTCATATATATATATATATACACACACACACACGCTAAAGAGAGAGAGAGAGAGAGAGAGAGAGAGAGAGAGAGAGAGAGAGGTGTTTCCAATTTAGCAAAATGACAAACAAAATAAGGGTAAAATAGTAAATTCATGCTAGAGGGAAGGTCTGTGTAATTTTGCAATATAAAAGGGAGATCCGTATAATAATTTTGCTAAACCTCAGAGAAGGTTCGTGTAATTAATTATCCTTTTTATTAATGTTTGGTGAACATTACAAAGTATGTATCCATTAATACATAAGTGAATATGATTAATATGTCAAACTATATCAGGATGATGGCATGATGTGTGACGGTTTGACTGTGAAATTGGTCAGTATATGATCTCATGCGATGTGTTGGGAGGAGGACAAGAGAAAGAAGTCATGTTTGGCAATCCTTTTACGTACAAAGTGTATTCTCAACTCGTAGATGTGATCTCTCTCGCTTGTGAGCTCGAGCTTTTGTCATTTGTGCAAAAAATTAGTACATTTCTAACGCGACATTTATTATTTTAGTATAAGAAGTTAGTGCTTTGGTGAGAAGGATGGTAGTTGGGAGTGATGGAAATACTTAAAATGAAAAGGATAAGGGAAGTACAAAGTGAAAAGAAAAAAAAAATTTGAGGGTTTTTTTTAGCAGAAAATAAAGGAAGGAGACAAAAAGACTTGAAGTTTTCACTTTACCACAAATCTTATCGGTGTTAGACAAAAACATGAAACTAAAAATTCTCTTGTACAGCATATTCTCTATCCATGTATTTCTATCAATTCTGCTGTGGATTATGGACCCCCACAAATGTCACTCTATTGTAGATCCTTTCATTCTCTTTCAATGAAACCAACTAATCATCCTTTCTCCTTTCTTTTCTCTCTTTACTTTGTCTTAATATTTTTTTTTCTTACTTGTAACAGAACCCAATTAAGTTGAGAAATAGGAGATGACAACCAAAAAGAAAGAAAAATTAAAATTTCATCCTAGACTATCTCCAACTAATATGCCACATCATATTTTAGTGCTTCAAACAAAACATCAAATTTGAAACCCCTTTTGATGTGAGGGTGGCAATCATGTCGTGTGATAAATGCGTCATTTCATAATAGTGTCATGTCATAATTTTATCATTTTTTATACGTGTCAAATACATAAACACAAACCCGACTAATGTAATATCCGAGTTATCCATTTAATCTGTCTAGCTAATCTGTTTAATCCACTCAAATAACAAACCATCTACGGTCTACTTGTTGAAGACGGTTTAGTCTAAAGTTCATATGAAGTACCTAAAGTTGTGCATACAAATCTTCATGATTTTAAAAATGTGGTCAATAAGATTCAAATTTTCCAAGCGAATAAAGTGATTACAAAGTAAAGTAAAACTTCCCTAATACCAAACCTTTATTCATCAAAACATTGTGAAAAAGGAATAAAGAGCAATATGTACTGCATGATAAGAAAAATTTGACACTGAAACAACCAAATAATAACAATAATTGCAGCAAAGCGTAGTCGAAGAAATAGATTTTAATCTTCTAACTTGTACACTTATCTATGGATTGTGATGTTGTGACTTGAGCGGAGAGATATATTGAGTGGCTATTAAGTTTTTAGGTAGAATTGAAAATGTTATTGATTTTGAAAATGGGTAATGATTTATATTTTCAAAAATACCCTCGATGAGTGGGTGCATAATTGGATTATATGGGTTGACCCGATTAAAACATGACCCAACCAAATTATTAATCATGTTAAACGAGTTGATCCATTTATGGCCCAAACCCGTATAAGGAAAACTCAAACCCATTTGTTTCGTATAAGGTTCGTGTTGTGTTGTCATGTAGTGTCAAAAATTGCCTTCCCTAGATGTAAATTTGATGCATTGAAATGGTGCAAGAAAGTCTTTTCTTTTTTCTTTTTTTTTTAAACATTTAATTCGCTCTCATGATCCATCATCCATCAAAAAGATAATAATAATAAAAGTAAACAAGATTTGATATATTGAATCAATGGGAGGTGAGATCACTCATACATGGTGTATGACTACAACTCATGATTGATGAATATCTTGTGATGAAGTTCGGTTACATGATTTACATCATCGAAATTCAAAACCTTAATGAGCTTTTACAAATACACCAAAAAAACTAGTTTGATTGCACTTAATTAATAAGGGCAGCAGTGAAATTGAACGGGAGAGAAGGGTATTGATGAAAGTAAAGATGAAAATCTGTTGAAAGACAAGGTTAGGTCCACACCAGTCTTGAAATAGTAGATTGACTTTTTGTTCTTCATTGGGACTTGATTGGTGGCTTTGGAGCTTTCTTCTACAGCTGTGCAGCTTTTTATGGTTCAGTTTATGCTACTATGGAAACTTTTCAAGCAACTTTGGTTGCCCCCCTTGGTAAAGTTTCTTCACTTATTTAGACTTAATTGGCTTTGTGCCATCTTCTTTCTTAGAGTGGTCTACACCTTCTACAAGGTTGAAGTTGTCCTAGGTTCCTGTTTTCTCGCCGCGGCGGCCCTTGTGACGCAATGGTGGTGTTCTCGTGCAACTAGCGGAGTGTTCTGTGGTCGCTTATGCGTCCCTTTCTATTGTTCCTTTAATTGTTTTGCTTTTCTTTTCTTTCTTTCTTTTTATTTTTTTTTTGGTTGATGTTTGTGATGTGGTCTCTGTAATGTTTGGTCATTATTAATAAATGTTTGTTTTGAGAAAAAAAAAAAAACAAAAAAAGAAAGAAAGACATGGTGATAGATTGTATCATGGGAGATGAATGCCACAAAATAGGAGAGCAAACGTAATTCGTGATTCTTGTTTTTGTACATATTCCAGGTTCTATTTTATTTTACAGTATTGATTATTGCTTTCTAGATTTCAGATTTATACAAATATACGCATTCCAGTATATTTTTGGATAACAATTTTAAGACGATTTTGCCTCGCACTATACCAAATTAAAAGGACGGAAAGTGATTCACAAACTTTCAGTATTATAATTTATTTCTCCCTACATTTTGTTTTTCTTCGTATAGATTTCTATCACTATTTTACTTTGTAACCAAACAACAGATTCCGTCTTCCTTAGTATTTTTCTTCTTTTGTCTTACTAAATTCATAAACCAAACAGAGATTAAGCGGGTCATCTTCATCTTTAATGACTTCTGAATTAGTTTCCATAAAGATATTTTGTAGCTTTCTCCAAAAACAGGGTTAGAACACATTTGATGCTACCCATCTCAGCAAACGAGTTTGAGATGATTGATCCATCCCATGTAACCAGTGGTGTATCTAGGTTTTTATTTTTTTAAGCGAAGGAATTACAACCTTATCACCGTTACAGAAACAGTAAAATTACTTCTTCTTCTTCTTCTTCTTCTTCTTCTTCTTCTTCTTCTTCTTCTTCTTCTTCTTTGGTACAAAAAATGAAAATGGCGACAGGTTATCCCACAATTCGCCAGGGAGCATTGGGCCCCAACAATTACTATTGATCTATAACAAAGGTTCCCACCACACCTATGTTGGGGTTGAAGCATAGAATCGGCAGTGAGGGACTCGAACCCAAGCGCTGAATAAGGAGGACGAGCTCCTTACCACTAGGCCAACCAGTAGTTGTTTTCCTTCTTTATTTTATGAAAAATCTACAAACTAATACTGAAAACAGAAAAGAGTAGTTTCGAAAATTTTCAAAAGTCAAAATGAATAATGCTAGCTCAAAAAGACCTGGGACTAGGAGTAATGCTATGATTTTCAAATTTGTATTCCAAATTTTCTTTCCAACACATAAGGCAGTGGGACCACTTAAAATAACTTCCAATAAAAATCAATTAGTCCCACTGATTGTGACGCCCCGCCCCGCCACGAGTCCCGGCGACGGGGTGTCAACCAGCGGAAGTACAATAATAAACCATAACAGTAGGTTTCGACACCAATTGGTAACTCCCCGAGTCCAAGACTCCGAGGGTTACCTATATTAAACGTTTATCATTTGGAAGACATTCATAAAACAGAATCTGGTTTCGTTTAGAAAATAATCTTTCTTAAAACAAAACGTTTTCAAGTTAAGCAGCGGAAAATCAGAGTGAAGTTATCCTTTAATTCAAAAGCTGGTGGACTAACATTTGTCCAATTGAAACATAACATGTTCTTTGAAATCAAAGGTTTATTACATTAACTAAATGGAAATCCCCACACACGGGTCTTCAAACTATAGCGGAAGCATTGTCAATTCACGGGGCCTTGCCCTTATCTATATCACCTGAAAAAAAAGGTTTAATAGTCCATAAGCCAAAAAGGCTCGTATAGTCATATAACCGCACAATAACATCTGTTATATAACATGCGTGAATGCAATGAATGCCAATGTCAATGCATGAAAACCATTTACATGCCCTTTTCAAACACTCCCCCTCAATCGTCAATATCATTACCCGGACCATGGGCTTCCCGTCCACGTAGGCCTAGCCTCAAACGTGCGGGACTTTGGGCCTTACGAATTACACGGAGGCCTAGCCTTTACCGTTACGGGGGTTTCTTGCAGCACATCCCGCAAATCGAGTTCCTAGTGGTACCCATCTCACACGCCTACCCACAAATCCGGGATTTCTAACTTTTCAAAACAAAATCCCTCCTAGAGGGTTTTATGCATAGAAGCCTCTAAGGTCTTCCCTTTTTTTTAAAACCTGGAAGCCTCTAAGGTCTTTCCTTTTCAAAATTTGAAAGCCTCTAAGGTCTTTCATCCCAAAATCATTTTCGTGATTTTCGTGTTCATGTTCATGCTTATGAAATGATATGACTTATGCGAGCTCTAAGCATCCAGACATATTCAATATTTCATAAGACAGATTATTAAGACATGCTATTGTAGACACCCCAATTTTGACCAAACGTCAAATCTAGGGATTGGTTACCTCTCAAAAGACCGATGATGACAATGGCCGGTTACATTCGAAGATTTTCCAGGAAATTCAAAATCTTCAATTGATTCTTCAAAGATAAATTTCAAAATTAAAAACAGAAAATATAAAAAGGAGAAAGAGGAGAGAGAGTTCGGGTATTCGGGAGAAACCCGAACAATGAAGAACGTGTGAGAAACCCAGTCTGGGAACCAGTTTTTAAGAGGATAAAATAAAAAAAATCTTGGAAAAGAAGAAAATACAAAAAGAGAGTAGTATATTTAGATATATACCATGCACATGGTTGATACCATGCACATGGGGGATCTTAATGCAAATATATATATATATACATGGAATAAAAAAAATTTGGTTTACACCAACATATCTTTTGAAAATTAAAAGTAGGGCAAAATTCAGTTAGCCCCGGCACGCGGAAAACGCGGCGGCACTCAATGAGTGCCGCGCCGGCACTCAGTGTTTGCCGCCCGGCATTCAGGGAGTGCCGCCCGGCATTCAGTGAGTGCCGCCGGCACCCGTCGAGTGCCGCTGGCTGTAACAGACTGCTTTTCTCACATGTTCTAGAAGAAATCTTTGCACATGGGTTTCTACCCCGAATTTACCCATTTATCCCTGGATTAATGGTCTATATAAACAAACTTTCACCTTCATTGTTGAGGGACTGGAGAGATATACTTGAACTTGAGAATTAAGAGAGAGAGATATACAAGAATTATATATATTTTGAGAGAGAGAGAAGAAGAAAGTCTTGAAGAACTTGAAGAATTTGAAGAATTTTGGGAAATCTTGGAAGGTTTTTCACAAGAAGTTGAAGAAATACTTGAGGTCTTAGAGGTAACCTCTTAATCCTTGATAGAATTAGGATTATTCAATCACAAGTTCATAGTTCTAGGAACTTTACACATTTTCAAAACCTCTCTTCTTACCTCATTTCTTCACACACCACTTAGAACTTGTGATTGAATCTTATAATGTTTCATTGATTTGGATCTAATTGATGCTTTGGGTTTAAAATAAATTCCATTTTGAAGAGCTTGTGTTCTTAGTTTCTCTAGACAGACTTTGATTTCTTATTTCTACCATCTCTTGTGAGGCTCATGAGATCTTCCATATCTCATTGAACCTCTTTGAGTTTGATTATTTAATTTTCTATGATCTTATGATCTATATGGAGATTAGAATGAATCATAGTCTTAATCTACATATAATTAGTGAGATTCAAGTCTTAATCCATGACTTGAACCTTTTCATTAAGAAATCTTATGGAATCCTATTATATTCCAATGAGGTTTGAGTAGATTTTAACTTCATCTCTAACTCCAATGACCATCAAAAGGTAGGAGTGATAAGTTGAATTCAAACTTGGGTCCATAGGTTTGAGTTCTTTATTTGAGGATTTTGTGAAGTTCATCTCAATACTTCATCAAAATCCACTAGTATAGTATGCCTTATAGTCTCCAATGACCATCAAGTGGTAGGAGAAGAAAGTGTTAATTCAAGTTTATTCCCATGGCTTGAACTAATCCTTCTCTTAGGTTTTAAGAAGTCTTTCATACTTCATCTAGAACCTATGAGTATGTATGTCTCTAACTCCAATGACCATCAAATGGTAGGAGTGATAAGTTGAATTCAAACTTGGGTCCATAGGTTTGAGTTCTTTATTTGAGGATTTTGTGAAGTTCATTTCAATACTTCATCAAGATCCATAAGTATAATATGCCTCATAATCTTCAAGGACCATCAAATGGTAGAAGAAGTAGTTTGATTTGAGTCCTAACTTCATGTTCTAATAGTTGAGGCCAATCAATAATTTTGAGCTAGCAAAATGAAACAATGGGTTCATAAACTGTTTTTGATCAAGGATTTTTAGTTTGAAATCCGACCGTTGGAATCGAATGAAACCAACGGGAAAATGTTCATAACACATTGTTTTACCACTGTGATTTTTGTTTTATCAAGATCTTGTAATTAGAAGGGTTTGATCATGGTTTTTGTGAGCTAATCACAATCTGTCCAGAGTTCTAAAATGCTTTCAGAATAATAAGTCTGTTTTGAAATTAATAAATCAGAACCCTAATAAAGTTTTCGGGGTCTCAAATAATTTTTTATAAGTACCTTAATGTGTTAGGAAGGTACCCTAAAAAGATCTAAGTATTTCTCATTTTTTTACTATTTTTAGAAAATCATACAAGATCTCTGGACAGAGAGTTGCAGAATCCTGAGTGAGGTCTAATATTTTCCATATTCCCGGAGATCTAACCGTTGAAATCTTGATTTTCAAGTTGGGTTAGGAACTAGACTCACAGAGGCATGACATATCCAAAAATCAATAAGATCCAACCATCAAAAGTATTTTATTTCCATTTTTGAACGTCTGGTCTGCTCTCTGTAAATCACAAAAAACTGCTACTGTTTTCATCTAATCTTATTTATTTTAACTCAAATGGTCTCCTAATGTCTTGAGACCCAAACCATGTTTTGAATAATGATAATTTAGATTAAATCCAGAGGCTTAGTGATCCAAATTGGTGAATAAATTCATGTCCCATATTTGTTCATATTCATGCATTCATTCATACATCTTAATATCCATAAGTAGGACTTATCTCTTGCCTAAGATGTATCTAATTGAACATGACTTAGGATTTACTTATTTATGATATTATATCTTGTCTAAGGCATGTGTACTAACCTTTATTTTGTAGCGCTTTGAGGTACAATTTCTCAACCCTTCTCTAGTTTAATCTATTTTATTGATTTTAATTGATTTTTCGACCCCATGTGCGACACCTTAGCTTAGGTTTTGCCTTATGTGTATATATGTGTTAGAGACCTTTCTTAGGTTTATTTTGTTCTTGCATGCATTGCACGTTTGATATTCGCGGCTGGATCCCGGGTATGTTTTCTAGTTCTCTATTGCATATCATGTTGTTTGCTAATTGAATTACGTGGCTTATGAATGATATTTTGCCGTTAGCAATTTTACACCATTTCCAACATGCTTGTGTTATGTATACCTATATATGTATTAATTGAGGGCATGCTTAGATTATTAATTTGATTAAAAAGGATGTTGAGTAGGGGCCTATCGCGAGATAGGATGAAAGGGGGTGTTTTAGTCCGTCGGGCTCCTTCCCCTTTCATTCCATAATCCCCGGACCCAGTTTATCTTTGGTTTCGCAAAAGATCGGTTTGTCTTTAAATGGTTTCTTAATTTTTCCCTTTAAAAATTAAGTGGCGACTCGTATTTGAATTTGAATATGAAAAATGTTTTAAAAGTGGGTAAATTTTGAAAAAACCTGCGATATCCACAATCTGGCGACTCTGCTGGGGATCGAACCCAGAATCTCTGGTTTCGCAGACCAGAATTTCTGATTTTGGGTTCACTCGAGGATTAGACTTGAAAGCATCTTTTTAATCGAGTTATTAATTTTTGTATGCCTGTTGCATTGCACTTGCATGTCTCGCCAGTCGATTGCACGGAACTATGACCTTGGAGGCTCGGGGCAACCCGGTCGGTCAAGCCATCATGGGGCCGTGTGATCACCCTTGATCTCGTACCATGTTTTGGTATATGAAGCATCCTATCGGGTGTGTGTCAAGGGTCCCTTATTTGACCAAAACCCGGCCTTTGCATAGTAGTTTCCATAGAACCTTTCAAAATTAGGAATTCAATTCTTGATTAAGGTTATGTGCTAGGGAGATTTGTATGCCCGGAAGGGATTACTTGAGATGATGACGATACTTGCTTGATAAAAGATGTGTAACCCTTTAATCACCTTTTAGCAATTCCTTCTCATGTCCCACGAAATTTGGGAACATGCCGAATCTTGATTATAAGATTACACCTCTTGTATCATGTTTAGCTAAGCATCATTGACCTTGTATGCATCCGAATTCATGAAAAGTGCGATGATTATCTAATCGTGTGATACTCCTACCCAAGAATCCAAAGTTCATTGTTTATGAAAATTTTTGAATCCAAAAAGACATGTTTTGAAAAATCACCCTCTCAAAGAAAAAAGATCCAAGGTTCATTTTCTTTAAATCAAATAAAACCCAATCATCTCTTATTAAGAAAAAACTTTCATGTCCCCACTTCCAAAGAGGAAATCCAAAAAAAAATCTTGGGAATCGTTTTGATAAATGATTTTCAAATGAATTTCAAAGCAAAGTTTCAAACCAACAAATTGGTTAAAGAATGTTTTACATCCCTCTTTTCAAGAAACTCTCAAGAAAGCTTTCACATAAGAAATACTTTCCAAATAAATTTCAAAGTTTTAATACTTAAAAGGGGTAATGAGGATCACAATGAAAGGAGAAATCAGCGCACTTGACATGGATGAGGATTTTATGTGCTTATATGCTTATATGTTAGAAATAGGATTTTCTTTTCTATTAGCATATAGAATAGGCACACACACACACACATGCATCACATCTGTGTGACATATGAGCCATTCATAAAGATTTTTTTTTTTTTTACCAAGCTTTTTTTTCAAAAAAATAAAGTTGTTTGAAAATCGATTAAAAAAAAATGGTTGTAGGCAAGATAGCATTGAACGCCAGGACAGTTTGGGTCAGGGATTCGAGTGCAAGGTTAGTCCGAAGAGAACCAGAGACAGAAAGAGAAATGGATCACGAACAACAAGCTGCGGAAATAGCACAGTTGAGGGAGAGGATGGACCAAATGATGGTCATGTTGGAAACATTGACCCGTCAGAGGCCAGTAAATGATCCACCAATAGCCGACCCGCCTCCGTTGCAGGAAGATGAATGGTTTGAAGATCCAGAAGCACCTAGACATGATGCACCTAGGGCAGAAAGGGAGAAGATGGAGAAAGCTGAGAAAGAGCGTATCGAGATGAAGGAGAAGGTGGAAAAGCTAGAGAAAGTTGTCCGCAAATCTAATGGGGTTGATAGCTACCTATTAGAGTTAGAGGGTTTATTTGAGGGGACTAAGGAAAAATTGCCAGCCGGTTTCAAAATGCATGAGATAGATAAGTTTGATGGTTCCGGTAACCCTAGAAACCACGTGAGAATGTGCATCGGGGCTTTTCAGCCAAGTGGTCTGAGCCCTGCCATGATGGCCATGCTGTTTCAGCAAACTTTAACTGGGGCAGCTTTATCCTGGTATTTCACATTAGAGCCAAGCAAGAGTCGCATATGGGAGGAAGTGGTGAAAGCCTTTGTCACCCAATATGAATACAACCAAGAGCTCGATGTAACTGTGAGGGATCTAGAAACGACTACGCAAGAGAATAGAGAGTCATTTGCTGAATTCTTGACGCGATGGAGGGGGAAGGCTGCAAAAATGACCCAACGGCCATCAAAGAAGGAACAGATCCGGATTGTAATCAAAAACCTCCAGAGCATCTATCAGGAAAAACTCATGTACCAGTGCATTCATACCTTTGCTGAATTATTTGAAATTGGAACCAGGATCGAGGACGCAATCAAGGATGGAAGAATTAAGAAGGAGGAACCTCAGGGGAACCGCTCTAGAAGACCATTCTATGGGGGAAATGCTGGAAATCAGGTAGCAACTGATGTTAATGTTCTAAGCCAGCCGGAAGAAGGGCAGAATTTTGCGAGAAAAGGGGGTGCGTCGAGACCAAAGTTGGAAGGGCAGCTTCGTCGCTTCACGGATTTAGGGATCTCATTGACCACTACTCTCAAGCGATTGATGGAAAAGGGATATCTAAAGCCGCTGGATCCAAAGCCAATGCCTGATCCACTTCCACCGGGCTTCAATACAAGCCTCTATTGTGAGTTTCACCAAGCTCATGGCCATACGACTGACCGATGTATGAGGTTAAGGCATGAAGTACAAGATTTGATTGATAATAAGACCATTTCCGCTCCGCCTACCAATCGGCCGCATGTGACCCGAAACCCGCTCCCCAATCATCATGCTGTACCACCACCACGAAACATCAATCTCTTAGATGTTGGGGAGGAAGTCTTCGATCCGTCTGTATTAATTATACCAGTAGGACAGGCTACCAAAGCTTATAAATTCCCAAAAGATCAGAGGATATGCCTTATAGTAGTAGAGGATGAGGATTGGCTGATAGGAGGAGAAGAAGAACAAGCATTTAAGGAAGATATGGACAATGAAATCATCCAAATCAATTGGTGGGATCCAAACAATCCTACTGATAACTCCGTCTGGGAGGAGGAGGTGTACAGCGACATGGAAGGTCTGTGGTCTGAAGGAGAAGAAGAGGGAAATGCTGAGGAAGTGGTCAATCATGCTGAGGAAAACGGTTCGGAAAAAGGGAAAGGGAAGGATCTTGAAGAAGGAAGGCAGGTGTTGCATGCACATTCCATCAAGGAAGGAGGAGATTTCCCCTACTGCGGCTTTCCGGAGCCATGGGTGAACTGCGAAGATAAATACTTGGAGCAAGGGTTTGAGATCTCTTTCTATGAAGATCCGTACCTACAAGCGCCCATAGAACCCATGTCTGTCCAAGATTGGATTCGTGCACTGGATGGCCTGGCCATGAGGAATCTCTTTCATGAAGAAGGCAGTAAGACCGAGGAGAGCGGTCCAAAGAAGATCATGGAAATGAAGATTGGGAAAGAACAGATGGGAGAAGTGTTGGAGGAAGAGATCAAGGAAAATAAGGGAAAGGAAGAAAAGTCAGGAAAAGAAGAAGAAACGGAATCAGGGAATTTGCCAAGAGGTCCTTGAGTCTAGTAATAGGATGCCCCTACCCCGGAAGTCTGTAATGGCCAGTATGAGCCAAGCCTTTTAATTTTCTGTTATCAATGAAAGTGACTGATTCTGCTTACTTGATTGCGCTTAATGGTTATAATAACTGTAAAAAAAAAGAGAAAAGAAAAAAAAGGAGGAGCAAATGAACCTGCATGCAAAATCATTGAAGAAACCTTGGCATTTGACACAGAAAATGAAGAAGATTCTCAAAGTGATTCTTTCCATATCTCACTCAATAAAGATTAAAGCATAAAATTGATCTCATTGCTAAAAGAATACAAGGATGCCTTGCATGGTCCTATGATGATATGCCAGAATGAATTCAGAAATTATCCCACATCACCCCTTTATACCAAAAGGTGAGCTCACAATCCAAAGCCATGAACTTGTTCCTTAATGGTAGCTAGATATCTTAAATGAACTTCTTCTTCTAAAAAAAAAAGAAAGAAAGAAAGAAAAAAAAAAAAAAAAAAAAAAGAGCTCGCTAGGATGAAAACCCGAAAGGGCGCCTAGGCAAAAGTTAGAGCAAAATAAGATTCGTGTTGATTTCAAAATCCGAATCCTAGCCAGTCAAAATCATGAAGAGAATAAGAGATAGTGAGAAAAAAAAAAGAAAAAAAAAAGAGAAGAGAAGAAAGTAGAGAATAAATAAGATTGAGAATTCTTGAGTACTTCAAAGTACATGAATTATCCTAAGAAAAGAAATTGGAAATGAAAAGAAAGATTTGAAAGTATCAATTAAATTTTTGTGAGAAACTCAATAAGTGGACCTAAGACAATGCATAAATATCTTTGAAAAAGATAAAGAGTAATTTGGAGGGATGATATTACTATGTGAGTATGATAGAGTATGAGTAAAACATGATGTATTATGAGAGTTGTAAAGATTGACTGGCTAGTGATAAGGTGAAAAGAATCAACCGCCACAAAACAAAAAAAAAGGGGAAAGAAGAAAAGAAAAGAAAAAAAAAAAAAAAAGAAAAGAGAAAAGAAAAAGAAAAAAAATGCATGAGAAGGAGAAATAGTTCATCATCTTGTTCGAAAGCTGCCACAAGGAATATGTTTCAGAAAATCTGTCCAGAAAGGGCACCCATTGAACCTAAATGAAAGCATGGCTCGAAAAGGCCACCAATTCTTGAAGCCTTATTCTTTCAAGACCTCCAGAGTAGATGAACTACGTTTTGACCTGATTCCCATTCGGGGATACGTAGGCAGCCTGCAAGGTTCGGTCACAATCGCATACAGAGTCAATCATTACACTTCTTTCAGGCCTCGACCGAACTACTATAGGACCTGATGCCCATTCGGGGATAAGTAGGCGGGTCTCCCAAGGCCCTCGGTCCAAGGAAGAAACCCAACCAATTCATGAAATTACCTTGAAAACTAGGGGCAAACTATCGCTTGCCCAGAGGCCGCGTCACCTCCCTCAAACCAGGGGCAAACGTCGTTTGCCCAGCGTTTCCAAGCCCCCTGTCAAACTAGGGGCAAACTGTCGTTTGCCAAATAAAATATCTCTGGGTTTACTGGCTATCCAAATAAGGACCAAGTTTGGACATCTTGAAAGTTCTTGAGGTTGAAAGTTGAAGTTTTCATGCATAAATCTGAAATTGGTTTAAGATGGAAAGAAACATTGAAAAGAAGAATTCCTCATTACCTTAAAGTCAATTGTAAAGGAAGATACAATGAAAGAAAACTATGGGATGATGATTCTCTAAAAAAATAATAATCAGAAAAGTGCAAAGAAAAGAAAGCGGAATTGGTCACAAAGTTGAAAATGTGTGTATCTTAACTCAGTTTGAGTCTACCCTCCTGGAAACCGAAAGATACATTCCTCAGATGGATCAGCAAGAAGTGGAAATTCCAAAAGAAGGGCAATAGCATGAAGGACAAGAAGTCAGGTTCTACTCCGCCAAGGAAAGGGCGAGTAACATCTTCAGAGAGAACAAAATCAAGTGAATACCCTCAGCAGATCAGGCTCCAAGCCGTACAAGCAGATCATCAGATGTAACAGAAAGCCTTTTGAACTGGTCCATAGTTAAAAGGGGAATCCGTGAGCAGAAAAGTGGGAGTGTTGTGGAGAAATGGCTCATGCTTCTTCCTCTTCTTGCCCGAATCACCTAAAACTGATGTCCAGAGCAAACAATCTGTCAAGAAAAGAAAATGATGAATCTAGAATAAGAAGCACATGAAACATATCTTGAGCTTGAATGGCCCCAAGGCAAATCTTTTGAGCTGGACCAGCTCCGATCAAATCCTCGGTCTTGGTATAAGTCGTCTATCGCATCCTATGAGTTACCGATCAAATCCTCGGTCTTGGTATAAGTCGTCTATCGCATCCTATGAGTTACCGATCAAATCCTCGGTCTTGGTATAAGTCGTCTATCGCATCCTATGAGTCACCGATCAAATCCTCGGTCTTGGCATAAGTCATCTACTGCAGCCTGGGGTTACTAATCAAAACAAAAAGGGAAGGGATAAAACCAAATTTAGGAATGCTGAAAACAAGTTGTCGAGTCTGTGCGACTCCAGGTCTTCGAAAAATAAAATGAATTTTTAGAAATGAATTTTCGAGTCCGCGCGACTCCCAATATTTGCAGAGAAGAAATGAATTTTCAAGTCCGCGCGACTCCCAATATTTGAAAAGTAGAAATGAATTTTCGAGTCCGCGCGACTCCCAATATTTGAAAAGTAGAAATGAATTTTCAAGTCCGCGCGACTCCCATATTTGAAAAGTAGAAATGCATTTTCGAGTCCGCGCGACTCCCGATAGAAAATGAATTGTTTAAGTCCGAGTGACTGTTCTGAAAAGGAGGAGAAAAATAAAAATTACCCTTGCAATACCAAGCGAATTTGGGGTCATTGAATCTGGAGCGATTCTGACTTTTCTGCGATCATTGGGGTCATTGAATCTGGAGCGATTCTGACTTTTCTGCGATCATTGGGGTCATTGAATCTGGAGCGATTCTGACTTTTCTGCGATCTTTGGGGTCATTGAATCTGGAGCGATTCTGACTTTTCTGCGATCTTTGGGGTCATTGAATCTGGAGCGATTCTGACTTTTCTGCTATTTGGGGTCATTGAATCTGGAGCGATTCTGACTTTTCTGCTTTTTGGGGTAATTGAATCTGGAGCGATTCTGACTTTTCTGCTATCTGGGGTCATTGAATCTGGAGCGATTCTGACTTTTCTGCTATTTGGGGTCATTGAATCTGGAGCGATTCTGACTTTTCTGCTTTTTGGGGTCATTGAATCTGGAGCGATTCTGACTTTTCTGCTTTTTGGGGTCATTGAATCTGGAGCGATTCTGACTTTTCTGCTATTCGGGGTCATTGAATCTGGAGTGATTCTGACTTTTCTGCAAAACATCTCATTTCTTGGAAAACACCAGAGTATAAGGCGCGAAGCGCATCTCAGTCTTTCAACACATTTCCTGATTCGGCACCGGAGTCTAAGACGCAAAGCGCATCTCAGCCAATCAAATGATCCTCGAGACACCGGAGTATAAGACGCGAAGCGCATCTCAGTCTTTCAGCATACTTCCCGACTCGGCACCCGAGTATAAGACGCGAAGCGCATCTCAGTCGGTCAGCATTCACATAAAAAATGATAGTCATGACTTTCCTAGGACAGGACGTCATCAGCATAGAAGGATTTCAAGACAGAGGTACGTTTTGCTAACTCTAAGGAGTAGCATTGTCCTAAGTCATTGAACCTGAAAGCATAGAGTATAAATTTGCTTGAGCACGTGCATCACGATAGGATAGGTGCATTCATCTGTGTGACTACCTGCGTTTGTGTTTTGTTGTCCCTTGCTCGAACTACGTCTTGGTCTGATTCCCGATGGGATACGTAGGCAGCTCATCTTTGAGCACGACCAGCATTTGGCTATTTGCACACCCGATTTTTGCAACGCACTTTTTGTTTATACCTAGATTCGACTGTTTGGTCAAAGGCTTGTCTTTCACACAGGCTTTGACATTCACTTGTGATACGCGTTGCTTCACAAGCTTTGTCAAAGAGGGGCAAACTGTAGACACCCCAATTTTGACCAAACGTCAAATCTAGGGATTGGTTACCTCTCAAAAGACCGATGATAACAATGGCCGGTTACATTCGAAGATTTTCCAGGAAATTCAAAATCTTCAATTGATTCTTCAAAGACAAATTTCAAAATTAAAAACAGAAAATATAAAAAGGAGAAAGAGGAGAGAGAGTTCGGGTATTCGGGAGAAACCCGAACAATGAAGAACGTGTGAGAAACCCAGTCTGGGAACCAGTTTTTAAGAGGATAAAATAAAAAAAATCTTGGAAAAGAAGAAAATACAAAAAGAGAGTAGTATATTTAGATATATACCATGCACATGGTTGATACCATGCACATGGGGGATCTTAATGCAAATATATATATATACATGGAATAAAAAAATTTTGGTTTACACCAACATATCTTTTGAAAATTAAAAGTAGGGCAAAATTCAGTTAGCCCCGGCACGCGGAAAACGCGGCGGCACTCAATGAGTGCCGCGCCGGCACTCAGTGTTTGCCGCCCGGCATTCAGGGAGTGCCGCCCGGCATTCAGTGAGTGCCGCCGGCACCCGTCGAGTGCCGCTGGCTGTAACAGACTACTTTTCTCACATGTTCTAGAAGAAATCTTTGCACATGGGTTTCTACCCCGAATTTACCCATTTATCCCTGGATTAATGGTCTATATAAACAAACTTTCACCTTCATTGTTGAGGGACTGGAGAGATATACTTGAACTTGAGAATTAAGAGAGAGAGATATACAAGAATTATATATATTTTGAGAGAGAGAGAGAAGAAGAAAGTCTTGAAGAACTTGAAGAATTTGAAGAATTTTGGGAAATCTTGGAAGGTTTTTCACAAGAAGTTGAAGAAATACTTGAGGTCTTAGAGGTAACCTCTTAATCCTTGATAGAATTAGGATTATTCAATCACAAGTTCATAGTTCTAGGAACTTTACACATTTTTAAAACCTCTCTTCTTACCTCATTTCTTCACACACCACTTAGAACTTGTGATTGAATCTTATAATGTTTCATTGATTTGGATCTAATTGATGCTTTGGGTTTAAAATAAATTCCATTTTGAAGAGCTTGTGTTCTTAGTTTCTCTAGACAGACTTTGATTTCTTATTTCTACCATCTCTTGTGAGGCTCATGAGATCTTCCATATCTCATTGAACCTCTTTGAGTTTGATTATTTAATTTCCTATGATCTTATGATCTATATGGAGATTAGAATGAATCATAGTCTTAATCTACATATAATTAGTGAGATTCAAGTCTTAATCCATGACTTGAACCTTTTCATTAAGAAATCTTATGGAATCCTATTATATTCCAATGAGGTTTGAGTAGATTTTAACTTCATCTCTAACTCCAATGACCATCAAAAGGTAGGAGTGATAAGTTGAATTCAAACTTGGGTCCATAGGTTTGAGTTCTTTATTTGAGGATTTTGTGAAGTTCATCTCAATACTTCATCAAAATCCACTAGTATAGTATGCCTTATAGTCTCCAATGACCATCAAGTGGTAGGAGAAGAAAGTGTTAATTCAAGTTTATTCCCATGGCTTGAACTAATCCTTCTCTTAGGTTTTAAGAAGTCTTTCATACTTCATCTAGAACCTATGAGTATGTATGTCTCTAACTCCAATGACCATCAAATGGTAGGAGTGATAAGTTGAATTCAAACTTGGGTCCATAGGTTTGAGTTCTTTATTTGAGGATTTTGTGAAGTTCATTTCAATACTTCATCAAGATCCATAAGTATAATATGCCTCATAATCTTCAAGGACCATCAAATGGTAGAAGAAGTAGTTTGATTTGAGTCCTAACTTCATGTTCTAATAGTTGAGGCCAATCAATAATTTTGAGCTAGCAAAATGAAACAGTGGGTTCATAAACTGTTTTTGATCAAGGATTTTTAGTTTGAAATCCGACCGTTGGAATCGAATGAAACCAACGGGAAAATGTTCATAACACATTGTTTTACCACTGTGACTTTTGTTTTAGCAAGATCTTGTGATTAGAAGGGTTTGATCATGGTTTTTGTGAGCTAATCACAATCTGTCCAGAGTACTAAAATGCTTTCAGAATAATAAGTCTGTTTTGAAATTAATAAATCAGAACCCTAATAAAGTTTTCGGGGTCTCAAATAATTTTTTATATGTACCTTAATGTGTTAGGAAGGTACCCTAAAAAGATCTAAGTATTTCTCATTTTTTTACTATTTTTAGAAAATCATACAAGATCTCTGGACAGAGAGTTGCAGAATCCTGAGTGAGGTCTAATATTTTCCATATTCCCGGAGATCTAACCGTTGAAATCTTGATTTTCAAGTTGGGTTAGGAACTAGACTCACAGAGGCATGACATATCCAAAAATCAATAAGATCCAACCATCAAAAGTATTTTATTTCCATTTTTGAACGTCTGGTCTGCTCTCTGTAAATCACAAAAAACTGCTACTGGTTTCATCTAATCTTATTTATTTTAACTCAAATGGTCTCCTAATGTCTTGAGACCCAAACCATGTTTTGAATAATGATAATTTAGATTAAATCCAGAGGCTTAGTGATCCAAATTGGTGAATAAATTCATGTCCCATATTTGTTCATATTCATGCATTCATTCATACATCTTAATATCCATAAGTAGGACTTATCTCTTGCCTAAGATGTATCTAATTGAACATGACTTAGGATTTACTTATTTATGATATTATATCTTGTCTAAGGCATGTGTACTAACCTTTGTTTTGTAGCGCTTTGAGGTACAATTTCTCAACTCTTCTCTAGTTTAATCTATTTTATTGATTTTAATTGATTTTTCGACCCCATGTGCGACACCTTAGCTTAGGTTTTGCCTTATGTGTATATATGTGTTAGAGACCTTTCTTAGGTTTATTTTGTTCTTGCATGCATTGCACGTTTGATATTCGCGGCTGGATCCCGGGTATGTTTTCTAGTTCTCTATTGCATATCATGTTGTTTGCTAATTGAATTACGTGGCTTATGAATGATATTTTGCCGTTAGCAATTTTACACCATTTCCAACATGCTTGTGTTATGTATACCTATATATGTATTAATTGAGGGCATGCTTAGATTATTAATTTGATTAAAAAGGATGTTGAGTAGGGGCCTATCGCGAGATAGGATGAAAGGGGGTGTTTTAGTCCGTCGGGCTCCTTCCCCTTTCATTCTATATTCCCCGGACACAGTTTATCTTTGGTTTCGCAAAAGATCGGTTTGTCTTTAAATGGTTTCTTAATTTTTTCCTTTAAAAATTAAGTGGCGACTCGTATTTGAATTTGAATATGAAAAATGTTTTAAAAGTGGGTAAATTTTGAAAAAACCTGCGATATCCACAGCTTTCAATTCAAAGCAACACAATAGACATGCTGAAATTATCCAGGTAAACACATAAGGCATAGCAACTCAAGTAACCACTTAAGGCATAGTAGTTCAAGTAAACATGTAAGTACACTATTAACATGTTATACAACTTTATTGAGGGTTATACGGAACTACCGTTCACCGAGGATAGACTGAATAAATAATTAGAATAGAAACTGGAACTGCTCAATCTGTTATAAATCTCAATATACAATAATGCGCGTATATTAGTGAGGTACAACACCTCAAAGCATGAGTACAACTACTACAAAGGCAAAGTACAACTCTTAAAGCTTAGGGTACAAGGTCGCTTAGCTCGTAACAGACTTAAATACAACAAAACAGAAGATTTCACCAAACTGCCTGAGGTCGCGCGCGCGGGCCGCTCACGCGAACCCTCGCTCGCGCGGAATGTGTTCAGTAAGGCCACGTGGCCATTTAAAAACAAATTTCGAAAAATGCCTGGTCGCTCGCGCGGGTCACGCACGCGAGATGTCACAGTGTCGTCTTCTTCTCTTTCCTTCCCCTGTTTTGAAATCAAACACTGGTTTTGACCCATTTTGAAAACTTAATTAAAAATAGACTTCCAATATATGAATCTCTTCCTTTTTCCGCGTAGATTTCAAATATGAAATCAATTTTTCA
The DNA here is from genome assembly GCA_033977485.1 of Hydrangea macrophylla. Lineage (NCBI taxonomy): Eukaryota > Viridiplantae > Streptophyta > Magnoliopsida > Cornales > Hydrangeaceae > Hydrangea > Hydrangea macrophylla. Next base: position 30,062,308 of record CM066999.1, read on the forward strand.
AGAATCAAAACACAGCTCTTGATTTTATCAAAAAACTGAATAGTGACAAAACTTTAATTTGACCATTCGTCGCAACCGTTATGAATTAGCTTTTGAAATTTGAAATGGAGCCTCGTGGGATCGAGACCTTTCATTTGTTATAAAGAAATCACGTTTCTGTGACAGTTTTTCTGCTCGCTATTTTCGGACCCTTAACAGTATATATATATATATGAAATCCATATATATACGTATCTATATACACAGTTTAAAGTGAACTGAAATCAAAACAAAAGCTTACCAAAATCTAAAGCTTAAATTCAAAACTTGAATTTCAATCACTTGAATTTCAATCACTTGAAATTGTAGACATGAATCTGGCTATATATATATATATATATATGTATATATATCTACTCTTAACAGTTTAACTAAACTGAAATTACAAATTACAATTGTAAACTTACCCAATTCCAAAATCCAAAGCTTGGATTGAAACTCCTTGAATCTGTGTATAAGAATCTGTCTATTTATTTATGTGTGTGTATGTGTATGAGATCATATGTGTGGTGTGTATGTAATAATATGTGGTGTGAGTTGTGTGTACCCGAGAGAGAGAGAGAGAGAGAGCTGTTGAGAGACAGAGAGTCTCTTGAGAGAATTTAGAGTTTGAGAGTTTGAAAGGTTAGTATGTGTATATATAACTATAAAGTGCTTGGGCACCAAGCATATAAACACATTCAGTGCACACGCACACACTGTGCACTAATTTTTGCTTGGGCTCCAAGCTCAACAACTCCTGAGTGTGTTGAGCTTACGCGATGATCCACACACAGGTACAAACTATACTGCCAACAAAACCCAAAACTGGTATTATTAGATTAAAATGCGAAAATTTAATTACGGGGTATTACATCCTACCCACCTTAAAAGAAATTTCATCCACGAAATTTGCACACAGATAATCATTACCAAGAAAACAAATAACTCAAGAGGCAAAAAAATTGCGGATATCGATCGCTCATCTCCTTCTCGTTCTCCCAAGTAGTTTCCTCAGTACCATGATGACGCCACAGTACTCGAACCAAACGAATAGTTCTACCACGAAGCACATGCTCCTTAGCTTCCAGAATCTGTACGGGTTGTTCCTCGTAAGACGCATCTTGCTCCAACGGTAAATCAGTCCAATCTAAAACATGAGATGGATCAGGTTCATACTTCCGAAGCATCGAAATATGAAATACATTATGAACTTTTGCCAACTGCGGAGGCAAAGCCAACCGATAGGCAACTTCACCCACACGTTCTAAAATCTGGAAAGGTCCAATGAAACGAGGTGAAAGCTTCTTATCCTGTCCAAAACGAAGCACACCACGACGAGGTGAAACTTTGAGAAACACATGATCTCCAACTTTAAAGGACAACGGTCTCCTCTTCTTATCATCATAACTTTTCTATCGGCTCTGAGCCGTAAGTATCCTCGCACGAATCAGTTTTATCTTTTCAGTAGTTTCCCTTACTAGATCTGGTCCCAACAGAGACGCTTCTTCAATGTCTGTCCAACATATGGGAGAACGACACGGTCGTCCATATAGGGCCTCAAATGGTGCCATCTGAATGCTTGCTTGATAACTATTGTTATACGCAAACTCGATCAATGGTAGGTGGTCTTCCCAACTACCTTTGAAGTTCATAACACAACCTCGTAACATATCTTCCAAGGTCTGTATAGTACGTTCTAACTGACCATCCGTCTGAGGATGAAAAGTCGTACTCAATCTCAATTCTGTCCCCAAAGCTTTCTGGAGACCTTCCCAAAATAATGAAGTAAATCGCGGATCTCGATCCGACACAATCAAAACAGGGACTCCATGTAACCGAATGATCTCTCGAATATACAAGCGACTAAGGACATCAACTGAATCGGTCAAACACATTCCCAGAAAATGTACAGACTTTGTCAAACGATCCACAATGACCCAAACGGCATCATGACCACGTGGTGACCTAGGAAGTGCTGTTACAAAATCTATTGTCACGTGTTCCCATTTCTACTCTGAAATTGGTAATGGTTGCAATAACCCTACAGGTCTCTGATGTTTGGCTTTCACTTGTTGACAAGTCAAACAACGAGATACAAACTTAGCGACATCGCGCTTCATGCCCTTCCACCAAAACTGATGTCACAGATTATGGCACATCTTGTTACCTCCCGGATGCACCGCTAATCGTGAATGATGGAATTCCTTCATCACTTGTTCACGAACTACCAAAGGCACAAACAAACGGTCTTTGAACTTCAACCCACGCTCGGAGTCAAAAGTCCAACTTCTATAACATCACCTCGAAGAATTTGCATACGAAAAGTAGATGCTACCGGATCAGATTGTTGCTCGTCTTTCACTTGTTGAATGATCGACGGTTCAGCCATAACAGAATACAATGAAGCACGATTCTCAGAATCGTTGAGCTCTACCTCAAACTCCCCAATCTGATCGAGCATATTCCATTCTTGAATGGCCAGACAAGCCAATGAACCTCGTGACTTGCGACTCAGCGCATCGGCCACTACATTCGCTTTTCCTGGATGATACTGTAGTTCGAAGTCATAATCTTCTAAGTATTCCATCCATCGACGTTGTCGAAGATTTAGATCACGTTGAGTAAAGATATACTTCAAGCTCTTGTGGTCTGAAAAGACATCAAATCGTTCCCCATACAAGTAATGACGCCATGACTTTAAGGCAAACACAACGGCAGCAAGCTCTAAATCATGAGTTGGATAATTATGTTCATGAGGTTTCAACTGGCGAGAACCATAGACAACAACTTTGCCTTCTTGCATAAGCACACACCCCAAACCAAGAAGTGAAGCATCACAATAAACTGCGTAGTCAACACCACGCTCCGGAATAATCAAAACCGGTGCTGAAGTCAATCGAGTCTTTAAAAGCTGAAAAGCTTTTTCACACTCCTCAGTTCAAATGAATTTCACCCCTTTCCGCGTAAGCTTAGTCAAAGGTGAAGCAATACGAGAAAAATCCTTTACAAAGCGACGGTAATAGCCTACTAAACCCAAGAAACTACGTACCTCAAATACGTTCTTAGGTGGCTGCCAATCCATAACAGATTCAATCTTTGATGAATCAACTGACACTTCTGTCAACTAAAAATCACATTTAGATAATTTACCGAACAATCGGTGAGTATGTAGTACTTGTAAGACAATCCTCAAGTGTTCCTCATGAAGTTCCTAAGAGGAAGAATAGATGAGAATATCATCAATAAATACAATCACAAACTTATCCAAATAATCGTGAAATATTCGTTGCATAAGATCCATAAATGCTGCTGGAGCATTGGTCAATCCGAATGGCATAACCATAAACTCAAAATGTCCATATCGGGACCTAAAAGCTGTCTTCGAGATGTCTGACTCTCGAATACGGAGTTGATGATAACCCGATCTCAAATCAATCTTGGAGAAACAAGTGGAACCTTTGAGTTGATCAAATAAGTCATCGATTCTAGGAAGTGGATACTTATTCTTGATCGTCACATGATTGAGTTTCCGATAATCAATACACAATCTTAATGTCCCATCCTTCTTCTTAACAAAGAGAACAGGAGCTCCCCACGGGGATACACTCGGGTGAATAAAACCCTTACTATGGAGATCTTCTAACTGAATTTTTAACTCCTTCAGTTCTGCTGGTGCCATACGATATGGCAGAATAGAAATAGGCGAAGTGCCTGGCACAAGATCGATTGCAAAATCGATAGCACAAACAGGTGGAAATTCTGATAAGTCTTCTGGAAAGACGTCAGAAAATTCACAAACAATAGGTGGCAATTCCACAAGAGGAGTGCCCCTCTCCATGGCCAATAAACTAGCCAGAGTTCCAAGAGATGAATATAAACTACTCCGTGAAAACAACGAGGGTAGCGGTAAATCCAACTGATCGCCCTCGAATCTACAACTGTCTTCCTCAGGAGTGAAAAGAGTAACACGACGCTTAAAAGAATCTATGAAAGCTCGTTACTCGACCAACCAGTTCATCCCAAGGATGACATCAAATCCCAGATTTGGCATAACAATCAAATCGACACTCACTTGCCGGTCTGCTATCAAAAGCATACAACTACGACAAACTTGATTCAAATGAATAACACCTCCAACCGGAGTATCAATAGATAAGACATGCTCTAAGCATTCTATCTCTAACCCCAATACTGATGCAAATGCTGATGAGATGAATGAGTGTGATGCACCAGTGTCAAATAATATAGATACCCAAGAATTAAACAATGGGACGATACCTCGGATCACAGACGGTCCGACATTTCCAGAAACATGATAAACAGATGACGTAGGCAAAGAAAAATTCCTTCCTTTGGGTACTTGGTGTTGTTGTGGCTGAGTACCACCACGATTATTTGTCCTCTGATAATTACCTCGATTCCCTCTATTCTGGTAGGGTTTCACACTCTGAGCGGATACTGCCTGAGATGGTGGATAATACGGTGTTGAACCGATCGACTGAGATTTCTTGGGAGGTGGTTGAGGACAAAACTTGATGAAATGGTACGGATCACCACATCGAAGACAAACTTTCTCCCCAGCGGCATTCACACCTCGCTGTAACCTTGATTGTTGAGAACTTTGATAAGAAGATCTCTATTGTGAATATGATCGTTGTTGTTGTTGTTGAGGAGGTTGGGACTGAAATTAAGACCTAATCTCTGTCTTAGCTTTCTTAGACAGACCAGTGCTCTTGGTAGGAGTAATGATCTCCCTGGCCCTTTTCAGATCCAAATTTACACTTTCAACACCCAATGCCCTTGTTAAAGTATCAGCATAAGTGGTGATAGGCGTGCTAGCCAGACTTTTCCGAATAAAGGGTCGAAGACCAGAGGCAAAACGTGTAGCCTTGAAATGATCACTGACCAACTGCTCTTGTGCAAAACGAGCCAAGGTGGAAAACATAGTAGCATATTCTGTCACTGACATGTCCCCCTGCTGAAGGGTAAAGAATTCAGCCCTCTTTGCGTCCCTCTGTACGTCTGGGAAGTAATTATCGAGGAAAAGAGTCTTAAATGATTTCCACGTCATGCCAGCAAGTGGATGAACACTTACTGTGCAATCCCACCAATGGGTAGCTTGTCCAGAAAACAAGTATGTAGCTAACTTGATGCGGAGAGCATCCTCATGAAGATCAATGAATTCGAATATCTTCGTGATATATTGAAGCCAATCCTCTGCAGCCATCGGGTCAGAGCTACCAGAGAACTGTGGCGGCTTCCTAGCATCGAAATCCTTAGTAATCAGCCGCTCCTGAGCTCTAGTGGGATTTGTCTCACCTCTCGGAGCACGAGGAGGAGGAGGCGGCATAGCATCTCTAACTGCCCTTGCAATTACATCGGCAACATTCTGTAACCCTTGCGGTCCATCAGGAATATCAACCGGTCCAGTGGAGGCTTCAGACTCAAATACAACGTCAGGGGCGTGACCTCGACCACGACCACGACCTCGACCACGGCCTCGACCTTGACCACGGCCTTTACCTGGACCACGTCCTCGAGCACGACCTCGACCTCGGCCTCTAACTGGGATCGAAGCAGCTGATATCTGCTCTTCAGCCTCAAACTCAAAACTGTGATTCTCACTGCGCGGCAGCATAGCTATAATAAGATCGAATCGAATAAACGAATCACATAACATGATGTAATCACGAAGTGTATTCAACAGCACATGTGTATGTCAAGCATAACAAGTAAACAGTTAACATCTCAAGTTATCAAGTAACATGTTAACATATATCAATTCACACGTCATTTATCAATTATTCATGTCTGACATGTCCACAAAACTATATAAGCGAGCACATAACCCGACGTCCAAAGTATTCGACCCGGTTATGCTCTGATACCATTCTGTGATGCCTCGCCCTGCCCCGCCACGAGTCCCGGCGACGGGGTATCAACCGGTGGAAGTTCAACAATAAACAATGACAGTAGGAAGCTTTGACACCATTCCGTAACTCCCCGAGTCCTAGACTCTGAGGGTTACTTGTAATAAACGTTTATCATTTGGAAAACATTTATAAAATAGAAATCCGGTTTTCATTTAAAAATATTCTTTTCTGGAAACAAAACGTTTTCAATATAAGCAGCGGAAAATCAGAGTTAAGCTATCTCTTTATTTAAAAGCGGGTGGACTAACATTTGTCCAATTTAAACATAATAGGTTCTTTGAAACCAAATTATATTATATCATTTAATTGATAATCCCCACACACGGGGTCTTCAAATTATAGCGGAAGCATTGTCAAGTCTCGGGGCCTTGCCCTTATCTATATCACCTGAAAGAAAGGTTTAACAGCCCATAAGTCAAAAGGGCTCGTATAGTCATATAACCGCACAATAACATCTGTTATATAACATGCGTGAGTGCAATGAATGCCAATGTCAATGCATGAAAATATTTTCATGCCTTTTCAAACACTCACCCTCAATCGTCCATATCATTACCCGGACCATGGGCTTCCCGTCCACGTAGGTCTAGCCTCAAACGTGCGGGACTTTGGGCCTTACGAATTACATGGAGGCCTAGCCTTCAACGTTACGGGGGTTTCTTGCAGCACATCCCGCAATTCGAGTTCCTAGTGGTGCCCATCTCACACGCCTACCCATAAATTCGGGATTTCTATCTTTTCAAAATAAAATCCCTCCTAGAGAGTTTTATGCACGGAAGCCTCTAAGGTCTTCCCTTTTCAAAACCTGGAAGTCTCTAAGATCTTCCTTTTCCAAAAATCGAAAGCCTCTAAGGTCTTTCATCCCAAAATCATTTTCGTGATTTTCGTGTTCCTGCTCATGCTTATGAAATGATATGACATATGCGAACTCTAAGCATCCAGACATATTCAATAATTCATAAGACAGATTATTAAGGCAAGCTATCAATTCAAAGCAACACAATAGACATGCTGAAATTATCCAGGTAAACACATAAGGCATAGCAACTCAAGTAACCACTTAAGGCATAGCAGCTCAAGTAAACATGTAAGTACACTATTAACATGTTATACAACTTTATTGAGGGTTATACGGAACTACCGTTCACCGAGGATAGACTGAATAATTAATCAGAATAGAAACCGGAACTGCTCTATCTGTTACAAATCTCAATATACAATAATGCGCGTATATTAGTGAGGTACAACACCTCAAAGCATGAGTACAACTACTACAAAGGCAAAGTACAACTCTTAAAGCTTAGGGTACAAGATCCCTTAGCTCGGTTTTGACTCAAGTAGAACAAAACAGAAGTTTTTATCAAACTGCCTCAGCTCGCTCGAGCGGACCGCTCGTGCGGGCCCTCGCTCGCACGGGTCGTTCGCACGGATTATATACACAAAGGTTACGTGGATATTTTAAAAGAACAATTTTAGAAAACAGCCTGGTCGTGCGCGCGGTTTGCTCGCGCGGATCCTCGCTCGCACGCACGAGCCGCGAACCAGGCCACATTATTGTCTTCCACGAAGCTTCTGTAATTTAAATCATTTTTCAGACTTAATTAAAACAATACTCCCAATATATGAAATTCATTGTTTTTCCGCATAGATTTCAAATATGAAATCGATTTTTCATGAATTGAACCATAGCTCTTGATTTTATCAAAAATTCGAATAGTGACAAAACTTAAAATCGACTGTTCATCGTGACCGTATTAAATTAGCTTTTGAAATTTGAAATGGAGCCTCGTGGGATCGAGACCTTTCATCTGATATAAAGAAATCGAATTTCTGACACAGTTTTTCTGCCCGCTATTTTCGGACCCTTAACGATACATATATATATATATGAATATGTATATATATATATCTATCTCTACAGTTTATAATAACTGAAATCAAAATAGTAAAGCTTACCCAAATAAGATTTACCCAAAGCTTGAATCAATCTCCTTGAATGAATATAAGTTTGTGTGTGTGTGTGTATATAAGTAAACATATGTTTGTTTATATATGTAATAATATATATGTGTGTGTATGAAATAATATGTAGGTGTGTGTGTGCATCCGAAAGAGAGAGAGAGAGAGAGAGAGAGAGAGAGAGAGAGAGAGAGAGAGAGTAGAGAGAATAGAGAGTTGTGAGAGTTTAGTTGGGGGGGGTAGGTGTATTTATATAACATTATTACTTGCTCACCACAACACACACTCACACACACTCACGTCACACACACACATAAGCACATCACACATGCACACACTATGCACGAAATTGACTTCCTATGGGGCCAAGTCTCCTATAGGAGATATTCGTGTGTGTTGAGCTCACGCGATGACACACACACGCAGGTAAAACTTATACTACACAAATTTCAAAACTGGTATTTTATTTTTATTATTATTATTATTTTTTTTTTTAAATGAGAAGATAAAATACGGGGTATTACAAAATTTAATTCATCATCATAAATATATAATAATAATAATAATAATAATAATAATAATAATAATAATAATACATATATAAGAAATGCTTTGCAAAGTGAAAAAAAAATTATAATTTACAATTACTAATACATCTACAATCATATTTTATTAAATACGCATTCCTATAATTTTAATTCACGCACACACATACACTTCTATCATATGCATAATAAATATATAGGAAATACTTTGCAAACTTAAAAGACATTATAATTTACAATTACTTACATACTCATAATAAATATATAATAATAATAGTTTTAATAAATTTATTTTTGAAATTTATAATTTCATGCAATTTCATATCATTCCCATAAAAAGGAAAAAAGAAATGAAAAGAAAAGAAAAGAACAAATATGATTAGTTTTTTCAAAATACCATGTGTTATAATGTTAAAACTAAGTTATTACTTTTAAATAGCACTTTCAACTTTATTGTATGAAGTTTATATGTAATTAAACAAAAAAGAAAAAGACATATGACAAAAGATAATAAGTTTTTTCAAAATATCACGTGTTATGATATTAAAAATAAGTTATTACTTTTAAACAACATTACTCTCAACTTTATTGTATAAAGTTTATACGTAGTTGCATTATTTTGTACATAGTTCATACAATAAATTGTGGTTAAAAATATAAGTAAATAAATGAGAGAAATGTTAAAAACAAACAGAAGTGAAAACACTAAAGAAAGATTTGAAAACGAAAAAAAAAAATAAAGAAAAGAAAATATATTTGCTTCCATCCAGAATTATTGAAGCTTTTACGTTTACAACTTTATTTTATTAGTAATGCATATTTAATACATTTAATATTAAATGCATCAACAATAAAAATAACTAATTAATTTTCCAATTTTAACGGACCTGTGCATTGCACGGGCCTCTATCCTAGTATATATATATATATATACAGTCCGGATCTTAAGCGGGTGTCAAAAGACGGACTTTGGGACGGACCACTTTTAGCGACGAAAATGTGGCTTTTAGCGACGAAATTTTTTGTCGCTAAAAATCATTGTTTTAGCGACGAAAATTTCCAAAAGTTAAGATGTATCATATATCTTAAGTCACAACGCTTTGAAACATTTGTAACATTTGTAACAATTTTTTGACTTAAGATGTATCATATATCTTAAGTCACAACGCTTTGAAACATTTGTAATTTTGTGCTAATTGTTATAATTTTCAAAAGTTACCACTATTGTCAAAGTAATAGTGGCTAGGGGTGGGCATTCGGTCGGTTCGACTCGGTTTGACATAATTCGGTTCGGTTTGGATTCGGTTCAGTTTGGAGAATTATCAACTATTAACTGACTGAAATTTAATTCGGTTGGTTCGGTTCGATTGGTTCAATTAACCGAATTACAAATTTGGTTCGATCTGGTTATTCGGTTAACCGAATTGTAAAAAACCCAATTTTATTATTATTATTATTTTTTTCATTTTTCACAAAAAAAGTTTTAAATTATGTTTTTTATGTTTTTTTTTTCTCTTTCATGCTGCAAAAAAAAAAAAAACCATACTTTTCTTTATTTTCAATTGTAAAAGTACTTATATTTTATTATCTATAGTTATATATAAGTTTATTAATAATATAGAGAAAAATTCTTTTTTCAGTTTTTCCATTCGATTTGGTTCCGTTTGGATATAGACAACTGTTAACTGAATTGAAATTTTTAATTCAGTTTGGTTTCTAACTGAACAAAAATTTTTAATTGAAATAACTGAACTGAAATTGAAAATTCGGTTCAGTTAACCGAATTGTTTGCCCACCCCTAATAGTGGATATAAGTCCCAATTTACTACATAGCCATTTTGTTTTGACAATAACTATTACTAATTAAGTAATAGTGGCATAGCAGCTTTTTCAAAACCACTTAACTTTTGAAAAAATAATCACTCTGTTTTTAAACCGCTATTTTGTCAAATAATACAATATTTTAGCGCCAAATACAACATTTTAAGACAAAATTTACTAAGGTGCACCATACATCCACAGAGGGAGAAAATGAGAGAGGGTTAGAGATGGAGATAGAGACGTTGTGGACGTATTAACCGTAAAGGTTAGAAAACCTCTTGATTTAGGCCACCCTGAGATTAAAGTGAAGACCCCTTAATTGTAGGAAGCTTCTTATTCAACAAGCCCTTTTGAAAAGAAAAAAAAAACCAAAGAAAATTTTTGTAGCCATCATAGTTTTTATCATAGCCCTTTTATGCTGTGTCCTATATACCAAAGCAGAAAGTGTTAATGTCAAAGTAAAAAGTGTCGCTAAAAATTTTAGACACACTTAGGTAACCGTCGCTAAAATTTTTAGCGATACTTTCTGCTTTAGCATTTGCACTTTCTGCTTTAGCATTAGCACTAGCATTTCTACAAATGGAAACACAGTTAAATCTAACGGCGTTTTCGGTGGTGTTAAAATCCGGAGTAATATTTGGGATACAACTTTCATACAACCTCTCCAAAAGATGTATCTATCTCTCTCCTGTGATGTCACTGGACCCCACAGTGACACAGGAAAGAGATAGACACATCTTTTGAGAAAGTTGTATGAAAGTTGTATGAAGGTTGTGTCCCAAGTATTATCCTAAAATCCGACTGTAGCGAACTCCAATAAATCCGTGTAACCCAAATGCAAGCCAACCCGAAACAAACTTCTCCGCTCTCTCTCTCTCTCTCTCTCTCTCTCTTGTATGTGAGATTGAATTTCAGACGGATGACCGTAGAGGGGATGATTTACGGCACCCAATTATTAGTAGGTACGTGAGAAAATGTGGGCTAACATTTTGGGAACACTTTATGGAATAGAATTAACTTGTGTTGGATACATGTGTGCTTATCCGGAGAAGTTATTTGCTAAGGTGTCATACCACGTTATGACACTATCCAATCACATGGGTTATGTGCATCACTAAAATTAGAAGGCACATGATAAATAGGCAAGACAACATATGTTGGTATTAGTTAGTAATTACTTGTTATGTTTACCTAAAAATAAGGACTATATGAATTCATATTATTAGGCATCACATCATATAAACATGATGACATAATCTGAGTGTAACATTGAATAATTTTTTACTTAAATGGTCATTTGAAGAGAATAAATTTAAGACATTCATCCGTAAACATGCTGTTGTACGGCATCCAATTGATATTCTTCACCTATGGAAAATTAGGCGGCAATTCAGGGATAATTTGGGGAACTGTCGTATCCAATCTTTCCTTTATTTGATCAAATTAGTAATCCATTTCATTGTTAACCAAGAAGTTATATAGTGAGCTCGTCACGTGTTATCACTTTGATACGTGATATGACGTACCAATCACATCAGGCCACTAGAGACAAGTGACATGACAAATTTTCTTTGATTTTAAGTAAATCATATAAGTAAAAAATTATTCCGTGTTACACTCAGACTATATTATCATGTTTACATAATGTGATGCCTAAAAATGTGAATTCATATAGCCCTTATTTTAGGTAAACATAATAACAAGTAATTGCTAACTATTTCCAACATATGATGTCCTAGGTATTTATTGTGTCCCTTCTATTTTTAGTGATACACATGACCCCATGTGATTGGACAACACACACATCAATGTGATAACGTGGTATAACAGCATCAGTGAATAACTTCTCCGGATAAGCACACATCTATCGAACACAAGTTAATTCTATTCCATAAAGTGTTCCCAAAATGTTAGCCAACATTTCTCACGTGGCTACTAATAATTGGGTGCCGTAAATCATTCCCATTACGGTTCATCTGTCTGAAATTCAATCTCTACTATGTGGATATATGACTAATGCTATGAGGAATCCAGGATCAATCCTATAGGGTACCCCGAACTGGTCTTAGTTTCATTAATGTAGTGTTTGGCATGTAAGCCTTTGCATTTTTGCGGTATATATATATATATATATATATGTATATATATTAACATTGATATACATTAAGATTAATATTTGGGGCACTAATAAATTTCACTAACACTCACATTCATATTCTAACTCTCTCTTAGTGACACTGTAGGGCCCCCAGACACTCACACTCACACTCTATTTCTCTCCTAGTGGTACTATGGGACCCGCAGTGGATCCCACAGTGCCACTAGGAGAGAGATAGAGTGTGAGTGTTAGTGAAATTCGTGCATTATTAATACATTAAGGAAAGATTTGTTATACAATTCAGTGTTTTAAGATGTATCATATATCTTAAGTCACAACGTTTTGACACATTTGTAATTTTGTGCTAAATTGTTGTAAGAGCATCTCTAACCATATTATTAATAATTTCTCTAATTTTTAGCCAACCGTGTTCCCCATACATTATAGGAAGGTTTGTATTATTATATTAATTTTTTATATAAAAGTTAAAAATTAATTTTAATGTACTCTCTCTCCTTAAATGAATATGGTGTGTATTATTCTTTATTATTTTATTTATGGGTAATTGCTTATATTGATACTCTTTCTTATCAAATGTGGAAAATCAAAAAGGGATTCCCCAAAATGGAGAACCATTTGGAGAACCTGTTGGAGCTCCAAAAATGCACTTTGGTTCTCCAAAATAGCTAGAAAGTGACTATAATTAATGTGATTGGAGTTGCTTTAATTTTCAAAAGCTACCACTATTGTCAAAGTACGTAATAGTGGCTATGAGTCCCAATTTGCCACAAAGTCACTTTGCTTTGACAATAACCACTATAACTAAGAGAATAGTGGCATGACAGCTTTTTTAAAACCACGTAACTTTTAAAAAATAATCACTTTGTTTTTAAAACCACTATTTCGTCAAATAATACAATATTTTAGAACCCAAGTACAACATTTTAGGACATAATTTACTAAGGTTGGAGATGGAGATAGTTACATTGTGAGACGTATTAATCGTATAGATTTGAAAAACCTCTTGATTTAGGCCACTCTAAGATTAAAGTGAAGACCCCGTACTAGTAAAATAACAATGTTAGGGTGACAAATACTTTTTACATAACTTACAAACACATTTTATCTTTTTCTTAGGTGGTATTGTGGGATCCACTGAAATTAATCGGATCCCATAGTGCCACCTAAGAGAGAGATAAAATGTGTTTGTAAGTGTCTATAAAAAGTGTTTATCACTCAATTATTACTCCTAATAAAAAAGCCTCGTATTCAACAACCCCTTCTGAAAAAAAAAAACATTGAAAAGAAAATTTTTGTAGTCATCATAGTTTTTCACTTACTAAACCAAATGCAACTCTACAATACTCTCTCTCTCTCTCTGTCTGTCTCTCTCTCTCTCTCTCTCTCTATACAGACTCTACTTTATAGTATTAGTAAACATTGGGCTTTAGAAACTTAATTAATAATTTTGCATCAAAAGAGAGCCATGAAAAAATAGATTCTGAAATAAAAATTATGATTATTAAAACAAAAAAAAAATAAAATTATGATAATGTACTTAGAAAAGAAAAGGATCCACATCTAAAATTGTGACTTTAGGTCTTATGTTTTCTCCAATCCGAGATGGCCATTACTTGCTACTGAAGTTTAATTAGAAGCATAAAATGAATACATTTTTACTCACCCAAAATTATTAAACTTTTTGCTTAACCTGTTTTTTTATTGACTAATACAATAGTGCCTCTTATCAAATGAGAATTGATTAATTAATAGTTTAAGGTACAGAACCTTACTGCATTAACAAATAAAAAATAAGGATAAATAAAAGATTAACAATTTTGAAATTAGCAAAACTCCACTCGCATAAATTTCTATAGAGTACTATTACCAAAGCAACAGTTTATATAACCCCAACTCATTTATTGATCACATGCACAACACAATCTTAAACTTAACTGTAAAAGTAATTGAAAGTTACTATCTGAGAAAGTCAAAATGGCGTAAGAATAAATTTTCCAAATGAATCAAATAAATGTAATTGTAATGAGTATTTATACATGTTTCTTTCGCTAGAGGTTGTAGTATCAAGAATCACTATATTACCACTTGTCAAAATATTTGAGATATCCCAAATGGAGTATTATAGCATCGGTTAGGCTTTAGAATGAAAAGGGTAGAGTGAATATATTTAGTGAACATTTTTTTTTTTGCATGAAAAAACTTCGCGGGTCAACGGGCGTCCCACTGACCAGCGGGTATTTTCAGGCAAAAAAAATTTTCCCTGAGAATGTTGACTCTAGATCCTGACCGATCATAGCATTTATTCAATTGCGGTTGCCGAGTTTGCAAAGGTGCATTGAAGCACAAATAAAGCTATATTTTATTAATGCTTTACCAATTGTATAATGTGCAGTGATATGTGGTATCGACCACTATCCCATCATTTTGGTCGAAGTAAAGATTGAGACACACTCAAAGACACAACTTTTAAGACACAATTCAACACTTTCTTAGGTTGTGTTCCAAAAATTATATCTTTTGATGTTTTCCAAGTATTACTCTTTTGATAGACTGTTAAGTGTTATATTATTTAAATTTCAGAAATCATAACATTAATTTTCAATCAAATTCAGTTTTGACTTCCAAATTATGTCTTACGACACCCAAACAGTAGATTACCATCTACTACCTAATTCAATAAAACCCACATGGCATGCCAAAAATAGTACATCCTTATGCCACGTGTTATCATTCAATTCAATCAACACTGTCCACGGGTCCAATGGGTCTTCTCCCAAGTAAAAGAAAAGTTTCTAGAAATCAGATAGAAGGACACTTTGCCCACCTCTCTCATACATTCGGTGGTGTTAAAAACCGACTGTAGCGAACTCCAATAAATCAGCTTAACCAAATGCAAGCCAACCCCAAAAATACTTCACCTCTCTCTCTCTCTGTCTTCTATATATACGCATCAACACTCTTCTCTCTCCAGAGCTCCTCACTCACCTGAAACATATATATATACAAACACATTCACACACAAATATATATACATATATATACACATACACAAACACTTGTCTCGTGTTATGGCGGGAAATATAATTCCGGAAGGTGAGTCGCCGACGATCGGAAAGCTTTTAAAGTGTGTCGGCGACGTCAGAAAAGAGACCACCGGCGACGAGACTCCGGCTCATCAGGCCCTCGAGATGAGCGACGTGTGTCTCCAGACTCGATCTCTGCCGTTCGTTCTCTCCTTCACCAATCTTACTTACAGCGTCACCAACCGCAGCAAAATCGCGTTACCGAATCTCCGCCGCCGCCGCCGTAACCTCCTCACCACGGCGGAGCCACCCACCGCCGTCGTCGAGAACAACAAAAACTTCACGAAAACCAAAGTACTCCTCAACGACGTCTCCGGTGAGGCTCGCGACGGAGAAATTCTCGCTGTCCTCGGCGCGAGCGGATCGGGAAAATCGACTCTCATCGACGCCTTAGCCAATCGGATCTCGAATCGAAGCCTAAAAGGCACCGTGAGATTAAATGGCGACGTTTTGGATTCACGTTTGCTCAAGGTCATATCGGCCTACGTAATGCAAGACGATTTGTTATTTCCGATGCTGACCGTCGAAGAGACTTTAATGTTCGCGGCCGATTTTCGACTCCCAAGAACACTCTCAAAAGACAAAAAGAAGTCACGTGTACAAGCCCTGATCGACCAGTTAGGGCTCAGAAGCGCGGCCAAAACCGTCATCGGAGACGAAGGCCACCGTGGCATCTCTGGTGGAGAGCGCCGCCGCGTATTGATCGGAATCGACATCATTCACAATCCGATCATTCTCTTCCTTGATGAACCGACCTCTGGTCTCGACTCGACCAGTGCTTTCATGGTGGTGAAAGTCTTACAACGAATCGCACAGAGTGGGAGTATTGTAATCATGAGCGTTCACCAACCGAGTTATCGAATTATTGGCCTCATCGATCGATTACTGTTCCTATCTCGTGGACATACCGTTTACAGCGGCTCGCCGGAGCATTTGCCTTTGTTTTTCACCGATTTCGGGCGTCCAATTCCCAAAAAAGAGAATCGGACTGAGTTCACGATCGATCTGATTCGCGAACTCGAAGGCTCACCGAACGGTACAAAGAGCCTCGTCGATTTCAACAAATCATGGAAAAACAAAACAACGAATCATCCCAAATCTCCACAATCTAATCAGCCAACTCTGAGTCTCAAAGAAGCAATCACTGCAAGCATTTCCAGAGGAAAATTAGTCTCGGGCGCCACTAATCTGAATCCGAGCTCACTCGTCCCGGCCTTCGCGAACCCCTTTTGGATCGAGATTTTAGTCCTGTCGAATCGGTCCTTTACAAACTCAAAGCGATTGCCAGAATTGTTTGGTGTTCGATTAGCTACAATTTTGATCACCGGATTTATATTAGCCACCATGTTCTGGAAAATTGATAATTCTCCGAAAGGAATTCAAGAGAGATTAGGATTTTTCGCCTTCTCCATGTCCACAACTTTCTACACATGCGCGGAGGCACTACCTGATTTCCTCCAAGAACGATACATATTCATGAGAGAGACCTCTCACAATGCGTACCGTAGATCGTCTTACGTACTCTCCAACATAATTACTGGATTACCCGCACTAGTTTTTCTCTCACTGACTTTCGCTACAATCACATTTTGGGCCGTCGGCCTCAACGGTGGTTTTTTGGGATTCTTTTTCTACTTCCTCATCATCTTCACTTCTTTTTGGGCCGGAAGCTCGTTCGTGACCTTCCTATCAGGAGTCGTCCCCCACGTGATGATCGGGTACACGATCGTCGTGGCAGTTCTAGCTTATTTCGTACTCTTTAGTGGCTTTTTCATCAATCGCGATCGAATCCCAATATACTGGATCTGGTTCCATTACATTTCTGTAGTGAAATACCCGTTCGAGGCTGTTTTACAAAACGAATTCAAGGACTCAACCAAGTGTTTTGTGAGGGGTGTTCAGATCTTCGATAACTCGCCACTCGGACAAGTCCCCAATTCGTTGAAAATCGAGTTGTTGAAAAGCATGAGTAGTACATTGGGGATGAATATTACCAGCTCGACGTGCGTGACCACCGGAGCTGATATACTGCAGCAACAGGGGATCACTGACTTGAGTAGATGGAACTGTTTGTGGATCACTATGGCTTGGGGGTTTTTCTTTAGAATTTTGTTTTACTTCTCTTTGTTGGTGGGAAGCAAGAACAAGAGGAGTTAAAAAGTTTATTAAGGTCTGTTTGGCGGGAAAATGGAGTTTGTATTGTTCTTTTGAATTCAAGTTGAGTGTTAGGTGTAAAAGTACTGTTTTGTGTTCTTATATGTATGTGACCTATTTAAAATAAATAATCTCTAATCAATTTGTCAACTATTTTGTTTCTCATCAATATGTCAACTATGGTGAATCCATAAATGAAGTTTGGAGGGGTGGTTGTAAAATATATATATATATATATATATATAGGGGGCCAATCTTAGGAAATTTAAAAATTTTCAAAACTCTACGTACAAAATTAGTAATTTTAAAACTTTTGGGGAAGCCATGACAACTCCTTACACTCGAGATTCCAGATACATTCTACCTTGTGATTGGTCTGCACGTAATAATCGTAAACAATACAACATCAATATCAATCACAAGACTTAACAAGAGAAAAAATTTCTAATAAACTTTATCCAAGCCTCTTCTTGGGAGTTAAGAGTCAACATCTTCATAAAATTAGTATAAAACTACTCGTATATACCTATGGAATGTGCGGAAAACACATCAAAAATATAATAATGAATAATTTAAAAAGGGAAAGAAAAAAAAATACACAGCTACGTAAAAGAACAATCATAGAACTCTGTTATTCACTCAACTTCCAGGTGCTATGGTTAATTTGACCCAAAATTCATTTTTTTTTTTATTCACAAAATGACTTGATAACACAAGTATTATATATATATTCTATGTATGTTACTACAACAAGTAACCACCAAAATTGACAAAGTATTTAACTTAAGCACATTTGTTACACATATACATGAACATATGATAACTTCTGACCTCCATGCATGAGCAAATTTTAAAGTCCATGCAAATGTATTAAGACTTGTTAAAGGTAAAAAAGAAAAAAAGAAAAAAGAAAAAAAAAACACGCCATCTAGTAAAAAAAATAACGTATACATTAGTCTATATTGATAGATGGAGTAATTTTTTAGCAAGCAGAAGAAAAAGAGAGAACAAAAGAAGAGAAAAAAGAGGAGACTGTACGTCTAATATAGCTAATAGAATAGACAAATAAGTTTCATAGGAAAATTAATGAAGAGAGGTGTTTGAAAGTGATAACAAGTATATACAACTTTGTTTTTTTTAAATGGACACTACAACAAAACAGACTTTTTGTGGTGAGCATTCGTGCCACAAATACTTTCGTTCGCACCACAAAGAGTCTTTTCTGACGCATTCAACGCGTCGCCCGTGCGTCATTTATTCCAGCGTCCCTGATAGTTATTTGTAGCGCGCTAAATGCGCCACAAATAAAAGATATTTGCGTCAGAAATGGACATCTGGTATTGGGTATATATTGCGCCACAAATAGTATAACTATTTCCGATGCATGAATTTAGCGTCGCAAATAATTAGTATTTGTGGCGCGTTGAGTGCTCGCAAATAGTTTTCAAAAATTAGTGTTATTGTATTTGCGTCGCATGTTTTGCGCCACAAATAATATAATCAAATTGCTCACAATGGCATTTGTGACGAGATATTTGCGCCATTAATACTATAACCAAATTATACATGGTAACATTTGTGACGCAACAAGTGTGCCACAAATACTACATCAGAAATTAAAATTTTGATTTTTTTTTTCTCTTGCTTTTTTTTCCCCTTGTATTGTATACCTGCTATATCAATATATTTTCAACCATAAACAAAAAATTTATGCTCACAAAATAATCATTTACATACAAGATTCAACAATTCATACAAAGTATGTAAATAAAGTCACTTAATAAATACAAAATCATGTCCATCATGTTTAATTCAATACAAATTAAGTCACGAAAGTTTAAGTCTCCGAATTCAATCAAAAACAAAATCATTCCAAATACGGCAATCTTCCAATAAAACTCCACACCTGGAAAAAAAAAAAGAAGTAATTTAGTATTTACAATCTACAAGTAATAAGAGATTACAAAAGCTAAAAAACAAAAAAACTTATTATTCCCAAGTATTTGAAATTCTATTTCTTCGCCTAACTCTCAAAGTGTCGGTAATGTTACGTTGCTTAAGCGTGGGTGAGGTGTCGGTAAAGTTACGTTGCTTAGGCGTGTGTGAGGTGTCGGTAAAGTTTCATACCTTTCCGATTAGTGGTTCTCCGTTTCACCCTTCAAACCCAAACAATACGTTTTATAAAGCTTAGATGTGTGAAATTCTATTTTTTTTCGCCTAACTATCAAACCGGGCATCCGATAAGGGTCTCGTTTGTTCCCACAAGTTTCTTCAGGCGTGTGTAAGGTGTCGGTAAAGTTTCATTCTTTTCTGATTGGTGGTTCTCCATTTCACCCGCTCAAACCCCAAAACTACGTTGTATAAAGCGTAGATGTGTGAAATTTTAATTTTTTTTGCCAAACTCTCAAATCGAGCATCCGATAAGGGTCCTGTTTATTCCCACAAGTTTCTTTAGGAGTGTGTGAGGTGTCGGTAAAGTTTCATACCTTTCCGATTGGCGGTTCTCCGTTTCACCCTTCAAACCCAAACAATACGTTTTATAAAGCTTAGATGTGTGAAATTCTATTTTTTTTTCGCCTAACTCTCAAACCGGGAATCCGATAAGGGTCCCGTTTGTTCCCACAAGTTTCTTTAGGCGTGCGTGAGGTGTCGGTAAAGTTTCATACCTTTTCGATTGGCGATTCTCCATTTCACCCATTCAAACCCTAAAACTACGTTTTATAAAGCTTAGATGTGTAAAATTCTATTTTTTCGCCTAACTATCAAACCGGGCATCCGATAAGGGTCCCGTTTATTCCCACAAGTTTCTTTAGGCGTGTGTGAGTTGTCGGTAAAGTTACGTTGCTTACGGGACGACGGTTCTTCATTTCACCCGTTCAAACCCCAAAACTACGTTGTATAAAGCTTAGATGTGTGAAATTCTATTTTTTCGCCAAACTCTCAAACCGGGCATCCGATAAGGGTCCCGTTTATTCCCACAAGTTTCTTTAGGCGTGTGTGAGGTGTCGGTAAAGTTTTATACCTTTCTGATTGGCGGTTCTCCGTTTCACCCATTCAAACCCCAAAACTACGTTTTATAAAGCTTAGATGTGTGAAATTCTATTTTTTTCGCCTAACTCTCAAACCGGGCATCCGATAAGGGTCCCGTTTGTTCCCACAAGTTTCTTTAGGTGTGTGTGAGTTGTCTGTAAAGTTGAGTTGCTTACGGGACGACGGTTCTTCGTTTCACCTGTTCAAACCCCAAAACTACATTATATAAAGCTTAGATGTGTGAAATTCTATTTTTTGCCAAACTCTCAAACCGGGCATCCGATAAGGGTCCCGTTTATTCCCACAAGTTTATTTAGGCGTTTTTGAGGTGTCGGTAAAGTTTCATACCTTTCCGATTGGCGGTTCTCCGTTTCACCCGTTCAAACACCAAAACTACGTTTTATAAAGCTTAGATGTGTGAAATTCTATTTTTTTGCCTAACTCTCAAACCGGGCATCCGATAAGGGACACGTTTGTTCCCACAAGTTTCTTTAGGTGTATGTGAGGTGTCGGTAAAGTTACGTTGCTTACGGGACGGTGGTTCTTCGTTTCACCTGTTCAAAACCCAAAACTACGTTTTATAAAGCTTAGATGTGTAAAATTCTATTTTTTTCGCCTAACTCTCAAATCGGGCATCCGATAAGGGTCCCGTTTGTTCCCACAAGTTTCTTTAGGCATGTGTATACAAAATTTAACTCGCAAATAGGAAGTTCTATTTTAAATGTATGCAAAATTTATTAATTCTTACCATATCAACTAGATGGTCATCCTTGATCTCTCAGCGACTCTACCAAAGCGCGAAGTTCTGCCACTTCTGCTCTTACATCTGCAACCTCTTGTAATGCCTGGTTTGTCCTTACGTTCGCTTCGCGTACCCTTTCCTCATACACTATATGAGATGTTGGTCTAGGAGGTAACAGTCGCACCCCATGGCCGATTCCTCTGAAATATCCGGACCTCCTTCCTAGTACACGCTCCAAAATTTCTTCCTCCGTAGGCGAGATGGATCCCTCTGGGGTGGGCTCGGCCTTCATCTACTCCATTGTTTCCTACATATGAAAGGTTAATTAGTATATATTAAGACCACCAACACTGAATATATCCTCTAACTATTGCAACTTATAATCTTTAACTTACATAATTTGTTTTTGCCTCGTCACAAGACCAAAGACCAGTTTTTCCATTGTAGTGTGTTCTCCAATATAGCTCTATAACGCCCACCGGACCCTGCGAACCTGGTTCTTGCCCCTATAAAATTGAAAATTATGAAGTAGGAAAATAAATAAGCTTTTTAAGTATGAAAGGATGACACATATTAAGCTAGTATTAGACTTACAAACTCATAACGGTGTTGGGCGAATGACCTAGATCCACCACAATGGCTAAGTGACTGTTGTAACCTTGATCTTTTATTTTGAGCGCTAAGTGCCTACAGTTTGAAACTGTGTAGTTTGTTCACACATTCTTATCAATGTATTTAAAATAAGAAAACAAATATGTATATCACTTTAAACTCCTCGCTTTCATATCGCACACAACACACGTCCCAATCAGCATGTGACACATTAACCGGGGGTGGCTTCTTGGATCCTCGATGTTTCTAAAATGTTTGTGGAGCTCGTATCTAAACTCCTTGAGTCGTTTCATACAGTATGACTTGAACGAGTTCGCCGTATGGGGATTGAGAAGATCAATATCAAAAGATTTCTGCAGGGGGATTTAGAAATAAAATATAATCTCTAACAATATAGTTTAGTTAAAATAACAAAGCAACAACTCAAATATCACAAATGCTACCTGAATCCGTCTATGCCACACACTAAGAACCCGCAAAGGCTTAAATAAAAGAACATGACAAGAAATAAAGTAACACATTGCATGTATTTTTCAACTTTCCCCAAATAAAGTGTAGGGGAGTACCCTTTGATACATACCCCATAAATTGTCTTAGGACTATTGTCAAACACCTAAGATGCATTATGATTCTTGATACACACTCCCTTTAGTTGAAATTGCAAACCAATTGACAGCCATTTAATAACAAAGCTCATAGCAAGGGACTGATATAGGATTTGATTGAGTCCTAAGGAATCATCATATGGCTTCTTCATATCAATAACACAAATAAAAAAAAATTACAGACACACATGTACTTGCACAGATAGGGATCTTTCCTAAGTTATACACAAAATCCATGGCTTCTTCATATCAATAACAAAAAAATAAAGTAACACATTTTTCCTAAGTTAGACACAAAATCCATGGCTTCTTCATATCAATAACAAAAAAAAATTTAAATCCACAGATACACATAGTACAAAAAAATAAAGTAACAGATCTTCACACACACGAATACACACAGAACACACACTTAAAACACACACAAAAATGCAGACACACATGTACTTGCAAAAG
Organism: Hydrangea macrophylla; assembly: GCA_033977485.1. Taxonomy (NCBI): domain Eukaryota; kingdom Viridiplantae; phylum Streptophyta; class Magnoliopsida; order Cornales; family Hydrangeaceae; genus Hydrangea; species Hydrangea macrophylla. The sequence continues at coordinate 30,085,388 of CM066999.1, forward strand.
AGGGGGAAAAGAGAGAGAGAGAGAGAGAGAGAGAGAGAGAGAGAGAGAGACCTACTTACTTTGGGGAAAATAGGGGGCGACAGCGACGGTGTGGTAGCGGCGGCGAACAAAAGCGACGGCTACGACGAACAGCAATGCAGATACGAGAGAGCTTCGATAGATGAGAGATAAGACGGCGACGGCGATGGTGTACCTGACTGCGGCGCCGGCATCCGAGGACGGCGGTAACTGTTGAGAGAGAGAGAGAGAGAGAGAGACCAATGAGAGAGAGGAGGGTATTTTGGGAGCCAAACTGTGGGTCTTTTCATGTTTTGAGAAATTTTGGGTGGGGCTTTTGGGAGCCAAACTTACGCGGTCTTTCATGTTTTTTTTTTTTTTTTTTTTTTTTTTGTACGTGCACAGTCCCAATTTTCCAGACAAAAAAAATTTTGGTCCCTTATTTCTGGCACGTGTATTGCGCCATAAATAACCACATAGCTATTTGCTGAGCATTTATTGCGCCACAAATTACCACTAAACTATTTTTGGCGCATATATTGCGCCACAGATAACCACCTAACTATTTGTGGCGTACATGTGCGACACAAATACAAATATTTGACTACTTTTACTAATTTATTTACGACCTGGAACTTAGCGTAGCAAAAACAAAATTGCATCGCAATTAAGTGATTTTTATGGCGCTTATCGTGCGCCACAAATGTTGTGCGCCACAAAAAGTCCCGTTTGTTGTAGTGGGAATAGGATATGTAGAAAATCAAGAAAGAATAAAAGAAGAGAAAAAAAAATTAAAAAGAAGAAGAAGAAGAAGAGGAGAGTGCTAAATGGCACCTCAAGGAATGAGTTTTGGCTTTGTCTTAATATAGTTTATAGATTTGACACACTAGTTTATAAAATTTTTGAGAACTTGAAATGAATAATATTTTCCATATTTGATAATAACATGCAAGTAACATTTTCCATTCCTTATTTGAAAAGATATCATGTAAATAAAGTGAAGTGTTGTATGCATTTTCTCCATGCTTTTGCCTCATCTTCTCTATATATAATTTGTTTCCCAATTACTAATTAGGTCTAAGTAAGAAATTAATAATAAGCTTCCATTCTTCATGTATGTGGTGACAACATGTTGTTTAACTGCTGTCTTCTTGATTTGCTGATGGTGTTCATGTATTTTGGAGCTCCTGACTCCTTAATTGTATATAATGAAATGCGCCTTTTCCAAAAAAAAAAAAAAAAACATGTGAACTCTGCAGGGCTGTCTAACCTAAATAAAAATTGGACGAGACCAACCAATCAAAAGGCAATTTCTTTGTTTGGATAGGTGGTCGATTGAGTCATGTTACAAGGGTTAATTTTTTTTAGTTCGATTCGGTTGACTGATCTTCATCCATGGAACCCGATAAGACCGCCGCGAGCCCACGACCTATAGCATTTTTAAAACATGCTGTGAAAACGTAATGAACTTGATGTTGAAGTTATATGGGTAATTTGATCTTAATATTAATGATTTTTATTTTTTGGTTTTATATGAAAAAATGCTAAAAATCATAATGTAAAAAAGGTCAAAACATAGTGCAAAATAGCCTCATCATTTTCTTTCAGCTTCACCAAGAACTGATCCAACTTAACCTAAAGTCGACGAGACGGTTTCACTCAACAATTCTGATGGATGGCGAGTGCTAGTCCTTAAACCCAATGAGGTTCGGGTGGATGGACAAGTTGGAGTCAAACCTGAATCAACCAAGCCGTAAACACCCTAGAACTGTGATTTCTATATATGATCATTAAATTAATCACAGTGGGGGTACCAAGGGAATCATATCTCAAGTGGCAAGGAGCATGACGTTTATTAAGTCCCCTATAAGGTATTAGTTCAAAGTTCAAATCTCCCCCGCCCCCGTGTCATTAACACTCAATTTGGATTGAGAAAATTGGAGAGAGGAGAAGAGAAGAGGAAGGGAATCACACTTCTCTCCAGTTCTCTCGTTTGGATAGTTAAGTTGGGAGAGAAGAGAACGTTAATGGAGAGAACTAGAGAGAACGTGAGGAGAAAAAAAAAACTCAAGTTTGGTTCTCTTCAAATTGGAGAAATTGAGGAGTGAAGAGAAGATAACCATAATAAAATGACAAATATATCTTGTATGTTTAATCTTATTCCAACATGCCCCTTGCACTTACAAAATGTCATTATTATTATTTAATAGAGGGTAAAAGAGTAAATTTATTTTAAATACGTTCTCTTCTCTTCTCTTATGAAAGCTAAACAGATAAGAGAACCATATGATTCTCTTCTGTTCACTTCTCTCCATCCAAACAAGAATGCTTTCTCTTCTATTCTCTTCTCTTAATGAGGTTCTCTTCTCTTCTCTCTGATTCTCTCAATCTAAACACAGTGTAAAAAAAAATATCGGTGAGATTGTGGTGGTCCATAAAGTATTTCTTCATATCTCGATCTACCTACGTGTATATTATTTTCTAGGAATTGAATTGGATGACATGTGATAAAACTGTATACTGTCATATGAGTAATAATGAGTATAATGATTATTATTATTGCATAATTAATGGTACTTTCAATTTGATCTCTTTTTAATCTTCTTTGACTATAGAATTAAACATTTACTTTTACACCAAAAAATAAATATACTGACGTAGATCACTAAAAATGCTCTTTAATTATCAAATATGCGAGCATATATAGACTTAGTTTTAAAATTGTCATTGCCACAATAACAAATTTTACGTCTTCCTAGCATTTTCCTTCCTCTTAAGTACAAAATCATATTACTGTTGTCTCCTTAATTCCCATTTAATTTCATCTTCTTTGTCTTCACCTTTTATACATGGCTCTACTCTATGACAAAGGTAAACTCTAAAGGTAATATCCTATCATTTGTATCACCTCATCAAGGGCGGAGTGAAAGTAGGGGTGTAAACGAGATGAGCCGCTCATCAACAAGGGCTCGAAGTTCGGCTCCGTAAAGGCTAGGCTCGGCTTGCTCATTTTAGCTCGCGAACACGATCGATTAAGAATCATGAGCAGACTCGTGAAAAAACTCGTTTGTAGGTTTGATAAAAAAGTATAGTGACTTTTATAAATACATTTATTATAACATTATATAATTATAGAAAAAATACGACACATTTCATAAATAGGCTAGATAAAGGATTGTTATATTATTAAACTATATAGTTTAAAAGGGCGCGCTAAAAAGCTCGTTAAAAAGCTCGCGAAAAACACACAAACCCATTTCGACTCTCTAAGCATGAGCAATGTAAAGAGCATGGGCAAGGGCAAGCAGAGTTTTCATGGAAAGGAAAACCGTCACAATCTCTATTCCCTATTCGTAGATAACATTCATGAAGATTTGGATTTTATTGTACTATGGAAATACTTCAAATGGGTAGGCAATGTAAAGGATCTCTACATTCCGAAGAAAACCAGACTTGGCCGTAAGGAAAAATTTTGCTTTGTCAGATTCAGGGACTTGAGGGAAGCTAAGCGTGTAATTGACAAATGCAATGGGGATTACTTATGGGGGAGACGTCTTCTGGTCAAAGAAGCCCTCTACGGTGGGACCCCTATCTCTCATGATCTTGAAGACTATAGAAGCAGTAAATACAAGGTGAAGCCTCTCCATATCTCTAATAGTGGAGCAAGAGATAATCGTTCATATCAACAAGTTCTCATCAATGGTTCACCCCAAAAGTACCTTAAAGATGCATCTTTTCCAAAAGACAAATACTTTAATGCTGTGGCCAAACAAATCAGATCCAATCTGCAATATGTACCTAAACTGACTAATAAAGCTTGGTTACAAGGGTGTGCAGTGGGGTACCTGCGCTCACCAACTTCTCTCGCATATCTCAAAGAAATTCTAATGGGAATGCGTTTTTATAATTGCTCAGTCAATCCAATGGGAGGTAACATGGTCCTCATTGCTTTCTCAAATAAAAATGAGATGGAATCAGCTATCAATCTCAATCTTAATGGCTTACAAGAGTGGTTCGACCTTATCAAACCATGGGATGAAGAAGATTCTTTTGAATCAAGATTTATTTGGTTAAAATGTGAAGGGGTACCATTACATGCCTGGAATTCCAACTTCTTCAGGTTAATCGGGAGTTTGTATGGGGAATTTATTAAAGTAGACAGTTGTACGGAGCAGAGGAAGAGGTTGGATATAGCAAAAATCGTTATTGTAACATCTTACAAGGAGAAGATCAACAGGAAAACAAGTGTGCTCATTGATGGCAGGGCCTATGCTATTTCTTTTTATGAAGATGAAACTAAGGACTTCCTTATAATTGATGAAGTACTCCAATGCTCTTGTGGGGGGTGGGATGGAAAAAATGCTGCGGCACCATTAAGACACTCTAAAAGTCCAGTAGTTCACCATTCTGAGGATACAGTTGACAAATCCCTACCCAACACTACTGTACGGTGCAAGCCTCTCAGTGATAATGATGTGTCAAATCAACCCTCACCCATCTTTATTTCAAATTCAAGTTCCAAAACCCCACCTACAGTTTTGGGCGCCAATTCTCCCCCCAAAATTACACCAGGCTTTCAGGTTGTAGGGGCCCACTATGCTTCAATTTCTAGAGTGTAGGAGTCACTCTCTCCTATTTGTATTCTTAAAAGGACGGCTCCCAATGTGGGCCTTCCTATCGTTGGGCCAATGGAGAATGGTGCTTTGAATCTAGAAGTTGTCCTACCTTTTCCTGGTGGGCCCAATGGTTCAATTCTTGGCCCATCCACTAAGGCTCAAGACAAAACCATCAATGATGCAGATGGGTTCGAACATGAAGAATTTTGTCCCTCTTCTACTAATGTTGACCGAGTAGCCATGCTCGAGTATAATCTTCATAAGAAATTAGGGAAAGGCAAAGAAAAGAAGAGGGTTCGTTTGGAAAATACAAGTATTTTCAGAGGTGCTGGAAAACTCATCAAGATCAAAGCAAAAGTGGCTTCCAAATCAAAAGTCCCTGGGAAATCCTCAGACCTGAAATTTCAAATTGGCTCAAGAATCAGCCGTATCAAAGAATCATCACATCGTATAGATCTCCCTGGTCCGTCCAAAAGAGTCAGTACTCTCACAGAAAGCTTTCATGAATCTTCTTCCAAAGACAGCAGTAAGATCAGAAATTTGGCAATTCGAAAAGAGGCAACAGAGTGTTGGGATTTGGGGAAAAATCTGGGCTTGCTTTTTAATGAACAGGACTTTGATGGTGTCGCCTTGATGGAATCAATGGAAAGTCGTGACTGGGAAGAGTTTGAGAGGAGAGAAAATGAGTAACACTTTACCTTCATTGTAGCTGTAGCAGGTATTTTTTTTCCCCCAATGAAACTGATTTCTTGAAAAGTTTGAGGGCTTGGCCGAAGTGAGAAAAGAAGATCTGTTAAGGACTTGGTTCGAGCAGAAAAACCAAATATTTTGTTTATCCAAGAGTCAAAGCTGAGCTCAGTAAGTGAAAGAACTATCAAGCAACTTGGGGGAACTTCTAATCACTCTTTCAGGTTTGCAGAATCAATAGGGAGTTCTGGCGGCTTAATCACTATTTGGGAAGATGATTTCATTGAAGTCCATAACACAAGGATGCATCATTCGGAAGACAAAGAAATTAAAGGTAATTTGTGTTTGGTCACCACCTAAAAGTGGTACGGTAAAATTCAATGTTGATGGGTCTTCTTATGGTAAGCCAGGGCCTTCTGGGATTGGGGGAGTCCTCAGGGACAACGATGGCTCTTTTTTGGCAATTTTCTCATCCAATGTCGGAATCATGGACTCCAATATAGCCGAGCTTCTGGCTATCTCTAAAGCTTTGCAGGTAGCCGTAAACTATGTTGATCTACATGTTGGTTCTTGTGAGGAAATTCACATTGAAAGTGATTCTATCGTGGCTACTGCGTGGGTAACTAGCCTGGACTCCATTCCATGGAAACATAATGGGATAGCTAATGCAATCTTCTCCAACCTCAAAAAACTTGATTCTTTGAATATAGTCACAAGATTCTTAAATATCCTGAGAAGCGCTAATGTGGTGGCATATTTTTTGGCAAAGTCAGGTGCGCATTGATCAACCGCTTTGGAAGCGTTGCTTTGATCATTTTGCTGGGAAGGGTGACCCTGTTTTGAAAGCTTCTGTTTTGGGGGGAAGTCAATGCCGGGTCATTAATACTGCGTACTTTCATTCACGGCTTTCTTTGGTATTTAAAGGCCTCGCTGTTCTGTTTTTGGCTTCTATAATTTTCCTGTGTCTTTATTTCTTGCTAGTTTTTTTTGGGCTAAGGTTAAGCATCAAGGGTTTGCTGCTTACAATGCATTAGTCAGTGGCTGCTTTCCCTTGTTGGTTTTTTGCTTGATGATTTAGTTTGTTTCTGCTTGTCGGGATGTCGTTTAACGAGGGTACGGTCTAATGTCCCCCTTTGTTTTGGTGTACTTCGTTTTTGGATATCAATTCAATCTTCCTCGTGCCATCGAGGTTCAAAAAAAAAAAAAAAAAAAGCTCGCGAACACTTGAAAGCTCGGCTCGTTTGAGCTCGTGAGCAAGCTCGCGAGCAGGCTCAGCTAGGCTAGTATACACCCCTAAGTGAAAGGTAGATGTAAGGGGCCTACAATATTGCAAACACCCCCCCTCCTAAAATTTTTGAGTTTATATATATATATATATATATATATGTGGTAAAAGTTTTAATTCTATATAAAATATTGGAGGGGCAGGGACAGGGGCATTATGGTCTTCTTATACCTATCCCACTAGAGCTTTATGCCCGCATTTTTAATAGCACCCCTAACCAGGTATTGTTTTATCCCTCTTAGCTAGTATTAATTTTTAACCACATATAATAATAACTCGGGTTAAATAATACTATACATACCCAACCAAACACAGTATAAGCCAGGATTGGACTACTTTAGTCCAATCCTCCTATCTTATCCACCAAACAAACGAGGCCTATATGTATAATTAGTCCCTCCCAAATTTTGTAAAAATTATTTAATGCATAATATTTTGGTGCAATTGTAGATCAACCCACCTTAAATATTGTTCCATCACATTTTCTTATCACTTTTTTATAATTTAGTCCAAATGTAAGAACAAAGAGCCAAAAAATTGGCCGTAGGGGTGCTGCTCCCAAACCCCCATATACAAATCCATTCAATCTCAACCCCCTTAACTAAATATCCTGACTCCGGTCCTTGCCTCTTTGCAGTTCAGAAATAATATACATGTGTATGCAGGAACATAGAGATTTTATTAAACTTATGATAGCATGTCATCAAAATATCTTTTGCATGTGTTAGAATTGAATACACACAAGAAGAGAATGGCAAGAGCAAATAAGGTTTACAAAAAAAATAGTCTTTGATTAATATATTAATTGTTGACTTTGCCATACATGTATCATTTAATATTTGCTAATCACTGACTAATTGTTGACTGTGTCATACATGTATCATTTAATACGGAGTATTTGCTAACTAAAGACAAAATAAAATAAAATAAAACGACAAAAGTCTGTTTTCATTGAAATTTTTGGAGACTAAGATACGCATGAAACAATCAAAAGTGGAGATAGAGTACACTAGTAGTCATACATGTGTATGAACATAGAGATTTTATTAAACTTATGATAACACGTCATTAAAATATCTTTTGTGTTTAATAGAATAGACACACAAGAAGAGAATAGCGAACGAAATAAGTTTTAAAATGCACAAAAAAAAAAAAAATAGTCATTGATAATATATTGTTGACTGTGTCATACATGTATCATTAATATTTGCTAATCACTGATTAATGACTGTCACACATGTATCATTTAATAATTGCTAACTAAAGACACTAAAAATAAAATAAATTAAATAAAATGGCAAGTGTCTGTTTTCATTGAAGTTTTAGGAGAAAAATATATGCATGAAACTAGTCAAAAGTGGAGATAGAGTACACTAGCATCTTCAAAGAATTAGTATTAAACTAGTCGTATACCTATGGAATGTACAGAAAACACATCCAAAATATAATAATGAATAACTTAAAAAAAAAAAATTTACTCAGCTACGTAAAATAACAATCATAGAAACTCTTTTATTCACTCGATTTCCAGGTGCTTTGGCTTGACCCAAAATTTATATATATAGATATACGGTCAGGCTCTAGAGTGAACAGGGTAGACTGAACATACCCAGTAAATAATTTTTTTTTTTTGCCTAAAACAATCCGCAGGTCAGTGGCGCGCACGCGGGGTCAGCGGGGCAGCCCGCGGATTTTTTCAGACAAAAAAAAAATTTGTTCACTAAATATGTTAACTCTAGAGCCTTGCCGTATATATATAAATATATATAGTCTATGTATGTAACTACAACAAGTAACCACCAAAATTGACAAAGTATTTAACTTATGCACAATTGTTATACATGTACATGAACCTAAGATAACTTCTGACCTCCATGCATGAACAAATTTTTAAGTCCGTGCAAATGTATTAAGGCTTGTTAAAGGTATATAAAAGAATAAAAAATAAAAAAACCCTCTTCATTTAGTAAAAAATTAGTGTATATAATAGTCTATGTTGATAGATGGAGTATTTTTTTAACAGGTAGAAGAAAAAAGAGAACTGTCTAATATAGCTAATAGAATAGATAAATAAGTTTCATAGGAAAATGAAGAGAGGTGTTTGAAAAGTGATAACAAGTATATCTAACTTTTCTTTTAAATGGAATATTGGATAAGTAGAAAATAAAATTAATAATAATAATAATAAAAGAAGAGAAAAATTAAAAGAGAAAAAAAGCTTCATTTTTTTTTTTAAAAAAAAAAAAGGAGAAGAGGAGGAGAGTGCCAAATGGCACCTTAAGGAGTGAGTTTTGGCTTTGTCTTAATATAGTTTATAGATTTGACACACTAGTTTATAAAATTTGTGAGAATTTGAATTAATGAATAATAATTTCCATATTTGATAATAACAAGACATATTTTCCATTCCTTATTTGAAAAGATATCATGTAAATAAAGTGTAATGTTGTATGCATTTTCTCCATGCTTTTGCCTCGTTCATCTTATCATTTCTCTATAATTTTTTTCCCAATTACTAACGTCTAAGTAAGAAATTAATATTAAGCTTCCATTCTTCATGTGGTTATAACATGTGAACTGTGCAGGGCTTGTCTAACCAAAATCAAAATCGAACCAGAGTCCAGACCAACCACTCCAAAGGCAATTTCTCAGTGTGGTTAGGTGGTAGATCGAGTCACAGGTTACAAAGGTTAATATTTTTTAGTTCGGTTCGATTGACGGTTCTTCATCCATGGAACCCGATAAGACCGCCGCGACCTATAGCCTACATGTTTTGAAAACGTAATAAACATGATGTTGAAGTTATATCGGTAATTTGATCCTAATGTTAATTATTAATATTTTTTGGTTTTTATATGAAAAAATGTCAAAAATCATAATGTAAAAAAGGTCAAACATAGTGCAAATAACCTCATCATTTTCTTTCGGCTTCACCAGAAACTGATCCAACTTAACCCAAAGTCGACGAGTCGGTTTCGCTCAACCAGTCGGATGGATACCAGGTGCTAGGCATTAAACCCATTGATGTTCGGGTGGATGGACAAGTTGGAGTCAAACTTGAATCAACTGAGCCGTAAACACCCTAGAACTGTGATTTCTATATATGATCATTAAATCACAGTGGGGTACCAAGTGAGACATAGCTTAAGTAACAAAGAGCTTAATGTTTAAGTCCTCTCTATGGCATTAGTTCGAAGATCAAACTTCCCCCTCCCCCATGTCATTAAAAAAAATCACGGTGGGATATGTGGTGGTCACATAAAGTATTTCTTCATATCTCAATCTATATGTGTATATTGAATTGGATGACATGTGTTAAAACTATATACTGTCATATGATTTTCTATGAAAATAAATAATTTCCTTAAGAGTAATAATGATTAGAATTACATTATTAATGGTACTATTCAATTTGATCTGTTTTTAATCTTCTTTGACTATAGAATTAAACATTTACTTTTACACCTAAGAAATACATCTGCTGACGTGAATCACTAAAAATACTCTTTACTTATCAACTATGCAAGCATATATATAGACTTAATTTTAAAATTGTTATTACCGCAATAAGAAATTTTGGGTGTTCCTAGCATTTTCCTTACTTTAAGTACAAAATCATATTACTTTTGTCTCCTTAATTCCCATTTTCATCTTCTTTGTCTTCTCCTTTTATGGTTCTACTCTAGGACAAAGTTTAAACTTTAAAGGTAATATCCTATCATTTGTATCACCTCATCAACCCTAAATTTTTTTGACTTTTTTTTTATATGGCAAAAGTTTTAATTCTATATACAATATGGGCAGGGGCAGGGGGCAGGGGGCAGGTGTAGGGGCAGGGGCATTATGGTCTTCTTATACCTCAATCCCACTAGAGCCTTGTATGCCCGCATTTTTAATACCACTCCCAACCAAGTATTGTTTTATCCCTCTTAGCTAGTATTAATTTTAACCACACATAAAAATAACTCAGGTTAAATAATACTATACATGCTCAACCAAACACAGTATAAGCCAGGAATGAACTACCTTAGTTCAATCCCCCTATGTCATCCGCCTAACAAACGAGGCCTATATATATGTATAATTAGTCTCTTACAAATTTTGTAAAAATAATTTTATGTATAATATTTTGGTGAAATTGTAGTTCAACCCACCTTAACTATTTGTTTCATCACATTTTCTTTTGACTTTTTTATTTAGTCCAAATGTATGAACAAAGACCCAAAAAAATCGTCTTACGGGCGTTGCCCCCATATCTCCGTATACAAATTCATTCAATCTCAACCCGCCTTAAATAAAAATCTTAGCTCCCCCTTTGCAGATACAAACGTATATGATGCTTATATTTAACTACTCCCTCCGTCCCATATTAAGAGTCTCTTTTGGGAATTCCAACTTATTAAGGGGACATCCTTGATTTTGGTGAGATTTTCAACTTTCCAATGTTGCCCTTTTTTAAATTCAAAATTATAGTGTCACATCAAAAAAAAAAGAGAGGGAAGAGTTGAATATAATAAATGGCAAATTTGGAAAGTGTGTATTAAAGTATTTTGACTTTTCAAAGAGGACTCTTAAAATAGGACATCAAAAAATGGCATCAAAGACTCTTAATATGGGACAGAGAAAGTATCTTTTCCATGAAATTAGGATATACATGTGTATGAACATAAAGATTTTAGTAAGCTTATAATATCACGTCATCAAAATATCTTTTGTGTTCACACACAAGAAGAGAATCACAAACGAAAATAAGGTTTAAAAAAAATGAAAAGAAAAAAGAAAAAAAGTCATTGAGTAATATATTGTTGACTGTGTCATACGTACATGTATCATTAATATTTGCTAATAACTGACTAATTGTTGACTGTGTCATATATGTATCATTTAATATTTGCTAACTAATGACACTAAAAATAAAATAACATAAAATAAATGAAACGACAATTGTCTGTTTTCATTGAAATTTTAGGAGACCAAGACACGTATGAAACAACCAAAAGTGTAGATAGAGTACATTAGTGTTTGGTTGGAAAATTTTATAAGTGTGTGCGAGCGTGTCAGGCAAGCAAATTGCCAATGTGTGTGTGTGATTATCCAAACTGCGCCTCACCAGGGAGATTGTGGTGACGTTCGATGCCTTAAACAGGACTTTAATTGTGTAAAGATGTTCTTAATTGAAGCACTTCGAACTAATTAAAATAACTACTCCTAAGTAAATTAATGAAAGGAAATAATACAATAAGAAACTATTTTTGATTAAGTTAAAGAAAATACAATCTAACATTGAAGATGACTTCGAAGGTGTTCTACTCCTAAATTTAACTATCTAAATAACAATACAGTAAATGTATTGAGAGATATATGTTGATGTTGATCGAAGGATCTCTTCTTGAACACAAAATCCTTCTATTTATAAACATCGAAGCCTCCCAGCAGTCTTATTTGAATGTTCCCTCTTCTTTTCAAACTGATAACTGCTCCTATACGTGGCGTTTCCTTGAAGTGACACCTGCCTTTCAGTTATTCCATCATGATCAACACGTGTTACTTAGCAGTTAACTATTTTGAACAGAATGAATCGGCAAAACTGTTCATATCTGTTCTCGCGCTATATCAATTTCAACCAACTGCCCTGCCACATCGAATCTCATGTGTCACTTCCACATTGGTTGGATATTTTTATCACAAACATTACCCCCCGCGCCATTTTCCTTTTGATTCAAAAAAGATAATGGTGATCGTGGTTAGATCATGTTAGATAGTTGGAACTTTCATGCACCCCTTTCATTGTAGTTAAATTGAAGATCCAGTTTTCATTTGTCTTCACACATGCTGCTGCATTTGCTTAATCCTTGAATTCCCAACTTTGTCACTTCGAATCCCCTTTGTTAATCATGTCTTCTTTTCAATCTTCATTCGATACCAATGATTACTTTCCTCTAGACCTTCCTGATGAAGTGATGCTATCAACCAGACGCCCTGAAATTTCTTCTCGAACCAATTGGGATCTTCCTGAAATTCCTCCTGAACCTTTCACCTACTCGAAATGGGGAAAGTGGTATGAAATGTTGAACAAACCAAGTACTCAATTCCTCTACAGGGCCAAATTCTCCTTTGAACTCTTCCAAATCAATTTATAATAACCAAACATTCCCTCCTGCATGGGAACAAACTATTTCCCATGGTGAAGGAGTAGGATACTATAAACGAAACCCCAGTTACAATTCCTTCAGTTATTCATCCAAACTTTGACTATCCTGAAACTGAAGGGGTTATTCGAAGCAGAACAATAAAACCCTACTATCCATTTTTGAATCATCTCTCACGAGAGCAAAATCTGCTAAATGCATGGTTGATATCTTCAACCAGTCCTTCTGGTGAAAGACTTCAAAGTGGTAATGTCTTGATTCCTCAAGGCAGACCCCCTATTCACACATATGTGAGAGCATCTCATGAAAATTTTTCTAATGAGCATTATTCTTCAGCCTTCCTTTCAAAATGCAAATTTTTCGAAAAAGATTATGAAGAAAGAGTACTTCTCTTCGACCATTCCATTCTAGGCTTTCCTGACATCAAAGTTCAAGTGGTGGATCCCACTGAGGATATTGGTGATCCTCACTACACCATATGGGCAATTTTGTAACGGACATGTTTTATGATTTGTAACGGGTATACCCGTTACTAATTTGTAACGGATATATCCGTTACAAAGTTTAGAAAGCCGTTACTAATTACCTTTATTTTGGTTACTTACTTTATGTAACAGGTGTATTTATATTCGTAACGTGTATACCCGTTACAAATTGATCCCAAAAAAAAATTTAAAAAATAAAATTATTTTGCCGCTCCAAACCATCGGGCTCTATCTCACTTGTTTCACAAAAAGAGAGGAGGGAAAGGAGAAAGGGGGAAAACCATCAGGCCCTACCCCACGCCGTCGACCCCATGCCGCCGACCACCCGCCGCCGACCCAACGCTACAGACCACCGTCGACTTCCTACAGGTACACCCTCCTTCTTCTTCTTCTTCTTCTTCTTCTTCTTCTTCTTCCTTCTTCTTCTTCTAGATCTACACCGCCCACCTCCTTCCGCCGACCTCCTTCTAGTACCTTCTTCTTCTTCTTCTTCTTCTTCTTCTTCTTCATTTAAGAAGCCAAAAAGGGTAAAGGATCTAGGGATGGCAAATTTGGTGGAATCGGTTTTTAGAGACCCCATTCCCATTATAAGCCCTCTAAAGCTTCTGAGGTCTAAAGCATAGATCTCCATTCTCTCTCTCACTTCCAACTAAAATTCAAAATTGTTCATTCACTTCATCAATTACTCACTGTGCAGATCATTCATATTTTTATTTTTATTTCTTTTTCTAGGTTTTTTTTTCAGTATGATTTTGTTGTAGATACGAAGTACGGTTCGTAAAGATGGCGCAAAAATTTGGGCTATATGTTCATCTCCGCACTGGACCTTACTTCTGTGCAGAATGGAATTTTGGGTAGCTAGAGTTATCTCTCTTTGTTTTATTTGCTTTTTTATTTTTTTAGTATATGCTTTTCCCAGATCGGTGTGTATTGCTATTTTATTTGCAATTTTAGAAACAAAGCTTGATTTGCAGTTCTGTTCTTGTTTTCTTTAGGAATTTTGTTCAAATTGTAACAATGTCTGGTTCTCTCTCTCTCTCTTTGTTGCAGAGGGTTTCCTGTGTGGTTAAAGTATGTTCCTGGAATCAGCTTTAGAATAGATAATGAGCCTTTCAAGGTATCTCATTCCATCTATTCCCTTTGTCTTTCTCATTTGACTTAAAAACACTCAAAATGTTTCATTTATTCTTTTTCTTTGTTAAAAATGAAATCAATTATGTCAATGTGTTTGTGGTGATTGTAACTATACTTTTTCTTCAATATAGTTTATTTATCCTTTTTTGCTTTTTGAGGGGTTTTGGTATTGTAGTAGTTTCATACTTGATTTAAAACAAATTTTTTGATGGGTTGTAAGCCTTAGACTTCATTGTAGAACTATCTCACTAAGGATTTGTCCAGTAGTCATTTGTGCATAGAATACACGTAGTGACTCGATCAATTATAAAGAAGCTATTGGTCTAGGAATTGAGCTTGCCATCAGAGCCCTTGAACTTGTTTTGCAGATGCTGAATTGGCAAATCCTTTTTCAGGCAAAAAAGTGGCAGAAGTTACTAGAGCTATATGAAGATATTAAGTCCATCAATTTGAAACCAACAGTTTCAACTATGAATGCCTTAATAACTGGCTTTAGTAAGTTTGATCACCATTCCCCAGGTTTTGTCATCATAAACTAAAAAATTAAGCATGGGCAGGTCTCCATTCTGCTTTCAAAAGTCAATAGCATATATTGTAAGGAGATATCATGACTTGTTTTTATGAGCCCGTTGTAGTTCTCCCCCCCTCTTTTTTTTTTTTTGCTTTTCCGCTAATGGATATGAAGCGACTCAGAAAAGTATCATCTCTAATTTGAGATAGCGACACCTGGACATTTTATGTTATTCATAGTTATGTTGAAAATAAATTTCTAACACAAAGCCTCTCTTGTTTTTTTGCATTTTTTTTATCATCTAAGAACTCTATGTTCTTTCAGGATATTATTTCAAAAAAGAGAATGTAATATGGAACTATATCTTATGACAAGAGAGGTGTTTGATTTGCAAGAAAGTGATTTCCTTTCAACAAAAGGCTAGCAGGGCATCTAGAAGAATCTAATAGCTGTCAATTGATAAAATAGATGCCCACATTTATATGGGTAGTTTGTTTTGTTAAAAAGGATTTGTATGTTGGCAAAGTAGCTTCAAAAATCACATAAGCATACCTCAATACAGGTGATGGGGAGCAACTACCAAAGGTTGTGGATGTTTTATCTGAAATGAAGAGGGGAGGCTTGTGTCCGAACACCATTACATACTCCATTCTTTTAGCGGCAAGTGAAAGTAACTGTTGTAGTCCTTAAGGCTCTGTTTGGTTTGTAGCTTTAACGAAGGAAAAGAAAAAGGCAAGGAAAGTGAGAAGGGAACTATTCCCTTGTGTTTTCCTCTGTGCTTGAACAACATTGGAAACTAAAAAATTTCAATACAAAATGGGAACTAAAGAAAACAGGAAGGGGATTGGCTTTTATTTTCAACCTATTTATTTTTCCTTTTACTCACTGTTTCCTACTTTTTTTTTACAATAAAAGTGTTTTCCTTGTGGTTTTCTTTTTCCTCACTAAATCCATGACGCAAGCAGAGCCTAAATGTTTATAAAAACTTTCATGTGCTCTTGATGAATCTATTTCTAATTATCCATTGTTTACTTTCCTATCTATCGAAAGGATGATCTAGAAGTTGGACTCATGCTGCTATCTCAAGCCAAAAAGGATGGTGTTGCCCCTAACTGTGTTATGTTTGGGTGTCTAATTGGTAAGAGTAATAGCACTGCTACTGTTTCTATGCCATTCTTTAAATGAAACAATGGTTTTCTAGATACCAGTGGGATTTATTGTATTTTACTCTTACTTGAATGGGTTTGCAAATAGACTCTGTGTTGTACTCATACTAGGATGTAGTTTCAAAGGATGGCATCATATTTTCCTATACAGTCACAGTGAAGACACGATAAATTTCTCGTTAGAAAGAGAAAATTTGATGAATATAAAATAAAATGACTGAAAATCTAAGATTTTGGAATTCTGAGTTGTTCATTTTTTGTTTATATACTTTTCTTGACATATCTTGCATTCAAATGTAGTTTGATAAACTTCTCTAAATATTACTGAACATCAAAATTAAAGGAGAAGACTTGACCTTGTTTAGAAGTGTTGAACATGCACTTATTTTTTCTTTGTTTGGTTTGTGATTTGGTAAGTGGATTTGCCGCACAGCCGCTCGCACATCAGCGTGCACAGGGCCGTGCACAATAGCGTGGTAGCGTGCACAATAGCACATGGCCGCACAACAGCGTGTACATCAGCACATGGCTGCACAGTAGCGTGCACATCAGCGTGCATAGCAGCACAGCAGTACTGCACAAGCCTGTGCACAGCAGCACATGGCCGCATAGTTGCTTGCACATCAGCGTACACAGGGCTGTGCACAACAGCACATGACCGCATAGCAACGTGCACAACAGCGTGGTAGTGTGCACAACAACACATGGCCGCACAACAGCGTGCACAGCAGCATATGGCTGCACATCCACGTGCACATCAGTGTGCACAAGCCCGTGCACAGCAGCACATGGCCGCATCCAGGTTGATAAATGTTGGGAGCAGTGAATACTCTAATTAATTAACCAAGTTTGCAACAAAATTCCAAAAAAATGGCCACCAAAATCCCTAATTAGATCAATCTGCTTCTTCGCATATGAAATTCACGAAAGAATTTCTAGGTGGCAAAAAACAACCTAAGTTACATAAAATTGTTTTTCTTCTCAGTAGAATAAAAGTTTAATTCTTATGTTGTTTAGAAATGTCTAAGATAAAAACAACATACCAGTTTCTGTTTGCTTGTAAATTAAGATGGAGTTGTTTTGCATAAATATTTCCCTCACATGTGCTTAACGACATTGCAATCTATATATACTTTGCTGTAGCAGCAGTTAAAAAGGAATGAAGTAGCTTTGCGTACCTTACCATGGAAGATGAGGACAACGAATTGTATTCAAATACATTACTAACTGAAGATTCCTATTCTATAAACTAACTGAAGATTCCTATTCTACACATTACAGCTACGACAACCGAAGGTTTCTTTCCTTACCATGTCCTTTTCTACTAGGTATGTGCTTATCTTCTGTCTTCATTGGAATTGATCTTTGGATGGTTATGCAAAACAAATATGTTCCAGTTGGAGCTATTTATTTGTGACTAAGAACTACCTTGAAGATGACACATGTCTCTATGCTGTGATAATACATGTTAATTGTTATTGAATGCAATAAGCCAAAATCTAACTTTTGCACTTGGTTGTTTTCAAGTTCTCGACTATATTGGAATTCATAGTGCATTACACAAATATATGAGATACCTTTGTAGTTTATAGGTTTATATACTTTGAAATGGGATTCAACTCATTTTGAATGAAAGTGCATCTCTCTTGAAAAAGAAAAGAATGATCTCCGACCATATTAGAGGAAAAAATGATCTGTTTAAATTAGCTGTTTGCCACTCTCATATAAGCATTCATGGAACTAAGGACTAAGGACACGGGAACCTGAATCCATTGGTGTTCTTAATGAAAGTTGTACTTTATTTCATAATCTATCTACCTTAAAATTTCAGAACCTAATCCCAAACCGTTTGGGAGATATGACCTGAAAACAGTAGTTAAAATAAACCCAAAACAGTTTTCTGGCAGCTTGCAGTAGCTGTAGTATTTAGGCCATAACTCATTACTGACAAATGCAAATCATTCCAAATTTAATGTTCTGGAAAGAAGATTTCTAGGCCTATAACTTTGTAGTTTTGAGAGCTTGATGATTCATTCATCTTTTTGACTAAAAACAGATTGAAAGTAGAGAGTCCGGAATAAAAGTAACAGTTTTTCAGATTGTCACAGTCTTAATAAAATGAACTTTTCTCCTTACTTGGGACTTCAACTCATGCCCCGTTTGCGGCTGTTGAAAGATAACTTGAAGATCTATAATATTGTGGTTTTGAGAAAGGACTTAAACTGATTTCATCTAAGGTGAAAATGGCCAGAAAGTTAGATGGACATCCAAATCCTAAATAGTATATTTGAACAGATTAGTGTGAGTTCTTCCCACCCTTTTTAAACCCATTTATAACTCATCAAATTAAGAATAGAACAACATTGAAATATAGTAGACATGTTGTATGATGCTCGTGCAGATTGTACCACGCTTCATATACCATGCTTCTGGAGTTATGTTATGGCATGCTTGAACTTGTCATACTTCTTGCTTCAATATGTTAGTTCTATGAAATACACCATATAGGCAATTTTGTAACGGATAAGTTCGCATTCGAGACCCATTGCGCTTATGAAATTTAATATAGAGGGGCCGCCTTTGAAAGTTCGCATGAGGCCTTAGGAAAAATCAGGAATCTCAGGGCCGGCCCTGGATTAGTGTAGAAATGTTTGTCGTTTAGTGGAACGGTGCGAATGGGTAAGGATACATTTTGTACTTGGGGAACCAATTGTTATGCAAAAAAAAAAAATCTCCATACAATATCACACAAGAATTGAGGTGTAGAGAGACTGAATTTGCAAGCAAGGAGGAGTAGAATTCATATTTTATCCCCAAAGGTAAGGGGGATAAAGAAAAAGCTGCCACACTTATGTGGTAGATTGACCATGTAAAAATAAACAAGTCTTCGGTGCAACTGAACAATACACATAACTGGAAGTACTTGAGAAGTTGGCTTGTGAAATCTTATCAGTTTCTCTTTTTTCCTTTGACTAATTTGTTAAATTAAACCCTTAGTATCAGTTATCCCTTATCCCCTACTGCAATGTTAACATGACTGTTTCCGTGGAACTATTTTTGTGCAGTGTTGCTGGTGCTGATGAAAATGTGAAAGCCTCAAAAAGGTTTGAAATTCAACTCTGTTATATAGACTTTGCTGGAAACAAGCAACAAGTTTTTATTTGATATGGTTGGGGATTGTGTGATCAGGTGTTGAATTTGGGAGGGATATTATTAGATCTTGCTAGAGTTCTGGTCAAGTTTCTTTTCTAAATTTTTTTTTTCACTTTTTTTTTTTAATTCAAATTCTTATATGTTTAGTGAGAACACTATCAAACATGCTTTGATTATGAAAAATTAGTTACTCCCTCCGTCCCATTTTGTGAGTCCATCTTTGGGATCTCAACTTATTAAGGGGACAAAAAGAATCTACACCTACTTTCCACAATTGCCCCTAATCATTACAACAACTTTTTTAGTTTTGTCTTGGTGTAGATTTCAAGGAGGGATAATTTTGGAAAGTAAGTAAAAAATTGTACATCAATTTAAGGAAAGTGGACACTATTTTGGGACATCCCAAAATGGAATAATGGACTCTCAAAATGGGACGGAGGGAGTAACATTTAACAAAACATGGGTTGTTGGGATGTTTTAAGCTCTATTTTGGAGCTGAAAATTTCAGCAAAGAGGGAGGGAGGGTGGTTTGTGGTGTTGGTCATGAAAGAGAGATTTGGTGAGTAACTATGAATTTAGTTTGCAATCTATGTTTTAATGAGGGAAAAAAATCCTTTTTGAACTAGAGCTAGATAGTTTGAGTACAAGTTAAGTAAGGCAAACGTGGGAATACCTCAAAAGGAAAAGAATAAAATCAAATCAAGGATGTTGGAAGTGATTCAAACATTATAGTTAACCAATCCATAGAGAAAACTATTTCACTGAAAATGCCGACTCTCACGCAAAGCATCCAGTGGTTGGATTATCTTTTACTTTGAAATTCAAAATATCTGTTACAGGTAGTTTACCCATATCTAGGAGCAAAAGTTACTGTGGAGCAAAAGTTGTTTTGAGCAATTTTTGCTTTGAATTCCACTCCTTCTCAGATCACTTCTTAAAGTAGCAGTATTCATACTTAGCCATGGTTAAAACCTCACACAGCAGTCCTATATGTTTTATGCAATCTTGCTCCTTTTTGCTCGCTTTTTTTTTTTTTTTTTTTTTTTTTTTTTATAGTGCTTTTTTCTTTTTATTGTGTATGGAGCTACAGGTCTTCAAGTCTAATCAAAATCAATACCAGTATGTACCCGTCTTCTTCTAGATTCTAACTTGACAATTTTACGGAATTATAGGATTAAAGCACTTGTATATGCTATCTGATACATAGGAGGAACAATTGAGAAAACATAAA
Organism: Hydrangea macrophylla; assembly: GCA_033977485.1. Classification (NCBI taxonomy): domain Eukaryota; kingdom Viridiplantae; phylum Streptophyta; class Magnoliopsida; order Cornales; family Hydrangeaceae; genus Hydrangea; species Hydrangea macrophylla. The sequence goes on from CM066999.1 coordinate 30,105,802, forward strand.
TAGAATTCTGTTATTGTTCTTTAAATTAAAAGTTTGCTCGTATTATTGCATTGAGTCATAGTGATGACGACCCTTTAGTTTAGTTAAAGTTCATTTAAGAGACCAGATTTATTTGTCCAGTGACATATGCATTGCATCTTATTACAGAGGATTGTTGACATGAAATCTTTCTGAACTTTAGAGCCTATTTTGGTTTAGCTGAATGGGTTGAACATGATTCGATTTTATACATTCCCATATGGCCTTTAACACCAATAGTTCATTTCTGCACTTCATTATTGCTGAGTTTAGTAAAATAGCTCCCTAGAATATGAGATTCTCGAGTAAGTCATCGTAGTCATACTCTTGGTGAATATATTCAATTAGCTCAATACACGTAAATATAAATTCCTTTATTGTAATCGAGAAGGCCAAGAATTTAGCATTGGTTTAAAGTTTGTTTATGAATAAATGTAGATTTTGACAACTCTTATGTTCAATATTTGGCACTTGCACATTTAGGTTATTCCATTGTTTTGAGTTATGAATTTGAAAATTTTTCAACATTAACTTTGTGTAGGTGTTTCAAACAAGATTTTAAATTGGGTGTGTTCACAAACAATATGGTGAGTTTCACATTGACTTCCCTTATTTATTAAAATAATTTAATTACTATTCTTTTGTGATTTCTTTTTCTAACATCATCACTAATTATGGAGAAAAACAGGGTGGTGATAATCCAAGGACAGTGAAGATGGAAGAGATTGAAGCAATTGTAATAAGTTAAGTTGATGAATTTGGCTTATGGTCATAAAGAGATTTGTGTATTTTATCTTTCTTGAGTTAATTTCATGTGTAAGATGTAATGTAATTAAACTAATGACTTGGGTTATGGACAAAGATTTGTAAGATGAAACATTTTGTATTCTACTTATATTTGGTATAGATTGAGCTTGTTATTTTTGTGTATGAATTTTTGTGATTATTAATTAGGTGAAAAAAAAATAGTGGAGCATTTCAAATAATTATTATTTTTTTATTTGTAATTACAATTTGTAACGGGTATATCCGTTACAAAATCTGTTACTAATTTTATGCATTTTTGGAAATTAGTAACAGATATAACCGTTACTAATTCATTAACAACCGTTAGTAATTTTTTCAAAGAATAAAAAAAGTTGGATATTTATCCGTTACTAAACTAATTTGTAACGGGTATAACAGTTACAAAAATTATATTAGTAACGGGAATATTCGTTACAAAAATCTGTTACTAATTAGTAACGGATATATCCGTTACAAATTTGCAACGCCCTATTTGTAACGGGTATATCCGTTACAAATAATTTTTGTAACGGATATTCCCGTTACAAATCGGGCCATATGGTGTAGTGCCTTTTTTGAAATTAGACCAATTATGCAGGCGTGGTCCCATTTTCAAGCATATTCCACCTATTCTATCACCTTCTCCATGCTTGATCATTCAAGCCCAAAGGCTTTTAGTTGCCTTTTCACATCTCCCCTTTTCCATTTTACAAAATCCAAAAGCTTGAATTAATTTCGAATGGAGTTGCCATATTTTATCCCATGAATGGATTATTTCAACCCTTGTTCGAACCCAAATGGATTTTACCCTTCGAACCCTAGCTTCTCATATAAGGTGGCATTCTCATCACCAAGAAAGTATCCATCATTTGAACTATCTAACGAATCTTTATGAGAAACTTAAGGAAGAACCTAATGCACTCCTTGATGAAGTTTCAGAGTTTAAGGAGAAATACATCTATGGTTGTGGAAGTTCTGATGAAGAAAGCAATGTTTCTCACTACTCGAAACCTGATCTCGAAGGTCGAATTGCATATCTAAAAGAAGAAGTCAAAGCTGCTGGCATATCTCTTCGAGGCAAGACTCCATTAGCCAAGGAACTTCGAGGTCTTCGCAAAGCTTTGTTCAGGATCACCTCACGACTAAATCAGTATGAAGAACAACTCAGGGATGCTTATCTCACCCTTCGAAGCGAAGATGAATTGGCTTTACAAGCCAGAAACCTATGCCTCGAAATAGAACTGGAAGCAGAATACTTTGCTTATTACTGAGCCATGTTTCATAATTTAGTTACTTATGGGTTTCCCCATTTTTACCAATTATGTTTATGAATTGTAACTACATTTCCCTTTCAATGAAATGAATTATGATAAATTCATGTTTTTATTAGTTCATTTTGAACCAATATGTCTTTTCCTTTGGTGCAACGGTCCAAAAGGAGTAACCGAACCTAACGGCTATTTTTCAATAAATGCATCTTTTCCCAAACGTCACCAAAGGCTATAAATAGGTAAGCCAAAAGGGAACAAAAGACCTTCAAACTTCTACAAACCTACTTTGCTTTCTTCCTTGCAATCCAAGCACTTCATTTCTAAAGGTGACTACAACTGGTGACAACACTCAACTTCAGAAAATCTGCGATGATTTTGAACAGATCCTCAAAGACGAGCAAGAACGTTACTTGCAAGGGCAAGAAACTTCTCTGATTCATGAAGTTCTCGTTCCCATTACTTTTCCCAACCATGAATCCTCAATTGCCGTAGGTCCTTGCCTGAGCACACCAAGCCTGAGACTCCACGTTTATTACCCCAGATTAGGAGAACAACGCTTGACCTACCAACAGGATCTTCCAAATCCCAAGTATGACTGGAAGTTTCGACATTGGCCTAAACCTGCAAAGGATTGGCCTGTATGGGTAGATAGAATCTTAGAGAACAAAAGAGAGATTCTAACCACAACAGGAATTTATCAAGCTGTTCATCTTTCAAAATTTCCCATCGAATCCAGTCCTAACTTATTAGCTGCAACCCTCTATTTTTGGAACCCTATTTTCAACCATTTTCAATTTCGATTTGGTCCAATAGGTCCCACTGTTCTAGACATTTGTCATTTATTAGGGTTTTTACCTCATGGGGAAGATGCTCACCCCTATATGGCTGAATCTGATAGTCCTCCAATCAATACTGATTCTAAATCATTAGGGTATACCAATTTCTTGACTACCCATAAAAAGTCATCAGGAGCAGTGACAGACAAGGAATATTACTGCTTCCTTTTATATTGGCTTTCGAAGCATTTATTTTGCACTTCTTCTCAGAGGGTTGTCCTCGAATTTTCCAACATTGCTAGAGCTCTGGCTGCTGGTCGAAGGTTAGCTCTAGCACCTTTTGTTCTAGGATCTCTCTACAGGTCCTTTTCTGATTTGTGCTTCGACCCCTTTATTCTTACCCAAGGTGGTCCTTTCTGGATATTACAATCATGGCTATATGCTTATTTTCCAGAAATTCACAACTTAGAATCCTTATCATACACTATGGTTCATGGAATCTTCTTTGCCTTGTTACCAAATGTTGAGAAGACCTTCAAAGAATCCATCTCCTTATTTTTCAATCTCCTTGCCATTAGACCAAACAAACTATTCCAACCATTTGCTGTCCTCTAAAGTCCTGAAGACAAATCTCCTCTTTCTCCTCATTGGCTCTGTCAGATTTTGGACAGAGCATCAAGTGCTCTCGAATTAAAAGCTACATGGGGTAGTTTCTTGATTAGTAAGGATTTATTCTTTGGGAACACCCTTAGTCTCAAGTCTCAAGGTGAACTATACCTTCCCAATCAGTTTTCGAGTCAATTTGGGCTTACTCAATCAATTCCTTTCCCAGTCAGGAGTCAAGTCAATATACTTATGGCTTATAAAACTCACTCGAAAGTGCCAGAATCAGTGATAACTGCTGCATTAGCAATTTATCAAAACAAAGTCAGCAATTTGGAGTTTACTTCTCTACCAGTTTACACCACCTGCACCCCTGCCTTCTCAAGTTGGTGGGAAAATTTGATGTCAGTAGAGATGGACAAATGCCAACTCTTGAGATACATTGATTCGAAGCAACCAGGTAATAAAATTTCCATTTAACCCTTCTTCCCTTAAATGATGAGAAGAAACCTGATTTATATTTGTTTGAATTTTACAACACAGTAGTAGTAATTGGGAAAAGCTCTTCACCAACAACCAGAGCTTCGAAGGTCAAGCCAAACGTTCCAATCCCTTTAAAGACCTCAAAAATTTCAGCTCCTGCTCCTCCATCCTCAAAACCCAAAAGAAAACTAGTCCTTTCAGCAGAGAGTTCACCTCCTCCATCAGAAAATGTTGAGTCTGAAGGAGAAGAAGAAAGTAGCCCTGTTCCTGCTTTGTCTCGAAGGAAAAAAGCCAAAACAACAGTTGAACCATCTGCTGATTTAAAAATCACCAAGGAAACTCCCATTCAAATAGTTCCTATTTCGAAGGTGGCACCTGCACCTGAATTGTCGCAAACTACTTTAAAACCACTATCTCAACATTCTGACCTTCCAGAGATTCAGACATCTTCTCCATCCAGTGCTCACCTTCCAATAATTGCATACCAACCAACAGTAAGTTATTCAAACTTTTCTGGTATACATTACTTATATACACAAACACATTCTAATGAAGATGTTCTGCCTTTGTTGCCCAGATTATTCCTGAGACTGTGGCTGGTTCTTCAAAACCAAGTACAAGTTCTGATCCTAAGACTGCTCCAACATCAGCTTCGTTCGAACCTCAAGCTCCCCCAAGTGTCTCAAGCTTTAGGGAATTTCATCTATCTCTTCCTCCCAACTTAAATCCTGAAGAAGTTAAAGAATTTAAAGAAGGACTGAAATCTGTTTTGAAGATGGGAGATACTACTGTGATCAATGTCCAAGAATTCTTCCAACAGATGACAGGTCAAAGCAAGCCAAAGATACCTTCTATAGATCCAGTAGCTGCACTTGCTACATTGAGATTATTTAGTAAGGTTTCGTTTGAAATATTCGAGGACAAAGAAGTGCAAAGAGCTATGAAAATTTTGTGTCAGTTCATGTTGGACAGTTCTGCCATAACTGTTTCTGACAAGGAAACCATCTCTGTATTGATGTCTACCTTTGATTTCAACTGTTTTTTACTTGAAAAGGTCATCGAAGAGAGAAAACAACTAGAAGTTGATATGGAATACACAGCAGAGAAAACTCTCGAGATGGACCAATTATTGACAGAATTTGATAAAAACACTACCACAATTGAAAAACTTTCAAGCAAGGTTGAAAAGCTTAGAAAGAAACTCGAGGTTGCAGAAATTGAACTGACCAAGTTGAAAACGAAGCAAGGGGATACTGAGACAAAGCTGCTAGCTCTGAAGACTGCAATTGAATCAAGGCCTTTGAAGAACCAAGAATCGATTTCGAGGCAGAAATTCATTCTGAGCCAGTCAAAATTGTACTCTAGGTCTTGGGATAATTTTAGATTGAAGGCCCAATTCATAAATAAATTGTTGTGAAAGATAAAATCAATAGGACTTTGCAATATACCAATATCTGGATTTTGTATCTTAACTTTAAATATAGAATACATGGTCTTATCCTGTGAATGCTGCATTCTTTATTCTAAATTTCTTGCTTCCCAAATAGTGGGATAATATTGCTTCAAAAATTTACCATTGATCTTTCTGATATGGACATATCCATTCAAATTTCTTAAATGGTAAAATCCTCCTTTGAAAACCTTGTGAATTTGGAATGGACCTTCCCATTTAGGGGACCATTTTCCAAATTTTGGGTCTTTAGATCCAATAGGCAATATTGTTTTCCACACTAAGTCTCCCTCATCAAAGGTTCTTGGTTGTACCTTTTTATTATATCCCTTTGATGCTATTCTCTTCTGTATCAAAATATTATTGAGAGCTTTGCTCCTTTCTTCATCTATATCTTCTAATTCAATGGTCATGGATGTCTGATAATCATCTAAAGATAAGTGATTTTGCTTCATAACTCGAAGAGAATTAATCTTTATTTCAATAGGCAGAACTGCCTCATGTCCAAAAGTTAAAGCATAAGGAGATACACCTGTACTTGTTCGCTTCGAAGTCCTATATGCCCATAAAACTTCAGGCAAAATCTCATGCCACATCCTTGGGTTACTTTTTATGACTTTAGCCATATTTTCTTTTATGACTTTGTTGGTGGCTTCAGCCTGTCCATTTGATTGAGCATAATATGGGGTTGATTTTGACATTGTAATCCCCAACTTATTTGCAAATGTAATTACATCTCCTTCGAATATAGAAGCATTATCAGATACAATGGTTTGAGGGATACCAAATCTGTACACTATGTTTTCTAAAAATTTTACGACCATTGTTTGAGTCACAGTCTGCATAGGTTCTGCTTCTACCCATTTAGTAAAATAATCTGTGGCTAAAATAATGAATCCATGACCCTTCGAAGAAGGAGGACTACTTTTTCCTATTACATCTATGGCCCAGCCTCTAAAAGGCCAAGGTCTTACCACATATTGAAGGTCAACAGTTGGTAAATGCTTCAAAGGACCATGCTTCTGACATTCTTGACATCTTTTGGAAAATTCAATACAATCTTTCAAAATAGTTGGCCAATAAATGTTATGTCTTCTAAGCAACCATCTCATCTTAATTCCAGATTGATGAGCTCCACATAATCCCTCATGAATTTGAGCTATAGCTTCTAATCCTTCGAGATTATTTAAACATTCCAATAATAATCCATCACTCCCTCTTTTGAACAGTTTTCCAGTATATAAGATGTAATTTGCAGATTTTAACCTTATGCCTCGATTAGGTTTTTCACTGCATCCTGAAAGATAATCAATGATTGGCTTTCTCCAATCATCATAAACTTCTATATTCAAGATATCAATAAAAGGTAATCTATCTATCAATACTGGTAATAATTTCCTATAAGTCACTTGTTCCATTTCAATATTTTCATCATTTGTTTTAAATCCAGATGCCTTCTGGGCTACATCATTAGCTTCTTCATTAAAACTTCTAGGAACATGCAACAAGTTTACATTATCGAATTTGGATAACAAATCCATTGTAGTTTCATAGTACACCTTCAATGCACTACTCATACATTTATATGTCCCATTCATATGATTTATGACCAACTGGGAATCTCCAAATATATCTACAAATGTAGCTTTAAGATTCAACAAGGTTTCGAGACCCATGATAAGAGCTTCATACTCAACTTGATTGTTGGTACATTGATTCGAATTTAATTTATAGCCATATTTGGTTTTAATCTTTTCAGGTGATTCAATTACAAAACCAATGCCTGCAGCAAACTCAGTTTTTGAACCATCAAACCATAATTTCCATGGACTAATGGTTATTTGCCCAATTTTATACTTCCCCTCTGTTTCGAGGCAATTTGGATGATCAGCCAAAAAGTCTGCTAATGCCTGACCTTTTACTGCTTTTTGTGGCACATAACACAAACAAAATTCTGATAATGCTAAAATCCATTTACCAATTCGATTCCTTAAAATTGGTCGAGTTAACATATATTTGATTAAATCGAATTTAGCAATCACATAGACTTCAGTAGGAAGAAGATAATATCTTAATTTCATTTCAGCAAAATACAAAGATAAACATAGTTTTTCCACAAAGGAATACTTGCATTCGACAGGATTCAAAAACCTACTAAGGTAGTACACAGCCTGCTCTTTCTTATCATCATTGTCTTGGGCTAATAAGACCCCAATTGATGCTTCTGCTGCTGAAATATATAGCTTCATAGGCCTATCTTTTCTTAGAGGCATTAATACTGGTGGCTTCACCAAATAATCCTTCAAGGCTTGAAAGGCAGTTTGATGTTTGTCTTCCCACTTTAATTCTTCATGATCCTTCAATTTCAACAAAGGGGAAAAAATTAAAGTTTTTCCAGCAGTATTGGAAATAAACCTTCGAATGAAGTTAACCTGACCTAAAAACCTTTGCAATTCCTTTTTTGTCGAAGGGGGTTTACTTCGAATAATTGCTTGTGCTTTATTCTTATCTACTTAAATTCCCTTTTCATGTACCAAATATCCTAGAAAATTTCCAATACTAACTCCAAAAGCACATTTTAGTGGATTTAACTTGAGTTTGAAACATCTCATCCTTTCAAATGTTGACTTCATGTGACTAAGATGATCATCAAATGTTTTTTATTTAACAATTATGTCATCTACATAACATTCTAAAAAGGTTCCAATCATGTCATGGAAAATAGTATTCATGGCTCTTTGGTAAGTAGCCCCTGCATTTTTTAGACCAAAAGGCATTTGTATCCATTCGAAGGTACCTATGCTACCTGGACACCTAAATGCAGTCTTATGAATGTCCTCTTCAGCAATGCATATTTGATTATATCTAGAATGGCCATCCATCATGGACATTATAGCATTTCCAGCAGATCTATCAATTAATACATCAACTATTGGCATAGGATATTCATCTTTAGGAGTAGCTAGATTGAGATTTCTGTAATCAATACAAACTCTTAATTTTCCATTTTTCTTCATAACTAGAACAACATTCAAAAGCCATTCAACATACCTGGCAGTTCTAATGAATCCTGCCTTGAGCAATCTTTCAATTTCTTCTTTGATCTTCATAGTGACTTCTGAAGTCATCCTTCGAGGTTGTTGCTTTACTGGTTCGTAGCCAACTTTGATAGGCAACCTATGTTCTACTAAACTCCTTTCAAGTCCTGGCAACTCATCATAATTCCAAGCAAAACAATCTTTAAATTCCTCTAACAACTCGACCAATTTATACTGGTCATTCTTTCCAAGTTTTGAACTTAAGTAAGTAACTCTTTTTTGTTGATCTGATCCTAAATTGATTTCTACTAAAGGGTCTTGTGAAGCCTCTTGTATCGAATTTTCTGGTACTTCAGATAATTCTTCTTTGCCAATATCTTTTAATTCCTGTGAATCTTCCTCAAAGACATAGTCTGGCCAATTTATGGTCGAATCTTTCTCAATTCTTGACTCTAAATCTGCCATTATTAGCTTTTGTAAGACCAATCGAATGGTCTCTTCTACATCTCCTATTTCCATAGGTATATGAGTCATTAAACCATCTTATCATCATCCAATGGTTCCAAAGAACCAAATGGCATTTCAGCCAAAATGTCCCAATTTTCTTCTAGAGATTCATCTTCTGATTCTTTAATGTTAATTGGTTTGACATCATCTTGATATAATTGAGCTTCGACACAATTGGAACTTGTATAAAAAGGCTGAACATCAGCCTTTACTGTTTCAACTTCACAGTTTTCCTTCACAAGCAACAGTTTCTGATGCATTGAAGAAGGAACACATTTATTAGCATGAATCCAATCTCTTCCTAATAAGGCATGATAACTAGGATTTGCATCTACTACAAAGAAAGCAGTTCTGGATTTGTTAAATCCTACTATAGTTTCAATAGGTATCACACCTTTGGTGTTTTTCTTATCACCAGTAAATCCTGATATCATAACGTGAGTTTTTATCAACTTTACATTTTGTTTATTGATCTTTTTTAAAGTATTCTGAGGAATAATGTTGACAGCAGCACCATTATCAACCAGTATCTTGTTTAAAAGGACACCATTTAAACAAGCTTTTATGTATAATGGTTTAAGATGCTTAGTCATTTCTGTTGATGGTTCTTCGAATGAATAAACAAAATTACAATCACTAAAAACAAACTCAGGAAGATTTACCTCTGAGATATCCTCAATAGAAACTTCCATTTCCATTTCTTCATTTAATTGTTGATCTTCTGTTGCTTCGAAGATCTTTGGTAGTATGAATGTGGCAGTGTTAATTTCCATATGTTCTGGAAATGTGCCAAACTGAATAAGCATTTTCTCATCTTCAGTATTTTCCTTTTCGAGTTTCATTTCAGCATTTCCCAAAACCTGGGATTCTACTATTGTCATTGCTTCTTTCTCATCAGCAATACTCATTGCCTTTTCCAACTCTAACACTTTAGCTTTAACAATGCTTTCCTCAGACATAGTATCAGACTCAACCCTTGTATTTCGATCGAACCTGGGATTAGGCCTCGAAATATCACTAGACTCCCTTTTGATTTCATCTCCCAAGTCTTGATTTTGAGCTTGCATTTTAGAAAATTCTTTCCACATTGTGAACTTCCTCTGCAATCTCCTTTGTTGAGTCCTGTTTATCATAGGGACCATATTCTGGTTCTTTTCCTTGGGATGTTGCAGTACATGCCATGTGTTTTTCTCAACATGAGGAGGTTTGATCATCCTATTCTTGTTTTGCAAACTTTGTTGTTCCATCATATTTTTGACTCTATCATCTTGCAAAACAAACCAGTTTGGTACTCCTGATACCAATGCAGGTTCACATATTTGAGACGTCTCACCAATCTTTGGTGTTTTATTCAATGCTTCGATGTTTATCTCAGCCTGTACCATATGTGCTGGTACCAATTTTGATGGTACAAATTGAGTTTGTCTCTCTCTCTGCACCCCATAATGTTTCTTTGGTGCGTGAGAGAAACCTGGCCTTACATATTGCAAATTTCTTGATGGTCGAGCATAATTATTAGCATGAAAGTTTCTTGAAAAATTGGCTTTAAAAGGGACCATTGGCCTTGGAGCATACCTTGCTGTCATAGGACCAGTGTATGTTGAGGCTTGATAAATTGGTCCTCTAAACTGTCCTCTTCCAACATTCATGATTGGTTGAAAAGGAAGTTCACAAGAAGTGCTTGCTTTCTTTTGCTCGAACAAAGGCTGTTTGTTTTTCTTGCCTGTTTTGACCCCAACCCTTTCATCATAGATTTCAGCATACCTTTTGCCACAACCAATGCACAAGTTTTTTGCATATTCTTGGTTAAAAATTGAAAACTCAAGATTTTTCTTTGTTATCTCTTCGACCCTTTTCATTTGGTCTTCTGACTTTGCAATTTCCCTATCCTTGATTACAGTTCCAAGGGAAATGTCATGGACATTAATGGACACTTCTTGTACTGCTGGGAATGGATCTTCATCAATCCCCATCTGTTTCTCAGGGAATCGTAATTTTCCTTTCTTGATCAAATCTTGAATTCTGTCTCGAAAAATAGTACAATTATTAGTTGAATGGGTCCAAGAATTATGCCACTTGCAATATTTCTTACCCTTTAACTCATCATTAGAAGGTAATTTTGTTCCTTCAGACAACCTGATAATTTTTCCTTCTAATAGATGATCAAATATTTCATCTGATTTATATATATCTAATGAATATTTTTTAAATGATCCTTTAGATTTGTAAATCTCAGCAGAAACATTTTTCTTTACAAGACTCTTACATGTAAAAGGTTCTTTTCCTATTATTTCTGCAGCATCTATCTCATAATTAGGATCTTTATAATATGTTTTTATTGAAGAAGCATTCCTTTCATTTTCTTCTTCCAATAAAGCTTCATATCTAGAGACTCGAGCAGTTAACTCAACAAGATCTCTAAACTCTAAAGCGTCGAATTTCTTTCTAAGTCTAAATTTGAGACCATTTTGAGCCAACTTAACAAATTCAGGTTCAGGCAAAATGATTTTACATTTTGTCCTTGCCCTTTTGAACCTATTTATAAATTGAGTGGCCTTCTCATCAGGCTTTTGACATAGTCTGGCCAAGTCAGCCATTGATACCTCTGGTTCTGTTTGGAAAAATTGAGTATGGAAAGATTCTTCCATCTGTGCCCAATTGTAGATTGAATTAGGGGCTAAATTAGTAAACCAAGTGAATGCAGTATCTGTTAATGAACTAGGAAACAAACGAAGCCTAAGATATTCATTATTTCCTGCATCAGCACACTGACTGATAAATTTTGCTATATGTTCGACCGTGGATTGACTTCCATCCCCAACAAACATAGCAAAGGTAGGAAATTTAAATCCTCTAGGGAATTCGATCCTATCAACCCAATCAGGATAAGGTTTCCTGTAAACTGGAGTTTGTACCCCCCGAGCCATGGGTCCACAAACTTCATGGATTAAATTAATCATACCATTCCTATCAACCATATTGAATGGTTGTTGATAACCTGGATGACCCAAGTGAGGGTTCAATGGTGGTATTGGAGGTGGCTGAGGATTATTATCCATCCTCCTAGGATTTTCATTCCTTCGACCTACTCCTATTCCAGTAGGGTCCGGCTCGAATATAGGATTATTGTTTATTCTCCTATTTTGGCCTGTTGTGTTTTCTCTAGGCCTTGGTTCTTCGAAATTTACTGATCTATGAACATGATCTTGACCATTCACATGGTTCCCTTGCATCCCTTCGAATACTGGAAGAGTATTATTAGGGACAGACATATAGAAACTCTCTTGTGAATTTGGCCTAAAAGGAAGCCCATTTACATGATTCATAACATTTGGCTGAAATGAGCCATGAACATGACCTCTTTCACTCTGTCGAATTATAGATGGATTTCCACTTGGCACCATTATTGGTGAAAATTGTGGTAAACTATTGTTAAGGGAAGTAATCAAAACATTAACGTTCTGAATCATATTCCCCAAATGATCAAATATTGGTGTCAATTGACTCACCAAATCGTGTTGACTTTCTGAACCAACATTGCCATAATTTGGAATTGAATTTAAATTTTCAATTCCTATTTCTGGGTGATCATTGGTTACATGATTGCCAGTATTGCTGCTCTGAGGATCTTGGTGTGGAGAACCACCAGTTTCAGCAATATTAACACCAACGTTGGCATTATCAACAGACCTATTGCTTCGAAGGTTTCTGTTTACCATCTTATGACACTCGAGTCCCACCGGGCGTGCCAAAAATGTTTGGTTGGAAAATTTTATAAGTGTGTGCGAGCGTGCCAGGCAAGCAAATTGCCAATGAGTGTGTGTGATTATCCAAACTGTGCCTCACCAGGGAGATTGTGGTGACGTTCGATGCCTTAAACAGGACTTTAATTGTGTAAAGATGTTCTTAATTGAAGCACTTCGAACTAATTAAAATAACTACTCCTAAGTAAATTAATGAAAGGAAATAATACAATAAGAAACTAGTTTTGATTAAGTTAAAGAAAATACAATCTAACCTTGAAGATGACTTCGAAGGTGTTCTACTCCTAAATTTAACTATCTAAATAACAATACAGTAAATGTATTGAGAGATATATCGAAGGATCTCTTCTTGAACACAAAATCCTTCTATTTATAAACATCGAAGCCTCCCAGCAGTCTTATTTGAATGTTCCCTCTTCTTTTCAAACTGATAACTGCTCCTATACGTGGCGTTTTCTTGAAGTGACACCTGCCTTTCAGTTATTCCATCATGATCAACACGTGTTCCTTAGCAGTTAACTATTTTGAACAGAATGAATCGGCAAAACTGTTCATATCTGTTCTCGCGCTATATCAATTTCAACCAACTGCCCTGCCACATCGAATCTCATGTGTCACTTCCACATTGGTTGGATATTTTTATCACAAACAACTAGTAGTCATATATGCCACAAAATATGTCTCCATTGTTTATAATTAATGATAGAAGAGGATTAATATTAAATAAGAAAGGAAAAAACTTGGAGTTTGTTTTCTTTAGCTACTCTGCATTTTTTTTTTTTAAGTGTGATTGATCCACGTGTATAAATATGTCTATGTGGTACTTATATGACGCCAATTAAGTGGACCAATAACAATTTAGAATATGACAAAAAGTACCTAAGGAAAATTTTGAAGTATTGTCCAATTATTGATTCTACCACTGAATTCAATTGTAACGAGAAGAGGTGAATTTCAATTGAAAATTGTTTTACTAGTCTCATTTCATTTAGAAATATACATTTGAAGTTGAAGTCATAGGATTACTCACATTATATATATATATATATATATATACACACCTATCTATACAAATTGGGAAATGCTTTTTGATTTTATTTTTATTTTTTATATACAGGCTTTAACTCCTTAAAAATTGACTTTTATTTTGAAGATGAAGTATTCTGCATATTAATGTAAAGAATTTTCACTCTATATCTTGACTATGTCCATGTCCCCGTCTCTTTATTAAATCTATATCTATGGTATGCGAAATTATTGGCTAGTCTGGACAGCCATGTCATTATGTGACGTGGTGATCACGATTTATAGGTGAGAACATGCAGGGCCAGCCCTCAGGTAAAGCAGCGAAATTGTTGCATGGGGCTTCCTTAAAAATTGACTTTTATGTTGAAGATGAAGTATTCTGCATATTAATGTAAAGAATTTTCACTCTATATCTTGACTATGTGTCTCTTTATTAAATCTATATCTATGGTATGCGAAATTATTGGCTGGTCTGGACAGCCATGTCATTATGTGACGTGGTGATCACGGTCTATAGGTGAGAACATGCAGGGCCAGCCCTCAGGTAAAGCAGCGAAATTGTTGCATGGGGCTTCATTTTTATATAGGCCTTATTTTTAGGCCTATTTTCTTCTATTTTTTTTTATTCCATAAAACTTATAATTTTTAGGCCTATTTTCTTTTAATTTTTTCTTAATTTCTATTAAATTTATCGTTTTTAGGCCTAATTTCTTCATAATTTTTATAAAACTTATCATTTTCAAGCCTATTTTCTTATAATTTCTTCCTAATTCTATGAAACTTAGCATATAGGCCTCATTTTTTAGGCCCCTTTGAAAGTTCACCGGAGGCCTCAGCCAAATTTTGACATCTCAGGGCCGGTCTGAGAACATGTGTAGAAGAAAATAAAAATGACAACTTTATGATCTTTGTTTATTGTGCTAATAAAGTAAGTAGTCAACTTTTTGACATACCTGACTCTCTCCTATTGGCCAAAATCATCACGTCACATAAATTACACATGCACCGCAAAAACGAAAAAGTCATCATTTCAGACAATAATTGATTTGTTGAGGGGATGTCAAAAAAAAAAGGTTCTCAAAAGTCTAATGCTTATAAGTTTACGTTAGTCTACAACTGGTGTTTGTTAGTCTCAGTAATGTGAAGCTCACACGAAATATACAAAGTATTTTTTTTTTAGAAAAAAAAAAAAGAAGTTTTTTCTTGTGAATTAAGCAACTCAACGGAGATACGATAGCATCTAGCTTCACCTTTTTGTCTTCGGGTCTAGCTTAGTAGATTTTAGGTGTATATATATATATATATATATATTCTTATAAAAATACATTTATATTTTGCTAAACTACTTATCTAAAGTAGGAAAGCATCGTAGTGTACTAGGATGTATTGTACATTGAAGTATTTTCAAATTGTGCATTCTTATTTTAGGTCCCAATATATGTGGTAGTGGGTAGGCCTGGTAAAATAGTTTTGGATGCCTCAATCCACCCAAGCCAACCTGAAAAATAACCACTTTGGACCTGGCATAAATCATTGTGGGTTAAAACTGGGTTGGACAAATAAAATATGTAGTTTGAAAATAGGTTGAAAGCAGTTAACCATTTGATAATTATTTCATTTTTTATTTTCATTTTTAAGTTTGTGTTAGAAGTTTTTTGTGTTCATTTTTAAATAAGAAAATAAAATATGCGTTTGGTAACATTGTTTTGTTGTATCAAAATTTTATATTTTCGTGTCAAAATTTTGTAACTACTTAGTAAAATGACTATTTTACCCTTAAAACTTCAAAATGTCATAACTTGTTTAAAAAAATCAAAATTTAACGTCGTCAAAGTCTATAAGCTCACATTATTATGAAAACCATTTTAGAACCTAATATATATATATATATATATGTCGTACATGACCAAATTGCCCTTTGGGCTTACATATAAGATGTTAATATTGTTAAAATCTTCATATAATACAGAGTGACTTACCCAAGGTTTTTCGATATTCTAGATCTAATGTTAGTGTCACGCCCCAAAATCCAATTGGTGGATTTAAGGCACGTGACCGGCCACCAAGGCCTTATAACTTGTACAGAGACTAACAGAATCAACATAATTAAAGTTTATTATGTACAGTTACAGGTCATGAAGACCATAATATTACAAATCATTCCAAATTTATTACACACTACAAGGAAAAAGGCTTTTTATGTCACTTAAAAAGTGACATAAATAGGTATTTATGTCACTTTTTTTTTCAGTAAAAAGTGACATAAATGGAGGTGACATAAATATTTTAAAAGTGACATAAATGTTTTATAAAAGTGACATAAATGTTTCATAATACCAACACATGTGTTAATAAAAAGTGACATAAATACTTAAAAGTGACATAAATACCATTTTACTTATGTCACTTTTAACCTAAAGTGACATAAAAGTAGAAAAGTGACATAAATACCAAACAAAATTATTACATCAAAGTCTTAAAAGTGACATAAATACTTCAAAAGTGACATAAAAACTTTAAAAGTGAAATAAATAATTTATAAGTGACATAAATACTTGATAAAAGTGACATAAATGCTTATTATTTATGTGGGTTTTCTTAAAAGTGACATAAATGTTTCCAAATTTTTTTTAAAAAAAATGTTGATTACATATATCAATATTATCACCCTGTACAAAACTAAATACAGCTCAATAATCAATTCCAACAACTAAATTAATACTCAATAATCAATTAATATATCATTACAACCAATCAATTCCATTCCATTCCATCTATTCATATCTACCAATCAACAAAAAATTAAAAAAACATGTCTCCGAGAACCATGTGTACGTTCAACCTAAATTTAACTCCAAATGTCATCATAACTCAATATAATGAGGAAAGGACTGCAAATTGTTAAGCCCCTTTCTAGCCACTGCTACTGATGGCTTCTGCTCGAGCTTTTGAGCAACTGGAACTGCTCTTGTCTCTCTCATCTCACAGACCCTACGACCAAGCTGCCAAAATAGCCAAACATTTATTAGTTGCCTCATTATATTTTTTGTCTTGACTAATAGCCGTTGTTTATCGACCATGCCACAAGAATTATGCAAAACAAAAGAATCTGAATAGTAAAGAAAGGAATAGACAATGTCAAATGATCCATACATACATAGAGAACGAGAATTAAGTACATATTTCCCAAGAATATTGTTCTCTTTTCTAGTGTTGCACGTTGACATGTTGCGCTGGGAGTGCAAAGGCAAGACACCGTAGAGGATCAAAATTCAACATATTCAAAAGAAAAAAAGAAAAAAAAAAAAAACTTAAAACCATGTGGTGTTTTTTATAATGTTCTACAATTTTCACTTAAATTAATGCAGATCTGTTACTCTACTTAGAGGGATTCATGTTTAGTCCTCAAGTTTGTCATTGCCATTCCCATATGAGAGAGAGAGAGAGAGAGAGAGAGAGAGAGAGAGAGAGAGAGAGAACTATCCACAGTCAATTACAATACACACTAGATTGCGGCAGGAATGGGCAAAAAGGTTTAAACATAGAATAGGGAAGAGAGCATAAAAACAACAATTAGAACTCACATTGGTCTATATCTTGACTTGATCAAGTGACAGTAGAAATTGCTGATAGGCATTCTTGTCAGACGAAAGCTTTCGTAATTCATCAACACTAGATGAAAGAAACAACAAACAGGAGAATAATCAGAAGCTTCAACAATGCCAAACAATAAGTCTAAGAATTGGAATCGTGGAGTGACTGAACTCCAACAACCTGAAAAAGAAAAATGTTGTCAATTATCCGATGCCTCCAAACTTTTGGATTTTGGAATATTATTACTCCTAACTGATGCTGACCATTTATGCTTTCATTTTATCAATACAAATGGAGCATTATACCAAGTTCACCAGCTCTATATATGTAAAAAGACTGCAAAAAATCAAAAGAGAAAAAAGAATTAGAGAGAGAGAGAGAGAGAGAAAGAGAGAGAGAGAGAGAGAACTTCACCTCTTGTCCTTTAATATAGCAATGATGCTTGCAGCCTCTGCGGGTGAAACATGAGATGAAGACGGTGGTCGACCTGCAGGCCTTTGTAGAAAGCTTCCAGAAGAGCTACTACCTGGCGTTGAGGGGCGCGAACTCGGTGAGTTAACAGATTGAGGATACCATGAATTTGTAGGAATCTCCTGAGAAGGTGACTCAGCTTCTTGGTCTTGAGAACCCCTGTAGGTCAACACTTTTGGAACTAAGTGCAAAACAGTATACACAATCTATAGTCAATTATAGTTGGCATCTGAAAAAGCCTCCTACTACACCCGCAAATACGTTTGCTCATGCATATGTGATTTATATGAAGACAACACGAATAGTTCTAAGTGCAAACTAGGAGACATTGAATCACATGAAAAGTATTTTCCTTACACATAACCCGGTAATCATATCCAGGAGCTGACATATTATGTCAAATATTATACATAGTTAATATTGTTTCCACAAAAGCAATGCATTCCTACCCAATAGAACTAAAAAAAGAGTGGGTAGAATCGGGTAATGTTGCCTAGATAAGTGCAAATATTCCAAAGCTGAAGCCTCAAATTAGTTTCCGAGTCTGAAACATACACAAGTGACAAGACCTATTGAAGTTCATTCACCCACTTATCACATTTCTATTATGAATCATAAAATCACTGTACTTAGCTAAAATACTTGTTCACTCAGAGGCAGTAAGGCAGTTCCCTTCTGATATAGTCATTATACGAATTTCTGTAACAATTAATTCCAATAACTATAACCTTCTTAAAGTACTCCAAATTGTGAGTACATCAACTGACAGTACTTTTTTAATAAATCGTAGTAAACTATGTGGGTTTTTAGCTTCTTAGATTTATTGTTTATTGGTTCTTGTCATTAAGCTTATGCTTGGGTATGTTTGCAGTGGTTATTAGTAAATTATGTCGTTTTGTAATATAAGTACCAGCTACTGTTATGTGCCCAATCGTCCTGTTTGATGAAGAGAGAATGAAACAACATGAAGACATGCCATGAGAGTAGCTGCGGCATTACCTGCATTGTTCTCCTCTATAAAACTTATTGTTGAATTGATAATTAGCAGAGTAATAATCCCAACAAAATCTTGCCAATCTGGTGGTTTTTCCTACAAAAGAGAAAACATGAAGACACATAAGAAAACTCTTCTATAAACAATCTTTGGCAATCAGGGAATTGTGAATAAGAGAGAGAGGAAAAAAAACTGTTTGGTTGGTGGGAAAATAACTATTAATTCTACAATGTGTTGTCTGTTGCTTAATAACAAAACTTCACTCAACTAATATTGGTCCTGAGCAAGTTGTGATTAGCGTGGCTCCGATGAGTGACATGGCCACCAAGAGCCCTTCAACATTAGTTTCCAAATCAAGATCCTTCGGTATATATACAACAGCTCCTGTAATTTGAACAACTTTGTAAGATAATATTAGAAAGTGCAAGTAACCTTAGTCGTACTTTTTAGCATCCAGCATATTAATGAAGGCTATATTGCTATACCTTAATTATTGAGAATGGGAATTGGGAAGAAAAAAAGGAGCAAGTGAAAAAGCAATTATTTAACACAACTTATGGTCCATTACACACAATCTACTATAACTATATTATATGGGCAAACACTGAAATTTAAAAAGAAAAAAATCTACATATGTCAATTCAGAGAAAATGAAGAAGTACGTGCAATAGGTGCATTTCCTAACCCTGCAGTAGGTTACCAATTGCAGCAGTAATAGCCACTAAAGCAGCATCTTTCATGGTTTCGAGCAATGGAAGTGAAGTTTCAATCTTTTAAAACTAACATGTAGTGGTAGTAGTAGTAGTAGTAGTAGTAGTAGTAGTAGTAGTAGGTAAGACAGATCAACAAATTGGACATTCAAACGCATAGTATTAACATAGTTAATGATTTCCTCTGTGCACGGTTAGGCATATTTATATATTTTAACGCATTTTCACAGATAAAAGCACGCTCGAGAGGTCTTAAAATCAATGTGCACAGAGAAGGGTCTCACATGCGAATGTTGTGCGTGCGTGGGCTGCGCACTGTGCTGCCTGGGCAGCCCTATATTTTTTGTTAAATTCCCTTTTGATCTGAGAAAGGGGGAGTTTTGGGACTTTAGGGGGTGGTTTTTGGGGAGAGAAGAAATGATACTTGTGTGTGCACACACAAAAACTTACGTACATCTATATGTGAAATCACGTGCATGTGTTTTGTTTTTCTCATAACGCAAGAAAATCTCAAAAAGTGTTTCAAGTGATCTTATGCTAATATACATTTTCATCTATCATGTCCTATCCTGTCGTGGCTTAAAGTTTTTTTATGTTATGAAGGCCATTTCTTGAAGGTGTTGGAGCCAACAAAGAGGAATGGTTGGAAGGAAAAGACTGATCTACACACCCAAAACATAACAACTGTCCTTCCAAATTTTGTAATTGTACTAATGACTTCTCTGCAATAAACTAATATGAGAATGCTTAGAGTTGAAAGTTGTAATTTCCAAAGACTTCCACAAAAAACAAACAAGAAAACTCGATATTAGGAAACACGTCACATTATAGGAGCCACTCCCACTTACAAACTCAAGCGGAATAAGCAGCAGGACAAGTAAGGACTGCTAAATACATATTGCACCTAGATAATATAGTTTCCGCTGTAAACGTTGATAAGTAACTGCATTCTATACTTGAAACCAATTAGTAAGATTTCTCACCGATGAATATTTATCTGCCTATTTGAATTCCTCTGGGTCATTCATTAAGGAATCTGTACTCTGGAAAATATATTAAAGCAATTGTAAGTCAACTAAGGATAAAGGTTAATTTATCTTGATGAACACATCCACAAGTAGTTTATAATTTTTACTTACAGAAATAAACGCTGCTTGGTTTATGTTAGCATATTTATTCAGTTCTCTTCGCAACTCATCAACTTCCCTGCAAACATGAAATATACAAGTGAAAATTTTGTCCTTGCGACTAGTTCATATCGTATTAATGCTTCGATTCAGATTTAACTCGATGGATCAGAAAGTGGAAACAAGTGAACAGTACAGCTTTGCAACCCCACACTCATTTTAGAGCTAAATAAATGAAGCAATGAATTGCTTGATAGAGTACCCGGTGACAGCCAAACCGAACAGATACAATAAGACACTGCACATTTAGCATTGAAATCTGTATATAAGTTCCATATTAGTTTCAGTCTTTTAGCAGACCACAATGTGATATGGAAAAGAGATCCGAAAAGGACAACAACACAACTTCAGTTGCATCATAATACCAACTAGTCAATAACCCGTGCCATGCACGGGGCCGTATACTATAGGAATTTGTTGTCATATAGTATAACAGATCTACCTAACATAGATGTTGCTACCAATTTGTATCTACCAATTTGTTTAAAAAGTCTTATCATACTAATTGTCCCTAAATATAATCCTAAATCTGAATATAGCCTTACATTTTAAGGAAATTGTAGAACCACCAAATTCTTCTCAGTGATGAAAAGTTCTTAACTTTAATGAAGACCAATCAAAGTGCTACCATTTAAATTCCATTCAAATCGAAATTAAGCTAAACTAATAAATCAAAAACACGAATTGAGAGATTAAACAACTTCAAAACTCTTACATATCATACCCCAGAAATAGAATGATAGACAGAAATAAGGAATTTTTAGAGTACGTATAGGAAATACCCAATATTTTAACAATTTACCCGTTTAAACATGAAACCAACTATTCAACTTTCAGGGGAAAAAATTGAAACATATAAGCCGAAGAGTGAAAAAGAGGAATAGAGATGGAAGAGAGAAAAACAGAAATTGTATCACAAACAGAAATTGTACAGAAATTGCACGAGCTGTACAATATTGTTGGCCATTAACAACTGGTGTCACACTTGTTAAATTAAAAACTAAAGTTCATAAATGTAATTGTACCATAAATTTGTCAAAACATCAATTCAGAGTGTATTTAAACTAATTGACTAAATAGGAAGCATAATAAGATGATTTTCTTTAGTAGCTTACATCAAAGTTCAGAATGCACTGGCTGTGTCCATTTCAGTTTGCTGCTTTTCAATACTCCTTGCTGGTAGCTTCTGTTATAGGGGTAAGACTGGATTGCCTGCTTCGAAATCATTGGTTAGATTACATGAAGAGCTTGAATTATATCATCAGTAGTGTTAAGGTTACTATGTACATGAACAAAGTTGAAGCAAAAATGGGGAAAGAAGGAAAAGAGGAACACTCAATTGCATCTTCTGTAATTTTTTGCTTTGTTTTGTTTTGGTAACTGGCAGCTCCACTACAAAAGTTATCAAGTTCACAATTCCTATCAAAAGCCTGATACCCATTTGTTCCTATTGTGCTTGGAATGACATGATATATGGTTAACGACTACTAATAGGTACATTTATGTAGAAGGAAGACTAAGGTAGGAAAATGACACACAGAGAAAGTAGGAGCCTTCAACTGGATGATTGAATGAACAACTCACTTATTCATGCTGAAATTGTAGAGTAACAGAAAAAATGGTCCATACAATTGTAAGAGGTGACATGGGTTTTCATTTCAGTAAATGTGGATAAACAAAATTTAGTTTGAGAAAATTGCTTTTCTTTTATAATACCGAAAATTGAATTCCATAATTGGTTACCAAATGCTTTGTTAGTTGTACCATCGACAACAATTTCCAATAAAAATTCATCCACTGTAATTAACAAATAACATAAGTACAAAACAGTAGTAAATCTTCAAAACATGGCAGCACTGTCCAGTTTCTTTCTTATTTCTAAATTTTTGCTGACGCCAAACAATAGATGTATAAGTAGTTTGCCTAATAAAACAATTGGTAAATTGTGCTGGAAAACTGATCAAAGGGTTCATATATATTTTTGTCAAGGCAATAGATTGCTTGCAGAAACAGTTATATAGAACAGGGTATACTATGTTCTTCTCCACTTTAAGGCCATGAAAAGATGATACCTTCAACTTAGAAAATAAAACTAAAAAATCAGAATTGGGAGAAAAGTGAATTATACCTGCATGAGTTGGAGTGGGGAGCCTAATCGGAGAATTCACTTATATCTCTAAGCGTAGACCGTTCTTTTGGTTTCCCAATTCTTTGTCTTAATTTTGAAAATCCCCTTCAAATTCTTTCAATTCCCTGAAAATTATTTGCCCCAAACATATATCATTTCTACACTAATATCTAATAATGTTCATCAAACTTGGAAGGAAAAAGAATAATATTATGGGTAAGTTGCTGTTGTTGTTGGTAGAGGCCATGGTATTGTCACACTTCCGATCTACTGGACTCTCTTTTGGCCACCAACGAATTAGAACAGTAGAGAGAGAGAGAGAGAGAGAGAGAGAGAGAGAGATCCCAAAGGGAAGCCGAAGTCAGGTTTTCCAAGAGGGAAGCAGAGGGAGCGTAACCGGCACTAACCTCGGCATATATGTTCTCTCTTCCCTAACAGCGACCGAATTCAATAAATTTCACAAATTGAGAGCACATTGAGAATGCAAATCCAAACCACCCCAACCCCCCCCCCCCCCCGTTTTTAGATATAGATATAGATAGAGAGAGAGATAGTACACGTGTCAATCCTAGAGTAATCCAATGCTTACACTCCCCGTTTTTAGATATAGATATAGATATAGATAGATATGTCTTTTGAGTTCAATTTCTGCAATAGGCATTTATCTTATGTGTCTCTTTTAAGACACAACATAACACCAATGGTAATAAAACATTGCAATCAATCAAAAACAAGAAAAACATTTCAATCAAACAAAAGTCCACTTTTGTGAGTATATATTTATGCAACATGACATTGTCGGTTTTTTTTTTTTTTGATGAACATGAACCACATTTTAAAGAGCCTGTTTGGGAAATATGATCAAGTTTATTCCCAATCTTATATTTAACTAGTATAATGATCAGTACCAATCTATCAAAATATTATTCATTTGATGAGTGTAGGAATCCATTACAAGTACAACGTATTGCACACGCAACGCGTGTGACTCCGCCGCTAGTGTACCATAAAGGAGATGGATATAGAATAACAGTAAATTACAGCAGTAATATTTGGAACGTTAAAATGTAACATTTTTCACATAATCTGTAAATTCATTACCAAATAAAACTCCCATGAAGTTTTTTCACAAAAGTGGGCACGTTGAAGTATGAGACAAAAGACACCTTGGTATTTTGTGTGTGAGGAGAGAGGGAGAGATGTCACATCATTGTTAGAATAAATTAATGAATGCATTTTTGCTTACCCCAAAATTGCTCGCTCTTTGCTCACCCTCCTCTCCCATTGGCTGATTCATTGGGGCCCAGTACTAATTAAGGAATGTAAATAGTCAAAAATAATATAATTCTCAAATTTGTATTCCAACTAAGTTTCCAACCAAAGTGGTAGCGGGCCCACATTTAATTAAGAATTTTGTGACGGATCTTAATTGACGAGAAAACGGGACTATCTAAAATAGCATCTAATTAAAGTTCAAAATCTCTCACTATAACTAACTATCGTAGTGTCACTAGTATATCGATTGTAAAAATAAATTTAGGTAGCGTCAAGTTATTTAGAAACCAAATTTAAGAATCACATAGGAGAGAGAAAGAGAAATACAAACACATATTCTATACATATATTAAGAAGAAGAAAATTTTTTGTTAGTATGGTATTTTTTTTTTTTTCTGAAAAAGTTAAGATGTTAGTACACATACATTAAGTAAAAAAAGTTTAGTAAGGTAATTTTTCAAAAAAGAAGATGTTTTAGTATGAACTATGAAGCTCTGGTTACTTTTACCTAGAAGGATATCTTGACACCAAGTGAATAGTAGTTCTAGAGTCATGATGAGTGTGTTTTATGCAAATTTGAATCTAATTAAGATAGCATTGACATGTTGTTTCTTCTTTAAATAGGAGCAAGCATTACATGTACCTTATAAAAGGACTAGTTGAGGAAGCTTCCTAGCATCATATGTACCTTATAAAATGTCTATATACAGGGGATAAATCTGAATGTCTATATATTTGTATGTATATATAATATGTATTTGTATATGTACATTGAACGAGAGAGAGAGAGAGAGAGAGACCTAGAGAATACCAAAAAAAAAAAAAAAAAAAAGAAGGCAGCATTCTTCAGCAACCAAAAAATAATCAAGATTTTGGTCTTTTCCTTATAATTTCAAATCAAATCCGTGCAATTGCTCTGTTGTTCATGTGAGGCCACTGTTCTCTTTACTTTTCTCTCTCTCTCTCTCTCTCTCTCTCTCTCTCTCTCTCTCTCTCTCTCTAAAACTCTCTATTGGCTCCCATATTCATGTCTCTCTGCTACAAATATGGTACATACATACACATATAGGCATATGTATCCGTTGTAAAAGGTAGCACAAAAAGCTTAGGCAAATCGAATAAAGCAACAAGACCCAGAAAAAAAAATCTGAACACTTGTCACTATGTTTTCATGCTCTTTTCTCTTAAAGGTTATAAAGAATGCTCTTATTATTGGTCTCCATATGATTCCAATTTTTACCAGCATGAGCTGAGCTTATTTAAATTGTGGTTCATAATCTTCGAATGCAATACCTAGTTTCAACAACACCCCCATCACCCCCCCCCCCCCCCCCCCCCCTCCCAAAATAAAAAAAAAACAAAACAAAAACAAAAACATTTTTTATTGTAGGCCCAAATGTTTCAGATTTCAGGACCCAAAAAACCACTGCTTTTAATTTTCATCTTGTTTAGAAGAAAAATAACATTTGTGGGCATTTTTAGTCAATAGCATACAATCAATAATAAACCAAAAACTGTCCTTACTAAAACTCAAAAAATGCATCAATGGCAGATAACATCAATGAACAGGGATAACATCAATGGAAGATCAAAATTTATATTGTGCTCCTAATAAAAAAAAATGCTCATCAATGGCAGATAAAAAAAAATTCAACCAGAATGTGTGCATCTGAATGTACATATAATATGTATTTGCATGTACTTTGAGAGGGACAGAGACCTGGAGAGCAAGGTGTGAACAGAACTGGAGGGACGGTGGCAAGCGCAGCGGTGGTTGTGTGCGAGCGGCGAAGAAGGGTTTCTCCTAATAAAAAACTGATAAAAGAGATAACATTAATGGCAGATAAAAAAAAAAATCAACCAGAATGTTTGTATCTGAATGTATATCGATATGTTTTTTTTTTCCTCAGTAAAGAACTTTTATAGAAAGGACAAAAGTCCAAAGAAATTACACCTTGTCAAGAGCCAAGAAACAATCCAAACAAGAAAACCAAGGCCCAATCAAAGCAACAAGTTCCACTCAAGCTGCATAAACTCTACCAATCTACCTAACACTAGAATCCCCCAATTTTTGCCAAACACAGTATGAGAATCACCAAGCCCAAAACCGAAGACCCATCCACACCCATATCAGATTACAACCTCAAAACAAAATTCCCAAAAACAGTCTACCTTCAAGGACCTCAAAATCTCTCCGCCAAAACAAACTTCTAATATGCATTTGTGTGTATATTGAACAAGGAAGAGAGAGAGAGAGAGAGAGAGAGAGAGAGAGAGAGACCTGCAGATCAAGTGAGGTACGAGTAGTACTGGGGCGGCGGCGGCGAGCGCAGCGGCAATGGCGTGCGAGCGGCGATGTGGTCGCGGGGAAGAAGGGTTTCTTCTGCTTTCTTGTTTTACTAAAGAATTGGGGAAAATCGCGAGGTTTCAAGGGGTTTCAATATGTTTATGCGCGCGTATCGAATTAGTTTCAATATTTATCAATTCCCCCTCCCTTTTCCGCGCGCAAGATGACTTTTATGTCACTTTTTGTAAAATATTTGTATATTTATGTCACTTTTTTGAAAAACTGACATAAAATAATTTGCAATATTTACAAAATTGCCACCGCGTTTTTATTTATGTCACTTTTTAAAAGGTGACATAAAAGTATTATTATTTATGTCACTTTTTAAGAAAGTGACATAAATAAGAAATTTGTATTATTTACATGTTTGCCACCGCGTTTTTATATATGTCACTTTTTAAAAAAGTGACATAAATACGTTATTATTTATGTCACTTTTTTAAACAAATGACATAAATAATCAAGTATTTATGTCACTTTTTTAAAAACTGACATAAATACTAAAAAAGTGACATAAAAAGACCCAGCTAGAAATATTTATGTCACTCAAAATAAAAGTGACATAAATACAAGTTTTAAAGTGACATAAAAAGCCTTTTTTCTTGTAGTGACATAATATTCTTATTGGCTAACTTGAGCCTTTAAATATTGCCTTTGAGAATTCCATTGAAATTACTCATGTTATTTAACTAGGTAGCTAGTATTTTAAGTTCTTCTTCTTCTTCTATATGTCTTCATTACCTGAAAGGGGTTAGAAAGATTTGGAGAGTGTGAGTAGAAGACTCAGTGAATGATCGTAATCCTGGATGATGAACATAAAGATAAATCTGTATATCAACGGTAAATGAGATAAACATAACAATCGATATATCAATAAAGTAGAATATCATCAGGACATGTATAACGAATACATATTTAGAATGTCAGATTACCAACCACCCATTCACGTACTCATACATATACATATACTGCAATAGCTAACTGATCAGAAGCACTCATAGACCCAATAAGGAGGGTCGGCCAATTTTGGGCCACTCGTAGATCCAATATGGATCATCCCACATAGGGCCTCGTAGATTCTTAATAGAATCAATGTATAATCATGTAGAATGGTGGAAATTGACATTTTGAATCAATGAAATATTGAACTTACAATAACATCAAATAAAATAACCTTTTTTAGTGGAACGAATCGAAGTGTTCCAGAACAAATATAAGAATAACGATTTCATAATTAAAATAAAATTTGTTCAAGTAATCAGATAAGATTCACTCGTGAGGAGTTGAATCAGTAAAAGGGAAACGATCACTCACCATGGTAGTTTAGGTGGTTAAAGAATTTCTTTTGAATTTAACCTTCCAGTCCTACACAACATGTTTATAAAACTAGTCATTTAGTCTAATTTCAAAGTATAGGGGTAAACTGGTAATTATACGTTCTTAGGGGTATTTTTGTAATTTTATCAAAATAAGATTTTTCCTTGCTAAAATAATCTTTATATTATTACAAAACTAATGTCATTGACTACATTCAATTCAGAGTTCGTTACAATAATATATGAAAAATTATATAGCTTTTCTATATCAATTTTGCTCCAAAATAAGCGATACAAATTTATGTCCCCAAAATTTAAGAAAATAGTGTCTGAATATTCTAAATATTATTCTAGTCAAAACGATATTGACCATTTATTTTTCAGAGTTTACAAAATTTTAAAAGTAATTTTAATGTAAAAAAAAATCATATTCTATAGTCATTTTATAAATTGAAAATCAGATAAATACCAGTTGGTGTCCAAAATTCACCAAAATTTAGGAAATAGTAGGAAATAATTTATAATGATTTTGCATATTTTTTAAATACCAAAAATACCCTTTTTATGTATCCCAAAAATCAAGTTATCTTTGAAACTTGAATTTGCTATTAATGTCGATTTAGGGTCTGTTTGACCTTGCTCAAACTTTAAACTTGGAGAAGGCCTTCTGTGGGTCTAATACAAATTATAAATATATATATATATATATATAAGGTACTTATTCTAAAATGCATAAAAATGTTTGGAAAAGAATTTACCCCAGATTGACAATTGAAGTTTTAACTCTAAATTCCTTCACGACAAATGACCTATTGGAACCACCACCACTTGAGAGTTATAGGAAATTCTCCCTAACTCTCTCTCTCTCTCTCTCTCTCTCTTGAAATCTCTTCTCGTAATGAGTTGAGATTAGTGGATGTTCATACCACTATTTTGTAATACCCCGTATTTTCAATAAATATTTAATGCAGAGAGATTCTATATACTTCAATTGACCATTCAAGAAATTTCATCTTCGATCGATCGAAGCTAGTTCGAGCGATCGAGACCCTTCAGTTCAAGCGATCGAACCCTTTTCGAGCGATCGAAAACCCTACCGACATAAATTAAATACGTGGTCCCCACTTCAATCGATCAAACTTTTTTTCAATCGATCTAACTGACCGATCTGAGTTCGATCGATCGAGCATTCTTCGATCGATCGAGAATGTAAATATCAGAATTCCAGTTTCCCGCAAATGCTGCCACCTACACTCCCATTTCTTTATATATACACTGCATTCGTGTATGTTGTGTGTTTGCTGAGTTTGTGAGAGTTTTAGAGAGTTGAGAGAGTTGTGAGTTTGTGTGTGTTTATATATATATACACAATTATACACACACACATATATATATATATATATCCGGGAGAGAGAACAAGAAGAAGAAGAAGAAGGAGAAGAAGAAGAACAAGAAGAGACAGAGAAAGAGAGACAGAAGAGACGAAGAGAGGAGCAGAGAGAGAAAGAGGCCGCCATTAAAGCTTCGGAGCTAAAGCTTACCCAAACGCGCCCTTACGACTTTGGTGAGTTCCAAACTCACTCGGTATCTTAGTCATGATGTTTTACATATTCTGGACGTATAATTATAACCCAAACACCCCTTAGCACATTCTGCACGTTCACTGGCAGAATCTGTAGAAGACAAAGTTCGATCGATCGAACTGAGTTCAATCGATCGAACAGCAGAGTCCCAATCGATCGAACTGAGTTCAACCGATCGAACATCCCTGAGTTCAATCGATCGAGAATACTTCAATCGATCGAGACTACCTTCACTTCGATCGATCGAGAAGACTTCAATCGATCGAACAACACTTTCTTCGAGCGATCGAGATGACCTCAATCGATCGAACCTAGCAGAACATGAATGTATTCCTTTCAGTTTATAATTCATAATGCGTAGTTGTTTAATTACGGTTCCATGTTCCTATTATGCGATATTATGGATTACGGAGGTAATGGGATACGATAATGAGATTGAGATAACATGGTGAGTAACGTAGTCGGGTTCGGAACGCTAGTAATAGTACGACGCGATAACGTAGTAAGTTTGAGATGATAATACTGGGTAGTATTGGATAAGTGAGAAAGGAGTCAGTAAGAGGATTGGTATGTTTAAAGTTGTGTGTGTCGAGCTGATGATTCGCTCAGGTTAAATCCGATAAGTGTATGTCAAGGATTTGATCAGGATCGTGAGAATTATGGGTGCACAGTACTTGCAAGCGTTCTTAAAAGTGGTGAACAGTAAGAGTTCTTAAAAGCGGTGAACAAGAGTAGATGTGGCACGCCCATGATTTATATTTACCAGAGCTGTGTGTGTATCGTACTCGCAAGCGTTCTTAAAAGCGGTGAACAGTAAGAGTTCTTAAAAGCGGTGAACAAGAGTATGGGTATATCCATGGACCAGTCGTTATATGAGAACGATGTATGGGTGCTCGCAAGAGTTCTTAAAAGCGGTATAGCGGTGAACAAGAGCACTGATATGTTGTGCTGATATAATCAGTTCAAGATAGTCAGTTGGGATTTTTGTGGAATCAGTCTTAGAATGGGAGTCGATAATAATCGATTAATGATATGTCTGAATAAACGAGTAAGGGATATAATTAGTATCACTGTCATATATTGTTCATAATGGTAATTATGTCATTTCTATGAGACTGTGTTAGTTAGTGCTCACTCAGCTTTCAACAAGCTGACGGCCTTTATTGCCTGGACATTCCCCGTCCAGACTACCCTGTCCTTTACAATGCAGATGACGGAACTCATGGCGATAACGATTACCCTGAAGGGAGTTATGTAGAGAATGGCCCCACTGATGCCAGTTATGCTGACGCCTATCCGTACGCTAGCTGAAGACCTGAAGATAGATAGTAGTTATATTACTACTTTTCCTTTTACTGTTGTACTTTGTAGTTAACGGGTACTTGGGCATATGTTGTCTCCAGACCTGTTGTGATCCTGTGGACCGTACTCTGATGTTTGTAATAGATAGAACCGTGTTTATATTTCAGTTGTTTTACTATTCCTGTTTGGACTAGTACTGTGTGGTGTGGATGTTAGTGACTTTCACTTGTCATTCCCTATGGACCCATAAAGGAAATTTATTTTTCTCTATTTATGCTACTCCGGGGCGTGACAGGGTTTTTGGTATCAGAGCGACTGGTTATATTACGATTAGGTTCTGATATTGTCGTTCACTGATGGATTCCACACCATCTGGTTCTAGTATTTAAGATTTTCTTGAGATGAGATATGAGTATAAGATAAGTTCGTCTTTCTGACGATAGATAGTTTTCCTTTGCAGGATAGCATGGACCCAGAGTTTCATCAGTTTGTTACCGATGCTTATGGAGGACACGTGATCCATGGGGATACCGTGGAGCCAGCTGACCCAGAGTTTTATCGTGAGCGTGTGTGCCAGATAGCTAGTAGACATTTGGAGGAGGACATGTGGAGAGCACTTTATGTGACAGAGAGGACTCACCCGACACAGATGCGTATGGATGCTTACCACACTGCGAGGATTGGTAGAGACATTTGCCAGGAGATATTACGGTTAGTTCAGAGTAAGCCCGAGATGGATGAAATTGAGTTGAGAGCTATTGTAACCGGTCCACCAGAGCCTGTAGTTGCACTAGCGCCAGCAACACCACCACCATCGCCGGTACCCGATGTACCAGTTCCAGAGCCTGAGCCGATTCAGGAGGATGAGGACCTGGAGCCTGAGGATGAGCATGCCGATGAGGACATAGATGGAGATGGAGAGGAGGAGCCGATAGATGACGAGGACCCAGTAGAGGATGAGCATGCAGATGATGCAGATGATGATGAGCCTGAGGATGACCCCGAGGAGCCAGAGTTTGAGCGAGAGGATCCAGTACCAGACCCAGAGGCTGTTGAGGCAGACATAGTAGTAGATGAGGATGCGCCCGATGAGGAGGTAGTTGTGCCAGAGGCACCAGTTGTGCTTCAGATACCAGCTGGACCCATTATGCATATGGCAGCTATGGCCAATATGGCAGTAGGATGGATAGCTCAGATGGTCGCACAGCCAGCAGATTTTGTTATGGGAGAGGCAGCCATAGCGGGAGCTCTTGATATAGCCGATGGATTCGCCGCAGTAGCAGTCGATGTCGCCAACCAGGCAATAGCAGACGGTATAGAGGATGATGATGCAGAGATAGTAGAGGATTGGGATATAGGAGTTGTAGTCGGAGATCTTGTTGCACCAGTTGAGGATGACCCACTCGAGGAGATGGAGATTGATTCAGAGGACGAGGCACCACCAGCAGGATCAGACGCTGACGACTTTTGAGTCAGGACCTGCAGGGCTTAGTTTTTGTTTGTTTTATCAGGACATGTTGTCCACTAGATTTTTGGGAGCTTGAGAGATAGCTATTTGACCATAGCTTTGTATAGACAGTAGTAGTTGACCTTAGTACTGTTTTAGCCTTGTCCCACGTGGTACATGGTATGGTTACTGTGTACTCCATGGTACATCTTTTGATATCTATATATATACGAGCAGTACTTTTGATATTGATTGTTGGTTGTTTGATGTGTTGCTTTGAAGAACTGTTAGTTCTTGTTGCTTTTCGTTCTATCTTGGTTTCGTTTCTACGAGAAGACTTTCAGCTGATCAATATGTCTCTTGTAGGCAATACTCGTTATCATCATGGTAGGACCCTTGAGAAATCACCAAGCGCGTAATGGAGCACCTATTCCGGAAGGGATGGATCCGACGGGAATTTTCGAAGCTTTCATGCAGAGGATGGAGCATGTGGGGGATACTTATAATCATTCCACCCACCAGAGACCTCCTGCACCCCCGCCACCGAGACAGACTGGAGATAAGTTGTTAGCGAATTTTCGTGGGTTACGTCCAGAGAAGTTCGATGGACTAACAGAACCATGGAAAGCGGAACAATGGATAAGAGAAATGGAGTTGATATTTGAAGCACTGGAATGCAGCGAACAAGAGAAGCGTCGCCTTGCTACTTTTCAGCTCACTTATGCCGCCGCAGATTGGTGGGAAGCCGAGCGAGCCACTATTGGGATCGATGCTGCTAAAGCTATGCCATGGGAGACATTCAAAGGACGATTTTTGGAGAAGTATTTCCCAGAGGATGAGAGAGATCAACAGGAAAGGAACTTTCTCAATTTGGTACAAGGAGGATGGAATGTCAGGGAATATACAACACAGTTTGAACGTCTATCCAGATTTGCTCAGCATATGATAGACACGCCACAGAAGAAGGTGAAGAGATTTCACCAAGGATTGAATCCCCATCTCAGACATATGATGGTTGGTCATTTGAATCAATCATTCGAAGAGATTGTCAGATTTGCTGCAGGATTAGAGAAGGATGCTTATCCAGCACAACAACCTCAGATGAATCGATCTCAGTCATCTAGAAGTTTTCAACAGAGGAATTTCCAAAACCAACCGCAAAGGAATACCCAAGGTTGGAGACCACAGGGGAATTTTCAAGGAAATAAGAGAACCTGGGAAGGAACCAGAAAGCCACAGCAGGGCTATACTCGACCCCAGCAATATCGCCAGCAAGGATCACAGCCGCAGGCACTACTGACAGCGCCGCCAAGTAATAGTGGAGGATGTTTTAATTGCGGAAAGCCAGGGCACGTTGCCAGATTCTGTACAGCCCCTAGAGTTAATCGCAGAATGGATATTGTCTGTCGGAATTGCAACAAGCCGGGACATCTAAGCAAGGATTGCCGTGCACCACAAGGAGGATACTATGGAGCATCAATTCAAGGGATACAAGGACCTCCAGATCAGACAAGGATAAATGCTATCATTCCAAGAGAAGCAGGCTTTAACGCTGATGAGCAGCAACATTTGGAAGGTACGCTTGTACTCTTTCATAGTCCAGTTAAAGTTTTATTTGATACTGGAGCCGCACGTTCATTTATTGCTGTTAAGATTGTGCGTCAATTGGGATTAGAACCCCTGACACTTGAGTCAACACTGAATGCTGTGTCACCTTTGGGAGTGACAGTTAAGTTGAGTAAAGTGTGTAAAGATTGCCCATTGACTTTGGGAGATAGGAATTTTCCAGCAGACTTGGTAGTTCTGTCAATGTCCGAGTTCGACATTATCCTAGGAATGGATTGGTTGACTAAGTATAGTGCCAATTTGGATTGCCCTACTAAGACGATTGTATTTCCGAGACAAGGAAGGCCGACGATTAGATTTCAGTGTCAGCCGACGAGCGAGATGTTTCTTACGAGTAATTTGGCTACGATTGGGAGAACAAGTACAGAGCTCACGATGGATCAGATTCCTAGTGTGCAAGACTTTCAAGATGTATTTCAGGATATTAAAGGACTCCCACCGAAAAGAGAAATAGACTTCTGTGTGGAATTAGTACCTGGTACATTGCCGATTTCCAAGACTCCATATAGGATGGCACCAACTGAGATGTTAGAACTAAAGAAGCAAGTTCAAGAGCTTGAAGACTTAGGTTTCGTTCGCCCGAGTACGTCACCTTGGGGAGCACCAGTTCTGTTTGTAAAGAAGAAGGACGGAACACTTCGACTCTGTATAGACTACAGGGAGTTGAACAAGGTTACGATCAAGAATAGATATCCACTACCTCGGATAGATGACCTATTCGACCAGTTACAAGGATCTAGGATCTTTTCCAAGATCGATTTACGTTCCGGATATCACCAATTGTTAGTTCGACCAGAGGATGTATCGAAGACTGCATTCAGGACAAGATACGGGCATTACGAGTTTCTAGTTATGCCTTTTGGATTGACGAATGCGCCAGCAGTATTTATGGACTTAATGAATAGAGTATTCAAACCATATCTGGATCAATTCATTATAGTGTTCATCGATGATATACTGATCTACTCAAAGACGGAAGAAGATCACAAGAAGCATTTACAGATTGCCTTACAGACACTTCGAGATAGCAAGTTGTATGCAAAATTCAGCAAGTGTGAGTTTTGGCTACGGGAAGTCAAATTCTTGGGACATGTTATAACTCAGGACGGTATTTCTGTGGACTCATCTAAGATTGATGCAGTCTTAAGCTGGAATAGACCGACCAATGCGACAGAGGTCAGAAGTTTTCTTGGATTAGCAGGATATTACAGAAGATTTGTAGAAGGATTTTCCAAGTTAGCAGGACCACTGACGAATTTAACAAGGAAGGAGACAAAGTATGAATGGACGGACAAGCATGAGGGTGCATTTCAGGAGTTAAAAGAGAAATTGACTTCTGCACCGGTACTTGCGATACCTAAGAGTGGAGAAAGATATGTGATCTACAGTGACGCATCGCACCAGGGATTGGGTTGTGTACTTATGCAAGACGGAAATGTTATCGCATATGGATCAAGACAATTGAAGATACACGAGAAGAATTATCCGACGCATGACCTGGAATTGGCAGCAATAGTGTTTGCCTTAAAGATTTGGAGACACTATCTCTATGGAGAAAAGTTTGATCTGTTTTCCGATCATAAGAGCCTGAAGTATTTGTTCTCTCAAAAGGAGTTGAACATGCGACAACGAAGATGGATGGAGTTACTCAAGGACTATGACTTTTCATTGCAATACCATCCAGGTAAAGCAAATGTCGTAGCAGATGCTTTGAGCCGTAAACCTCGATTAATGATCGCTGCATTGCTAATTCGGGAATGGAGAGCATTGGAAGTGTTAGCTGAATTCGAACTTCAGCCATTGAAACCAATGGAAAGACAACATTTTGGATGTCTGATGGTACAACCAACTTTGATCAGCCGTATCATAGAAGCTCAACAGACAGCAGAGGATTTGAAGTTATGGTTCACCAAGATGACAGCAAAAGAACCTGATATCTGGAGTGTTAGTACAGATGGAGCTTTACGATGTAAAGGTAGACTCTGTGTACCTGACAAAGAAAATCTCCGGAAGGACATATTGGATGAAGCTCATAAATCACGGATGACGATTCATCCAGGAAGTACAAAGATGTACAAGGACTTGAAGAGAAATTTTTGGTGGGAAGGAATGAAGCGAGAAGTGGCTGAATATGTTTCTCAGTGTCTTACTTGTAAACAAGTAAAGGCAGAACATCAAAAACCACCTGGATTTCTACAGCCGTTACCAATTCCTCAATGGAAATGGGAACACATCACCATGGATTTTGTGGTAGGATTACCAAAATCGCAGCAGAATCATGACGCTATTTGGGTAATTGTGGATCGACTTACGAAGACAGCACATTTTATCGCCTACAGTATGACGTATCCAGTGGAGCGATTGAGCCGAATGTATCTGCAACACATAGTACGGTTACACGGAGTACCTGTTTCTATCGTATCAGATCGAGATTCGCGCTTTACTGCAGAATTTTGGAAGAGTCTTCAGACAGCAATGGGAACAACTTTGAACTTGAGTTCAGCTTTTCATCCACAGACCGATGGACAGACGGAGAGAGTTAATCAAGTAATGGAAGACATGTTACGTGCTTGTGTTATTGATTTTGAGAATTCTTGGGAGACACACTTACCTTTGATAGAATTCGCTTACAACAACAGTTATCATTCGAGTATAGGAATGGCGCCGTTCGAAGCTTTGTACGGAAGACCTTGCCGATCACCGTTATGTTGGACTGAAGTCGGAGATACTCAACTTCTTGGGCCAGAGATGATACGAGAGACTAATGAGAAGATTCAGATTGTACGTGAGAAGATGAAGACAGCTCAGACCCGACACAAGAGTTATGCTGACAAGCGACGCAAAGATTTAGAGTTTACCGTTGGAGATCATGTGCTACTCAAAGTTTCGCCTGTTCGAGGCATCGTCAGATTTGGTCAGAAGAGAGGCAAATTATCGCCACGATTCATCGGACCGTTCGAGATTCTAGAGCGTGTGGGAAAAGTTGCTTATCGTCTTGCGCTGCCACCGAAGATGTCAGGAGTGCACAACGTTTTCCACATCAGTATGCTGAGGAAATGTATTCATAACCCAGCGCATGAAATCAACTTCGAGGATATTGAAGTCAACGACAATGTTACGTTCAACGAAGGACCAGTTCGCATTTTAGATCATGGAGTCAAGAAGCTCAGGAATAAGGAGATTCCATTAGTCAAGATTCAGTGGAAGCATCATGATGAAGGAGAAGCTTCATGGGAACTAGAGTCAGAGATGCGTGAGAAGTTTCCGTTTTTGTTTTAACCTTGTATGTTTCTGATTTCGAGGACGAAATCTTTTGTTGGGTGGTGGATGATGTAATACCCCGTATTTTCAATAAATATTTAATGCAGAGAGATTCTATATACTTCAATTGACCATTCAAGAAATTTCATCTTCGATCGATCGAAGCTAGTTCGAGCGATCGAGACCCTTCAGTTCAAGCGATCGAACCCTTTTCGAGCGATCGAAAACCCTACCGACATAAATTAAATACGTGGTCCCCACTTCAATCGATCAAACTTTTTTTCAATCGATCTAACTGACCGATCTGAGTTCGATCGATCGAGCATTCTTCGATCGATCGAGAATGTAAATATCAGAATTCCAGTTTCCCGCAAATGCTGCCACCTACACTCCCATTTCTTTATATATACACTGCATTCGTGTATGTTGTGTGTTTGCTGAGTTTGTGAGAGTTTTAGAGAGTTGAGAGAGTTGTGAGTTTGTGTGTGTTTAT
Source organism: Hydrangea macrophylla (assembly GCA_033977485.1). Lineage (NCBI taxonomy): Eukaryota > Viridiplantae > Streptophyta > Magnoliopsida > Cornales > Hydrangeaceae > Hydrangea > Hydrangea macrophylla. The sequence goes on from CM066999.1 coordinate 30,143,258, forward strand.
ATATATATACACAATTATACACACACACATATATATATATATATATCCGGGAGAGAGAACAAGAAGAAGAAGAAGAAGGAGAAGAAGAAGAACAAGAAGAGGCAGAGAAAGAGAAACAGAAGAGACGAAGAGAGGAGCAGAGAGAGAAAGAGGCCGCCATTAAAGCTTCGGAGCTAAAGCTTACCCAAACGCGCCCTTACGACTTTGGTGAGTTCCAAACTCACTCGGTATCTTAGTCATGATGTTTTACATATTCTGGACGTATAATTATAACCCAAACACCCCTTAGCACATTCTGCACGTTCACTAGCAGAATCTGTAGAAGACGAAGTTCGATCGATCGAACTGAGTTCAATCGATCGAACAGCAGAGTCCCAATCGATCGAACTGAGTTCAACCGATCGAACATCCCTGAGTTCAATCGATCGAGAATACTTCAATCGATCGAGACTACCTTCACTTCGATCGATCGAGAAGACTTCAATCGATCGAACAACACTTTCTTCGAGCGATCGAGATGACCTCAATCGATCGAACCTAGCAGAACATGAATGTATTCCTTTCAGTTTATAATTCATAATGCGTAGTTGTTTAATTGCGGTTCCATGTTCCTATTATGCGATATTATGGATTACGGAGGTAATGGGATACGATAATGAGATTGAGATAACATGGTGAGTAACGTAGTCGGGTTCGGAACGCTAGTAATAGTACGACGCGATAACGTAGTAAGTTTGAGATGATAATACTGGGTAGTATTGGATAAGTGAGAAAGGAGTCAGTAAGAGGATTGGTATGTTTAAAGTTGTGTGTGTCGAGCTGATGATTCGCTCAGGTTAAATCCGATAAGTGTATGTCAAGGATTTGATCAGGATCGTGAGAATTATGGGTGCACAGTACTCGCAAGCGTTCTTAAAAGCGGTGAACAGTAAGAGTTCTTAAAAGCGGTGAACAAGAGTAGATGTGGCACGCCCATGATTTATATTTACCAGAGCTGTGTGTGTATCGTACTCGCAAGCGTTCTTAAAAGCGGTGAACAGTAAGAGTTCTTAAAAGCGGTGAACAAGAGTATGGGTATATCCATGGACCAGTCGTTATATGAGAACGATGTATGGGTGCTCGCAAGAGTTCTTAAAAGCGGTATAGCGGTGAACAAGAGCACTGATATGTTGTGCTGATATAATCAGTTCGAGATAGTCAGTTGGGATTTTTGTGGAATCAGTCTTAGAATGGGAGTCGATAATAATCGATTAATGATATGTCTGAATAAACGAGTAAGGGATATAATTAGTATCACTGTCATATATTGTTCATAATGGTAATTATGTCATTTCTATGAGACTGTGTTAGTTAGTGCTCACTCAGCTTTCAACAAGCTGACGGCCTTTATTGCCTGGACATTCCCCGTCCAGACTACCCTGTCCTTTACAATGCAGATGACGGAACTCATGGCGATAACGATTACCCTGAAGGGAGTTACGTAGAGAATGGCCCCACTGATGCCAGTTATGCTGACGCCTATCCGTACGCTAGCTGAAGACCTGAAGATAGATAGTAGTTATATTACTACTTTTCCTTTTACTGTTGTACTTTGTAGTTAACGGGTACTTGGGCATATGTTGTCTCCAGACCTGTTGTGATCCTGTGGACCGTACTCTGATGTTTGTAATAGATAGAACCGTGTTTATATTTCAGTTGTTTTACTATTCCTGTTTGGACTAGTACTGTGTGGTGTGGATGTTAGTGACTTTCACTTGTCATTCCCTATGGACCCATAAAGGAAATTTATTTTTCTCTATTTATGCTACTCCGGGGCGTGACATATTTATATGGTGAATTATGGGATACGTTTAACATGGCATTAACTTCACTTTTATTAAATGAAGGAGTTGCATTGAAAAAACTAACTTACATGAGAGAAAGCATACGCTTTAACAAAGAGAGTTAATACTACTTCAGTAAATGAAGTTTAAGTTTACTTTTATAAATAACAAAATGTCTCCAAATATTTATGTTATAGTAGTGAATATGTTATGGGTTAATTACGTATGTTAGGATGTATTAAATGTGTGTCTTATTAACTAAATGTCTAAGGTTCACCGCATTATTTAGGTAAATAATTTAGGTGCAGAATGTGTTGGGTAAAAGTCTTCCAATTAGATCATTTGTTATGGTCACATGCAGTTTAATTTGTTAGGTGAAATGCAAATAGAGCTTTAACACATGTCTAGAGTTGATTGGTTAAAGCTAAAAATATGATGATATTTTACGAATTTTTAATAATGAAAATTTGGGTCTTGACAGTTAGGGTCCATTTGGCTTTAATATATTTGTAAAGTGACTATTTTGCCCTTCAAATTTCAAAATGTCATAACTTGTTGTCAAACCCCAACCCGCTCTGGACAGATTAGGACACGTGTAACAAATCCCACACACCAAATCAACCTCCAATTTACTAGAAAAACATGAATTAGACAACCTAAATGAAATTCCTTGACACAAAATAGACTCAAAGGTAAAATGGTCATTAATAAAGTATAGCCAAATTTTACATCAAAAGATAAATCTTTGAGTCTCGGTTCCAATGCAAAAAAACGGCACACGAATATGAATTTTCTAAAAAGAGTTATGCCCGTTTCCGTAAAAGTCGACAACTGAAATTTTTGTAGGCGGATCGATTCGCCCTTTAGACCCGGATCGATCCGATTAGCAGTTTTCTCGCAGAATGTCTCTCGAAAAGCCCGGATCGATCTGGGTTCTGCAGAATACATTTCTGCTGCTAAAAACTCTATTTTTACCAATACAAAACATACTCAAACTCAACCAAACTTTATGGGACTTTAAGAAAACATCTCAAACACATTTCTACGTTTTTCCAAACATTAATACATGACATCTAAGCATGATACAACCATCAAACTCATAAATTCATTCCTAGGATCATGATTTTGCTTCCAAAATCCACAATTTTTCCAATACTTATAAACACTCCATCACAAGGTGAAAATGAGTGAATTACTACAACAAAGTTACCCCAACTTGTCCAAGTTCCTTTCCAGACATACATAACTTGTGACTTATAAGAACAACTCATAACATAGGACATAACCAACATTAAAGCCCAACTTTACATATTACAAGTCTTTCAAAACATACTTTGCTTATACATCTCCAAAACAAAAGTTGCATTAGGGACTTAACCAACTAAGCACATGAGCATATCTATATGTTTACAACTCCCAAAACCCAACCCGTCACATAATTCATTTCCTCTCATCCTCCCGTTCGGTACCAGTGATGGTTATTCAATAACCACAACATAAAACATATTTTCGTTTAAGTTTTTGCTTAGTGAGAAACTAATCATGCTCTTGGAATGTTTAACATGTAGATGCAACAATCATTATAAACATCAAAAAAATTGATCTCTGAAAAGTCAAGTAACTCCAGCCACCACCCCCGGGTCCTTCTCACCATGGATCTTTGTCACTTTTTTGGACGCCTATAGCGCATCACACACACTCTTGTGACCCCGAAGGCATCACCGTCTTATCATTGTGGTCGTCACCACGTCTTTCTCTTGAGGACTTCCTGTCCCTTACATATGTGACCTATAAATGATGACCACTACTTGACTTCCCTTTGATCTACATAAGCATATAAGCATAGCAATTTTCACACCATTGACATGTTTTTACTCAAAACTCATCAACATCTAATCACAAGAATATCATTATAACAATTATCTATCATATCTAAACACCCAATTTTGAGATTAGAACACTCACCTCTTCGGACTCTATGCAAATTAAGCCTAGAATATCCCAACCTTTTGTAAATTCCACCTCAAATCCTAACCAGTGATAATCCTACATGGTTTTTACATATCAAGAGTTATTAACCAAGAAGGGTTGTTGGAAAAAACTGAAAATAAAATATGTACATGTGATCCTCTTACCTCCAAGAGTCCAAAAATGGTCTCGGATCGCAAATCCGACATCAAATGGCAAAGGAACGGCGTCAAACGTTTGGTGAAAACCCCGTGAGCTTTCTTTTCCCTCTCTCGGCGCCTCTCCCTCTTTCCATGTGTTGTCCAGAATTTCGTAAAGGAGGAGACCAAGTGTCTTCTCTTGGTTTAATCAAGCTATGTCTCATGAGTCATTTTATACTTACATCTCCTTAAGTTTTTGACTTTTATTATGAAACCCCCAAGTTAATTCCATTAACTACCCATCATTTCTAAGTGAGTTTAGTCTATGTTCTACGTGAGTCCCAAACATGGTTCTATATATATTATGAGGTTGCTATTAAACCTACCAATTAGGAACCGTATTCATGAACGTCCTCACATGGGTACCCAAACTTGTAACACCCGTACCCGAAAAAGAAGATTATTGTGATATTAATATGTATTAATTTAAGACAATTAATGCATAAGATGGTTTAAGGTGGGGTTATGAACCCACAGGTAAAAAGGTGTTTAAATGCGGACACAGATGAAAGTTCTGTAAAAGGCAGAACTGGTATAAATGTGGAGCCCAATGAGGGTCTTATTAAGATAATTTGCATTTTGATGTTATTATATGTTGATATGCATATTTGTTTTAATGCTTAAAGATATTACTATGTCTTATGATAGGTAAAAGGGAGCAGTTTGGGTACCCATGTGAGGGCGTATTTGTATACAATCGATAATTGGTAGATTTAATAACAACCTCATAATTTATGTGGGACCACATTTGGGACCCATGCGGGACTTAGATTAAATCCATTTAAAAAAGGTGGGTAGTTAATGTAATTAACATGGGGGTTTCATAATAAAGCTTAAGAAATATTAGGGGGTGTAAATGCAATAAGGGAAAAGTTAATGACAACACATATTCATGAAGCATATGTGTCTCATTAACATAATTTATAGAATTTTGAGAGAACCGAGAGCTCCCAAGATTGACAACGCTACTCCAATGACGTTTCTTGTTGTCTCTTCGCTATCCGACGCCGGATTTACGATCCGACACCACTTTTGGACTTGTAGAGGTAAGAGGATCACATGCACGTAATTTGTTTTCATTTTTGGTAACATTTTTCCAGCAACCATTCTTGTTAGACGATGTTTGATATGTATAAACTATGTAGGATTGATCCTAGAGCAAGAGTTCGGTTGAATCTAGCTTAAAATTGGATTCTAGGAGCTTACATTGCGTATAAATCAAAGAGATGAGTGCTCTAATCCCAAAATTGGGTGTTTAGCTATGTTAATGTGATAATTGTTGTTCATAGTTGCTAAACTCATGCTCATGTATATATGTGTTGATGAATTTGGGCAAAAAGCATGCCAATAATGTGAAATTGTTATACTTATGTGTTAAGTTGCTTAAATGCCTATGTGGATCAAAGGGAAGTCAGGTAGTGGTCACCATTTATAGGTCCCATATGTAAGGGATAGGAAGTCCTCAATGAGTAGGACATGGTGACGACCATAATGAAATATCAGTGACACCTTCGGGGTTACAAGAGAGTGTGTGATGCGCTATATGTGCCCAAAAGTGAGAAAGATCTAGGGTGAGAAGGACCCGGGGGTGGTGGCTGGAATGACTTGACTTTCCAGAGATCAATTTGTTGTTATTTATAATGATTGTTTCATTTACATACTTTGCATTCCAATAGCATGATTAGTTCTCTCACTAAGCGAAAGCTTAAACGAAAATATATTTCTGTTGTGATTATTAAATAACCATCACAGGTACCAAACGAGACGAGGATAGGAAATGATCCGCACAACGGGTTGGGAGTGGGAGCTGTGTCCTTGTGAATATGTTCATATGTCTAGCTAGTTATGTTTAACATGTATCTGTATTGTCAATGTATAACACCTTGTGTTTTAGAGTCCTTGTAATATGTTAAGTTGGGTAATGTTGTGGATTATTCACCAAGCTATGAGTTGTACTTACAAATCACAAGTTGGGTGTGGTTGGGAGAGACTTGAGCAAGTTGGGTATCTTTTTTTTGAAAACTAACTTGGTTTCTTCTTATGGATTAATGACTATAAATATGTTGGAAAAAAATGGACTTGAATGTAAATTAAGGTTCCTAGTTGGAATTTATGAAATATGTATGTCTAAATTACTTTTCAAATATTTGGAAATGATTTGGAAAACTCTTATGATGTTTGGGTAAAGTTTTGAGACACTTAGGAGTGTTTCCCAAATGGTTTTGGATGTATCTAGAGGGATTGATATGGTTTAGTCAAGTTTGACAAAATTTTGCTCATGTTTAGCAAAGTGTTGAGAAGAGATACAAGTTTATGTTATTACCTTGGGTTGAATGGATTTTTAGTGTTTGAATGGACTTGTAAATGCTTTTGTTATAGTTTTTGGAATGTAACCAAGCTTGACTCCTCCTTATTGAAGGATTTTATATGTATTGGGAAAAACCATAGGTTTTGTATGCAAATTCTTGGTTCGTACGAGGAATTGGTGTTTAATTTGGTTTAGCATATACTTGGAGATGTTGTGTTAATACTTTAAGCAATTGAAAATGTTTTGGTAGGGGTCTTTGATGTTTACCCAAAGTTTGGTTATGTTTGGTGTTGGTTTGAACTTGAAATCTGGTGTTTTTAGCAGCAGAAAAACGCATCTGCAGAATCTGGATCGATCCGGGTCTGGTGCGGATTGATCCAAGGCATCTGGAGGTGCAAGAAATAACATTCTGCTAAAACCGAATCAATCCGCTAGTCTGGGTTCAGCCCAACGGCTTTTACAGAAACAAGCATAACTCTCTCTAGAAAATTCGGATTCGCGCGCCGTTTTTTTGCGTTGGAACCGGAACTCAAAGACTTACCTTTTGGTATAAAATTTGCTATACTTTATTAATAACCATTTTGCCCTTGGGGCTGTTTTGTGTCAACAGAACTATTTAATGAGGTCTACTCCATGTTTTTCTTAGAGAATTAAGAGTGTTTTGACGCGTGGGCTTGTTACACGTGTCCCAACTCGCCCGAGGCGGGTTGGGGGTATGAAAAAACTTGTCCCTTTATCTATCATAAGATATAATAATATCTTTAAACATTTAAATAAGTATCCATATAAGCATGTAATGACATCTCAATGCAAATTATTTTAACTAGACCCGTATTGGGCCCCACTTTTATACCAGTCCTACTTATCACAAGAATTTCATCTGTGTCCGCATTTAAACACCTTTTCAGTTGTGGGTTCATATCCCCACCTTAAACCGTCAGGAGCATTAATTAACATTAATTGTCATACATTAACATTAGATTAGTCTTCTTTTTTCCGGGTACGGGTATCACATTTCTCCCTCCCTTTTAAGAAGTTTGTCCCCAAACTTCTTCTTCTCGTTATATCAATAAACATACATTTTTTTCTTCTCAAACTTATAGCATTTCACAAGCATTGTCTTGATTCAACTTGACAATTAACACTATAACATGAAGGCTTGAAAAACATCACACCCCTTTTGGTTTATTCTGACTGCAACTTTAATCTATAAGTTACTAGTTCGCATTTCTTTCGATACTTCAAATAATCCCATTACTTGGATTTGCAATGCTTTTTAATTCTTCAAATCACATTACTTACTAAAGATAATACTTTTAGGATTTTCCATATTAGAGACCTTTCCTCAACTATTCTGAAATTTAACTCATTTACCTTCAATATATTTCTTCGCTAATCATCAGCTTGGTAAATTGGTCTACTACAACTCAGTTTCACTTCTGTTACTTTTGCACAATATCAGAATTTTCAGTACAAACACTACTTTCTAAAATGGTAGGTTTTAATGCCTACACAATCACACAATTTTCTTTCACATATAATTCAATTAACCCTTGCAAATCCGTAGCTTTAACCAATAAACGTTAATTGACTCGGTCAACCTATTCACAATCATTTATATATCAACATCTAAATCACACTAACTTGATAATTTCACCATGGAATTCATCACGACACATATTCCCTTTTCATTGGTCATCAATATCATTTGTATTAACCAATAACCTCGCCTATCCTCGGTATTCTACCTTTATATATATACAACACATCACATAGAATGCTTACAATTCCATCTAAAACAATCATCACTATATCTCAACTTTTAATTAATAATACTCAGATTTCAAATCAATCTTCAAGACATCTTGTCTCCTTGTATCTGTTTGCCAAGTCTTCACATACAATAAAATGCAACCAATACCACTCCATACGCAATCATTAACAACTTATTTTCTACAATCGCATTGCCATTTCAATATTTCTTCTGAATCTCCTTTCTTAAGCTATCTTCATTCGGAAAATATATTTAACTTCTAGATTTTAACACGTCTTACTGTAAAGCAAAGTTTAATCATTTCTTTCGCAACAACTTACTATATCTCCTTCACGGAGCAAATGAACAACACATAACCTTAAGCCAGCTTCTTATAATCTGACACAATATTGTCGGTTGAACCCAAATTACAGTTGTTTTTTCTTTCCCAATATCCAGACTAATTTCAGCTTCTAGCAATTCTAAATCTTCTCAATTAATCTCGAACAGTCAATTTACACATTAGCTTTCTTTCATCAATTATTGACTGGTAGCATTAACAACCACTTAACTTTTACTTTTAAGTGTTGGATTTTCACATCGTTGCTTATCATGAGTTTCAACTATTTTCTTTACAACGTACTCGATTTCTGTTACATAAGTCATATTTCAAATCCTAACAACTCATACAAATTCTATTCTCATAGAAATATCATTGCCCATTTCGAACCTTGTGTCACGTTATATACTCATACAATTTCGATCTTCGGGTGAAGCAGTAATTATTACATCACCATATAGCCCAATCTCTGACATGATACTTTGCTATAACTAGCAAATGTCTCAATGCTAATCAATCTAGTTAAGGTTATTGTCTTCTCAAATCAATTCTTTATTCCTCAAAAACATTCACATATATCCCGAATCAATAACCAAACATGTTCTACGATTATAAATGTTGTCAACCTTTCATCTTCTATCATTTCATATGTTTTCCACAAAGTTTTAATTGTTACAAGCATCAGCAATCTCGTTATCACACTTTATCGGAATATAACCTAGTCTTTAGCATAAGCTTTCACCTATAACAAAATTCCCAAACTTCATTACAATGACTGATATATATGTATATATTTCCATTGCACGTTCATTTTAGTACATCCCAGATATTGAGTTTACAGTATCAATAATCACGAATGGTACTCTGGTTACCTTACATATCATTACAATCATCGTCTGCTCTGGTTTTCTAACAAAATCCTCATAATATTCATTACCTTAATCTTTCATTAACCATTCTCGAACCTTGGTCAAAAGTGGTCACACTCCCAACCCGCCCCCACAGATTAGGACACATGTAACAAGACTATACCCACCCAAAATGCATTAATAAGCAAGGACCATGTTAGTTATTAAGGAAAAACATTATTTGAACTAACATAATAGGGTTTACTGTGACAAAACAGCCCCAAGGGCAAAATGGTCATTAAGAAAATATGACAAAATTTTACATCAAAAGATAGATCGTTGAGTCACGGTTCCAATGCAAAAAACGGTGCATGAATTCAAAATTTCTACAAAGAGTTATGCCCGTTTCTGTAAAAGTCGACGAAAAATACCTTTGAAATCACTGTCTTGTGCAGAGGGGCATTCGACCGGTCGAGCAGGTCAATTCGACCGGTCGAGCGGGTCAATTCGACTGGTCCAAGTACCATCTGAAACATATTTTCCCCCATTTAACATTCTAAGAAGTCTCCAAATACACAAGTCACTTGGGGCTACTTCCCAACCAACTTAGAACTACCGAAAAGTGCACAAAAGCATCGAAAACTCATCAAATCACGCAACCGTTGGAAGATTTCAATTCATTCCAACTGAATTCCAGAAAGTAACTAACTCAAGTTCTTGCCAAGAACTAGAATATCCATGAAAACATTTTGAGGAAGAGTTTGAAGCTTTATTAAACAAGCTTGAGCCAAATAACACTAGTATAACTAGTGCTAATTAGAAAATTCTGTGAAAAATACCTATCAACCTTTGTAATTGAAAGTGAAGTTTTTATAGGTCAATGGGACCCCAAGGGTACCCTCTTGGACTTTTAAAAGGTAAAACAAACTATGGGAACATTTAGAATTAAAGGGCTGACATTGGGTTTTTCGACCGGTTGAACGGGTCCCTTCGACCGGTTGAAAGTCCCTCTGCAGATCCATTTCTGCAGCAGTAACTTTCAACCTGTTTATATAACATTTTGAATCTAAAACCCACTCAAACACTTTTGAAAACTTGTAAACCTTCTTAAACATGATCCTAATACACATTATGGTACTTTCCACCACCTTTAACTCGTACTCAAGCTTAATTGAAACAAAATAAGATATTAAAGCCCAAATCTTGGCTTAACTTGCATGAACATAAAATTTTATCAAAAAAGAGTTCAAAAACTTTATATATGACTTTAGTTATAAACAACACTTGTCCAAAATGGTTGCGACATACACCCGGACTTGCCGGAGTGGTCCAACTCAACTAACATACGAAATCCATAGTTTAACCAAAAGTAATTACATAAGTTCCTCTAAGTTAACTCCAATTTCCACAACTATAAGCGTTATAACTGAAGTACCACAAGTCCAAACCATAATTTACATCATACTACAAGATTTAACATATACAACAATATCCTAAGCCTTGCCCACTAGGGGTGGCAATCGGGTCGTGTCGGGTCATAATCGTGTCGGGTCATTATCGTGTCGGGTTATAATCGTGTCATTCTTAACGTGTCATAATCGTGTCAGGTTATAATCGTGTCGGGTCATATACGGGTCACCCGTCTAACCCATGTAGGGTGTCATCGGTTCGGTTCGGATCGGATCGGATCGGATCGAATCGAATCGAATCGAATTTTTATTTTTTTATTTTCGATTTTTTTTCATGTTTTGAAAACCAACCGAAGTGGTCGGTTCGATCTATTTTGCCAATTTTGGCGATCAGATCAATTTTTTAGTTGTAAGTAATTTAAGAAACCCAATCGGTTAGATCGGTTCGGCTATTTGAAATAAGCTACAGCCCTACTAAGAACACAAACAAGTCTTCCATTAAATGTATTAATTATTAACACGTACATCTTAAATACCAAAATACTACAAATATAGCAATATCTAACTATTATAAACTTAACATCCAAGCATATCCACACAAACTGAATAAGAAGAAATAGTGTTTTTAATAACAGTATAAAAAAATTTCTGCACTTGCCATCCATCAAGAATCAAGATTAACAATTGTATTTATCTAATTGACAAATTTGTCTCCCTTCCAATCCAGTAATCCTAGTGGGCTTTCTCCCTTTTTTTTTCTTTCTTTTTTAATTTTTAATTATTTTTTATTTTTATTTTTTATGCAATGTTTGATGCATGAATGCTTCCAGGTTCCAACTTCCTTCATCCCTTATTAGTTATTAATTATTATTTTTTTATTACATTAGTTATTAATTATTATATATAAATTTACTTGTTTGGTAAGTTGGTAACTAGTAACTACTCTCTTTTTTTTTTTGAGCAAAAAAAAAATTATTAGTTTATATATATCTGTATATATTTTAAATATTTTTTTTCTCTAAAAAAAAATAATAATAATTTGTTTAAAAAAATATTTTTTAAAAAATTTTTTACATTACTTTTATTTTAGACTTCCAGATTATTAAAAATTATTTTTAAAACTAAAAAAAAAAATGCCCCAACTGCACTTAAATACTTAATCGGGTCAAACGGGTTAGACGGGTTGACCCGCTTCAACCCGTTTATTAATCGTGTCAAACGGGTCGACTCGTTTATGACCCGTGCCCTTATACGGGTCACCCAAACCCGTTAATTTTCGTGTCGGGTCGTGTCAGGTTGCCATGTCGTGTCGAAAATTGCCACCCCTATTGCCCACTCCCAAGCTCGATTCACCTCCTTTCCGTACCTTACTCCGAACCTGCGATGGTTGTTATGTACCACAACAGAAATAGAAAAACGATTTTCTTAACATGTGCAATGCAACAATCAACATATAAATCATATTTGTAATCGCCGAATCACCGGTTCAATGATTCATTCAGACCCGAAGATCTCCCTTGGTCCCGTGGCCACTTCTATTCCTTGGATTTTTGTATTTCTCGGATTCTTCCTCTTCACCACCCTTATTACTCCCAACAATGAATAATTTTCCCGGTGCTCATCGAGTACCACATAACCATATAAGCACATAAACATGTAGGCACATATATTCGTCATAAAATTGACATGCAATTCACATTTTAGTAACTACATGTCTTCTAAACATGAATAATCAACACAATAAGAACAATCTCTTGATTTCTAATCATAAACTATCATCTCTAACATCATTGAAGTCTTGAACATAGTTAAACACAACCATTATTTAGTGTAGAAAACTCACCTTAGCAAGATCTATCCAAATTCAAGCTAGAGAAGTGTTGAATTTACCAATTCCTAGCCCAATTTCTCTCCAAAGTGAATCCTACATGATTTCGGTAGACGACATCTCACCGATTAGTGTGAGCTACCAAAATCCGAAAATTAAAACGTAAATTAAAGGTATAGGAATGATCGTCTCACCTCCACGAGTCCGAAAACGGCTTTGGTTCGCGAATTGGACGAATGACGGCGACGGAATGGCAGAATTACGACGTCGGAGTCTCGTATTCTCGTTTCTCTCTCCGAGCTCTCTTCTTCTCTTCTTTCAATTTCAGCAAATATAAGAGTTTCTTCTCTCTACCTTGACACATACACCACCCATGCATATACATGAGGTGTCTAAACCTCAATTTACTGACTTTGCATTTACACACCCATAATTTATTAAGTTCCTATTATGAAATCCCCCAAACATTCCATTAACTACCCAATTATCTAATGAGTATTGTCTAAGTTTCACATAGGTCCCAACGTGGGTCCCAAATATTTTGTGAAATTGCTATCGCACCTACTAATTATGAACTTTTTTCAGTTATACCCTTATTTGGGTGTCCAAACTAATACTAATTGCTAACACACATATTATCATATAATATGAAAGCATTTAAACAAATAATCATTTAAACATATAAATGCATTTAATCATGTAAAATGCAAATATTTTTATTCAGGCCCTTCACTGGGTCCCACCTTCAAACCTGCCCCTCCTCATTAGGGACTTTTTTCCAACTAGTGTCCTTTATTGAACTCTTTTCACGGGAGAGTCCAAGCCTCCCCTTACTCCATAATATACACTAATTACATTAATTAATGCATATAACATGATAATTAACCCGTACTCCGGGTACGGGTGTTACATTAGTACAGACACATCTGAGAATAGTCGACAATTTATTCATTCGCTATTTTACATTTATTCTCGACTATAGCTTCATTCAATCCTAATTCGTATACTCACTCTAATTGTTCCGTTTGTCTTTTCATAGTAATGCCAGTAAACCCTTCAATACACTACCTCAAGTGATAATTATAGTTCTAGCCCTTGTAGTTCAATTTTTCCCTACTAGATGAGTTATTTAGTAAGTCTTCACATGATAAATTTGAAAATTCATTCATGAGCAAAACATTTTCACTTTTAATCCAACGTCTGGTCATATTTAGATAAACACATAAAACTTCTGACATTTCCTTTTCACTATTTGGAAAACTTCAATAACGGTCACCATACAAAATAACCAAATTACATCAACTTCTTAGAAATAGAAGCTTGTCCGGTTCAATACTCACCTATTGCACATTACATGTAGCATATATACCTGATTAGAAATCATGTCATATCCAATGCCTTCTCGAACATTGGGTAGTTATCAACACCATCCTACGGTTAACAATATTATATAACCCTTATACCACATTTTCTTGGTGCGTGTGAATCACTCGTAGAAACTTCTAATAACTTCTCCTCAGTTAGTCGACAAATTCTAATGGTTTTCACGATATCGAAGTACAACATCATATTGATTGTTTTGAAAATAAAATTCCATTTGACTTAGTAAGCAATCATTACACTGTCAACTCTACAATTTTTTATTGATACCCAATCATACCCGGCCAACTGTGCATTTAAAGAACTTCACTATAACCATTGCTAATGGTCTTGTATTACCCTTATATCATATACCCCCTGGTATGCCAGACCCACTCACGTATACCCCCGATTCAAATATTACTAACTAAGCCAACTTCCCAACATCCCCAACAATACACTTGATCATTCAACAGTCGCTATGATGTAAGCAATACATGGTTCTTTCAGAATCAAAAATACTTACATTGGTTATAAACAAATAAAGAAATAACCTTACATTTTACTTTATATTCTTGGTGACTTATGCATAAGTTAAGAGCTTCCATATTCTCGTGGTTCTTTTCCCATTGATGATTGAATGGGTTTCTAGGTAGTCTTAGATGTCGAAAAGCTCGGACCCTCTTGTCGTTTATTAAAATAGTCCTATACCCAGTAGTCCCGTTGACCACATTCATAACATTTACCCCTGAACCTTGTACCCTTATTTAGACAATTCTTCGCAAGGTGCTCAAGTTGTCTTCAAGCATGACAGATCATGTAACATGAGTAATACTTGGGACACAACCTTCATACAACCTTTACACAGCCTTCCTAAAAGATGTGTCTATCTTTCTCTTGTGATGTCAATGGAACCCATAGTGACACAGGAGAGAGATAGACACCTCTTTTAGGTTGTATAGAAAAAGTTGTGTGAAGATTGTGTCCCAAGTATTACTCATGTAACATACTCCCCAATGTCGTTTCTCACACATTATACCACATAGTTTCTTTACCTTTGGAATACCACTCACCGATGAACTCCCTACATTTGTTCTTTTAAGCCCACCTTGACTTTTACTTTAACTGTTCCACGATCTATTATCCTCATGTCATTGTCAAGACTCTTTTAAAAACTCTTCTATGACTGGTGGTTCCATTCTTACCTCTAGATTCGAAGTTTCTCATGTTTCAACTACAACTTTTACTATTATATCCACAACTCTTTTACCCATTCCATTCATGATTGTGATGTTTAGATTTTTCTCGATCAATTAGGCCTAGTATCCTCATAATCATTTACATGCATGTTAACATAAATAACACGATATGCATGTTAAACAACTTTTAAGCATGCTAAATAAACGGGTATGCATGATTTTCGTAGCTACGCATCCATTTATACTTTTTACACGTCGTATTCATCACTCATCCCAAAAGGCTCTAGCCTATTACCCTGATACCAAAAATTGTCACACCCCAACCCGCCTCAGACAGATTAGACATGTATAACAAAGCCCACACACCAAATCAACCTCTAATTACTAGAAAAACATGAATTAGACAACCAAAATGAACTTCCTTGACACAAAACAGCCTCAAGGGAAAAATTGTCATTAATAAAGTATAGCCAAATTTTATATCACTAGAAAGAGTTATGTATGTTCCCATAAAAGTCGATGGCTGAAATTTTTGTAGGCGGATCAATCTGCCCTTTAGACCCGGACCGATCCGATTGCAGTTTTCTCGCGTAATATCTCCCAAAAAGTCTGGATCGATCCGTCCTTTAACCCGGATTGATCCGGGTTCTGCAGAATACATTTCTATTGCTAAAAACTCTATTTTAACCAATACAAAACATACCCAAACTCAACTAAACTTTATGGGACTTTAAGAAAACATCTCAAACACATTTTTAAGTTTTCCAAACATTAACACTTGATATCTATATGGCAGAAAATGATCTTATGAGTGAGTGTGCCAAGAAAACGTATTGTTTGCCAACAAATGTCCTCTTAAGTATGAATAAATTGATCAGGCGATTTGGAAAGTAGAGGAACAACACTTTCCTTTGGATTCTCGACGCTTTTGACAGAATCAAAGACTTTACAATAAAATAGAAATCTCACAAAGCAAGTAAATGCCCAAAAAGTGTTTTTCATTAAGCACAAGACTTGTTACAAGAGATTGGAGTGGTAATCATGCCTCCAAAAGTTATTCTCCAACTTTCAGTATTATGATTTATTTCTCACTACATTTTGTTTTTCTTCGTATAGATTTCTATCACTATTTTACTTTGTAACCAAACAACAGATTCCGTCTTCCTTAGTATTTTTCTTCTTTTGTCTTATTAAATTCATAAACCAAACAAAGATTAAGCGGGTCATTTTCATCTTTAATGACTTCTGAATCAGTTTCCATAAAGATATTTTTTAGTTTTCTCCAAAAACAGGGTTAGAACACATTTGATGCTACCCAGCTCAGAAACGAGTTTGAGATGATTGATCCATCCCATGTAACCAGTGGTGTAGCTAGGCTATTTTTATTTTAAGTGAAGGAATTACAACCTTATCACCATTACAGAAACAGCAAAATTACTTCTTCTTCTTTTTTGGTACAAAAATGAAAATGTCGACAAGTTATCCCACAATTCGCCAGGGAGCATTGGGCCCCAACACTTACTATTGATCTATAACAAAGGTTCCCACCACACCTATGTTGGGGCTGAAGCATAGAATCGGCAGTGGGGGATCCCAAGCGCTGAATAAGGAGGACGAGCTCCTTACCACTAGGCCAACCAGTAGTTGTTTTCCTTCTTTATTTTCTGAAAAATCTACAAACTAATACTAAAAAATAGAAAAGAGTAGTTTCGAAAATTTTCAAAAGTCAAAATGAATAATGCTAGCTCAAAAAGACCTGGGACTAGGAGTAATGCTATGATTTTCAAATTTGTATTC
This sequence comes from Hydrangea macrophylla, assembly GCA_033977485.1. Classification (NCBI taxonomy): domain Eukaryota; kingdom Viridiplantae; phylum Streptophyta; class Magnoliopsida; order Cornales; family Hydrangeaceae; genus Hydrangea; species Hydrangea macrophylla. Next base: position 30,160,090 of record CM066999.1, read on the forward strand.
CAAATTTTCTTTCCAACACATGAGGCAGTGGAACCACTTAAAACAACTTCCAATAAAAATCAATTAGTCCCACTGATTTTATTGAAATTACTTCTACTGCACTTGTGTTGAAAATTAAATTTAAGAATGATAAGCACTAAATTAGGATTATTTAGCTTACTATTTTTCAATGCTCACAGTGGGATTACAATGCTACTCTCTCTCTCTCTCTCTCTCTCTCTCTCTCTCTCTCTCTCTCACACACACACACACACACACACACACACACATACACATACACACACATTTGATAGTCCTTTTCCTCATTTTCTTGTGACAAGGCCAAACATGGATGGTGAATACATGACTGTATTTGAGGATAGACCACCCAAAGATTGGTACAAATGGTGCGATGAATGTAAGTTTGTAACAGGATAGATCATACAATACTATATGCAGTTGATGCATATCATGGAGTCCATTGATTCATACATATAGTGCGGATATCAATTCTCTTATTTTTCCTTTCTTCTAATTACCAAACAAAGCTTTAAATGCCCAACTTTTTAGAGAAAAGTCCTAAATTTTCTATCAGCCAATAAGTAGATATCCTATTAATGAAGCAAACAAAGGGAGAGAACTGGAGTTTAACTTACCCTTAATATTCAATATGAGAGAAGTTTTTGTGTACTTTTAAGGTAGTGCCTATGTGGTACCTTACACCCAATGAGGTAGCGCCACACAGGATTGTTGGACCATTTAAATTTTTTGTAGTGGGTTTCATTGTTCGTATGATCCGCTTTTATTGAATACGGAATACCAGTTGACATGTCATGTGGTAGCTAAGAGATATCCAAAAATTTCTCTACAATATGGACCTTTTCAGTTCTCTAAAAATTTGTAATTTCTATGCTAGGAGGTACATATTTTGCACTCTTGACCACGAAATTATTACAATAGTGGGTTTAGTAATTGCAATCCAATCAATAGCAAGGACATTGGGAGGGAAGGGGGGGGGGGGCTATATTTTTTTCAATGATCAATCATCTATGCTAGTGTTTAATTTTGTTGCTTGAGATTAATTACATAATTTTTTTGGCTTGTCTGAGCATGAATACTAACCTATACTATAGAGTAATGATTGATAAGCCAAAACTTTATAGATTTAGGGGAATGGAGAAAGATATACATAGTTGTATTTGATGTTGTCATGAAAGTCCCACAATCAAGGACAGATAAAATGGGTATTAAAACTCTACCACAAGTGAAATTGAGAAGTTATTTAGGGTGATTTTGACACCATATTATATTGTTGACGCAATATGATGTAAAAAGTAAATCACATTTTTTCTTGTGTTATTAGTAAATTGTATACCTGCCCCTTAGTTCAAGGTAATTATTATGTATGATTTTTAATGTTAATTTGGTGAACATTACAAAGTATGTATCCATTAATACATACATGGCTGAATATGATTAATATGTCAAAACTATATCAGGATAATGACATGATGTGTGACGGTGTCATGACCCATCCCACTACGCGTGGAAATAGGACACTTGGCACGCCACCAAGGCTCATCCAAACATCCTCTAACGATACGCAGCGGAAAGAACTTTAAAACAACCCTGAGTATTTTAAAACTTTAGGGAACATTACCCTTGAATTGAAATTCCGTTGAAATCAGAGTTATAAAAAAAAAATTTGGCCAAGTAGAAACACATTCAAAAGAATCAATTTTGAAAACAGAGGTTCAGTCGACTGTGCCTAGCAGAAACCAAAACCCTAAATTCTTAATAGAGGTCCAGTCGACTGATCAGGGAACCCAGTCGACTGCACTGGTTACTATTTGGATCAGTAGCTAGAATCTACAGTAGTTCAGTCGACTGGTCAAGGTCCCTAGTTGACTGTGTTAAGCAGAACCAAAATACAACATTTCCAAAAGGGGTTAGTCGACTGAGTTATGGTACAGTCGACTGGTTTTGCCATTAATAGAAGTAGTAGCCAAAAATCAACAGTGTTCAGTCGACTGATAAAGGGTCCAGTCGACTGTTTCCATTACTATTCACTTTCAGTGTCTCAATCCCACGAGATCCAGTCGACTGATCCAGAGTACAGTCGACTGCTCCCCTGCTGGGCAGCCCTGTGATGAAAAATACTAACACATGCTTCTCCAAACCTAACACCAATACAATCACAACTGATTTTCAACATTTGAAACATAATCACAGATGTTCAATTACAAGATTACAATACTATGAAACTAATCTATGGTTCTATTATAACATATTACCAATTCCCAATCCTTACACAAGTTTTAGGATTAAAACAAAAGCATATACAATGGTGGTTCCCCAGCGTTCCTCGGCCTCACTCCTCACGATTCTTCTTGTCTTTCTTATTACCTACAATGGAGTACATCTCCACTACTCAGCTATATGCTGAGCGTACAATTCAACATGTATGCTTATATGACAGTTCATGGTTTAAGCATCTAAAACACATAGAAATAGTCTCTAGGGTGAGTGGTACGCATTCATCCGGTCGATGCCATAGGAGACCCACCTCTCTCACGCATCTCGTACACTGGTTGGGCCTTCCTCCATACCAGGTACTGTGTCCTGGTTGGACCCACCTCCAATCCAGACGTAACCACAATTCCAATTCCATTACAATCACAATCACAATCAAAATCATAATCCTCAAGGTTCGAGCAGCTTACCCCGGATGAATTTGCACCAAACTCCCCTTTGACCCAAGTAGACACATAACATGCTCACATAAACAGTTATACGTGCTTTTCACATAATTTCACGTGCATAATTAACGGGCCTAATTAATACATGAATTTTGCCCGGATCCCAAAGATATCAAAACTGATGTTCAAAACATGAAAACCCATATATTTCATAGATCTAGAATTCATACCTCGTGCGATTCTCTTCAAACTTTGAAGGATCGTCTAGGGAGCTAAATAAACGTCGAATTTCAAATTTGAGACGATTCCTACAAGTTTTACTGGGTTTTCTCCAAAAGTCTAGAATTAAGATTTTTACAAAAATTGACCAAACATGGCCTAATTAGTATCAAAACGTAGCCCTTACCTCCACGAGTTCAAATATGAAATCTGGAGAAAATCTGACGGACGAACGGTCGTCGATCGGCGTCGTAAAACCCGTTGGCTCCAATCTCCCTCCTCTCTCCTCTCTCTAGATATTTTGGAAGTTTGGATGAGAATGAAATCTCATCCACTTCTATATATAGACAAACGTTTTGGAAATTATGTTTACCTCCCCGCAAGTTTCTCAAACTTCTAATTAACCCATGAAACTTCGCACACGTCCATTTTATAACTTTACGAGTGAAAACTATAAATTTCAAAAGTTTTCGACTAGGTTTCGTTTGGGTCCCAAAAAATAACGTCCGAAAAACTATAATCTGTGGAATCTCTACACAACCTACCTTTTTAATTATCGTATCACTCACGTTCTCACCACAGTTCTCAAAATGTTAACAAATAATACCGAAAATACCAGAAATTATATTACACAAGTATAATTCACTATTCACAAAATACCATACAAGTCAATTAACATTTAAATCATATAAATGTCATTTACTCATGCTCATGCCATATGAACTACCATGTTCCCGTGTCCTCACTGACATCTTACCGTTGACTCACAGTCAACCTCAACTCAAATTATTAATAACATTAATAATTTCAAAATCTCAAATGATGCATTTTCAGAATCATAAATTTCTGGAACGGGTGTGACAGACGGTTTCACTAACAAATTTCTCTAAGAAATGGGTCATTATGATCTCATGCGAAGTGTTGGGAGGAATAGAATAGAGAAAGAAGTAATGTTTGGCAAACCTTTTATAAAGTGTATTCTCATACTCGAAGATGTGATCTCTCTCGCTCGTGTGCTGGAGCTTTTGTCATTGTGCAAAAAAAAAAATTAATAATAAGTACTACGTTTCTAACGTGTCATTAATTATTTTAGTATAAGAAGTTATTGCTTTGTTTGGTAAGAAGGATGGTGTAGTTGGGAGCAATGGAAATACTTAAAGTGAAAACAATAAGGGAAGTGCAATGATATATATATATATATATATTTTGAGGGGGGGCATTTGATTGAGAAGAAAACAAGGAGACAAAAAGAGTTGGAAGTTTCTTATGGATGTGTTAGACAAAAAATTGAAACTAAAAAATTTCTTGTAACGTTTAATTTATCTCCTTCCTGTATTTCTATCATTCTTCATTAGATTATAGACCTCCATAAATTTCACTCTATGGTTGAAAAGTTTGATCCTTTCATTCTCTATCGATCAAACCCTTTCTCTTTTCTTTTCTCTTTGTTGGAAATATAAGAAAGATACGGCTATGAAGTTGATTGAGGCGTGCAACATTTTGCACTGTCCTTAAGAACAATTCCGCCCCTCGGAGTCAATGACTCGATGCACAAGGTCTCAGCGCTATGCTCTCTAGGATTCAGCAATCAGTCTCTTCCAAACGTGCACTCGAATTGGAAGGTATATTGAGCGCTCAGAATTGCTCCAGAGAAGATTGGAAAGTAGAGATGAAGTGAAGCTCATGAGTGATATTAGAAAAGAAACAACAGTTTGCATTGGCTGCATCTGTATGCACAGAGATGATATATAATGGGACTTTACAATACTAGTTAACATGTATGCATTACTCATCAGTGGGTATCACGAGCAGCACATACAAATACATATATACAAATATGTGTATATTCAAGGAATTAAAACCGACCCCAACATTCATTTTTATTAAAACAGATTTGATGGTGGAGTTTAAAGCTGCAACAGCCAAAATTAAAGACATGAGAGGTTAATGAAAATAGTTTTTTTTTTTTCTTTTTGCAACTTATACAAGAGATTAAAACAAATCAGTAACCGCTTGAGCTTTAATTAAAAGAGTAAAAATGTGAACCAATCTCTCGTACGTGCGAGGGTACAAATCGGATGACATTCGTGTCCGCAGGATGTGCATGCACAAGTATCAAATTTCAAGCTAAATTGGGCAGTCCAAACTCAAGCTAAGTTTTCATAGAAAGTGGCCCCACTTTCACACTTATATAGGTGAATCCATCAAATATGTATTGCAATTAAACATACCATCCAATTAGTATGGACTATGGAATTCATTAAGAGTTTAACTCAACCGCTCACATTGCAATTGCAATATACACCATAGGAATGGACAAAGAGACAATAAATTTATAGTGCATCTCAAAACAACCAATGACTTGTTATTACCCATATGAACCTATTTCTTAGGTTCCCCAATTACATAGGTTGGGTTACCATCATTGTTGATTTTTGTTATAGGCATAAGTCTCATTCCCCTCGATGTTTCATACACTAGTTCTCTTCCTAGTGGTTGTGATAAAGAGTCAGCCAAATTCACTTCTGACCTTATTAAATTAAGAGATATTATTTTATCTCAAACAGCTGTTTCACAATATTATGTCTTAGGCGTATATGCCTACTCTTGACATTATATGACTTATTCATAGCTCAACTTATTACAGCTTGGCTATCTCAATGTAGAGAAACCGATGTAACTGGTTTATTCCAAATAGGAACATCTCCTAAGAAGTTTCTAAACTACTTAGCCTCAATACTAGCTTTCTCAAAAGCTATAAACTCATATTCCATTATTGCCTTAGTTGTGCAAGTTTGCTTGGACGACTTCCAAGATACTGCACCCTCTACTAAGTGTAAAAATATAAATATTCTTGTTGATTTTGTCTCATCTGAATCCGAAAACCAATTTGCATCGTTGTATGCTTTCATAATTTGGGAAAATCATAATACACTATTCAATTTTATTTTATTCTCAGAGGAGAAATTCAATTTCAGAATGCTAGTACCCAAATTTTGGGTTTGTAAGATTCACCAAGTAAAACATTTAGGAGTATCACTCTTCACTACATTGAAGAGTACACACATATGCCTAGAGGCACTCACATTAATAAATTTCCTTCAAAAGTTGTGATGGAAATTAATTTCATAATCATAGCCACAAATGACTTTTGGTCACATTAGCCTGTAGAACAGCTTCTGGCACCACTGAGTTTAATTTCCCACAATAAAATATACATTGCGATCATTTATTTTGGAAAATGTTTTAGTAAGAATCTCCTTTCCTGCAATTCTTACTCTATTTCAAAAAATTATTTTCCTTACTCATAACTTCTCCAATCTAGTGATATTGACCAAACGAAATATTAATAAGAGATTTAGTAATTTTCATCTATAAAATTACATAAGAATTCACCCAATCCTTTAAATCAAAATTAAGTGACAACAATTTTTGATATCCTCTGTAAATCACCTCCATGTAACTATATGTCACTTCCATTCATTTTGAAATAATAGTTTAATCAGGATATTCATTCCACTAGTTGGGGGCTGAATTTTAAACCATATAACAAGTAAACAATTATTCACACTTTATTCTTTATAAACCCATTTGGTTTATCCAAATAAATTTTCACCTCTAATTCTCCTTATAAAAGGTGTTTATATCCATCTGATAACTAATCAAAGCATGAACATCAGTATCAGCTATTAAAAATTAATTGATGTAAAACAGGAGAAAATGTACCCATAGAAACAACAATTTCCTTAAACCCCTGAACTACTATAGTAGCTTCATATTTATTTTTTCAATAGAACCATCAAAATCTTTCAGATCCATTTACTATCTACTATTCTACATTCAAGAAGTAAATCCACAAGTTTCAACTACGATTAGACATAATAGAGTCCAAATCATCTTGAATTACTTCTCTCCAGAAATCCTCAGGAGATTAGTATGTCCTTCTTAAGTAAATGAATTAAAATTACTTCCAAAGTCTTTTTAGCACTTAACTCTCTTACTCATTTGTGGTTCAGATAATATGTCATGACATTTATCATGCGTTCTAAATTCAATAAATCCAGATTGGATAAAATAGGAGGTTGTGAACCCCTACTATACCTCAATTTATAGTGAGATTTGCGTACATCAAATTTTATTTATTTAATTATTTTTTTTCTTTTTTTTTAATCTCAAAAAATGACAAGCATTAAAATTAAATGCATGTTCCAAAAGGCATATTTAACTCTACTTGCAAGTTCCATAGGATTTAAAAATCCTAACTCAGCCAAATATTTCAAACTTGAAAAATAGTTGAAGTAAGGATCACCATATTTCCAATACTAAAAAAAATGGAGTATTCTTTGTTTTAGAGTGGGGTTCTCTATACAAAACAAAAAATATATAGACTGGTAAAATTTTTCTCCAAAAATTTGAAACATCTCAATTGAAATTTGAATGAATTAAACATCGCAAGTCAAAGTTAAAGAGAGACATATAAAATCACACATTGCATTGTTTTAGTACATATTTATGGCGCAAAGGTGAGAATAATACATTACCAAACGAGTGTCAATGCAGTATATAAATACAAATTAGTAAGTTATGCATCAAAACACTTGAATGAAAATAAATATGTATTTTGAAACTCTCTCTTTTCTGCAACAGTTCAATACGGCAATAATTGCTCTAACAAACACTCATCAAATCTCACTATGCCCAAAAGTTGCTTGCTTAGAAAATGAGTCTAAAGATACTCTTAACACATTTTAGACCAATTTTCGATATTTAATCTCATATTGGGTCCAACCCTTGTGAAACTCAGCTTTTTAGACATGGCCCTCTTGGCACTCAGTCTGGTGATGTAACCAGAGATACCGTAGCATTTATCATGTCATAACATTTCACATAAAATAAAATAAAGATAAGTAGAAAGCTCATATAGGCTTCAATAGTCAACAAAACACAAGCACATAAAACTGTTGAAGATCAGAGCTATGCTATTCCTTTACATGCCCAAAATGTATATGACCATTATACAAATAATACATACATGCAGTTTCTGTTATCCACAAAGCAAACGTGCAACATGCAATTTATCATAATTTTCGGGTTCAATAACCCTCTTTTTTTTTTTTTTTTTTTCAAAAAACACAAAGTAAGCAATTTTTCCTCAACTAAGAAAACATAGCATTTTCTGTCTCCAACTCTTAAAGTGATGATTTGAAAATTTAAAAGAGCTTCCTGAGATATGGGAACTTAGAAGATGATCCAGAATTCATAGCAGAAAAATAAATGACTTAAAAATGTTCGAACTGTGAATGTAATAGAAGCAATATTACCGGATCAATAGCCTCTTGGACAGATCTTGGGTTCAGTCGATCATAGCAGCATCCATAATTGTTCTTAAGATTGTTGGAAATATAAGAAAGATACGGCTATGAAGTTGATTGAGGCGTGCAACATTTTGCACTGTCCTTAAGAACAATTCCGCCCCTCGGAGTCAATGACTCGATGCACAAGGTCTCAGCGCTATGCTCTCTAGGATTCAGCAATCAGTCTCTTCCAAACGTGCACTCGAATTGGAAGGTATATTGAGCGCTCAGAATTGCTCTAGAGAAGATTGGAAAGTAGAGATGAAGTGAAGCTCATGAGTGATATTAGAAAAGAAACAACAGTTTGCATTGGCTGCATCTGTATGCACAGAGATGATATATAATGGGACTTTACAATACTAGTTAACATGTATGCATTACTCATCAGTGGGTATCACGAGAAGCACATACAAAATACATATATACAAATATGTGTATATTCAAGGAATTAAAACCGACCCCAACATTCATTTTTATTAAAACAGATTTGATGGTGGAGTTTAAAGCTGCAACAGCCAAAATTAAAGACATGAGAGATTAATGAAAATAGTTTTTTTTTTCTTTTTGCAACTTATACAAGAGATTAAAACAAATCAGTAACCGCTTGAGCTTTAATTAAAAGAGTAAAAATGTGAACCAATCTCTCGTACGTGCGAGGGTACAAATCGGATGACATTCTTGTCCGCAGGATGTGCATGCGCAAGTATCAAATTTCAAGCTAAATTGGGTAGTCCAAACTCAAGATTTACAACCCGTCCTCCATCCCCCCCCCCCCCCCCCCCCCCCGCACATGTGAGAGAGCCTCTCAACTACATAAGCCTACAAGCTTATCAAGAGGATCTATTTATAAGGAGTAAAATTGTTCCATCTCTAAGCAATGTGAAAAATATGTCACATCATTTAAAAAGCTTTGTTTAGGTTTTTGAAATAACAGAAAGACCCAAATAGGAGGAATTAAAACACTATGAACCAAAGCCAAAGTTAATAAAATAATCCAACACTCTTTACTTTGTCTTAACATTTTTTTCCTACTTTTAACCGAACCCAATTACGTTGAGAAAGAGGAGATGACAACAAAAACAAATTAAAATTTCATCCTAGACTGTCTCCAACTAAATACATTTTTGTTCACCCTAAAATTGTCCATCTTTTGCTCACCTCCTCTCCTATTAATTAATGTAGTGTGTTTAATTATTGGTGTAAAAAATCGAACCCCATTGTATTTTTTAGTGGTTCTAAACAAAACATCAAATTTGAAACCTCGTTTGATGTGATGCTCTAAATTTGATGCATTGAAATTATGCATGAAAATCCTTCTTCTTTTTTTTCAAAATACTTAATTCACTCTCATGATCCATCAAAAGATAATAATAAAATAAACAAGATTTGACATGAATTATGACTTTTATGTTTGTTATTATCTCATCACAAAACAATTGCATATTGGAGAAAAATAATACTCCGTATCTCTTTGTCTAAAATAAGTCTCCACCTTTTATTTTTTTAGATATTTCAAAATAAGTGTTCGTTTTCTATTTTGAACAAAAATGTGTTGCTGATAATGTGTCACTCCAAAAGGTGAATAAACATCCACCACAGGTTATTATTTTTCTGAACTGCGTGCAAAAAAGTGATAAACACGTATTTTGATATAGATGGAGTACAAAACTAAAACCTCTAATTACAATTATCATTTTATATATTTCTTTCTCTGGTGTGGATTGATTTAGACCCCCAAAAAGAAATTAGATTTCCTTCCATTTTCATATAAATCCAACCAACCAAGATAACTCTTTCCTTTCTCCATACTAATAAGGCTCAAACCAAATCTTTATCATTTACTATGTGGGTGACTAATACATATAAAACATTTATTATTGACGCAACCAAAATACCAAAGTCCCACTCAAACCTCTTATGGAGCTATGAGGAATCCAGGATCTATCCTATTGGGTACCCCAAACCGGTCTTATTTTCATTAATTGTTGTGTTTGGTATGCAAGCCTTTATATTTTTGCGCTATATATATATACAGAACAATTCTAGTAAGGGCACTCTTATTTTATTAAGTTAAAGACTTCTTTTTTAACCCGTTAGATCATCACTTTAATAACTGAAATGACAGCAATACTCTTAATGAAAACTCGATCTAACGATAAGGACAGAAGCCTTTAACTTAAAAAAGTAAGAGCATCCTTAGTAGAAGTGTTCTCTCTCTCTCTCTCTCTCTCTCTCTCTCTCTCTCTCTCTCTATATATATATATATATATATAGGATAAAGATTGGGACCCATTCACACAATTTTTGGAACACAACTCAAAAGATGTGTCTATCTCTCTCCTGTGATGCCATTGGATCTTACAGTGACACATGAGAGAGATAGACACATCTATTGGGTTGTAACCCAAAAGTTGTGTGAATGAGTATGTCCCAAGTATTACTCATATATATATATATATAGAGTTTTGTTAACATGTGCCCTAGGTTCTAAATATGGAAATAAACAAGGGATACAGTGTGGGGTTCAGTACTTGTTTCCCTTGTTTATTTCCATTTTTGGAACCTTAACATATGCCCTAAGGGCACATGATAACAAAACCCATATATACATATATATATATATATATATCAACATTGATATGCCTTAAGGGAAGATCTGTGATACAATTCAGTGGTTTAAGATGTATCATATATCTTAAGTCACAAGGCTTTGGAACATTTGTAATTTTTTGCTAATTGTTATAATTTTCAAAAGTTACCACTATTGCCAAAGTAATAGTGGCTAGGGGTGGACATTCGGTCGGTTCGACTCGGTTTGACATAATTCGGCTCGGTTTGGATTCGGTTCGGTTTGGAGAATTATCAACTATTAACTGACTGAAATTTAATTCGGTTGGTTCGGTTCGATTCGATTGGTTCAATTAATCGAATTACAAATTTGGTTCGGTTTAGTTATTCGGTTAACCGAATTGTAAAATACCCAATTTTATTTTTTTGATTTTTCACAATTTTTTTTTAAATTTTGTTTTTTTATGTTTTTTTTTTCTCTTTCATATTGCAAAAAAAAAAAAATCATTTTTTTCTTTCTTTTCAATTGTAAAAGTACTTATGTTTTATTATCTATAGTTATATATAAGTTTATTAATAATATAGAGAAAAATTCTTTTTTCAGTTTTTCCATTCGATTTGGTTCAGTTTGGCTATAGACAACTGTTAACTGAATTGAAATTTTTAATTCAGTTTGGTTTTTAACTGAACTAAAATTTTTAACTGAAATAACTGAACTGAAATTGAAAATTCAGTTCGGTTAACCGAACTGTTTGCCCACCCCTAATTGTGACTATAAGTCCCCTAATTGTGACAATAAGTCTCAATTTAACTACATAGTCATTTTGTTTTGACAATAACCATTATTGTTAAGAGAATAGTGGCATAGCAGCTTTTTCAAAAATGAGAGAGGGTTAGAGATGGAGATAGAGACGTTGTGGACGTATTAACCATAAAGGTTAAAAACCTCTTGATTTAGGCCACCCTGAGATTAAAGTGAAGACCCCTTAATTGTAGGAAGCTTCTTATTCAACATGCCCTTTTGAAAAGAAAAAAAAAAACCAACGAAAATATTTGTAGTCATCATAGTTTTTCACTTACTAAACCTAATGCAAGTCTGCTTTACCGCGTCTCTCTCTCTCTGTCTCGCTCTCTAGTAGGAAACTCTATCTTTTTATTTTATAGTATTAGTAAATACTTAATAATTTTGCATCCAAAGAGAGTGAAAAAATAGATTCTGAAATAAAAATTATGATTAGAATTAATAACAAAAAAGAAATAAAATTATAATAATGTTAGAAAAGAAAAGGTTCTATCTAAAATTGTAACATTAGGTCTTATGTTTTCACCAATCTTAGATGGCCATAGTTGCTACTGAAGTTTAATTAGAAGCATAAAATGAATACATTTCTGCTCACCTCAAAATTGCTCACTCTTTGCTTACACTTCCTCTCTCATTGGCTAATACAGTAGAATCTAATATTAAATGAGAATTAATTAATAGTGTAAAATATTGGGTCCTATTGCATTAGCCAATAGAAGAGTATAACGAGCAAAGAGTTAGCAATTTTGAGATGAACAAAACTGCACTGACATAAAATTTCTATAGGATTCTACTATTACCAAAGCAACACTTTGTATAATTCCAACTCATTTATTCACATGCACAACACAACCTTAAATTTAACTGTAAAAGTAATTGAAAGTTACTATATGAGAAAGTCAAAATGGTGTAAGATTATATTTTGAAAATGAAACAAATAAATGTAATTGTAATGAGTATATTTATACATGTGCTAGTGGTTGTAGTACCAAGAATCACTATATTACAGTGTCAAATTATTTGAGATATCCCAAATTGAGTATTATATCTAACATTTATGCAATTGCAGTTGGTCAGTTTGCAAAGGTGGATTCAAACACAAATAAAGTTATAATTCATAAATTTGAATTTTAAATTTAATACTCAAATATTTTGCTAATTGTATAATTAATATACAGTGATATGTGAAACTACCGATTACTGCCGCATCATTTGGACAACTGTTAAAAAGCATTTAAATTTAAGAAATCATAACATTAATTTTCAATCAAATATTTCAGTTGACTTCCAATGTCTTACCCAAACAGACTGAAACAGTAGATTACCATCCACACCTAACTCAATTAAACCCACATGATATGCCATACAGTACACTTTATGCCATGTGTCACCTTTCAATTCAATCAATACCGTCCACGTTGTTAGTAGTATGCCCTAAAAGCCAATTAGATTGGAGTAGTATTTTAGGAATATTACATTGTAATAACAGTTTCATATTAATAAAGGGCAAGATTATTATTTATCATTATTGTTGTTTAACATTTATATGATATGTCCATAGAATTAAAGTTGAGAAGGTATGTACTTAAAGAGTTAAGGAACAAGACCATATACTTCTCAGTTGCTTTATTCTAAAATTGTTCTTAGTCGTAGGATTATTAAATTGGGCATTTGATAATCCGGTTAGACTAACATGTGTCATGTTTATTTTATATGATGAAATATGATTAGTCTTAAGTCATCAGTGTGGGGACACTAGAGCAGACATATGGGTGCTTGTTATAGAACAAGTTCACTGAACATGATCAACTATTAGGAAAATCCAAATGGAGTTTTATTTATCTATCAATGGATTGTTCTTAGTTACAGTGGTACAAGTAATCCTTAGACCTGAGACATTACTGTTGTCTTGTGTATGAGTTATTATGCTTTAATGTACACGGTGTTTATGTTTTAATCAAAGGCATATTCATGTACTGTTGGGTATAGTAAGTTATACATGGAGACATGTGAATGTACAACAAGGAATCTATCACTCTGAAGTGCGAGAGTGAATGTCCTATGTGATCTTCTATGATATATCTCAAGTAAAGCTCCCTGGCCAGGGCAGGGTGAGAATTAGAAAGAGTTTTCTAATTTCACCAAATAGAGAAATATCAATTAGTTCGAGAACATATAATTAAATCTGGGTTTGATAATATGTCCATTACCCAAGAGATTTAATTGGGACATTGTTTGATAGAAGGATTGAATTGTATGGTAACTGTTAATGGAAAGGTTCACTATTTTTCAGACTGTCTGGGGTGTGTCATGATATACTGCTAGGTGTCACTCATGACTAGTGGAAGCTCAGAAATAATAAATATTAATATTAATTATTTCTACAAGGGAGAATTAGAAGATGTTCTAATTTAAATTAATTAGAAAGGGTTCTAATTGTAATACTTTAAAGTATTAGTACCTACTACCAGATTAGTATGAACCTAAAGGGTCACACACAAAAGAGCAATGTGTAATTGGAAGAAGATGTGAGGGTCTACTTGATATTGAGTTGTTAATATGGAAGTAGTATAATAATACTATTAGTTTACATTTGATTTAGGAAAGTCTTCTAATCAAATATAGTTTCCTAATTAGATTAGGAAAGGGATTTATAGCACTATTATATATATGAGGCATGGGAAATAATAATAGAGCTAGCACATCATATTATCTCCTAACAATATGTCTTTGCACAAGGATCCGTACGGCCCAAAATAACTTCAACAGTTCTTGTTTGCTTCAATTAATTATTTGAAGAAATTAGACATTCTTCCAATTCGTGATTTGCTCGTGTGGATACTTTTAGAGATCGGACGCTTGGACGATTTGGTGAACTGTTCGTGGGACGAACTAGATTTAATATTTTGTAAAGCACGCTTCAAGGGTAACTATTCGATTAACCCCCTTATGAATGTTGTATGTATTTTGTATATATCATAGACTTGATCATAGGTTTTAGGAAACCATTAAATTTTTGTTTTCCGCTGCGCGAACCTTTAAGGGTTCCACATGGTTTTCTTTCAGTGGTATCAGAGCCTTAGTCTATGATTAATACAAAATACTGTAATTGTTTTTGTAGTATAAATTTATTTTGAATATTGGAATTTTGGGAATGTTTGTATGAAGATACTAGGGTTTTTGTTCATATGATGAACAAAGGGTTTAAACTTCGCTACATTGGTATATAGTGTTTACATAAGATGTAAACATGTATATGTCAATTTTAATCTGTATAAAAGTTATATATATTTTTGTGACAAGTTTGGAACTTATTCATGATTCTTTATCCGAATCTGTTAGCGGTTCGCTAGAGAAGATGAGTCAGATCCGAATTTCAAAATTTTACGTCAGAACACCTATATTCGTTTGGAAACGACGTTCTGAGCAAGACTCATACCCTAAAAGCCTTGGTAAATTTTGTCCAAAATCGAACGTTTAGACCCTCTAATATGCGTTTTAATGTATAGCAGGATTGTTTTTATATTAAGACAAATTCTAATTGGATTAGAATTGAACACAAGATTCATGCTATAACTAGAATGATTATTTTTATTTTTTTTTCTTTCATTTACATATGATGTGAATGGATGAAAAGGATGATTATGGACTATACCAAATAATTGAGTTATGTGATTGGTTTATTATTTCAATGTGATTGAATGTTTTATTATTTTGGGTTTGTAATTTTTAAATAAGGCTTGCATGCCTTCCTCCCTTCTTCTCGATGTAATTTCTATCTCCCTCCTATATACCTCCCCCTTAATTATGGATCAAGGGTTTTCTTATTAAAGCCATGTAAAATTAGGTTTAGAGATGAAGATCAGAAAATTACAAGGAAGAAGAAGGTGGAGCCTACTTGGAGTAGATAAGGTGTCCAAGAAAAGAATGAAGACTATTTATTATTATTGTTTCAAGCTTAGATCTTGAAAGCATGTGATGTTTAATAATGATTACAACACTATAGACCTAGATTCAACTTAAAGGCTCAAGTTGAATCACCTTAACAGTCCATAATCATCCATGACCCAATTTTTTATGTGATAATTGTTTGGGCGGTTTCACCATATATTTTATATGTCCATATTTTAAAATTATTTTAAAATTTAATCCATTTGTTGTGTCACGGAGATACTCCTTTAAATTAAAATTTTAGAATTGTTTTCTAAATTTAATTAGTGGGAGCATTGTATGGACATATTAAAATATAAATGATGAAATATTTATTTTATGTATTTGATGCATGTATAATTGATGAGACCGTAAAATTCCCTTCTTGTTTATGATATTAAGTTGTAAGCGAAGAGACATTATGAATGTCTTATCGTAGCCTTCCACCATTATAGGTGACTGTATTTTCTTATTTGGGTTTGTCGGCTACAGATATGTAGGGACTGCTCATTCTAAGAAAAGCCACTCATACTATTTAAATATATGATATTATGAGATGAGGGGTTAGTGGGATCCAAGAAACTATTATGTGAGGGTCTCATTAGTGACTCATACTTGTATGAATGGTGGGTCTAACTTAACTAAAATATATGGATCAAGAAACTATTATGTGAGGTTCATAATTTTAGAGGCTAAATGATGATTGGAACTTGCTTAAGAAGCAATAGGTAAGAAGTTACCTTCTTATCAAATTTAGTACAACCAAGAAACTATTATGTGAGGTTGTACTAGTTTTGGTGGGACCCCAATCCCCACTAGGAATTTTAATAAATAAAGATTCCCAAATTTCTTTAAAGGGATGAGGAATTTGAAAAGAATAGTGGGAGGTACCATTATGATTTAAAGACCCAAAATCTAATGGATAATAAAATTGAATTTTATTTTATGCTCATAAATTGCTATTTATCTTCTGTAGATCACCGCTAAAAATGTCAAACTTCAACCTCCTTGCTAAAATTCTGGATACCAACCGTTTGACTGGACCAAACTTTGATGATTGGTTTAGGAACTTAAAAATCATTCTTACTTCTGAAAAAATTGCCTATGTCTTGGATGGGCCAATGCCGGAATCTCTTCCGGAAGGATCCACTGAGGAAGAGCATGACACTTTGAGAAAGTGGCAGGAAGATGAAATAAAGGTGAGATGCTACATGTTAGCATCCATGAGCAATGAGCTTCAGAAGCAACATGATTCATATAAAAGCTCAACCTCTATTCTTCTTCACCTACAAGAGTTGTATGGGGGACAAAGCAGAACCGCAAGGTTCAATGTTTCAAAAGAACTCTTCCAGGCCAAAATGGCAGAGGGGTCATCTGTAAATGAGCATGTGCTTAAGATGATCGGTTACATTGAGCAACTCGAAAAGCTCGATGTAGGCATGGATGCAAATTTACAAATAGATTTGATCTTACAATCCTTGCCAGATTCATTTTCGCAGTTCGTTATGAACTTCAACATGAGCAGGATGACAGTTCCACTGCATGAGTTGCTAAATATGTTGAATACTGCGGAAGGCTCTATCAAAAAGACAAAGGGATCTGCTCTTGTCATTCATGAGGCTTCTACTTCTAAGTCCAAGCCCAAGGGTAAAGGAAAATGGAAGGGGCAGAAGTCCAAGGTGAAGGCAAAGGGAGGGATCAAGAAAGGCAAGCCCGCAAATGATAAGGGTAAAGGAAAGTGTTTCTTCTGTGGCAAAGAAGGACATTGGAAGAGGAACTGCAGAGAGTACCTTGCTTCCATAAAAGACAAACCTTCTGAAGGTATGTCTAAATTGCTTTTTATAGAAACTAACCTTTCGGTTAATTTTGTTTCTTCTTGGGTATTAGATACCGGAGCTAGTTCTCATATTTGCAATTCGTTGCAGGGATTAAGGGGAGCAGATGGCTGAGTAGAGGACAAGCTGCTCTTCGAGTGGGAAATGGAGCAAGTGTTGCTGCATTAGCTGTAGGGAGCTACTATTTAGCATTACCATCTAGCGTAGTTTTAGAATTAAAGAATTGTTTATTTATGCCAGATATTATTAGGAATATTATTTCTATTTCTGCTTTATCTAGAGATGATTATAAATTTGTTTTTGAGAAAAATAAATGCACATTTTATTTAAATGATGATTTAGTTGGTTCTGGCATATATTTGAATGGTCTTTATTTCTTAAACTTGGATAATGGTATTAACTATATTGAGCAAGCAAAAGATAAAACACCAAAGAGACCTAGAGATGAAGTTAATCCTACTTATATGTGGCATCTTAGATTAGGTCATATTAGTGATGATAGGATCAACAAATTGGTTAAGGATAGACACTTTGGTTCATTAGCTTATGAAGCTTATCCAACTTGTGAATCTTGTCTCATGGGCAAAATGACCAAATCACCCTTTGTGGGACATGGGGAAAGAGCTGCCGACATACTTGGATTAATTCACACTGATGTGTGTGGTCCTATGAATTCAATTGCGAGAGGAGGTTTTTCATACTTCATAACCTTCACCGATGATCACTCACGGTTAGGGTATGTGTATTTAATGAAATACAAATCTGAATCTTTTGAAAAATTCAAAGAATTCATAAATGAAGTAGAAAAACAAACTGGGAAAAAATATTAAAGTTCTTCGATCAGATCGAGGAGGTGAATACTTAAGCAATGAATTCTCGGATCATCTCAAGGAAAATGGTATTTTATCACAATGGACTCCACCTGGAACACCACAATTAAATGGTGTGTTCGAAAGGAGAAATCGTACCTTATTGGATATGGTACGATCCATGATGAGCTACACAGATTTACCTATATCATTTTGGGGATATGCGTTTCAAACATCAGCACATATACTGAATAGGGTGCCAACCAAATCTGTTCCTAAGACACCGCATGAGATGTGGCATGGGAAGAGGCCTAGTCTTAATTATATTAAGATATGGGGTTGTCCAGCCTATGTCAAGAAACTAGAAGTGGACAAATTGGAAACTAGGTCAGTAAAATGTAGATTTGTGGGTTATCCAAAAGAGTCTTTGGGATACTATTTCTATCACCCAGGCGAACAAAAGGTGTTTGTTAGCAAGTTTGCCGTATTTCTTGAAAAAGAGTTTATTCAAGATGGAGGCAATGGGAAAGTGATAGAATTAGAGGAAATGTCCTCTAAATCACAAACCAACATTGACCAACATGAGAAAGAGTCCTCAAACCCTATTACAGTAGCACCTTCTATCACACAACCTCCACGTAAGACTAGTAGGACTCCCATACCTAATAAGAGATACTTGGATCTCCATCACGGTGATGAGGAACTCTTTCATTGTGGAGACAATGGCGACAAGAGTGATCCTACTAATTACAAAGAGGCGATGTCAGACATCGATTCGAGTAAATGGCAAGTTGCCATGAAATCAGAAATGGATTCTATGTACTCCAACCAAGTCTGGACTTTGGTAGACCCGCCTCAAGGTATTGTACCTATTGGCTGCAAATGGGTTTACAAAAGAAAGATAGGCTCGGATGGAAAGGTAGAGACCTACAAAGCTAGGCTAGTGGCAAAAGGTTACAAACAAAGACAAGGAGTTGACTATGAGGAAACCTTCTCGCCAGTAGCCATGCTAAAATCCATCAGGATTATACTTGCTATAACTGCACACTATGACTATGAGATATGGCAGATGGATGTAAAGACCGCTTTTCTCAATGGTCAGATTGAGGAAGAGATTTACATGGAGCAGCCGGAAGGCTTTATATCCCGTGGTGAAAACCACAAAGTGTGTAAGCTGCAGAGATCCATTTATGGACTCAAGCAAGCATCTCGAAGTTGGAACATCCGTTTTGATGAAGCGATTAAAGCATTTGACTTTCATCAAAATATGGATGAACCATGTGTGTATAAGAAGCTCAGTGGGAGAGCGATTACGTTCCTAATTTTGTACGTTGATGACATCCTCTTCATTGGGAATGATGTAGGAATGTTATCATCAGTCAAACTATGGCTTTCACAAAACTTCTCCATAAAGGATTTGGGAGAAGCATCTTATATACTGGGTATAAAGGTTTATAGAGATATATCTAAAAGATTGCTTGGTTTATCCCAGTCTTTATACATAGATAAAGTGTTGAATAGATTCAACATGGAAGATTCCAAGAGAGGGATGCTGCCCTTTAGACATGGAATTCATCTCTCGAAGGACATGAGTCCTAAGACACCATAGGATAGAGAGAGCATGAGCAAAGTACCATATGCTTCAGCAGTGGAAAGTCTCATGTATGCTATGCTATGTACTAGACCTGATATCAGTCATGCTGTAAGTGTTACAAGTAGATATCAGTCTAATCCAGGTATGGACCACTGGATTGCAGTGAAGAACATCCTTAAATACTTGAGAAGAACTAAGGATATGTTTCTTATTTATGGAGGAGGAGAATTGAGAGTTGATGGTTACACGGATTCGGACTTCCAGTCTGATGTGGATGATAGAAAATCCACATCTGGGTATGTGTTTACCCTTAATGGGGGCGCTGTTCGCTGGAAGAGTTGTAAGCAAGATACAACGGCAGATTCCACGACCGAAGCAGAATACATTGCTGCTTCAGAAGCAGCAAAGGAGAGTGTGTGGATAAGAAAGTTCATCAGTGAACTAGGTGTAGTTCCAACCATTGAATCACCTGTGCCTCTGTACTGTGACAACAATGGGGCGATAGCTCAAGCCAAGGAACCAAGGTCTCATCAGAAATCCAAACACATTCAGCGTCGATTCCATATGATTAGAGAAATCATTGGTAGAGGTGATGTGGAGATACAGAAGATAGCATCAGCAGATAATGTAGCAGATCCATTCACTAAGGCCTTGACCCAACAGCAATTGGATCGCCATCTTGAGAAGATGGGTATGAGATACATGGTCGATTGGCTTTAGTGCAAGTGGGAGATTGTTAGTAGTATGCCCTAAAAGTCAATTAGATTGGAGTAGTATTTTAGGTATATTACATTGTAATAACAGTTTCATATTAATAAAGGGCAAGATTATTATTTATCATTATTGTTGTTTAACATTTATATGATATGTCCATAGAATTAAAGTTGAGAAGGTATGTACTTAAAGAGTTAAGGAACAAGACCATATACTTCTCAGTTGCTTTATTCTAAAATTGTTCTTAGTCGTAGGATTATTAAATTGGGCATTTGATAATCCGGTTAGACTAACATGTGCCATGTTTATTTTATATGATGAAATATGATTAGTCTTAAGTCATCAGTGTGGGGACACTAGAGCAGACATATGGGTGCTTGTTATAGAACAAGTTCACTGAACATGATCAACTATTAGGAAAATCCAAATGGAGTTTTATTTATCTATCAATGGATTGTTCTTAGTTACAGTGGTACAAGTAATCCTTAGACCTGAGACATTACTGTTGTCTTGTGTATGAGTTATTATGCTTTAATGTACACGGTGTTTATGTTTTAATCAAAGGCATATTCATGTACTGTTGGGTATAGTAAGTTATACATGGAGACATGTGAATGTACAACAAGGAATCTATCACTCTGAAGTGCGAGAGTGAATGTCCTATGTGATCTTCTGTGATATATCTCAAGTAAAGCTCCCTGGCCAGGGCAGGGTGAGAATTAGAAAGAGTTTTCTAATTTCACCAAATAGAGAAATATCAATTAGTTCGAGAACATATAATTAAATCTGGGTTTGATAATATGTCCATTACCCAAGAGATTTAATTGGGACATTGTTTGATAGAAGGATTGAATTGTATGGTAACTGTTAATGGAAAGGTTCACTATTTTTCAGACTGTCTGGGGTGTGTCATGATATACTGCTAGGTGTCACTCATGACTAGTGGAAGCTCAGAAATAATAAATATTAATATTAATTATTTCTACAAGGGAGAATTAGAAGATGTTCTAATTTAAATTAATTAGAAAGGGTTCTAATTGTAATACTTTAAAGTATTAGTACCTACTACCAGATTAGTATGAACCTAAAGGGTCACACACAAAAGAGCAATGTGTAATTGGAAGAAGATGTGAGGGTCTACTTGATATTGAGTTGTTAATGTGGAAGTAGTATAATAATACTATTAGTTTACATTTGATTTAGGAAAGTCTTCTAATCAAATATAGTTTCCTAATTAGATTAGGAAAGGGATTTATAGCATTATTATATATATGAGGCATGGGAAATAATAATAGAGCTAGCACATCATATTATCTCCTAACAATATGTCTTTGCACAAGGATCCGTACGGCCCAAAATAACTTCAACAGTTCTTGTTTGCTTCAATTAATTATTTGAAGAAATTAGACATTCTTCCAATTCGTGATTTGCTCGTGTGGATACTTTTAGAGATCGGACGCTTGGACGATTTGGTGAACTGTTCGTGGGACGAACTAGATTTAATATTTTGTAAAGCACGCTTCAAGGGTAACTATTCGATTAACCCCCTTATGGATGTTGTATATATTTTGTATATATCATAGACTTGATCATAGGTTTTAGGAAACCATTAAATTTTTGTTTTCCGCTGCGCGAACCTTTAAGGGTTCCACATGGTTTTCTTTCACACGTGTCCAAGGTGCTTCCAGCTTCTCCAAGTAAAAGAAAGACTCTGTAGAAATAATAATGCTAGGCACAAATCTTCAACCACAACTCAAATTACATTATTATTGTAAATGTATGTATTTTATGTTGTATAAGTAGTGTATAAAAAAATATTAAAAATTCAAATGATACAAAATATATACATTTAAAACATAAAATATAATTTTGTGTGTGGTTAAAAGTATGTGCCTAACATTATTCATCTAGAATTTAGATAGTAGGACACTTTGGCGGCTTGGCCACCTCTCTCATTCATATTCCTCAACCCTTTCACAGTGAAAAACCAACCTTAAACCCTGAACCATCCACAAACACTCACACAAATCCCTGTATATGCATATTTATATAAAAATGTATATATATATGTACACACACATTTTTTCGATATGGGTGATGTCAATGCCAAAGTAGAAAGTGCTAATGTCAAAGCAAAAGGTGTCGCTAAAAATTTTAGCGACACTTAGATAACTGTCGCTAAAACTTTTAGCGACACTTTCTGCTTTAGTATTAGCAATTTCTGCTTTAGTATTAGCACTAGTCTTTCTACATATGGAAACACAGTTAAATCTAACGGCGTTTTCAGTGGTGTTAAAATCCAACTGTAGCAAACTCCAATAAATCAGTGTAACCCAAATGCAAGCCAACCCGAAACAAACTTCTCCACTCTCTCTCTCTCTCTCTCTCTCTCTCTCTCTCTCTCTTGTATGTGAGATTGAAATATTGAATTTCAGACGGATAACCGTAGAGGGGACGATTTACGGCACCCAATTATTAGTAGCTACGTGAGAAAATGTGGGCTAACATTTTGGGAACACTTTATCGAATAGAATAAACTTGTGTTGGATACATGTGTGCTTATCCGGAGAAGTTATTTGCTAAGGTTGTCATACTACATTATGACACTAACGTATGTGCTATCCAATTACATGGGGTTATGTGCAACACTAAAATTAGAAGGCACATGATAAATAGGTTCCAACATATGCTGGTAATAGTTAGTAATTACTTGTTATGCTTACTTAAAAATAAGGACTATATGAATTCATATTATTAGGCATCACATCATATAAACATGATGACATAATCTGAGTGTAACATTGAATAATTTTTTACTTATATGGTCACGTGAAGAGAATAAATTTAAGACGATTCATTCGTATACATGCTGTTATACGGCATCCAATTGATATTCTTCACCTATAAAAAATTAGGCAGCAATTCAGGGATAATTTAGGGATCTGTCGTATCCAATCATTCCTTTATTTGATCAAATTAGTAATCCATTTCATTGTTAACCAAGAAGTTATATAGTGAGCTCGTCACGTGTTGTCATTTTGATACGTGATATGACGTACCAATCACATAAGGCCACTAGAGACAAGTGACATGACAAATTTTCTTTGATTTTAAGTAAATCATATAAGTAAAAAATTATTCTGTGTTACACTCAGACTATATCATCATGTTTACATGATGTGATGCCTAATAATGTGAATTCATATAGCCCTTATTTTAGATAAACATAACAAGTAATTGCTAACTATTTCCAACATATGATGTCCTTGTAAGAATTTAATTGATAAAACCATCATGCGGAAAAATATTATATGCCAGGATCTTGAATATAATACACCTTAAGAAAACAAATATAAATTCTACATACCGTTATTCGCCATTGAAATTAGCAGAGACAGAATTTGAACCCCTTTGATTGCACTTTAATCTAGGCTTTACTTTCTTCTCTCTGTCTCTCAATTATGTACACCCTTATTTCTGTAATTGATTGAGGTTAACTTTCAAGGGGTAGGGTGTACCTTTTATAGAGGAGAGAAGAGGGCCTATTAATGACTGTCATAAAGACGGTCTTGGAATACGTAATGACTTTCATAAATATTTCCTTGAAATATGAAAAGTCCTTATTTAATAACTGTTGAAAGATGAACCATTCAATCATCGGTTATCTCAACAATTAATAACGTATATCTTTTATATATATATACATACATATATATATTAATTGGGACAATCTTCTATTGGCTAAATAATTAGTGGAGTTCAACTAACATAGAAGGCTAGTAGACCACATTTAATAGGACTTCTAAAAGTCACTTAAGAATTTACATTCTCCCACTTGGTCCACTAGACCGATTATGATACTTGACTTAGTTGGATTCCACATATAAAACTTTAATGTGATCACAAATATCCATAATTAGCCAATACACCCAAACTGTCATTTACTGTTATACTAAGATTAGCATAGACTATCAATGTGAGTCATAGCGGTTGTACAACATTTGTGTCGTATTCCCTTCCATGCACCACGCCATTAATAGCCTGTACTAACCTTAGTCTATTATTCTGTAATGCCCATGTAATTTGTCTTGTTAAGACATTTCCTGTTTATCAAACAATAAAACATAAATCGTGCACACATAATTGAAAACAGGAAATAACAGAAACAAACTTTAATTGCGCATAAGTGTCAATTACACTACAACTGAAATATCCATCAATTACATCATTGATTACTCAAAAGACCCATTCTTACAACATGTTCCTTATATGTCTTTGGAGGTAATCCCTTAGTCAATGGATCAGCAATCATAAAAGTAGTGCTCAAATTTTCAATTGACACTTGCTGTTTCTGGACTCTTTCTCTAACAACCAAGTACTTAAGTTCCATGTGCTTGGAACCACTAGAATACTTTCCATTCTTAGAGAAGAAACCTGTTGCGGTATTGTCACAATAAATTTTCAGCGGCTTGGCAATAGAGTCAACAACACCAAGTCCTGAAATGTAATTCCGCAACCATAAAGCATGACTCGTAGCCTCAAAACATGCCACAAACTCGGCCTCCATCGTGGATGAAGCAATATTGGACTGCTTCACACTTTTCCACGAGATTGCTCCACCAGCTAGCAGAAACACAAAACCTGATGTGGATTTTCTGCTATCTAAGCAACCACCAAAATCCGAGTCTGAGTACCCGATCACTTCTAACTGATCTGATCTCCTATATGTGAGCATATAATCCTTTGTCCCTTGAAGATATCGCATAACTTTCTTTGCTGCTTTCCAGTGTTCCATTCCTGGATTACTTTGATATCTACCTAACATTCCAACTGCAAAGCTAATATCCGGTCTGGTACAAGTCTGAGCATACATTAAGCTCCCCACAGCTGATGCATATGGAACTTTCTTCATTTGTTCCTTTTCTAAGTCATTCCTAGGGCACTGACTTTCATTTAACTTGTCACCTTTCATGATTGGTGCATCACTGACTGAACATAGCTGCATATTAAATCTTTCCAAGACTCGATTGATATAACCTTTCTGAGACAGTCCTAACAATCCTCGAGATCGATCCCTAAAGATCTCTATGCCAATGACATAGGATGCCTCACCCATATCAACCATCTTAAAGCACTTAGAAAGATACTCCTTGGTTTCGTGTAACAAACCAAGATCACTACTGGCTAACAAAATATCATCCACATATAAGACCAAAAAGATAAACTTACTCCCACTGATCTTTAGATAAATACACTGATCAACAGTGTTTTCCTTAAATCCAAAATCAGTAATGGTATCATTAAACTTTATATACCATTGCCTGGAAGCTTGTTTAAGACCGTAAATGGATTTCTTTAATTTGCAAGCCAAATATTCTTTTCCTTTCTCTGTGAACCCTTCAGGTTGTTCCATGTAGATATCCTCATCCAAATTTCCATTTAAAAATGCAGTTTTCACATCCATTTGATGTAACTCTAGATCATAATGAGCTACAAGTGCCATGATAATTCTAAATGAGTCCTTCTTAGATACCGGAGAGAAGGTCTCACTATAATCAATGCCTTCTTTCTGAGTGAAACCTTTAGTCACAAGTCTGGCCTTATATCTCTCGACATTGCCTTTAGCGTCGCGCTTGGTCTTAAAGACCCATTTACAGCCGACTTTCTTACAATTATTAGGCAATTCAACGAGATCCCAGACACCATTCTGGTCCATCGATTTCAACTCTTCATTCATGGCATCGATCCATTTACTAGAATTATTACTTTCCATGGCTTGTGAAAATGAAACCGGATCCTTATTAATCCCAATATCAAAATCAGATTCGTGTAGATACACCACATAATCATCTGAAATGGCAGATTTTCTTTCCCTCTGAGATTTCCTCAGAACTGCCGATTGTGGTGGTACTACATTATTTTCAATGGCAACATCCTCATGAAGTGGTGAATCATTTCCATTATGTTGTTCATTTCCCTCAACTGGTTGAATAGCTTGAGGAACAACAATTTCTCGAGAAGGAAAGGGTGGTGGGATATCCACTTTTAATTCCTCAAGATTAACCTTTCTTGATTCATCACTCCCACTAACTTCGCCATTCTCTAAGAATCTGGCATTTCCGGTTTCCACAATCCTCGTACTATGGTTAGGACAATAAAATTTGTACCCTTTGGACTTATCTGGATAACCAATGAAATATCCAGATATGGTCCTTGAATCTAACTTTTTCTCATGTGGATTGAAGATCCTTGCTTCTGCTGGACAACCCCAAACATGTAAATGTCTCAAACTAGGCTTCCTACCAGTCCATAACTCGAAAGGAGTTGTTGGGACAGCCTTACTAGGAACCCTATTCAAGATATACATTGCAGTCTTTAATGCTTCACCCCACAATGAATCAGGTACAGTTGAAAAACTCATCATACTCCTAACCATATCCAAAAGTGTACGATTACGCCTTTCAGCAACTCCATTCTGCTGTGGCATACCTGGCATTGTGTATTGAGCACAAATGCCATGCTTTTCAAGAAATTTGGCAAATGGACCAGGATTTTGACCTGTCTCATCATATCTACCATAGAACTCACCACCTCGATCAGATCTCACTATTTTAACCTTTCTATCTAACTGCCTCTTGACCTCAGTAATGAACACCTCAAGGATGTCAACGGCCTGAGACTTTTCATGTATTAGATATACATAACCATAGCGAGAAAAATCATCTATAAAGGTGATAAAATATCTTTCTCCAGCAAAACATGAAATGGAGAGTGGTCCACAAATATCTGTATGAATTATCTCAAGAAGCTTAGTACTTCTTGTGGCACCTTTCTTAGTGTGTTTGGTCTGCTTTCCCTTAATGCATTCCACACACACTTGAAAATCAGTGAAGTCTAGGTTATCCAAAATCCCAGTCTTTACCAATCTCTCAATTCTATCCTTGGAGATATGCCCCAGTCTTTTATGCCACAAGATTGAAGAGTTTTCATTAATTAGGCCACGTTTTGAACCAACATTCGAATGCAGGGCTATCAAAGATTGTGCAAACTCATGATTCAAAGAAATTTTATATAAACCATCACATAAAATTCCAGAACCAACCATAATAGAGTTAAACATTAAACTTAGTTTCGCACAACCAAATAAAACAGAATATCCAGCAACATCTAATCTGGATAGAGAAACCAAATTCCTAGAAATCGAAGGTACATAAAAAGTGTCCATAAGATCCATCTGATGACCCGTCTCCAAGAGTAGGCGGTAGGTTCCAACAAATACCACTTCTGCTTTGAGACGGTTCCCCATATAGATGAATCGTTCACTTTCCTTCGGGTTCCGGGTTGTAAGGAATCCCTGCATTGAATTTGTTATGTGAGTTGAGGCCCCAGAGTCAATCCACCAAGTATTAGAAGGAACTTCAGCAAGATTTGATTCATAACATACAAAAGAAAGATTGATACCTCTCTTTTCGAACCAAGCCTTACGCTTGCTGCAGTCCTTCTTCACATGACCTTTCTTGCCACAAAAATAACACGTGACAATAAACTTTCCATGTCCCTGGCTACTTTTCCCAGGTCCATCTCCTTTCTTTGGTGGAATCCTCTTTCCTTTCACAAACTTTCCTTTCTTTTTAGCTTCATGAGTCACAACTAGCACAGAGTGGGGTCCTTCTTGCCTTAATCTCACTTCCTCTTGAATACACATACTAGTCAGCTCATTCAAATTCCATTTGTCTTTATGAGTATTATAGTGAATTTTGAATGGGCCGAACTGAGAAGGAAGTGAGTTGAGAATAAACTGTACTAAGAAGGATTCATCCACTTGCATCCCTAGTGCTCCTAATTTTGCAGCTTTGTCAGTCATATAGAGAATATGTTCCTGAACTCCTCTATTACCATCATATTTGACAGTAGTTAATTCTGCCATAAGTGTGCCTGCTAGTGACTTATCTGCTGATTTAAAACGTTCTTTGACAGCAGTCAAAAGTTCCAATGCGCTATTAGTTTGAGGAAGAGAAGTCTTAATGTTATTAGCTATGGTCATCCTCAGAAACATAAGACTAAGTCTGTTCGATCTTTCCCAGGCTTTCATCATGTCAACCTGTACTGCAGTACTGTCAGCAGTAACTTCCTCAGGTTTGTCAACCAACAATGCCATGTCAAGATCTAACACACCTAGTGTGAATTGGACTTGTTCATTCCATTTCGAAAAATTTGACCCATTAAGAGTTGGAATGCTAGATGCATGAGAGTGCAACGAAGTGGGAACGGTCACTGAAATAGGACAATACTCACGTTAAGGCCTTGAGTCTATCTTTAATATAGAATTATAAATTCTAAACAGATGAACTATTGATATCACTACAGTTTCTCCTTTGGGCGAAACCGTAGCATATCTAGTGTCCACTCTATAGGTGCAAAATATTATCACCTATATAGGTCTAATGTAATTTATGTCACCTAATAGGTAGTCATGTTACCTTTGGGTATCCAATTCTAAACTACTCAGTAACACAAATTACATTACCCTATCCAGTTCATAGTTAGTTGAAAGTGACTCTCCTTTGGGCTAGCCCCAATCTCCCAACTATGACTGCCATTGAGAATATTATTGTCTTTTATGTCACCCTTATTGACTAATCTTTAATGTAGTTTTATATTCATAAGGCTCACCAACCTAGGTCACTTTGGCAACTACTAAGTTAATAAACCATATAAAAATAAAACTAACCAATAATATTCTCTAACCTTTTATTAGAGTTATTTATTTAATTGCTAAAGTCATCATTTATAAATTCAATTACTAATTTAATGAAAATAACAATAATTTCTAATTTTTTTTTCTTTTATGTAATTGAATTTTCTGTTCAATGATTACTTTAAGCAATAACTCTAAAATTGTATATTTTCTATCACTTTTATAAGAGTTATTTATTTAATTGCTAAATTTGTCATTTATTTACTCAATCACTAATTTAATAAAATAAAGATAATTATTTCATGTACTCTTTCATGTGATTGAAATCTATTCAATGACAAAGAAATTAGCAATAACTCTAATCTTTAAGTAAAAACTAAATAGGGAAAAAACTTTAATATACTGTCATTAAGCAGTAAAGAAACAAAATAAGATTTAATAACAAATCTACTTTTGTTAGAAATGTAATGCCTTGAACAGTTCTCAAGTATATTTCCAATCCCAAAGAATTTTAATCAAATTGGATATAACATTCAAACAGTACCAGCCCATGATATAGGTTTATTATAAAGCAAAAGTATAAACCTATGCATTATGTACTGTGCATACCCATTCTAATTCATGTAAGACAGAATCTGGAAAATTTTAATATTTTATTTGTACATGCTTCCAGAGTATATACTCCATAACTCTCATCATACAATTAACGTGTGTACACATGTTATCAACATTAACACATGTTATCAACATGCAGATTCATAAGAAAACTGAGCACATATGCATTTGTATGTATGAGATTTGCTTGACGAATATGTAAGTCGTTGAACCAAAATTTTGTGGACACCATCATGGCTCACGACTTAAACATAAGAGTAATATCTTTAACCTTTTATTCTAAGATGTATATATTCAAAAACCTTGCTCTGATACCAACTGTAAGAATTTAATTGATAAAACCATCATGCGGAAAAATATTATATGCCAGGATCTTGAATATAATACACCTTAAGAAAACAAATATAAATTCTACATACCGTTATTCGCCATTGAAATTAGCAGAGACAGAATTTGAACCCCTTTGATTGCACTTTAATCTAGGCTTTACTTTCTTCTCTCTGTCTCTCAATTATGTACACCCTTATTTCTGTAATTGATTGAGGTTAACTTTCAAGGGGTAGGGTGTACCTTTTATAGAGGAGAGAAGAGGGCCTATTAATGACTGTCATAAAGACGGTCTTGGAATACGTAATGACTTTCATAAATATTTCCTTGAAATATGAAAAGTCCTTATTTAATAACTGTTGAAAGATGAACCATTCAATCATCGGTTATCTCAACAATTAATAACGTATATCTTTTATATATATATACATACATATATATATTAATTGGGACAATCTTCTATTGGCTAAATAATTAGTGGAGTTCAACTAACATAGAAGGCTAGTAGACCACATTTAATAGGACTTCTAAAAGTCACTTAAGAATTTACAGTCCTAGGTATTTATTGTGTCCCTTCTATTTTTAGTGATACACATGACCCCATGTGATTGGACAACACACGTCAATGTGATAATGTGGTATAACAGCATCAGTGAATAACTTCTCCGGATAAGCACACATGTATCCAACACAAGTTAATTCTATTCCATAAAGTGTTCCCAAAATGTTAGCCAACATTTTCTCACGTGGCTACTAATAATTGGGTGCCGTAAATCATTCCCTTTACGGTTCATCTGTCTGAAATTCAATCTCTACTATGTGGACATATGACTAATGCTATGAGGAATCCAGGATCAATCCTATAGGGTACCCTGAACTGGTCTTAGTTTCATTAATGTAGTGTTTGGCATGTATGCCTTTGCATTTTTGAGGTATATATATATATATATATATATCAACATTGATATACATTAAGATTAATATTTGGGGCACTAACAAATTTCACTAACACTCACATTCACATTCTAACTCTCTCTTAGTGGCACTGTGGGGCCCCTAGACACTCACACCCACACTCTATCTCTCTCCTAGTGGTACTATGGGGCTCGCAGTGGATCCCACAGTGCCACTAGAAAAGAAATAGAGTGTGAGTGTGAGTGTGAGTGTTAGTGAAATTCGTGCATTATTGATACATTAAGGAAAGATCTGTTATCCAATTCAGTGTTTTAAGATGTCTCATATATCTTAAGTCACAACGTTTTGACACATTTGTAATTTTGTGCTAAATTGTTGTAAGAGCATCTCTAACCATATTATTTAAAATTTCTCTAATTTTTAGCCAAAATAGCAAAAAAACTATTTTAGCTAATCAGTTTTAAGCCCCAACTCCAACCGTGTTCCCCATTATAGAGAGGTTTGCATTATTATATTAATTTTTTATATAAAAGTTAAAAATTAATTTAAATGTACTCTGTCCTTAAATGAATATGGTGTGTATTATTCTTTATTATTTTATTTATGGATAACTACTCATATTCACACTCTTTCTTATCAAATGTGGAAAACCAAAAAGAGATTCTCCAAAATGGAGAACCATTTGGGGAACCTGTTGGAGCTCCAAAAATGCACTTTGGTTCTCCAAAATAGCTAGAAAGTGACTATGGTTAATGTGGTTGGAGTTGCTTTAATTTTCAAAATGTACCACTATTGTCAAAGTAATAGTGGCTATGAGTCCCAATTTGCCACAAAGCCACTTTGCTTTAACAATAGCCACTATTACTAAGAGAATATTGGCATGACAGCTTTTTTAAAACCACGTAACTTTTAAAAAATAATCACTTCGTTTTTAAAACCACTATTTCGTCAAATAATACAATATTTTAGCACCCAAGTACAACATTTTAGGACATAATTTACTTAA
This sequence comes from Hydrangea macrophylla, assembly GCA_033977485.1. NCBI lineage: Eukaryota > Viridiplantae > Streptophyta > Magnoliopsida > Cornales > Hydrangeaceae > Hydrangea > Hydrangea macrophylla. Next base: position 30,192,154 of record CM066999.1, read on the forward strand.
GGTTGGAGATGGAGATAGTTACATTGTGGGACGTATTAATCGTATAGGTTAGAAAAACCTCTTGATTTAGGCCACTCTAAGATTAAAGTGAAGACCCTGTACTAGTAAAACAACAATGTTAGGGTGACAAATACTTTTTACATAACTTACAAATACACTTTATCTCTCTCTTGGGTGGCACTGTGGATCCACTGAAATTAACCGGATCCCACAGTGCCACCTAAGAGAGAGATTAAATGTATTTGCAAGTGTCTGTAAAAAGTGTTTATCACCCAAATATTACTCCTAATAAAAAAGCCTTTTATTCAACAACCCCTTCTGGAAAAAAAAAAAAAAAAAACATTGAACACAAAATTCAAAAAGAAAATTTTTGTAGTCATCATAGTTTTTCACTTACTAAACCAAATGCAACTCTACAATACTCTCTCTCTCTCTCTACTTTATAGTATTAGTAAACATTGGGCTTTAGAAACTTAATTAATAATTTTGCATCAAAAGAGAGTCATGAAAAAATAGATTCTGAAATAAAAATTATGATTATTAAAACAAAAAAGAAATAAAATTATGATAATGTACTTAGAAAAGAAAAGGATCCACATATAAAATTGTGACTTTAGGTCTTATGTTTTCTCCAATCCGAGATGGCCATTACTTGCTACTGGAGTTTAATTAGAAGCATAAAATGAATACATTTTCGCTCATTCAAAATTGTTAAACTTTTTGCCTAATCTGCTTTTTTATTGGCTAATACAATAGTGCCTCTTATTAAATAAGAATTAATTAATTAACAGTTTAAAATACAGGACCTTACTGCATTAACCAATAAGAAATAAGGGTAAACAAAAGGTTCACAATTTTAAAATTAGCAAAACTCCACTAGCATAAATTTCTATAGAGTGCTATTACCAAAGCAACAGTTTATACAACCCCAACTCATGTATTGATCACATGCACAACACAATCTTAAACTTAACTGTAAAAGTAATTGAAAGTTACTATCTGAGAAAGTCAAAATGGCGTAAGAATATATTTTCAAAATGAATCAAATAAATGTAATTGTAATGAGTATTTATACATGTTTCTTTCATTAGAGGTTGAAGTATCAAGAATCACTATATTACCACTGTCAAAATATTTGAGATATCTCAAATGGAGTATTATAGCATCGGTTAGGCTTTAGAATGAAAAGGGTAGAGTGAACATATTCAGTGAACAATTTTTTTTTTCATGAAAAAACTCGCTGGCTAACCCGTTGACCCGCGCGCGTCCCACTGACCAGCAGGTATTTTCAGGCAAAAAATTTTTCCTTGAAAATGTTCACTCTAGAGCCTGACCAATCATAGCATTTATTCAATTGCGGTTGCCGAGTTTGCAAAGGTGCATTGAAGCACGAATAAAGCTATATTTTATAAATGCTTTACCAATTGTATAATGTGCAGTGATATGTGGTACCGACCACTATCCCATCATTTTTGTCGGACTAAAGATTGGGACACACTCAAAGACACAACTTTTAAGACACAATCCAACACTTTCTTAGATTGTGTTCCAAAAATTGTATCTTTGAATGTGTTTCAAGTATTACCCTTTTGATAGACTGTTAAGTGTTATATTATTTAAAGGGAATTGTTATTTCCACTCCATCATTGAACCAATACACTCCATGGTACCTCTATCAGAGCATGTGGTACTATGTATGTAATGCATGACATGCATGTACCACATGCTTTAAGAATGGTACCATGGAGTGCCTTAGTTCAATGATGGAGTGGAAATAGCATCACCCTATTTAAATTTGAGAAATCATAACATTAATTTTCAATCAAATTCAGTTTTGACTTCCAAATTATGTCTTACGACACCCAAACAGCCATCTACTACCTAATTCAATAAAACCCACATGGCATGCCAAAAATAGTACATCCTTATGCCACGTGTTATCATTCAATTCAATCAACACTGTCCACGTGTCCAATGGGTCTTCTCCCAAGTAAAAGAAAACTTTCTAGAAATCAGATAGTAGGACACTTTGCCCACCTCTCTCGTACATTCGGTGGTGTTAAAAACCGACTGTAGCGAACTCCAATAAATCAGCTTAACCAAATGAAAGCCAACCCCAAACATACTTCACCTCTCTCTCTCTCTCTCTCTCTCTATATATATATATATACGCATCAACATTCTTCTCTCTTCAGAGCTCCTCCCTCACCTGAAACATATATATATATATACAAACACATTCACACACAAATATATATATACACATACACAAACACTTGTCTCGTGTTATGGCAGGAAATATAATTCCGGAAGGTGAGTCGCCGACGATCGGAAAGCTTTTAAAGTGCGTCGGCAACGTCAGAAAAGAGGCCACCGGCGACGAGACTCCGGCTCATCAGGCCCTCGAAATGAGCGACGTGTGTCTCCAGACTCGATCTCTGCCGTTCGTTCTCTCCTTCACCAATCTTACTTACAGCGTCACCAACCGCAGCAAAATCGCGTTACCGAATCTCCGCCACCGCCGCCGCTGTAACCTCCCCACCACGGCGGAGCCACCCACTGCCGTCGTCGAGAACAGCAAAAACTTCACGAAAACCAAAGTACTCCTCAATGACGTCTCCGGCGAGGCTCACGACGGAGAAATTCTCGCTGTCCTCGGCGCGAGCGGATCAGGAAAATCGACTCTCATCGACGCCTTAGCCAATCGGATCTCGAATCGAAGCCTAAAAGGCACCGTAAGATTAAATGGCGACGTTTTGGATTCACGTTTGCTCAAGGTCATATCGGCCTACGTAATGCAAGACGATTTGTTATTTCCGATGCTGACCGTCGAAGAGACTTTAATATTCGCGGCCGATTTTCGACTCCCAAGAACACTCTCAAAAGCCAAAAAGAAGTCACATGTACAAGCCTTGATCGACCAGTTAGGGCTCAGAAGTGCGGCCAAAACCGTCATCGGAGACGAAGGCCACCGTGGCATCTCTGGTGGAGAGCGTCGCCGCGTATCAATCGGAATCGACATCATTCACGATCCGATCATTCTCTTCCTTGATGAACCGACCTCTGGTCTCGACTCGACCAGTGCTTTCATGGTGGTAAAAGTCTTACAACGAATCGCACAGAGTGGGAGTATTGTAATCATGAGCGTTCACCAACCGAGTTATCGAATTATTGGCCTCATCGATCGATTACTGTTCCTATCTCGTGGACATACCGTTTATAGCGGCTCGCCGGAGCATTTGCCTTTGTTTTTCACCGATTTTGGGCGTCCAATTCCCGAAAAAGAGAATCGGACTGAGTTCACGATCGATCTGATTCGCGAACTCGAAGGCTCACCAAACGGTACAAAGAGCCTCGTCGATTTCAACAAATCATGGAAAAACAAAACAACGAATCATCCCAAATCTCCACAATCTAATCAGCCAACTCTGAGTCTCAAAGAAGCAATCACTGCAAGCATTTCCAGAGGAAAATTAGTCTCGGGCGCCACTAATGTGAATCTGAGCTCACTCGTCCCGGCCTTCGCGAACCCTTTTTGGATCGAGATTTTAGTCCTGTCGAATCGGTCCATTACAAACTCAAAGCGATTGCCAGAATTGTTTGGTGTTCGATTCGCTACAATTTTGATCACCGGATTTATATTAGCCACCATGTTCTGGAAAATTGATAATTCTCCGAAAGGAATTCAAGAGAGATTAGGATTTTTCGCCTTCTCCATGTCCACAACTTTCTACACATGCGCGGAGGCACTACCTGATTTCCTCCAAGAACGATACATATTCATGAGAGAGACCTCTCACAATGCATACCGTAGATCGTCTTACGTACTCTCCAACATAATTACTGGATTACCCGCACTAGTTTTTCTCTCACTGACTTTCGCTATAATCACATTTTGGGCCGTCGGCCTCAACGGTGGTTTTTTGGGCTTCTTTTTCTACTTCCTCGTCATCTTCGCTTCTTTTTGGGCTGGAAGCTCTTTCGTGACCTTCCTATCAGGAGTCGTCCCCCATGTAATGATTGGGTACACGATCGTCGTGGTAGTTTTAGCTTATTTCGTACTCTTTAGTGGCTTTTTCATCAATCGCGATCGAATCCCAATATATTGGATCTGGTTCCATTACATTTCTCTAGTGAAATACCCGTTCGAGGCTGTTTTAAAGAATGAATTCAAGGACTCAACCAAGTGTTTTGTGAGGGGTGTTCAGATCTTCGATAACTCACCACTCGGGCATGTCCCCGATTCGTTGAAAATTGAGTTGTTGAAAAGCATGAGTAGTACATTGGGGATGAATATTACCGGCTCGACATGCGTGACCACCGGAACTGATATACTGCAGCAACAGGGGATCACTGACTTGAGTAGATGGAACTGTTTGTGGATCACTATAGCTTGGGGGTTTTTCTTTAGAATTTTGTTTTACTTCTCTTTGTTGGTGGGAAGCAAGAACAAGAGGAGTTAAAAAGTTTAGTAAGGTCTGTTTGGCGGGAAGATGGAGTTTGTATTGTTCTTTTGAATTCAAGTTGAGTGTTAGGTGTAAAAGTACTGTTTTGTGTTCTTATATGTATGTGACCTATTTAAAATAAATAATCTCTCATCAATTTGTCAACTATTTTGTCTCTCATCAATTTGTCAACTATGGTGAATCCATAAATGAAGTTTGGAGGGGTGGTTGTAAAAAAAAAAAAAATTTGGGGGCCAATCTTAGGAAATTTAAAAATTTACAAAACTCTACGTACAAAATTAGTAATTTTAAAACTTTTGGGGAAGCCATGACAACTCCTTACAGTACTCGAGATTCCAGATACATTCTACCTTTTGATTGGTCTGCATGTAATAATCGTAAACAATACAGCATCAATATCAATCACAAGACTTAACAAGAGCAAATATTTCTAATAAACTTTATCCAAGCCTCTTCTTGGGAGTTAAGAGTCAACATCTTCATAAAATTAGTATAAAACTACTCGTATATACCTATGGAATGTGCGGAAAACACATCAAAAATATAATAATGAATAATTTAAAAAGGGAAAGAAAAAAAAATACACAGCTACGTAAAAGAACAATCATAGAAACTCTTTTATTCACTCAACTTCCAGGTGCTATGGTTAATTTGACCCAAAATTCACTTTTTTGATTCACAAAATGACTTGATAACACAAGTATTATATATATATATATATATTCTATGTATGTTACTACAACAAGTAACCACCAAAATTGACAAAGTATTTAACTTAAGCACATTTGTTACACATATACATGAACCTATGATAACTTCTGACCTCTATGCATGAGCAAATTTTAAAGTCCATGCAAATGTATTAAGGCTTGTTAAAGGTAAAAAAGAAAAAAAGAAAAAAGAAAAAAAAAACACTTCATCTAGTAAAAAAAATAACGTATACATTAGTCTATATTGATAGATGGAGTAATTTTTTAGCAAGCAGAAGAAAAAGAGAGAACAAAAGAAGAGAAAAAAGAGGAGACTGTAAGTCTAATATAGCTAATAGAATAGACAAATAAGTTTCATAGGAAAATTAATGAAGAGAGGTGTTTGAAAGTGATAACAAGTATACACAACTTTGTTTTTTTTTTTTTTTAAATGGAATAAGATAGGTAGAAAATCAAGAAAGAATAAAAGAAGAGAAAAAAAAATTTAAAAAGAAGAAGAAGAAGAAGAGGAGAGTGCTAAATGGCACCTCAAGGAATGAGTTTTGGCTTTGTCTTAATATAGTTTATAGATTTGACACACTAGTTTATAAAATTTATGAGAACTTGAAATGAATAATATTTTCCATATTTGATAATAACATGCAAGTAACATTTTCCATTCCTTATTTGAAAAGATATCATGTAAATAAAGTGAAGTGTTGTATGCATTTTCTCCATGCTTTTGCCTCATCTTCTCTATATATAATTTGTTTCCCAATTACTAATTAGGTCTAAGTAAGAAATTAATAATAAGCTTCCATTCTTCATGTATGTGGTGACAACATGTTGTTTAACTGCTGTCTTCTTGAATTGCTGATGGTGTTCATGTATTTTGGAGCTTCTGACTCCTTAATTGTATATAATGAAATGCGCCTTTTTCCACCAAAAAAAAAAACATGTGAACTGCGCAGGGCTGTCTAACCTAAATAAAAATTGGACGAGACCGACAAATCAAAAGGCAATTTCTTTGTTTGGATAGGTGGTCGATTGAGTCATGTTACAAAGGTTAATTTTTTTTAGTTCGGTTCGGTTGACTGATCTTCATCCATGGAACCCGATAAGACCGCCGCGAGCCCACGACCTATAGCATTTTTAAAACATGATGTGAAAACGTAATGAACTTGATGTTGAAGTTATATGGGTAATTTGATCTTAATATTAATGATTTTTATTTTTTGGTTTTATATGAAAAAATGCTAAAACTCATAATGTAAAAAAGGTCAAAACATAGTGCAAAATAGCCTCATCATTTTCTTTCAGCTTCACCAAAAACTGATCCAACTTAACCTAAAGTCGACGAGACGGTTTCACTCAACAATTTCGATGGATGGCGAGTGCTAGTCATTAAACCCAATGAGGTTCGGGTGGATGGACAAGTTGGAGTCAAACCAGGGCCAGCCCTGAGATGGCGAAAATTGTACGAGCCTACGAGGCCTCAAGCGAATTTTCAAAGAGGCCGAAAAAATGAGGGCTCTATACTAAGTTTCATTGAAATTATAAAGAAATTAAAAGAAAATAGGCCTAAAAATGATAAATTTCATAAAAATTAGGAAGAAATTAGGGAAAAAAAAATAGGCCTAAAAATGAGACCTAAAATTGAAGCCCCATGCAATTGCTTCGCAAAATTGGCTCAGGGCCGGCCTTGAGTCAAACCTAAATCAACCAAGCCGTAAACACCCTAGAAATGTGATTTCTATATATGATCATTAAATTAATCATAGTGGGGGTACCAAGGAAGCATATCTCAAGTGGCAAGGAGCATGACGTTTATTAAGTCCCCTCTAAGGTATTAGTTCAAAGTTCAAGTCTCCCCCGCCCCCATGTCATTAACACTCAATTTGGATTGAGAAAACTCGAGAGAGGAGAAGAGAGGAGGAAGGGAACCACACTTCTCTCCAGTTCTCTCGTTTGGATAGTTAAGTTGGGAGAGAAGAGAACATGAATGGAGAGAACGTGAGGAGAAAAAAAACTCAATTTTGGTTCTCTCCAAATCGGAGAAATTGAGGAGTGAAGAGAAGAGAACCATAATTAAATGTTAATAAAATGACAAATATATCTTGTATGTTTAATCTTATTCCAACATGCCCCTTACACTTACAAAATGTCATTATTATTATTATTTAATAGAGGGTAAAAGAGTAAATTTATTTTAAATACGTTCTCTTCTCTTCTCTTATGAAAGCTAAACAGATAAGAGAACCATATGATTCTCTTCTGTTCTCTTCTCTCCATCCAAACAAGAATGCTTTCTCTTCTATTCTCTTCTCTTAATGAGGTTCTCTTCTCTTCTCTCTGATTCTCTCAATCTAAACACAGTGTAAAAAAAATCACGGTGAGATTGTGGTGGTCCATAAAGTATTTTTTCATATCTCGATCTACCTACGTGTATATTATTTTCTAGGAATTGAATTGGATGACATGTGATAAAACTATATACTGTCATATGATTTTCTAAGAAAATAAATAATTTCCTTAAAGAGTAATAATGATTATTATTGCATAATTAATGGTACTTTCAATTTGATCTCTTTTTAATCTTCTTTGACTATAGAATTAAACATTTACTTTTACACCAAAAAATAAATATACTGACGTGGATCACTAAAAATGCTCTTTACTTATCAAATATGCGAGCATATATAGACTTAGTTTTAAAATTGTCATTGCCACAATAACAAATTTTACGTCTTCCTAGCATTTTCCTTCCTCTTAAGTACAAAATCATATTACTGTTGTCTTCTTAATTCCCATTTAATTTCATCTTCTCTGTCTTCACCTTTTATACATGGCTCTACTCTATGACAAAGTTAAACTCTAAAGGTAATATCCTATCATTTGTATCACCTCATCAAGGGCGGAGTGAAAGTAGGGGTGTAAACGAGATGAGCCGCTCAACAATGGCTCGAAGTTCGGCTCCGTAAAGGCTAGGTTCGGCTTGCTCATTTTAGCTGGTGAACACGATCGATTAAGACTCGTGAGTAGACTCGTGAAAAAGCTCGTTTGTAGGTTTGATAAAGAAGTATAGTGACTTTTATAAATACATTTATTATAACACTATATAATTATAGAAAAAATATGACACATTTCATAAATAGGCTAGATAAAGGATTGTTATATTATTAAACTATATAGTTTAAAAGGGCACGCTAAAAAGCTCGTTAAAAAGCTCGCGAAAAAGCTCGCGAACACTTGAAAGCTCGGCTCGTTTGAGCTCGTGAGCAAGCTCGCAAGCAAGCTCAGCTAGGCTCGTATACACCCCTAAGTGAAAGGTAGATGTGAGGGGCCTACAATATTGCAAACACCCCCCCCCCCCCCCCCAAAATTTTTTTTTTGAGTTTATATATATATATATATGTGGTAAAAGTTTTAATTCTATATAAAACATTGCAGGGGCAGGGACAGGGGCATTATGGTCTTCTTATACCTATCCCACTAGAGCCTTATGCCCGCATTTTTAATAGCACCCCTTACCGGTATTGTTTTATCCCTCTTAGCTAGTATTAATTTTAACCACATATAATAATGACTCGGGTTAAATAATACTATACATACCCAACCAAACACAGTATAAGTCAGGATTGGACTACTTTAGTCCAATCCTCCTATCTTATCCACCAAACAAATGAGGCCTATATGTATAATTAGTCCCTCCCAAATTTTGTAAAAATTATTTAATGCATAATATTTTGGCGCAATTGTAGATCAACCCACCTTAAATATTGTTCCATCACATTTTCTTATCACTTTTTTATAATTTAGTCCAAATGTAAGAACAAAGACCCAAAAATTCGCCGTAAGGGTGCTGCTCCCAAAACCTCATATACAAATCCATTTAATCTCAACCCCCTTAACTAAATATCCTGACTCCCTTGCCTCTTTGCAGTTCACAAATAATATACATGTGTATGCAGGAACGTAGAGATTTTTTTAAACTTATGATAGCATGTCATCAAAATATCTTTTGCATGTGTTGAATTGAATACACACACAAGAAGAGAATGGCAAGAGCAAATAAGGTTTACCAAAAAAATAGTCTTTGATTAATATATTAATTGTTGACTTTGTCATACATGTATCATTTAATATTTGCTAATCACGGACTAATTGTTGACTGTGTCATACATGTATCATTTAATTTTTGCTAACTAAAGACAAAATAAAATAAAATAAAACGACAAGAGTCTGTTTTCATTGAAATTTTTGGAGACTAAGATACGCATGAAACAATCAAAAGCGGAGATAGAGTACACTAGTAGTCATACATGTGTATGAAAATAGAGATTTTATTAAACTTATGATAACCCGTCATCAAAATATCTTTTGTGTATAATAGAATAGATACACAAGAAGAGAATAGCGAACGAAATAAGTTTTAAAATGCACAAAAAAAAAAAAAAAAAAAAAATAGTCATTGATAATATATTGTTGACTGTGTCATACATGTATCATTAATATTTGCTAATCACTGATTAATGACTGTCACACATGTATCATTTAATAATTGCTAACTAAAGACACTAAAAATAAAATAAAATAAATAAAATGGCAAGTGTCTGTTTTCATTGAAGTTTTAGGAGAAAAAGATATGCATGAAACTAGTCAAAAGTGGGGATAGAGTACACTAGCATCTTCAAAGAATTAGTATGAAACTAGTCGTATACCTATGGAATGCACAGAAAACACATCAAAAATATAATAATGAATAACTTAAAAAAGAAAAAAAAAATCTACTCAGCTACGTAAAAGAACAAACATAGAAACTCTTTTATTCACTCGATTTCCAGGTGCTTGACCCAAAATTTATTTTTTTGATTCACAAAATGACTTGATTACACAAGTATTATATATATAGATATACGGTCAGGCTCTAGAGTGAACATGGTAGACTGAACATACCCAGTGAATAATTTTTTTTTTTTTGCCTAAAACAATCCGCGGGTCAGTGGCGCGCACGCTGGTCAGCGGGACAGCCCGCGGGTTTTTTCAGGCAAAAAAAAATTTTATTCACTAGATATGTTCACTCTAGAGCCTTGCCGTATATATATATATATATATATAGTCTATGTATGTAACTACAACAAGTAACCACCAAAATTGACAAAGTATTTAACTTATGCACAATTGTTATACATGTACATGAACCTAAGATAACTTCTGACCTCCATGCATGAGCAAATTTTTAAGTCCGTGCAAATGTATTAAGGCTTTTTAAAGGTATATATATATATATATATATAAAAACCCCTCTTCATTTAGTAAAAAATTAGTGTATATAATAGTCTATGTTGATAGATGGAGTATTTTTTTAACAGGTAGAAGAAAAAAGAGGACTGTCTAATATAGCTAATAGAATAGACAAATAAGTTTCATTGGAAAATGAAGAGAGGTGTTTGAAAAGTGATAACAAGTATATCTAACTTTTTTTTAAAATGGAATATTGGATAAGTAGAAAATAAAATTAATAATAATAATAATAATAAAAGAAGAGAAAAATTAAAAGAGAAAAAAAGCTTCATTTTTTTTATAAAAAAAAAAAAAAAAAAAAAGGAGAAGAGGAGGAGAGTGCCAAATGGCACCTTAGGAGTGAGTTTTGGCTTTGTCTTAATATAGTTTATAGATTTGACACACTAGTTTATAAAATTTGTGAGAATTTGAATTAATGAATAATAATTTCCATATTTGATAATAACAAGACATATTTTCCATTACTTATTTGAAAAGATATCATGTAAATAAAGTGTAATGTTGTATGCATTTTCTCCATGCTTTTGTCTCGTTCATCTTATCATTTCTCTATATTTTTTTTCCCCAATTACTAACGTCTAAGTAAGAAATTAATACTAAGCTTCCATTCTTCATGTGGTTATAACATGTGAACTGTGCAGGGCTTGTCTAACCAAAATAAAAATCGGACCAGACCGACCACTCCAAAGGCAATTTCTCAGTTTGGCTAGGTGGTAGATCGAGTCACAGGTTACAAAGGTTAATATTTTTTAGTTCGGTTCGATTGACGGTTCTTCATCCATGGAACCCGATAAGACCGCCACGACCTATAGCCTACATGTTTTGAAAACGTAATAAACTTGATGTTGAAGTTATATCGGTAATTTGATCCTAATGTTGATTATTAATATTTTTTGGTTTTTATATGAAAAAATGTCAAAAATCATAATGTAAAAAAGGTCAAACATAGTGCAAATAACCTCATCATTTTCTTTCGGCTTCACCAGAAACTGATCCAACTTAAGCCAAAGTTGACAAGTCGGTTTCACTCAACCAGTCGGATGGATACCAGGTGTTAGGCATTAAACCCATTGACGTTCGGGTGGATGGACAAGTTGGAGTCAAACTTGAATCAACTGAGCCGTAAACACCCTAGAACTATGATTTCTATATATGATCATTAAATCACAGTGGGGTACTAAGCGAGACATAGCTTAAGTAACAAAGAGCTTAGTGTTTAAGTCCTCTCTATGGCATTAGTTCGAAGACCAAACTTCCCCCTCCCCCATGTCATTAAAAAAAATCACGGTGGGATATGTGGTGGTCACATAAAGTATTTCTTCATATCTCAATCTGTATGTGTATATTGAATTGGATGGCATGCATGTGTTAAAACTATATACCGTCATATGATTTTCGATGAAAATAAATAATTTCCTTCAAAAGTAATAATGATTAGAATTACATTTACTTTTACACTTAAAGAAATAATTTCCTTCAAAACTATATACCGTCATATGATCTTCTTAATTGACTATAGAATTAAACATTTACTTTTACACTTAAAGAAATACATATGCTGACGTGAATTACTAAAAATATTCTTTACTTATCAAATATGCAAGCATATATATAGACTTAATTTTAAAATTGTTATTACCGTAATAAGAAATTTTGGGTATTCCTAGCATTTTCCTTACTTTAAGTACAAAATCTCATATTACTTTTGTCTCCTTAATTCCCATTTTCATCTTCTTTGTCTGCTCCTTTTATGGCTCTGCTCTAGGAAAAAGTTTAAACTTTAAAGGTAATATCCTATCATTTGTATCACCTCATCAACCCTAAATTTTTTTGACTTTTTTTTTGTATGGTAAAAGTTTTAATTCTATATACAATATGGCAGGGGCAGGGGCATTATGGTCTTGTTATACCTCAATCCCACTAGAGCCTTATATGCCCACATTTTTAATACCACTTCCAACCAGGTATTGTTTTATCCCTCTTAGCTAGTATTAATTTTAACAACACATAAAAATATCTCAAGTTAAATAATACTGTACATGCCCAACCAAACACAATATAAGCCAAGAATGGACTACCTTAGTCCAATCCCCCTATGTCATCCGCCTAACAAACAAGACCTGTAGGTATAATTAGTCTAGCTCTCACAAATTTTGTAAAAATAATTTTATGTATAATATTTTGGTGCAATTGTAGTTCAACCCACCTTAACTATTTGTTTCATCACATTTTCTTTTGACTTTTTTATTTAGTCCAAATGTATGAACAAAGACCCAAAAAAAATGGTCTTAGGGGCGTTGTCTCCAAATCCCCGTATACAAATCCATTCAATCTCAACCCTCTTTAAATAAAAATCTTAGCTCCCCTTTGCAGATTCAAACGTATATGATACTTATATTTAACTTATCTTTTCCATGAAATTAGGATATACATGCTTATGAACATAAAGATTTTAGTAAGCTTATAATACCGAATCATCAAAATATCTTTTGTGCTCACACACAAGAAAAGAATCGCAAACGAAAAGAAGGTTTAAAATGAAAAAAAAAAAAAAGTCATTGATTAATATATTGTTGACTGTGTCATACGTACATGTATCATTAATACTTGCTAATCACTGACTAATTGTTGACTGTGTCATATATGTATCATTTAATATTTGCTACCTAAAGACACTAAAAATAAAATAAAATAAAATAAATGAAACGACAAATGTCTGTTTTCATTGAAATTTTAGGAGACCAAGACACGTATGAAACAACCAAAAGTGTAGATAGAGTACACTAGTAGTCATATATGCCACAAAATATGTCTCCATTGTTTATAATTAATGATAGAAGAGGATTAATATTAAATAAGAAGGAAAAAACTTGGAGTTTGTTTTCTTTAGCTATTCTGCAATTTTTTTTTTTTAAGTGTGATTGATCCACGTGTATAAGTATGTTTATGTGGTACTTATGTGGCGCCAACTAAGTGGACCAATAACAATTTAGAATATAACAAAAAGTACCGAAGGAAAATTTTTGAAGTATTGTCCAAATATTGATTCTAGCACTAAATTCAATTGTAACAAGAAGAGGTGGAATTTCAATTGAAAATTGTTTTACTAGTCTCATTTCATTTAGAAATATAGATTTGAAGTTGAAGTCATAGGATTACTCACATTATATATATATATATATACACACACCTATCTATACAAATTGGAAATGCTTTTTGATTTTATTTTTATTTTTTATATACAGGCTTTAACTCCTTTAAAATTGACTTTTATGTTGAAGATGAAGTATTCTGCATATTAATGTAAAGAATTTTCACTCTATATTTCGACTATGTCCATGTCCCCGTCTCTTTATTAAATCTATATCTATGGTATGTGAAATTATTGGCTGGTCTGGACAGCCACGTCATTATGTGACGTGGTGATCACGGTCTATAGGTGAGAACATGCAGGGTCGGTCCTCAAGTAAAGCAGCGAAATTGTTGTATGGGGCTTCATTTTTAGGCTTTATTTTTAGGCTTATTTTCTTCTAATTTTTTTTTATTCTATAAAATTTATCATTTTTAGGCCTATTTTTTTTTTTTTTTTTTTTCCTAATTTCTATGAAATTTATCGTTTTCAGGCCTAATTTCTTCCTAATTTTTATAAAACTTATCATTTTTAAGCATTTTTTCTTCTAATTTCTTCCTAATTCTATGAAACTTAGTATAGAGGCCTCATTTTTTAGGCCCCTTTAAAAGTTCGCTTGAGGCTCGGCAAAATTTTGGCATCTGAGGGCCGGTCCTGAGAACATGTGTAGAAGAAAATAAAAATGACAACTTTATGATCTTTGTTTATTGTGCTAATGAAGTAAGTAGTCAACTTTTTGACACACTTGACTCTCTCCTATTGGCCAAAATCACCGTGTCACATAAATTACATGGCGGTCCAAGATCATTCAATAATTTTCTTTCTATAGTATATACAAATATAATACATGCATGCACCGCAAAAACGAAAAAGTCATCACACTACAACAAAAAACCCTTATTATGACTTTAAAAAAGAGTCATAAATGTATATTTATGACTCTTTTTTAAGCTTTTAAAATAAGTTATAACATTGCAGTCATAAATAAGTTTGAGTTTGTTAAAAAAGTCATAAATAATTATTACTTTTACAACAGTTCTAAAAAAATAGTCATAAAAAATAGTCGTAAATAATCTTTAAAAAAGTCATAAATAGCCTTTTAAAAAAGTCATAAATAATCTTCAAAAAAAGTCATAAATAACCCTTTAAAAAGTCGTAAATAACCCTTTAAAAAGTCGTAAATAATCTTCAAATTAGTCATAAATAACCATTTAAAAAGTCATAAATAACCTTTAAATAGTCATAAATAATATTTAAAATAGTCATAAATAACCTTCAAAAAGTCATAAATAATCTTTTTATAGTCATAAATAATCTTCAAAACAATCATTAATAACATTTTAAAAGTCATAAATAATGACACTATTTATGACTTTAGTAGAACTATTACTAATTTATGATTGTTTTTTATGAAACAGTCATATATAATATAAAACACATTTAAAGAAAAAAAATATTTGTTGATAATCCAACAATCAATATTACACAATTCAAATACATCATCAAAACATGCATGTTACAAATCAACTCAAGAACCATATTCAGATATTATCTTCCTTCCAACCAAAATTTTTCAATGATCAATCTAATAATTAGTTATGTACAAGAAAAATGTAACAGTAACCACTAAGTATGTATTAAACCAACAAACCAATAATGTATATGTAACATTGTTAAAAAAAAATATATAAATTAATTAATTAATTAATTAAAACAAGATTAGTGTCTATTTAAACTCTTCAATCTCCGCTAGTACATCAACTTATTTGCAATATTTGTTCCATGTAGTCTAACTGTGTAACACTGAAACAAAAATGAAATCAATGTATTAGATTCTATATAACGAGTATATAATTTTCTTAAATTGTAAAAATATAGATTACCTGGAAAAAGGAAAAAATGTTGAAATTTTTAATACTTAAATGTATTCTTGAATGAACTCAATGAACTCAAGTTGAAGTACATTTAGCTCGTGGCTTTCATATTTCACTTTTTGAGACAACTCTTTCATCTGAAAAAGTTCAGGAAAGAATGAGATGTTAAGGATGTATTCCCTCCCCACAACAACACCACTACCACCTCCAACACATATGAAAAAAAAATTCCACAATTTATGAATCAAAGTAAAACAAGAAAAAGAGAAAATTTGGCGACACATTTACAAAGAATACTATGATAATACCTTTATCTTGATAGATTTGGATGGATTCTCCATTATCACTTTCATGAAAAGTAACATATAGTATCCACATTCATAATTTCCTGGTTGCTTTGGTCCCTATGAATAAATGTATAACAAATATTAGACAAACAATAAATTACTGCAATCATAAGTCGTGGTAAAACTAACTTATCTTGGAATGAATGTTGACCTAAAATTTCTAAAACTTTCGACAGAGTCTCCTCTAGAAATAGAACCTCCCAAAAATTTCAAACAATGAAAACATACCCAGCAACAATTGAATAACCGCAACATACATTATATCAATACATTAACCATAACATACTAAGTATAATTTAAACAGCTACCATTATATCTACCATGTTTTTATTCAGATTTAATTACTTTTACGAAATGCCAAATTGGTTTTGGCCTTCTTTTCCCTTTGAAATTTAAAGCCTTGAGTCCACTTCAAGACAATATTAAAAGTTAAAATTAGATAATAAAACGTCACTTCAAGACAATGTTCTCACACACAACGATTACAACACGAAAATTATTAGAAAATTCGATGACTAAGCGTCCACAACTTTCTACGATGCAACCACAATAAGAGGTAATTAATTATAATTCAACTTCTAAACGCAAGAATAAAACACCACAAAGTATTTTATTTTATTACACCTTATGTTCACCACCTCGGCCACCCATCCATGGTCCAGCCTACACATATATCCCATGTGTCTCCTAACGTAATACTAACTCCCACTCCAGTCCCAACTCCCATGGGGTATCACTGGGATTTGAGTATACACCGAAAGGCTAGTCCTTACGTTCTTGACGTCAATAAAACAATATCTAGATACACATTAAATAGACCAACAAGCCGGGCATAAGGCTTAAAATAATGAAGAAACGGGTCATCCACGAAGTCGCCGCCTAAAATCATAAGGAGCAGTGGTGAACTCTAAGGATTTTCTATCGTTCATACATCCACGTTTTTCACAAAACTCTACTTCATAAGAAATTCATATATCTCAACTCAAATTTCCGTTAAAATAATATTAACAGCTACATGTTCACACAGATTCATAACCCACACAAAATCACACAGTCATAATTTCACAAAGCTCAACTATACATGAGAGCTCATATCTTTCTATGTACAAATAAATTAATTTATATTAACGAACACGAAATCACACAAAAATATGATATAGCAAATAAGCTTATTTTAACATTCATAAAACTGCTACTGTAATATGAATTTTCTGCCCAAACGGTGCAGAATTGGAAAAAATACCATTAGACGAAAGTTGTCTAGAATTGCGTTTCCTACAGGCTTAAGGCGAACAGAATCACGAAAACTGTAACGTATGATTTATTAGAAATTTTCTACTAAAATCTGATCCGTGAAAATCACAAATCCGAAAATTGAATAATTGCTCAAATGTATATCCAAGGCTCATCTATCAATCTCAAATCATAACTTCAATCATTGTAAATAAAAACCTAAATCTCATAACCCATAACCATACTAATTTAATAATCTATCCATTTAAATTTCAATCAAACGAGATTGAAAGAAAATAACAAGTTAACTCACCGATTTAGGACTTCAATGTTGATGAAGATTCACAAAACAATATTTGGGGTTCCTCTTTTCTTCTCTTATTATCTTCTTCTTCTTCTTCTTCTTCTTCTCTCTCTCTCTCTCTCTTGACTGCTATATTTTTCTCATGTCTCTCTTTTCTTTTCTTTTTGTTATCAGAACCCTAGGAGGTATATTATGTATGTATATATGATACACCTACATATATTATAACACAAACACACAAAAGGCTAAAAATCCCGTTTTTTGTCTAGGGGCCTCAAAAAAAGGCTTTATATGGGCCCGAAATACATTCTAAAGTTCTAAAATGAGTAACCCAATGGGTGTACATAACCCGGGTACTTAATTTAAATGTTAAAAACACAGATTAACACATTCACGGGCCTATAATCACTACAAAAAAATAAACACATCAATTCTTCAATGACTTGTTCAACTTAAGTTTTTACAACTTAACTCCACCACTTAGCTCTATAAAAGTTCACACAATAATTAATGAATAAAATAAATACACACATATAAATAAATAACCATAGTTGTATACACAAAAATTTAGGTTGTCTCATTATTTTGTTTTTTTAAATGAATATTTATATAAAGAAAATACGGGGTGTTACATGTATACCAAGTGAAATTTTATTTAAAATTTTTATACAGCGCACATTTCCCTAATCAAGAATCTTAACTTTAAAAATCTTAACATATTGTCTTTTTCACTATTTTTCCCAAAAAACAATACTTTGATTCTAGAATTCAAAGAAAAAGAGTCATAAAAATAAGGAATATTTATGACTACCCAAAAATGAAGTCATAAAAGTCTTGTTATTTATGAAACTTTTCTAAATACTTATTATATATGACACTTTTCACAAACATGTCATAAAAAATCTTATTTTTTATGATAATTTTCAAAAAACTGTCATAAAAAATCTAATATGATTCTTAATAAAATCTAAATTTGTGACACTAAAAGTAACTATCAAGTGTTAATAGTCCAATTTCAAAAAGTAATTTCTTAAAAACTAGTCTCTCAAAGGTCGATTTAAGTGAAATTTCACTTAATATTCATGTAAAGATTTAGTGAAATTTCACATAATATTCGTATATGCCAAGTAAAATTTCACAAAATATTTTTGTACAGAGGACCTTTCCCTAATCAAGAATCTTAACTTTAAAAATCTTAGCATATTGTCTTTTTTTCACTATTTTTTCCAAAACAGTACTTACGTTTGATTCTAGAATTCAAATAAAAAGAGTCATAAAAATAAAGAATATTTATGAGTACCAAAAAATGAAGTCATAAAAGTCTTATTATTTATTACCATTTTCAATAAACTGTCATAAAAAATCTTATTATTTATGACCATTTTTAAAAATCTGTCATAAAAACTCTTATTATTTATGACCATCTTATTATTTATGACCATTTTAAAAAAAACTGTCATAAAAAATCTTATTATTTATGACCATTTAAAAAAAAACTGTCATCAACAATCTTATTATTTATGACTAATAAAAAACATGGTCGTAAATAAAACACCACTTACCAATCTTATGACTATATTTGCAAAAAGAGTCATATATGTTAGAAAAAAGTATTTGTTATGACTCTTTTTTTAAAATAGTCATTAGCCCAAAATAAATAAAAAAAAGTCATAAAAATGATTTTTTCTTGTAGTGTCATTTCAGACAATAATTGATTTGTTGAGGGGATGTCAAAAAAAAAGATTCTCAAAAGTCTAATGCTTATAAGTTTACGTTAGTCTACAATTGGTGCTTGTTAGTCTGAGTTATGTGAAGCTCACACGAAATATACAAAGTATTTTTTTTTTTAGAAAAAAAATAATAATAATAATTTCTTGTGAATGAAGCAACTCAACGGAGATACGACAGCATCTAGCTTCACCTTTTTGTCTACGGGTCTAGCGTACTAGATTTTACGTATATATATATATATATATATATATTCTTATAAAAATACATTTATATTTTGCTAAACTACTTATCTAAAGTAGGAAAACATCGTAGCGTACTAGGATGTATTGTACATTGAAGATAGAGTAATGTTATGCTTTTCAAATTGTGTATTCTTATTTTAGGTCCCAATATATGTGGTAGTGGTAAGCCCTGGCAAAATAATTTTGGATGTCTCAACCCATCCAAGCCAACCTGAAAAATAACTGTAGGCATTAAAATTTTAATAGTGCCTGGATCACCATTGATCTAGTCAAAGTCAACATTTTGTTTCTTTGACTAGTCAACGGAAAGAAATGGGCTAAACCCAATTAAATATATATTGATTTATTATTATTGAGCTTGTTAAAATAATACATGGACTCAATTAAATAAATTAATTTAGTATTAATGGGCTTGCCAAAATAAAACATAAGTCATGACCAATTAATTAAATAAATTGGCTTATTAAATACTAGACCTGACCAAATAAATGATGGGCCAGTATTTAATTGGTTACTGACTTGGTCCTATAAAAATTGGACACTTGTCATTATCTCATAAGTCAGACCTAGAAGGTAAGTTTATGAGATATGGAAAAGCTGGTGTCTATAAAAAGGCTCACACCCTCCTCCTAAATACACACACAGACTGGAGATAGAAGATTGAAAACCCTAAGCAAGCTGCCTTCTCTCACAAGACGACGGTCGCCTACCACAACTCAAGTTTTAAGCTTCAGATATGTTATTCTCTACGCCCAACTAGAGAATAATATCAGTCTTCAACAAATCATCTGATCGATTCAAGAAAGAGCAGCACACCACTGTTCTTTGCGATTCGTCCAGATCAACTCTTCGACAGCCAAATCCTGTCTTCAAAGATCTATCTTCCTTCCGGCCACTAAAAGCGTCACAGGAGGATATTTTCATCACTTTGTTCGAGAATACGCTGTTTCAGCCCTCAGATCAAGAACCACCAAAGAGATAGAATCAGAGGTTATTCTTTTATAAAGAATACAAAATACAGAGTTTGTAACCACTTTCTCTTGGTTAATAAAATTTCATATTTTGACTATTTGTTTGCAGTTTTGACCCCTTGATTTTCGGATTCAAAATTTGTTGCTTACAAATTTCTGGCACGCCCGGTGGGACTTACTCTGCCCCTCATCTCATTCTCCTTCATCCAAAATATCAAATCTAGTTTGATCTTCATGGATTCCAAGAAGACTCAATCTATTTATGGCAAAGAAGTTGCTCCTATTGCTGCTGCTCTCATAGAACCGATGACTCGTAGCAGATCTAAAGCTCTAGACCAACAAGGTTTTGAATGGCAGCCGGTGATCACCCTGGATTTTTTGAAGAAAAATGCTGTGGGAAAATCTGCATCTGTTAGAAAAAAACCTTATTTAGAAGAAGAGTTTACCCATTCCATCTCAGATGAATTTTTAAGTTCTGGTTCATACTCAAATTCATGTTTTGGCAATGCAATGAAAGATTCTTCTTATGGGTACAGTCATTCCCCCACATCCACAACTTTGATCACCATGCCTGCTTTTATGACCAGTGCAACAGATGAACAACTGACTCAGATGCATCAGGTGATCAAAGATTTGAAGAGAATAGTGGACGAAAAGGATCTACAGATTGCCAAACTCATGGATAGGTTGGAAGTGCAGCAGGATGGTGAGTCTAGCCAAGATCTATCCCATCCTCCTGGATTCACTTCCCAAACCAAAAAGGAAGAGGTGACTCTACAAAAGTCAGTTACAATGCCAACAATGAATCAAGTTACGCAATCTCATTCAATTGGTTCTCTATCAGTCCAACAATTACAAGACATGATAGCTGACACTATTAGAGCACAATATGGAGGGCCATCCCAAAGTTCGCTCATGTACGCTAAGCCTTACACAAAGAGGATTGATTACATGCGAATGCCAAGCGGATATCAACCTCCCAAATTCTAGCAATTCGATGGAAAAGGTAACCCAAAGCAATACGTCGCCCACTTTGTTGAAACCTGCAACAATGCTGGCACTGAGGGTGATCTCCTTGTCAAACAATTTGTTTGCTCACTTAAGGAGAATGCTTTTGATTGGTATACTGACTTGGACCAGAGTCGATCGATAGTTGGGAACAAATAGAACGTGAGTTTCTTAATCGCTTCTATAGTACCAGGCGGACCGTAAGCATGATTGAACTCACTAGTACTAAACAATGGAAGGACGAGCCAGTTGTTGACTACATCAACCGATGGCGTACACTCAGTCTCGATTGCAAGGATAGACTTTCAGAAATTTCTGATGTAGAGATGTGCACACAAGGCATGCATTGGGGACTTCTCTACATTCTTCAAGGAATCAAGCCTCGTACCTTTGAAGATTTGCAACTCACGCTCATGACATGGAGCTTAGTCTTGGCAACCATGGTAAAGCATCTCCTGTCAGTGACCAAAGAAAAGATAGGAAAGAAGTAAGTAAAAGTGATAAGCGTTTTAAGAAAATGACCAAAGATTCGATGGTCGTCAACACTACACCGCTGAAGATCGCTGGGAAGAATCAAAAGAAAGAAGAAAAAATTATAGATCGGCGCCAAGAGAAGGATAGGGGAAAAGAGAAGGAAACGTACCGACCTACCTTAAAAGAGCTGGAAGAAAAAGAGTACCCATTCCCAGATTCTGATGTAGCTAGCATGCTCGAGGAGTTGTTGAAGAATAAGTTAATTGAGATGCCAGAATGCAAGCGACCCGAAGAGATGGGAAAGTCAATGATCCCAAGTACTGTAAATACCACCGCATTGTTGGTCACCCAATAGAAAAATGCTTCATGTTGAAAGAAAAGATCATGGACTTGGCAAAGGCTGGGAAGATTTTGCTAGATGATGAAGTGGAAGAGTCAAATCACACAGTCGTTACTTCTAAATCTCTCGACACACTAGATGCTCTTAGACCACCTACTTTACTGCCGGGCAAGTCTTGTACCCATCAGATTTGGGTCCTTTGAGCCAGTCTTGATTCAAAGAATATTTGAACACCCTATTGAGACATTTAGTGGAGATGGGCACTCATTATCAAATGACGAAGGATGGGAGACTATAACACAGTGTAGAAGACAAAGGAGATTTGTTTCTCTTTCACCACCAAGTCAGCCGAAGAGAATCGAATCAAAACAAATTTTCCAATGGCATCCCAAAAGAAACGCAATGAGGATGACTCGATTCGAAGAAAAATCTCAAATTGAGGAGCTATTTGTACAAAAGCCTTGTGTGGTGGCAATTTTGTAAATAAACCAACCATTAAAATTTTCCCCCAAAAAGTTTTCCCCAAAATTCTTTTTCCCTCACTTTCTTTTTGTTCCTTAACTTCCTTGCCCTAATTCAAAAAGGGAAGAGAAAGAGAAAAGGGGAGGAGAGAGAGAGAGCATCTGCCGCCGTCGCCGGTCCACTGCCGTCGCCGTCGACGTCCTCTTCCTTCCTCACCGTCGCAGTCGCCGTCACTATCCTCTTCCGCCGTCGCCATCACAATCGCAGTCCTTTCCCTTTGGTGAGATCTCTCTCTCTCTCTCTCTCTCACACATACACACACACACACACTCCCTCTCTCTCTCAATCTCAGATCTGTATAGCTAGGGTTTTTGTTGGTCGAATGGTTATTAAAGGTTGTTGTCTTTGTTGGTCGAATTAGAAGTTACACATACTAACTACTTATCTGAATCATATATGTATGTATATATATGTATCATGTATGCGTTTGTTTCGATTTTTAGCGTGTGTGATCGATCTACCAAATCCACTCCTCCCAAATCAGATCATATGGCTGTAGAAACGCACACGTATCCATACTCGTATCAGACATTTACAGGTGGCCGCCGTTTTCGAGTCTCCCCTTCATTCAGCAACAACAACAACAACTACTACTACTATTCAATATATTCAAGTTCAAGCCTATATGACGCAAAGTTTGAAACTACAAACAACTTTTACATATCTATTTTTCTCTCAACCTTTAACTTTTCCGGTAGAAGCCTAACTTTCTTTTTTTGCTCGATCAGAGATTGATTAATTTTATTTTATTTGTCTTTTTGGGGTTTGAAATCATATAAGAGTAGTATTTGTTTGGTATATTGGGATATTTGTGGTATGATCTGAAGAAGATGGGAGCTGTGGTGGTTCAACAAAACATTCCCCCCGTATTGCAAGTTCAATTCAGACGCCATAGTAGTAACCTTCTTCTTCACGAGGTTGAGGTTCAGGCCATCATTTCTATTTCGTTTCCACCTTTTGACCCAATTCTTGCTGTCGATTCCATCTCCACCGACCTATCGGTGAGTTTTCTTTCTTAATGTGCTGCTGCTAATTATTATTATTATTGTTATTTGTGATTAACTGGGTTTTCTGATCAGGGGTTCTGCAATTAATTTATTTTATTCTATTGGGGTGTCTCTCCTAATAAAAATAGTAGTTAGTTATTATTTAGATTATTCAGGTCTTTTGTTAGTAACATTTTATAGTTTTGTGCTTAGATCTTGATATAGGATAAAGATTGGCTGGCTATAATTGAGAATTGCTTTAAATTAGGATAATAAGTTTCTTCTACTTCGAATTGAGTCTACACGAAAATTGACAAATTTGCTTTCACCACCTACATCAGAAAAAGCTAACCCTTGTCCCTTTGAGCAATGGAGAATTATTCTTCGAATGGGAATCACCAAACAACAGTTAAGCCACCGCCAATACATTAGCTTAGTAACCAGTAAAATTGGAAATGGTGAAAGAATTGGAAATGGTGAAAGAATGAAAAAAGCAGCAGTAGTCAATACATTAGCTTAGTAACCACTTTACATTAATTTGTTTTCTGGTGGTAATCATAATGTGTATTTGAAAGTTTGGACATAGTTGTCTACCTGTGAGGAGTTCAAAGCCAGTACTATTTTGCTATGAACTAATCACATATAGAAACTTGTTGGCTCTTATGTATGTACTTTGCAGTCGTAAATATAAAAATGTGTTAATTTATTTTCGTCTGTATATCAGGGTCTTTGGCCCACTATCCCAAAGCACACTCATCCAAAGTTTGCTGAGCTACTCAAGAGATGCTGGCAGCAGGACCCAACTTTATGACCTGACTTTCCTGAAATATTAGATGTCCTCCAGCAAATAGCCAAGGAGGTAAATTTGGTTCGTCACAACATTTTTTTGCCTAACGATTTTGCTTTTAAGTGCACTCTTTCATTGAATTTTCCTAAATATCTTATCTCCTTGATCTCCGGCAATTTGATCATTTTGATTGCAACTTCTCCTTCTTGACATTTTTCCCCAAACTGACTCTCAAATTCCTCAAGTAAGGCTCTGATTGGTTTGCGATTTACTGAAGAAAAATAAAATAAGAAAGGAAACTATATTCCCTTGGATTTTTCCTAGTATTTTGCTCCGTACTTTAATGACATTGAAATGTAAAATTCTCAATATATAATAGGAATATATTTCAAGAAAGTTAAGGGAAGTGGCTGACAGTTTTTTTTAAATAAAAAAGTTCATCTTAATTTCTTTTCCTTCCTTTTTATACTCATTGTTTTCCTTACTAGCCATACAGAGAAATAAAAATAAAGATTCTACTTGTTGGGTTAACAAGCGTGTTTTTTTCTTTTCCTTCTCTAAATCCGCAAACCAAATAGTGTCCTACTGTTCTCTTTTTCTCTGTCACTAAATCCACAAACTAAACGAAGGCTTAAAGGCATCTGGCCGTCACCAGGGCTCTTCGAAGGTATGATTGTTTTACAACTGTCGATCTGGACCGTTCATATATTCTCAGCATTCAGTTACTAGAAGAGGAATATCAAATCAAACTTGTAGAGATTTAGGGAAACAAATACTAATACTAACCAATGGCTTGCCCCAGATTCATGTACCCAAACTTAGGGTGTGTTTGGATTGAACATTTCCGGATTGCATTCCCACCAATTGTAATTACATCATCCTCTTCCTTTTCAGCTTATATTAAAGATGGACTCTAGTACAATATTTGGCTTTACAAAAATGCAAGTCTTGATTGCTTCTGCTTGATGGAACGTCGGAATCCCAGGCTCCCCAAGTACTTCCATAGCAATGAACTCCCCGCTCAGTCACATTTCTATCTTCGTCTTCGTCTCTCTCTCTCTCTCTCTCTCTCTCTCTCTCTCTCTCTCTCTCTACATTACAGAAAAAGTTATGTCTGTTACAATTGCAGTATTAGTGAAGAGCAAGTCCTGAATTACTTCTTCTTCTTCTTCTTTTTTTAATTTTTTTTATGTGTGTGTGTTATAGAGAGGTATCTGGGGGTAAGTGATGTGTTCCATGATTGGACTTGCTCTTGCATCTCTCTCCAAGTAGGCGGAGCCAGTGCTATTTGACTAGCTGTTTATTTCTTTACTCATTCAACTGTTTATTTCTTTACTCATTTCACTGCATTGGTGACATGAGAATTGTGAAATTTTGAAACATTATTATAGTTGGAATTCCTGTAGATAGTGAAGCCAAGATCTATGCAAGCTTCCATTGGAGCAACAACAACACACAGCAAGGTTGAGCCTGATGCTCGTTTGTGGGATCCTCAAGGGGGACACTAATACACTGGCATGCAAGGGGGATTTGTGATTTGGCTTGAGTGTTGGTGAAAGATTGGTCGACTATGTTTGTCTTATTTTCTCTGACTTTAAATTTCAGACATTGTTTATTTGTCAGTTGGTTTAGTTTAGTTTTGGATGGATTTATTCTTTCAATTTCAGACATGGTTTGTTAGTTTTGGTTTGAATTTAGAAACAGTTTGTATTTAAGAATTATTATGCTTATTTTGGATTATGTTTTTTGTATTTAATATAAATTGAGCTTGTATTTATTATGGTTTGGATTTGAACTTATTACATGTTTATAATAAATGTGATGTGGCTGTGATGGAAATTAGGTACAAATAAAATTGGGGTGCATATTTTACTATTTATGTTTTTCATATTTAAAATAATTACTAACGGATAATTTCCGTTAGTATTCTAACACATGTGTTAGAAAACAAACCGTTAGTAATAAAATTACTAACGGAAAATTTCCGTTAGTAATTGTCTTGAAAGTGTTAGAAATTATTAAATTACAAACCGTTAGTAATGATAGTACTAACGGTAATATCCGCTACAAAATTCCGTTAGTATTTTTGTATACAAAAGTGTTAGAAAATAAAACGTTAGAATAAATATTACTAACGGAATATTTCTGTTAGGAGTAATAAATTACTAACGGTAAAATACCGTTAGTAAACATATTACTAACGATAATTTGCCGTTAGTAAAAATAATTTTCCTAACGGAAAATTACCATTAGAAATTCCGTTAGAATTATTAGTCACACTGTATTTCTAACGGTAAAATACCGTTAGTAATAATTTTACTAACGGTAAATTATCGTTAGTAATGTGCCCTTTTGGTGTAGTGAAGTGACTATGGTTAATGTGGTTGGAGTTGCTTTAATTTTCAAAAGCTACCACTATTGTCAAAGTAATAGTGGCTATGAGTCCCAATTTGCCACAAAGCCACTTTGCTTTGACAATAGTCACTATTACTCCCTCCGTCCCTTTTTTTGAGTCCTATATTCCATTTTGGGATGTCCCAAAATTAGTGTCCACTTTCCTAAATTGTTAAACAATTTTTACTTACTTTCCAAAACTATCCTTCATTGAAATCTACACCAAGACAAAACTAAAAAATTTATTGTAATGATTAGAGGCAATTTCGGAAAGTATGTGTAGATTCTTTTTGTCCCCTTAATAAGTTAAGTTCCCAAAGATGGACTCAAAAAAAGGGACGGATGGAGTACTAAGAGAATAGTGGCATGGCAACTTTTTTAAAACCACGTAACTTTAAAAAAATAATCACTTTGTTTTTAAAACCACTATTTCGTCAAATAATACAATATTTTAGAACCCAAGTACAACATTTTAGGACATAAATTACTAAAGTTGGAGATGGACATAGTTACATTGTGGGACGTATTTGTTAAGTTACCAACTACTTCAAAAGCTTAAGCTGTTAGAGAATGGGCCCAACAATGTATATCAAGCTTCAACACCCTCCCTAACGTGGAACCCCGACTTGCACGTGGAGAGCAAACAAACCAAACTCCATCATATTGGAGACAAATAACAAAGTACAAATATGCACAACAAAGCGGGGATGGAGAGTCGAACCCAGGACCACCCACAAACAAGGCTCTGATACCATGTTAAATTACTAACTCCTCCAAAAGCTTAAGCTGTTAAAGAATATGCCCAACAATGTATATCAAGCTTCAACAGTATTAATCGTATAGGTTAGAAAAACCTCTTGATTTAGGCCACTCTAAGATTAAAGTGAAGACCCGTACTAGTAAAACAACAATGCTAGGGTGATAAATACTTTTTACATAACTTACAAACACACTTTATCTTTCTCTTGGGTGGCACTGTGGGATCTACATCACTCAAATATTACTCCTAATAAAAAAGCCTCTTATTCAACAACCCCTTCTGGAAAAAAAAAAAACATTGAACACAAAATTCAAAAAGAAAATTTTTGTAGTCATCATAGTTTTTCACTTACTAAACCAAATGCAACTCTACAATACTCTCTCTCTCTACTTTATAGTATTAGTAAACATTGGGCTTTAGAAACTTAATTAATAATTTTGCATCAAAAGAGAGACATGAAAAAATAGATTCTGAAATAAAAATTATGATTATTAAAACAAAAAAGAAATAAAATTATGATAATGTACTTAGAAAAGAAAAGGATCCACATCTAAAATTGTGACTTTAGGTCTTATGTTTTCTCCAATCCGAGATGGCCATTACTTGCTACTGAAGTTTAATTAGAAGCATAAAATGAATACATTTTTCTCACCCAAAATTGTTAAACTTTTTGCTTAACCTGCTTTTTTATTGGCTGATACAGTAATTATTAAATGAGAATTAATTAATTAACAGTTTAAGATACGAGACCTTACTGCATTAACCAATAAGAAAGAAGGGTAAATAAAAGGTTAAAAATTTTGAAATTAGCAAAACTCCACTCGCATAAATTTCTATAGAGTGCTATTACCAAAGCAACAGTTTATATAACCCCAACTCATTTATTGATCACATGCACAACACAATCTTAAACTTAACTGTAAAAGTAATTGAAAGTTACTATCTGAGAAAGTCAAAATGGCGTAAGAATAAATTTTCAAAATGAATCAAATAAATGTAATTGTAATGAGTATTTATACATGTTTCTTTCGCTAGAGGTTGTAGTATCAAGAATCACTATATTACCACTGTCAAATTATGTGAGATATCCCAAATGGAGTATTATAGCATCGGTTAGGCTTTAGAATGAAAAGAGTAGAGTGAACATATTCAGTGAATATTTTTTTTGCATGAAAAAACTCGCGGGCTAACCCGTTGACCCGCGCGCGTCCCACTAACCAGCGGGTATTTTCAAGCAAAAAAATTTTTCCCTGAGAATGTTCACTCTAGAGCCTGACCGATCATAGCATTTATTCAATTGCGGTTGCCGAGTTTGCAAAGGTGCATTGAAGCACGAATAAAGCTATGTTTTCATAAATGCTTTACCAATTGTATAATGTGCAGTGATATGTGGTACCGGCCACTACCCCATCATTTTGGTCGGAGTAAAGATTGGGACACACTCAAAGACACAACTTTTAGGACACAATCCAACACTCTCTTAAATTGTGTTCCAAAAATTGTGTCTTTTAATGTGTTCCAAGTATTACCATTTTGATAGACTGTTAAGTGTTATATTATTTAAATTTGAGAAATCATAACATTAATTTTCAATCAAATTCAGTTTTGACTTCCAAATTATGTCTTACGACACCCAAACAGACTAAAACAGTATACCATCTACTACCTAATTCAATAAAAACCCACATGGCATGCCAAAAACAGTACATCCTTATGCCACGTGTTATCATTCGATTCAATCAACACGTCCACGTGTCCAATGGGTCTTCTCCGGCCCAATTTTCTAGAAATCAGATAGTAGGACACTTTGCCCACCTCTCTCATACATTCGGTCCATTCCTCAACATTTTAGCCCACCTCTCTCATACATTCGGTGGTGTTAAAAACCGACTGTAGCGAACTCCAATAAATCAGCTTAACCAAATCCAAGCCAACCCCAAACATACTTCACCTCTCTCTCTCTCTCTATCTCTCTCTCTCTTCTATATATACGCATCAACACTCTTCTCTCTCCAGAGCTCCTCACTCACCTGAAACATATATATACAAACACATTCACACACAAATATATATATATATATACATACACATACACAAACACTTGTCTCTCTCTCTCTTCAACACTATTCTCTCTCCAGAGCTCCTCACTCACCTGAAACATATATATATACAAACACATTCACACACAAATATATATAGATACACACATACACAAACACTTGTCTCGTGTTATGGCGGGAAATATAATTCCGGAAGGCGAGTCACCGACGATCGGAAAGCTTTTAAAGTGCGTCGGCGACGTCAGAAAAGAGGCCTCCGGCGACGAGACACCGGCTCATCAGGCCCTCGAGATGAGCGACGTGTGTCTCCAGACTCGATCTCTGTCGTTCGTTCTCTCCTTCACCAATCTTACTTACAGCGTCACCAACCGCAGCAAAATCGCGTTACCGAATCTCCGCCGCCGCTGCCGTAACCTCCTCACCACGGCGGAGCCACCCACCGCCGTCGTCGAGAACAGCAAAAACTTCACGAAAACCAAAGTACTCCTCAACGACGTCTCCGGCGAGGCTCGCGACGGAGAAATTCTCGCCGTCCTCGGCGCGAGCGGATCGGGAAAATCGACTCTCATCGACGCCTTAGCCAATCGGATCTCGAATCGAAGCCTAAAAGGCACTGTGAGATTAAATGGCGACGTCTTGGATTCACGTTTGCTCAAGGTCATATCGGCCTACGTAATGCAAGACGATTTGTTATTTCCGATGCTGACTGTCGAAGAGACTTTAATGTTCGCAGCCGATTTTCGACTCCCAAGAACACTCTCAAAAGCCAAAAAGAAGTCACGTGTACAAGCCCTTATCGACCAGTTAGGGCTCAGAAGCGCGGCTAAAACCGTCATCGGAGACGAAGGCCACCGTGGCATCTCTGGTGGAGAGCGCCGCCGCGTATCGATCGGAATCGACATCATTCACGATCCGATCATTCTCTTCCTTGATGAACCGACCTCTGGTCTCGACTCGACCAGTGCTTTCATGGTGGTGAAAGTCTTACAACGAATCGCACAGAGTGGGAGTATTGTAATCATGAGCGTTCACCAACCGAGTTATCGAATTATTGGCCTCATCGATCGATTATTGTTCCTATCTCGTGGACATACCGTTTACAGCGGCTCACCGGAGCATTTGCCTTTGTTTTTCACCGATTTCGGGCATCCAATTCCCCAAAAAGAGAATCGGACTGAGTTCACGATCGATCTGATTCGCGAACTCGAAGGCTCACCAAACGGTACAAAGAGTCTCGTCGATTTCAACAAATCATGGAAAAACAAAACAACGAATCGTCCCAAATCTCCACAATCTAATCAACCAACTCTGAGTCTCAAAGAAGCAATCACTGCAAGCATTTCCAGAGGAAAATTAGTCTCGGGCGCCACTAATGTGAATCTGAGCTCACTCTTCCCGGCCTTCGCGAACCCCTTTTGGATCGAGATTTTAGTCCTGTCGAATAGGTCCATTACAAATTCAAAGCGATTGCCAGAATTGTTTGGTGTTCGATTAGCTACAATTTTGATCACCGGATTTATATTAGCCACCATGTTCTGGAAAATTGATAATTCTCCGAAAGGAATTCAAGAGAGATTAGGATTTTTCGTCTTCTCCATGTCCACAACTTTCTACACATGCGCGGAGGCACTACCTGATTTCCTCCAAGAACGATACATATTCATGAGAGAGACCTCTCACAATGCATACCGTAGATCGTCATACGTACTCTCCAACATAATGACTGGATTACCCGCACTAGTTTTTCTCTCACTGACTTTCGCTATAATCACATTTTGGGCCGTCGGCCTCAACGGTGGTTTTTTGGGCTTCTTTTTCTACTTCCTCGTCATCTTCGCTTCTTTTTGGGCTGGAAGCTCTTTCGTGACCTTCCTATCAGGAGTCGTCCCCCACGTGATGATTGGGTACACGATCGTCGTGGCAGTTCTAACTTATTTTGTACTCTTTAGTGGCTTTTTCATCAATCGCGATCGAATCCCAATATACTGGATCTGGTTCCATTACATTTCTCTAGTGAAATACCCGTTCGAGGCTGTTTTACAGAACGAATTCAAGGACTCAACCAAGTGTTTTGTGAGGGGTGTTCAGATCTTCGATAACTCGCCACTCGGGCAAGTCCCCGATTCATTGAAAATCGAGTTGTTGAAAAGCATGAGTAGTACATTGGGGATGAATATTACCGGCTCGACATGCGTGACCACCGGAACTGATATACTGCAGCAACAGGGGATCACTAACTTGAGTAGATGGAACTGTTTGTGGATCACTATAGCTTGGGGGTTTTTCTTTAGAATTTTGTTTTACTTCTCTTTGTTGGTGGGAAGCAAGAACAAGAGGAGTTAAAAAGTTTAGTAAGGTCTGTTTGGCGGGAAAATGGAGTTTGTATTGTTCTTTTGAATTCAAGTTGAGTGTTAGGTGTAAAAGTACTGTTTTGTGTTCTTATATGTATGTGACCTATTTAAAATAAATAATCTCTTATCAATTTGTCAACTATTTTGTCTCTCATCAATTTGTCAACTATGGTGAATCCATAAATGAAGTTTGGAGGGGTGGTTGTAAAAAAATAAAAAATAAAAATTTGGGGGCCGATCTTAGGAAATTTAAAAATTTTCAAAACTCTACGTACAAAATTAGTAATTTTAAAACTTTTGGGGAGCCATGACAACTCCTTACACTCGAGATTCCAGATACATTCTACCTAGTGATTGGTCTGCATGTAATAATCGTAAACAATACAGCATCAATATCAATCACAAGACTTAACAAGAGAAAATATTTCTAATAAACTTTATCCAAGCCTCTTCTTGGGAGTTAAGAGTCAACATCTTCCTAAAATTAGTATAAAACTACTCGTATATACCTATGGAATGTGCGGAAAACACATGAAAAACATAATAATGAATAATTTAAAAAGGGAAAGAAAAAAAAAAATACACATCTACGTACGTAAAAGAACAATCATAGAAACTCTTTTATTACTTCCAGGTGCTATGGTTAATTTGACCCAAAATTCATTTTTTTGATTCACAAAATGACTTGATAACACAAGTATTATATATATATATATATATATTCTATGTATGTTACTACAACAAGTAACCACCAAAATTGACAAAGTATTTAACTTAGGCACATTTGTTACACATATACATGACCCTATGATAACTTCTGACCTCCATGCATGAGCAAATTTTAAAGTCCATGCAAATGTATTAAGGCTTGTTAAAGGTAAAAAAGAAAAAAAGAAAAAAAGAAAAAAAAAACACTTCATCTAGTAAAAAAAAATAACGTATACATTAGTCTATATTGATAGATGGAGTAATTTTTTAGCAAGCAGAAGAAAAAGAGAGAACAAAAGAAGAGAAAAAAGAGGAGACTGTACGTCTAATATAGCTAATAGAATAGACAAATAAGTTTCATAGGAAAATTAATGAAGAGAGGTGTTTGAAAGTGATAACAAGTAGGAGTATATACAACTTTGTTTTTTTTTAAAATGGAATAGGATAGGTAGAAAATCAAGAAAGAATAAAAGAAGAGAAAGAAATTTTAAAAAGAAGAAGAAGAGGAGAGTGCTAAATGGCACCTCAAGGAATGAGTTTTGGCTTTGTCTTAATATAGTTTATAGATTTGACACACTAGTTTATAAAATTTATGAGAATTTGAAATGAATAATATTTTCCATATTTGATAACAACATGCAAGTAACATTTTCCATTCCTTATTTGAAAAGATATCATGTAAATAAAGTGAAGTGTTGTATGCATTTTCTCCATGCTTTTGTCTCATCTTTTCTGTATATAATTTGTTTCCCAATTACTAATTAGGTCTAAGTAAGAAATTAATAATAAGCTTCCATTCTTCATGTATGTGGTGACAACATGTTGTTTAACTGCTGTCTTCTTGAATTGATGATGGTGTTCATGTATTTTGGAGCTCCTGACTCCTTAATTGTATATAATGAAATGCGCCTTTTCAAAAAAAAAAAAAAAAACATGTGAACTGTGCAGGGTTGTCTAACCTAAATAAAAATCGGACGAGATTGACCAATCAAAAGGCAATTTCTTTGTTTGGATAGGTGGTCGATTGAGTCATGTTACAAAGGTTATTTTTTTTTAGTTCGGTTCGGTTGACGGATCTTCGTCCATGGAACCCGATAAGACCGCCGCGAGCCCACGACCTATAGCATTTTTAAAACATGCTGTGAAAACGTAATGAACTTGATGTTGAAGTTATATGGGTAATTTGATCCTAATATAAATTATTTTTATTTTTTGGTTTTATATGAAAAAATGCTCAAAAAATCATAATGTAAAAAAGGTCAAAACATATATAGTGCAAAATTGCCTCATTGTTTTCTTTCAGCTTCACCAAAAATTGATCCAACTTAACCTAAAGTCGACGAGACGGTTTCACTCAACAATTCCGATGGATGGCGAGTGCTAGTCATTAAACCCAATGAGGTTTGGGTGGATGGACAAGTTGGAGTCAAACCTGAATCAACCAAGCCGTACACACCCTAGAACTGTGTTTTCTATATATGATCATTAAATTAATCACAATGGGGGTACCAAGTGAAGCATATCTCAAGTGGCAAGGAGCATGACATTTATTAAGTCCCCTCTAAGTTATCAGTTCAAAGTTCAAATCTCCCCCGCCCCCATGTCATTAACACTCAATTTGGATTGAGAAAACTGGACAGAGGAGAACATAAGAGGAAGGGAACCATGTCTCCAGTTCTCTCGTTTGGATAGTTAAGTTGGGAGAGAAGAGAACGTTAATGGAGAGAACGTGAGGAGAAAAAGAACTCAATTTTGGTTCTCTCTAAATCGGAGAAACTGAGGAGTGAAGAGAAGAGAACCATAATAAAATGTTAATAAAATGACAAATATATCTTGTATGTTTAATCTTATTCCAACATACCCCTTGCACTTACAAAATGTCATTATTAATATTTAATAGAGGGTAAAAGAGTAAATTTATTTTAAATACGTTCTCTTCTCTTCTCTTATGAAAGCTAAACAGATAAGAGAATCATATGATTCTCTTCTGTTCTCTTCTCTCCATCCAAACAAGAATGCTTTCTCTTCTATTCTCTTCTCTTAATGAAGTTTTCTTCTCTTCTCTCTGATTCTCTCAATCCAAACACAGTGTAAAAAAAATCTCGGTGAGGTTGTAGTGGTTCATAAAGTATTTCTTCATATCTCAATCTACCTACGTGTATATTATTTTCTAGGAATTGAATTGGATGACATGTGATAAACTATATACTGCCATATGATTTTCTATGAAAATAAATAATTTCCTTAAAGAGTAATAATGATTATTATTGCATAATTAATGGTACTTTTCAAATTGATCTCTTTTTAATCTTCTTTGACTATTAAACATTTACTTTTACACCAAAATATAAATATACTAACGTGGATCACTAAAAATGCTCTTTACTTATCAAATATGCGAGCATATATAGACTTAGTTTTAAAATTGTCATTGCCACAATAACAAATTTTACGTCTTCCTAGCATTTTCCTTCCTCTTAAGTACAGAATCATATTACTATTGTCTCCTTAATTCCCATTTAATTTCATCTTCTTTGTCTTCTCCTTTTATACATGGCTCTACTCTATGACAAAGTTTAAACTCTAAAGGTAATATCCTATCATGTGTATCACCTCATCAAGGATGGAGTGAAAGTAGCGGTGTAAACGAGATGAGCTGCTCAACAAGGGTTTGAAGTTCGGCTCCGTAAAGGCTAGGCTCGGCTCGCTCATTTTAGCTCGTGAACACGATCGATTAAGACTCGTGAGCAGGCTCGTGAAAAAGCTCGTTTATAGGTTTGATAAAGAGGTATAGTGACTTTTATAAATACATTTATTATAACACTATATAATTATAGAGAAAATATGACACATTTCATAAATAGGCTAGATAAAGGATTGTTATATTATTAAACTATATAGTTTAAAAGGGCGCGCGAAAAAGTTCGTTAAAAAGCTCGCAAACACTTGAAAGTTCGGCTCGTTTGAGCTCGCGAGCAGGCTCAGCTAGACTCGTATACACCCCTAAATGAAAGGTAGATGTGGGGAGCCTACAATATTGCAAACACACACCCCCCCCCCCCCCCCCCCCCCCCTAAAATTTTTGAGCTTTTATATATATATATGTGTGTGTGTGTGTGTGGTAAAAGTTTTAATTCTATATAAAATATTGTAGGGGAAGGGACAGGGGCATTATATTCTTCTTATACCTCAATCCCACTAGAGCCTTATGCCTGCATTTTTAATAGCACCCCTAACCAGGTATTGTTTTATCTCTCTTATCTAGTATTAATTTTTAATAAAATCCACTCTCTCGCTTCTCTCTAAAAGTTAGAGAGAGGGAGAAGCGATGGTCTCCAAAGTCCCAACCCTAGTCGCCGCAACCCCACCCACTCTCTGTCAGTTTTTCCGCTCCGCTCTTCCATTGTCTCTCAATCCCTCTTCCATGGTGAAGATTTCCACTTCTTAGGGGAGGGTTTTTCCTTTCCCTTATGAAGTTTTCTTTTGGGATTTTTTCCCCCTTTTTTGTTTTTTTGTTGTCCCTTTCTCCTATAAAAATCTATGGTTCAAACCATTCAGCTCTTGGTTTCATTTGGGTTTTGGTTGATTGCCTTTGGCCTCTCGTTTACCGCAGTGTTGCTGTTCATGGTGTAGCTTTTGCTACCATGAAGTTTTTTAAAGCAACTTTGGTTGCTCCCCTGAGTGAAGTTTCTTCACTATTTTGGGCTCGACTTTGTGTCACTATCATCTTTGGGTGGGTCTACCCCATTTTCAAAGTTGATATTGCCCAGGTTACTTGTTCTCTGGTTTCTCGATCTCTCCACGCGACGGTTTCTGTGACGTGGTGGTTGGCTTCTGGTGCAACTTGCGGAGGGGTTTATCTGGCTTCGTCTGAATCTCCATTTTTGTACCTTTTGTCTTTATGGTTGTGCTTTGTTGTGTTTATTTTCTCTATTATGTTGTTGTTTCTTGCTGATGTTGGTTTTTTCTTTGTAATGATTTCTTCTAATTAATGATATTTTCCTTTTAGAAAAAAAAAAGTTGTATTAATTTTATCCACATATACCAATAACTCGGGTTAAATAATACTGTACATCCCCAACTAAACACAATATAAGCCAGGATTGGGCTACTTTAGTCCAATCCCCCTGTCTTATCCGCCAAACAAACGGGGCCTATGTGTATAATTAGTCCCTCCCAAATTTTGTAAAAATTATTTAATGCATAATACTTTGGCACAATTGTAGTTCAACCCACCTTAAATATTGTTCCATCACATTTTCTTATCTTTTTTTATAATTTAGTCCAAATGTAAGAACAAAGACCCAAAAAATTCGCCGTAAGGGTGCTGCTCCTAAACCCCCAAATACAAATCCATTCAATCTCAACCCCCTTAACAAAATATCCTGACTCGCTTGCCTCTTTGCAGTTCACAAATAATATACATGTGTATGCAGGAACATAGTGAGTTTATTTTTTTTTTTTTTTGAGAAGACATAGTGAGTTTATTAAACTTATGATAGCATGGCATCAAAATATATTTTCATGTGTTGAATTGAATACACACACAAGAAGAGAATGGCAAGAGCAAATAAGGTTTACAAAAAAAATAGTCTTTGATTAATATATTAATTGTTGACTTTGTAATACATGTATCATTTAATATTTGCTAATCACTGACTAATTGTTGACTGTGTCATACATGTATCATTTAATTTTTGCTAACTAAAGACAAAATAAAATAAAATAAAATAAAACGACAAGAGTCTGTTTTCATTGAAATTTTTGGAGACTAAGATACGCATGAAACAATCAAAAGCGGAGATAGAGTACACTAGTAGTCATACATGTGTATGAAAATAGAGATTTTATTAAACTTATGATAACCCGTCATCAAAATATCTTTTGTGTATAATAGAATAGACAAACAAGAAGAGAATAGCGAACGAAATAAGTTTTAAAATGCACAAAAAAAAAATAGTCATTGATAATATATTGTTGACTGTGTCATACATGTATCATTAATATTTGCTAATCACTGATTAATGACTGTCACACATGTATCATTTAATAATTGCTAACTAAAGACACTAAAAATAAAATAAAATAAATAAAATGGCAAGTATCTGTTTTCATTGAAGTTTTAGGAGAAAAAGATATGCATGAAACTAGTCAAAAGTGGAGATAGAGTACACTAGCATCTTCAAAGAAGTAGTATGAAACTAGTCGTATACCTATGGAATGCACAGAAAACACATCAAAAATATAATAATGAATAACTTAAAAAAGAAAAAAAAAATTTACTCAACTACGTAAAAGAACAATCATAGAAACTCTTTTATTCACTCGACTTCCAGGTGCTTTGGTTTGATCCAAAATTGATTTTTTTGATTCACAAATTGACTTGATTACACAAGTATTATATATATATAGATACAGTCACGGTCTAGAGTGAACAGGGTAGACTGAACATACCTAGTGACCAATTTTTTTTTTGCCTGAAACAATCCGCGGGTCAGTGACGCGCACGCGGGTCAACGGGGCAGCCCGTGGGTTTTTTCAGGCAAAAAAAAAATTTGTTCACTGGGTATGTTCACTATAGAGCCTGGCCGTATATATATATATATATATATTCTATGTATGTAACTACAAGAAGTAACCACCAAAATTGACAAAGTATTTAACTTATGCACAATTGTTATACATGTACATGAACCTAAGATAACTTCTGACCTCCATGCATGAGCAAATTTTTAAGTCCGTGCAAATGTATTAAGGCTTGTTAAAGGTATATATATATATATATATATATATAAACCCCTCTTCATTTAGTAAAAAATTAGTGTATATAATAGTCTATGTTGATAGATGGAGTATTTTTTTAACAGGTAGAAGAAAAAAGAGGACTGTCTAATATAGCTAATAGAATAGACAAATAAGTTTCATTGGAAAATGAAGAGAGGTGTATGAAAAGTGATAACAAGTATATCTAACTTTTTTTTAAAATGGAATATTGGATAAGTAGAAAATAAAATTAATAATAATAATAATAAAAGAAGAGAAAAATTAAAAGAGAAAAAAAGCTTCATTTTTTTTATAAAAAAAAAAAAAAAAAAAAAAAAAGGAGAAGAGGAGGAGAGTGCCAAATGGCACCTTAGGAGTGAGTTTTGGCTTTGTCTTAATATAGTTTATAGATTTGACACACTAGTTTATAAAATTTGTGAGAATTTGAATTAATGAATAATAATTTCCATATTTGATAATAACAAGACATTTTCCATTCCTTATTTGAAAAGATATCGTGTAAATAAAGTGTACTGTTGTATGCATTTTCTCCATGCTTTTGTCTCGTTTATCTTATCATTTCTCTATAATTTTTTTCCCCATTACTAACGTCTAAGTAAGAAATTAATACTAAGCTTCCATTCTTCGGAGGAGGAGGAGAAGAGAATCTGTGATTTGGGCGGAGGTCTCACAGGAATGATCGAGGAGAACCTGTGATTTGGGTTTTGCCCGATGGATTCACTTTTGCCCCCAATTTTTCCCGCCCCAAAAAAAAATGTTATTCGTGACGGATTAAATAAATCCGAGACAAATAAAAATGTTTTTGTGTTAGATGGGTATAATTCCGTCACGAATAAAAAAGTATTTGTGTCGGATAGGTACGTTTCCGTCACGATTAAATATTATTTGTGTCGAATATAATTCCGTCACAGAATCCGTCACAAAAAACCTTTTGTGACGGATATCGATCCGTCACAAAAACTTTTGTCACAAAAGGCCTATTTTCTTGTAGTGCTTCCATTCTTCATGTGGTTATAACATGTGAACTGTGCAGGGCTTGTCTAACCAAAATCAAAATCGGACCAGACCGACCACTCCAAAGGCAATTTCTCAGTTTGGATAGGTGGTAGATCGAGTCACAGGTTACAAAGGTTAATATTTTTTAGTTCGGTTCGATTGACGGTTCTTCATCCATGGAATCCGATAAGACCGCCGCGACCTATAGCCTTTTAAAACATGTTTTGAAAACGTAATAAACTTGATGTTGAAGTTATATCGGTAATTTGATCCTAATGTTAATTATTAACATTTTTTGATTTTGATATGAAAAAATGTCAAAAATCATAATGTAAAAAAGGTCAAACATAGTGCAAATAATCTCATCATTTTCTTTCGGCTTCACCAGAAATTGATCCAACTTAACCCAAAATCGACGAGCCGGTTTCACTCAACCAGTCGGATGGATACCAGGTGCTAGGCATTAAACCCATTGACGTTCGGGTGGATGGACAAGTTGGAGTCAAACTTGAATCAACTGATTTCTATATATGATCATTAAATCACAGTGAGGTACCAAGTGAGACATAGCTTAAGTAACAAAGAGCTTAGTGTTTTAAGTCCTCTCTATGGCATTAGTTCGAAGATCAAACTTCCCCCTCCCCCATGTCATTAAAAAAAATCACGGTAGGATATGTGGTGGTCACATAAAGTATTTCTTCATATCTCAATCTGTATGTGTATATTGAATTGGATGGCATGTGTTAAAACTATATACCGTCATATGATTTTCTATGAAAATAAATAATTTCCTTCAAAAGTAATAATGATTAGAATTACATTATTAATGGTACTTTTCAATTTGATCTCTTTTTAATCTTCTTTGACATAGAATTAAACATTTACTTTTACACTTAAGAAATACATATGTTGACGTGAATTACTAAAAATATTCTTTACTTATCAAATATGCAAGCATATATATATAGACTTAATTTTAAAATTGTTATTACCGCAATAAGAAATTTTGGGTGTTCCTGGCATCATTTTCCTTACTTTTAAGTACAAAATCATATTACTTTTGTCTCCTTAATTCCCATTTTCATCTTCTTTGCCTGTTCCTTTTATGGCTCTACTCTATGACAAAGTTTAAACTTTAAAGGTAATATCCTATCATTTGAATCACCTCATCAACCCTAAATTTTTTTGACTTTTTTTTTATATGGTAAAAGTTTTAATTCTATATACAATATGGCAGAGGCAGGGGCATTATGGTCTTGTTATACCTCAATCCCACTAGAGCCTTATATGCCCACATTTTTAATACCACTCCCAACCAGGTATTGTTTTATCCCTCTTAGCTAGTATTAATGTTAACCACACATAAAAATAACTCAAGTTAAATAATACTGTACATGCTCAACCAAACACAGTATAAATCAGGAATGGGCTACCTTAGTCCAATCCCCCTATGTCATCCGCCTAACAAACGAGACCTGTAGGTATAATTAGTCTCTCACAAATTTTGTAAAAATAACTTTATGTATAATATTTTGGTGCAATTGTAGTTCAACCCACCTTAACTATTTGTTTCATCACATTTTCTTTTGACTTTTTTATTTAGTCCAAATGTATGAACAAAGATCCAAAAAAATTCGTCTTAGGGACGTTGCCTCCAAATCCCCGTATACAAATCCATTCAATCTCAACCCTCCTTAAATAAAAATCTTAGCTCCCCCTTTGCAGATTCAAACGTATATGATGCTTATATTTAACTTATCTCTTTCATGAAATTAGGATATACATGCGTATGAACGTAAAGATTTTAGTAAGCTTATAATACCGCATTATTAAAATATCTTTTGTGCTCACACACAAATAGAGAATCGCAAACGAAAATAGGGTTTAAAATGAAAAATAAAGAAAAAAGAAAAAAAAGTCATTGATTAATATATTGTTGACTGTGTCATATATGTATCATTAATATTTGCTAATCACTGACTAATTGTTGACTGTGTCATATATGTATCATTTAATATTTGCTACCTAAAGACACTAAAAATAAAATAAAATAAAATAAATGAAACGACAATTATCTGTTTTCATTGAAATTTTAAGAGACCAAGACACGCATGAAACAACCAAAAAGTGTAGATAGAGTACACTAGTAGTCATATATGCCACAAAATGTCTCCATTGTTTATAATTAATGATAGAAGAGGGTTAATATTAAATAAGAAGGAAAAAACTTGGAGTTGTTTTCTTTAGCTACTCTGCATTTTTATTTTTTTTAAGTGTGATTGATTCACGTGTGTAAGTATATCTATATGGTATTTATGTGGCGCCAATTAAATGGACCAATAACAATTTAGAATATGACAAAAAGTACCTAAGGAAAATTTTTGAAGTATTGTCCAAATATTGATTCTAGCACTGAATTCAATTGTTACGAGAAGAGGTGAATTTCAATTGAAAATTGTTTTACTAGTCTCATTTCATTTAGAAATATACATTTGAAGTTGAAGTCATAGGATTACTCACATTATATATATATATATATATATATATATACACACCTATCTATACAAATTGGGAAATGCTTTTTGATTTTATTTTTATTTTTTATATACAGGCTTTAACTCCTTAAAAATTGACTTTTATGTTGAAGATGAAGTATTCTTAGGGTGGCAATCGGGTCGTGTCGGGTCATAATCGTGTCGGGTCATTATCGTGTTGGGTCATTGTCGTGTCGGGTTATAATCGTGTCATTCTTAACGTGTAATAATCGTGTCGGGTTATAATCGTACCGGGTCATACACGGGTCACCCGTCTAACCCCGAGTATGGTGTCATCGGTTCGGTTCGGATCGGATCGGATTTTATTTTTTTTATTTTCGATTTTTTCATGTTTTGAAAACCAACCGAAGTTGTCGGTTTTGCCAATTTGAGCGGTCGGATCGGTTTTTTAGTTGTAGGTAATTTTAAAAAAACCGACCGGTTAGCTTGGGTTATTCGAAAAAAGCTTACAGTCCTACTAAGAACACAAACAAGTCTTTCATAAAAGGTATCAATTATTAAAACGTACGTCTTAAATACCAAAATATTACAAATATAACAATATCCAATTATTATAAACTTAACACCCAAGCATTTCCAATCAAAATGAATAAGAAGAAATATTATTTTTACTAACTGTATAAAGAAATTTCTCCACTTGCCATCCATCAAGAATCAAGATTAACAATTGTATTTGTCTAATTGACTAATTTGTCTCCCTCCCAATCCAGCAATCCTGGCGGACTTCCTCCCTTTTATTTTATTTTATTTTATTATTTTTTTATACAATGCTTGAGGCATGAATGCTTTCAGACTCCAGCTTCCTCCCTCCCTTATTAGTTATTAATAATTATTATTTTTTTTATTATATTAGTTATTCATTATTATATATAAATTTACTTGTTTGGTAAGTTAGTAACTACTCTTTTTTTTTGTTTTTTTTTTTTTGGTGAGCAAACAAAAAAAAAAACAATTTTAGTTTTTATATATATAAATTTTAAATAAGTATGTTTTAAAAAAATATTTTTTTTTAATTTTTATTTATATTATTTGTATTTTAGACTTCCATATTATTAAAAATTATTTTAGAACTAAAAAAAAAATACCCCAACTGCACTTAAATACTTAATCGGGTCAAACGGGTTAGACGGGTTGACCCGCTTCAACCCATTTATTAATCGTGTCACACGGGTCGACTCGTTTATGACCCGTGCCCTTATACGGGTCACCCAAACCCATTTATTTTTATGTCGGGTTGCCGTGTCGTGTCGAAAATTGCCACCCCTAAGTATTATGCATATTAATTTAAAGAATTTTCACTCTATATCTTGACTATGTCCATGTCCCCGTCTCTTTATTAAATCTATATCTATGGTATGCGAAATTATTGGCTGGTCTGGACAGCCATGTCATTATGTGACGTGGTGATCACGGTCTATAGGTGAGAACATGCAGGGCCGGCTCTCAGGTAAAACAGCGAAATTGTCGCATGGAGCCTCATTTTTAGGCCTTATTTTTAGGTCTATTTTCTTCTAATTTTTTTTTATTCTATAAAACTTATCATTTTTAGGCCTATTTTCTTTAAATTTCTTCCTAATTTCTATGAAATTTATCGTTTTTAGGCCTAATTTCTTCCTAATTTTTATAAAACTTATCATTTTTAGGCCTATTTTCTTTTAATTTCTTCCTAATTCTATGAAACTTAGAATAGAGGCCTCATTTTTTAGCCCCCTTTGAAAGTTCGCTTGAGACATCGGCCAAATTTTGACATCTCAGGGCCGGTCCTGAGAACATGTGTAGAAGAAAATAAAAATGACAACTTTATGATCTTTGTTTATTGTGCTAATAAAGTAAGTAGTCAACTTTTTTACTACTATTGGCCAAAATCACCGCATCACATAAATTAAATGGCGGTCCAAGATCATCCAATAATTTTCTTTCTATAGTATACAAATATAATACATGCACCGCAAAAACGAAAAAGTCATCATTTCAGACAATAATTGATTTGTTGAGGAGATGTAAAAAAAAAAAAGGGTTCTCAAAAGTCTAATGCTTATAAGTTTACGTTAGTCTACAACTGGTGCTTGTTAGTCTGAGTTATGTGAAGCTCACACGAAATATACAAAGTATTTTTTTTTAGAAAAAAAAATAAAATAAAAGTTTTTTCTTGTGAATGAAGCAACTCAACGAGATACGATAGCATCTAGGTTCACCTTTTTGTCTTCGGGTCCAGCTTAGTAGATTTTACGTACATACATATATATATATATATATATATATTCTTATAAAAATACATATATATTTTGCTAAACTACTTATCTAAAGTAGGAAAACATCCTAGTGTACTAGGATGTATTGTACATTGAAGGTAGAGTAATGTTATACTTCTTAAATTAAAGTTTATTACAGTTACAGGTCATGAAGACTATAATATTACAAATCATTCCAAATTTATTACATAATATTCTTATTGGCTAACTTGAGCCTTTAAATATT
Source organism: Hydrangea macrophylla (assembly GCA_033977485.1). Taxonomy (NCBI): domain Eukaryota; kingdom Viridiplantae; phylum Streptophyta; class Magnoliopsida; order Cornales; family Hydrangeaceae; genus Hydrangea; species Hydrangea macrophylla. Next base: position 30,236,648 of record CM066999.1, read on the forward strand.
GCCTTTGAGAATTCCATTGGAATTACTCATGTTATTTAACTAGGTAGCTAGTATTTTAAGTTCTTCTTCTTCTTTTATAGGCCTTCATTACCTGAAAGGGTTAGAAAGATTTGGAGAGTTTGAGTAGAAGACTCAGTGAATAATCGCAATCCTGGATGATGAACATAAAGATAAATCTGTATATCAACGGTAAATGAGATAAACATAACAATCGATATATGAATAGAGTAGAATATCATCAGGACATGTATAACGAATACATATTTAAAAGGTCAGATTATCAACCACCCATTCACGTACTCATACATATACATATACTGCAATAGCTAACTGATCAGAAGCACTCGTAGACCCAATAAGGAGGGTCGGCCAATTTTGGGCCACTCGTAGATCCAATATGGATCATCCCACATAGGGGCTCGTAGATTCTTAATAGAATCAATATATAATCATGTAGAATGGTGGTAATTGACATTTTGAATCAATGACATATTGAACTTACAATAACATCAAATAAACTAACCTCTTTCAGTGGAACGAATCGAAGTGTTCCAGAACAAATGTAAGAATAACGATTTCATAATTAAAATAAAATATGTTCAAGTTATCGGATAAGATTCACTCATGAGGAGTTGAATCAGTAAAAGGGAAACGATCACTCACTTTGGTAGTTTAGGTGGTTAAAAAATTTCTTTTGAATTTAACCTTCCAGTCCTACACAACATGTTTATAAAACCAGTCATTTAGTCTTATTTCAAAGTATAGGGGTAAAATGGTAATTATAAGTTCTTAGGGGTATTTTGTAATTTTACCAAAATAAGATTTTCCCTGACTAAAATAATCTTTATATTATTACAAAACTAATGCCATTGACTACATTCGATTCGGAGTCAATAATATATGAAAAATTATATAACTTTTCTATATCAATTTTGCTCCAAAATAAGCGATACAAATTTATGTCCCCAAAATTTAAGAAAAAAGTGTCTACATATTCTAAATATTTTTCTAGTCAAAACGATATTGAGCATTTATTTTTCAGAATTTACAAAATTTTAAAAGTAATTTTAATGTACAAAAACTCATATTCTATAGTCATTTTATAAATTGGAAATCAGATAAATACCAGTTGGTGTCCAAAATTCACCAAAATTTAGAAAATAGTCGGAAATAATTTATAATGATTTTGCATATTTTTTAAATACCAAAAATGCCCTTTTTATGTATACCAAAAATAAAGTTATCTTTGAAACTTGAATTTGCTATTAATGACGATTTAGGGTCTGTTTGGCCTTGCTCAAACTTTAAACTTTGAGAAGGCCTTCTATAGGTCTAATACAAATTATAAATAAATATATATATATATATATATATATATATAAGGTACTTATTCTAAAATGCATAAAAACATTTGGAAAAGAAATTACCCCAGATTGACAATTGTAGTTTTGACTCTAAATTCCTTCGCGACAAATGACCCGAACAAGCACTACTGGAACCACCACCACTTGAGAGTTATAGGAAATTCTCCCTAACTCTCTTTCTCTCTCTCTCTCTCTCTTGAACTCTCTTCTCGTAATGAGTTGAGATTAGTGGATGTTCATACCACTATTTATATGGTGAATTATGGGATACGTTTAACATGACATTAATTTCACTTTTATTAAATGAAGGAGTTGCATTAGAAAAACTAACTTACATGAGAGTAAGCATACGCTTTAACAAAGAGAGTTAATACTACTTCAGTAAATGAAGTTTAAGTTACTTTTATAAATAACAAAATGTCTCCAAATATTTATGCTATAGTAGTGAATATGTTGTGGGTTAATTACGTATGTTAAGATATATTAAATGTGTGTCTTACTAACTATATGCATTATGCATGTGTGTAATATATGAAATGTCTAAGGTTCACCGCATTATTTAGGTAAATAATTTAGGTGCAGAATGTGTTGGGTAAAAGTTTTCCGATTAGATAATTTGTTATGGTCACATATAGTTTAATTTGTTAGGTGAAATACCAATAGAGCTTTAACACATGTCTAGAGTTGATTGGTTAAAGCTAAAAATATGATGATATTTTACAAATTTTTAATAATGAAAATTTGGGTCTTGACAGTTAGGGTCCATTTGGCTTTAATATATTTGTAAAGTGACTATTTTGCCCTTCAAATTTCAAAATGTCATAACTTGTTGTCAAACCCCAACCCGCTCTGGACAGATTAGGACACGTGTAACAAATCCCACACACCAAATCAACCTCCAATTTACTAGAAAAACATGAATTAGACAACCTAAATGAACTTCCTTGACACAAAATAGCCTCAAAGGTAAAATGGTCATTAATAAAGTATAGCCAAATTTTACATCAAAAGATAAATCTTTGAGTCTCGGTTCCAATGCCAAAAAACGGCACACGAATCCGAATTTTCTAAAAAGAGTTATGTCCGTTTCTGTAAAAGTCAACAACTGAAATTTTTGTAGGCGGATCGATTCGCCCTTTAGACCCGGATTGATCCGATTAGCAGTTTTCTCGCAGAATGTCTCTCGAAAAGCCCGGATCGATCCGGGTTCTGCAGAATACATTTCTGCTGCTAAAAACTTTATTTTTACCAATACAAAACATACCGAAACTCAACCAAACTTTATGGGACTTTAAGAAAACATCTCAAACACATTTCTAAGTTTTTTCAAACATTAACACATGATATCTAAGCATGATACAACCATCAAACTCATAAATTCATTCCTAGGATCATGATTTTGCTACCAAAATCCACAATTTTCCTAATACTTATAAACACTCCATCACAAGGTGAAAATGAGTGAATTACTACAACAAAGTTACCCCAACTTGTCCAAATTCCTTTCCAGCCATACATAACTTGTGACTTATAAGAACAACTCATAACATAGGACATAACCAACATTAAAGCCTAACTTTACATATTACAAGTCTTTCAAAACATACTTTGCTTATACATCTCCAAAACAAAAGTTGCATTAGGGACTTAACCAACTAAGCACATGAGCATATCTATATGTTTACAACTCCCAAAACCCAACCCGTCACATAATTCATTTCCTCTCATCCTCCCTTTCGGTACCTGCGATGGTTATTCAATAACCACAACATAAAACATATTTTCGTTTAAGTTTTTGCTTAGTGAGAAACTAATCATGCTATTGGAATGTTCAACATGTAGATGCAACAATCATCATAAACATCAAAAAAATTAATCTCCGGAAAGTCAAGTAACTCCAGCCACCACCCTCGGGTCCTTCTCACAATGGATCTTTGTCACTTTTTTGGACGCATACAGCGTATCACACACACTCTTGTGACCCCGAAGGCATCACCATCTTATCATTGTGGTCGTCATCACATCTTTCTCTTGAGGACTTCATGTCCCTTACATATGTGACCTATAAATGATGATCACTACTTGACTTCCCTTTAATCTACATAAGCATAGCAATTTTCATACCATTAACATGTTTTTACTCAAAATTCATCAACATCTGATCACAAGAATATGAACTAAGCATTTTTTGATAACAATTATCACAATAACATATCTAGACACCCAATTTTGAGATTAGAACACTCACCTCTTCGGACTATATGCAAATTAAGCCTAGAATATCCCAACCTTCCACCTCAAATCCTAACCGGTGATAATCCTACATGGTTTTTACATATCAAGAGTTATTAACCAAGAAGGGTTGTTGGAAAAACTGAAAATAAAATATGTGCATGTGATCCTCTTACCTCCATGAGTCCAAAAATGGTCTCGGATCGCAAATCCGACGTCAAATGGCGAAGGAACGACGCAAACGTTCGGTGAAAACCCCGTGAGCTTTCTTTTCCCTCTCTCAGCGCCTCTCCCTCTTTCCATGTGCTGTCCAGAATTTCGTAAGGGAGGAGACCAAGTGTCTTCTCTTGGTTTAATCAAGCTATGTCTCATGAGTCATTTTATACTTACCTTCCCTTAAGTTTTTTACTTTTATTATGAAACCCCCAACTTAATTCCATTAACTACCCATCATTTCTAAGTGGGTTTAGTCTATGTTCTACGTGAGTCCCAAACATGGTCCTATATATATTATGAGGTTGCTATTAAACCTACCAATTAGGAACCGTATTCATAAACGTCCTCATATGGGTACCCAAACTTGTAACACCCGTACCCAAAAAAGAAGATTAATGTGATATTAATATGTATTAATTTAAGACAATTAATGCATAAGATGGTTTAAGGTGGGGTTATGAACCCACAGGTAAAAAGGTGTTTAAATGCGGACACAGATGAAAGTTCTGTAAAAGGCAGAACTGGTATAAATGAGGAGCCCAACGAGGGTCTAATTAAGATAATTTGCATTTTGATGTTATTATATGTTGATATGCATATTTGTTTTAATGCTTAAAGATATTAATATGTCTTATGATAGGTAAAAGGGACCAGTTTGGGTACCCATGTGAGGGCGTATTTGTGTACAATCGATAATTGGTAGGTTTAATAGTAACCTCATAATTTATGTGGGACCATGTTTGGGACCCACGCGGGACTTAGATTAATTCCATTTAAAAAGGTGGGTAGTTAATGTAATTAACATGGGGGTTTCATAATAAAGCTTAAGAAAGATTAGGGCGTGTAAATGCAATAAGGGAAAAGCTAATGACAACACATATGCATGAAGCATATGTGTCTCATTAACATAATTTATAGAATTTTGAGAGAACCGAGAGCTCCCGAGATTGACGACACCGCTCCGACGACGTTTCTTGCCGTCTCTTCGTCGTCCGACGCCGGATTTACGATCCGAGACCACTTTTGGACTCGTAGAGGTAAGAGGATCACATGTACGTAATTTGTTTTCATTTTTGGTAACATTTTTCCAGCAACCGTTCTTGATAGACGATGTTTGATATGTAAAAACTATGTAGGATTGATCCTAGAGTAAGAGTTGGGTTGAATCTAGCTTAAAATTGGATTCTAGGAGCTTACATTGCGTATAAATCGAAGAGGTGAGTGCTCTAATCCCAAAATTGGGTGTTTAGCTATGTTAACGTGATAATTGTTGTTCATAGTTGCTAAACTCATGCTCATGTATATATGTGTTGATGAATTTGGGCAAAAAGCATGCCAATAATGTGAAATTGCTATACTTGTGTGTTAAGTTGCTTAAATGCCTATGTGGATCAAAGGGAATTCAGGTAGTGGTCGCCATTTATAGGTCCCATATGTAAGGGATAGGAAATCCTCAATGAGTAGGACATGGTGACGACCATACTGAAATATCGGTGACGCCTTCGGGGTCACAAAAGAGTGTGTGATGCGCTATATGTGCCCAAAAGTGAGAAAGATCCCGGGTGAGAAGGACCCGAAGGTGGCGGCTGGAATGACTTGACTTTCCAGAGATAAATTTGTTGTTATTAATAATGATTGTTTCATTTACATACTTTGCATTCCAATAGCATGATTAGTTCTCTCACTAAGCGAAAGCTTAAACGAAAATATATTTCTGTTGTGGTTATTAAATAACCATCACAAGTACCAAACGAGACGAGGAGAGGAAATAATTCGCACAACGGGTTGGGCGTGGGAGCTGTGTCCTTGTGAATATGTTCATATGTCTAGCTAGTTATGTTTAACATGTATCTGTATTGTCAATGTATAACACCTTGTGTTTTAGAGTCCTTGTAATATGTTAAGTTAGGTAATGTTGTGGATTATGCACCAAGCTATGAGTTATACTTACAAGTCACAAGTTGGGTGTGGTTGGGAAAGACTTGAGCAAGTTGGGTATCTTTTGTTTGAAAACTAACTTGGTCTCTTCTTATGGATTAATGACTATAAATATGTTGGAAAAAAATGGACTTGAATGTAAATTAAGGTTCCTAGTTGGAATTTATGAAACATGTATGTCTAAATTACTTTTCAAATATTTGGAAATGGTTTGGAAAACTCTTATGATGTTTGGGTAAAGTTTTGAGACACTTGGGAGTGTTTCCCAAATGGTTTTGGATGTATCTAGAGGGATTGATATGGTTTAGTCAAGTTTAACAGAATTTTGCTCATGTTTAGCGAAGTGTTGGGAAGCGATACAAGTTTATGTTATTACCTTGGGTTGAATGGATTTTTAGTGTTTGAATGGACTTGTAAATGCTTTTGTTATAGTTTTTGGAATGTAACCAAGCTTGACTCCTCCTTGTTGAAGGATTTTACATGTATTGGGAAAAACCATAAGTTTTGTATGCAAATTCTTGGTTCGTACGAGGAATTGGTGTTTAATTTGGTTTAGCATATACTTGGAGATGTTGTGTTAATGTTTTAAGCAATTGAAAATGTTTTGGTAGGGGTCTTTGATGTGTACCCAAAGTTTGGTTATGTTTGGTGTTGGTTTGAACTTGAAATCTGGTGTTTTTAGCAACAGAAAAATGCATCTGCAGAATCTGGACTCAAAGACCTATCTTTTGGTATAAAATTTGCTATACGTTATTAATGACCATTTTGCCCTTGGGGCTATTTTGTGTCAACGAAACTGTTTAATGAGGTCTACTCCATGTTTTTCTTAATGAATTAAGGGTGTTTTGACGTGTGGGCTTGTTACATGTGTCCCAACTCGCCCGAGGCGGGTTGGGGGTATGACAAAACTTGTCCCTTTATCTATCATAAGACATAATAATATCTTTAAACATTTAAATAAGTATCCATATAAGCATGTAATGACATCTCAATGCAAATTATTTTAACTAGACCCGTATTGGGCCCCACTTTTATACCAGTCCTACTTATCACAGGAATTTCATCTGTGTCCGCATTTGAACACCTTTTCAGTTGTGGGTTCATATCCCCACCTTAAACCATCAGGAGCATTAATTATCATTAATTGTCATACATTAACATTAGATTAGTCTTCTTTTCCGGGTACGGGTGTCACATTTCTCCCTCCCTTTTAAGAAGTTTGTCCCCAAACTTCCTCTTCTCGTTATATCAATAAACATACATTTTTTTCTTCTCAAACTTACAGCAGTTCACAAGCATTATCTTGATTCAACTTGACAATTAACACTATAACATGAAGGCTTGAAACACATCACACCCCTTTTGGTTGATTCTGACTACAACCTTAATCTATAGGTTACTAGTTCGCATTTCTTTCGATACTTCAAATAATCCCATTACGTACTTGGATTTGCAATGCTTTTTAATTCTTCAAATCACATTACTTACTAAAGATAATACTTTTAGGATTTTCCATAATAGAGACCTTTCCTCAACTATTCTGAAATATAACTCATTTACCTTCAATATATTTCCCCGCTAATCATCAGCTTGGTAAATTGGTCTACTACAACTCGGTTTCATTTCTGTTACTTTTGCACAGTACAATCAAATACTACTTTCTAAAATGGTAGGTTTTAATGCCTACACAATCGCACAGTTTTCTTTCACATATAATTCAATTAACCCTTGCAAATCCGCAGCTTTAACCAATAAACGTTACTTGACTCGGTCAACCTATTCACAATCATTTATATATCAACATCTAAATCACACTAACTTGACAATTTCACCATGAAATTCATCACGACACATATTCCCTTTTCATTGGTCATCAATATCATTTGTATTAACCAATAACCTCACGTACCCTCGGTATTCTACCTTTATATATATATATACACAACACATCACATAGAGTGCTTACAATTCCATCTAAAACAATCATCACTATATCTCAACTTTTAATTAATAGTACTCAGATTTCAAATCAATCTTCAAGACATCTTGTCTCCTTGTATCTGTTTGCCAAGTCTTCACATACAATAAAATGCAACCAATACCACTCTATACCCAATCATTAACAACTTATTTTCTACAATCGCATTGCCATTTCAATATTTCTTCTGAATCTCCTTTCTTAAGCAATCTTCATTCGGAATATATATTTAACTTCTAGATTTTAACACGTCTTACTGTAAAGTAAAGTTTAATCATTTCTTTCGCAACAACTTACTATATCTCCTTCACAGAGCAAATGAACAACACATAACCTTAGGCCAGCTTCTTATAATCTGACACAATATTGTCGGTTGAACCCAAATTACAGTCGTTTTTTCTTTCCCAATATCCACAGTAATTTCAGCTTCTAACAATTCTAAATATTCTTAATTATTCTCGAACAGTCAATTCACACATAAGCTTTCCCTCATAAATTACTGACTGGTGGCATGAACAACCACTTAACTTTTACTTTTTAGTGTTGGATTTTCACATCGTTGCTTATCATGAGTTTCAACTATTTTCTTTACAACGTACTCGGTTTCTGTTACATAAGTCATATTTTAAATCCCAGCAACTCATATAAATTCTATGCTCATAGAAATATCACTGCCCATTTCTAACCTTGTGTCACGTTATATACTCATACAATTTCGATCTTCGGGTGAAGCAGAAGTAATTATTACATCACCATATAGCCCAATCTCTGACATGATACTTCCCTGTAACTAGCAAATGTCTCAATGCTAATAAATCTAGTTAAGGTCATTGTCTTCTCAAATCAATTCTTTATTCCTCAAAAACATTCACATATATCCCGAATCAATAACCAAACCTGTTCTACGATTATAAATGTTGTCAACCTTTCATCTTCTATCATTTCATATGTTTTCCACAAAGTTTTAATTATTACAAGCATCAGAAATCTCGTTATCACACTTTATCGGAATATAACCTAGTCTTTAGCATAAGCTTTCACCTATAACAAAATTCCCAAACTTCATTACAATGACTGATATATATATATATATATATATTTCCATCACAAGCTCATTTCAGTACATCCCAATTATTGAGTTTATAGTATCAATAATCACGAATGGTACTCTGGTTACCTTACATATCATTACAATCATCGTCTGCTCTGGTTTTCCAACAAAATCCTCATAATATTCATTACCTTAATCTTTCATTGACCATTCTCGAACCATGGTCAAAAGTGGTCACACCCCCAACCCGGCCCCACGGATTAGGACACGTGTAACAAGACTATACGCACCCAAAATACATTAATAAGCAAGAACCATGCCAGTTATTAAGGAAAAACATTATTTGAACTAACATTAAAGGGTTTACTGTGACAAAACAGCCCCAAGGGCAAAATGGTCATTAATAAAATATGACAAAATTTTACATCAAAAGATAGCTCGTTGAGTCTCGATTCTAATGCAAAAAAACGGTGCATGAATTCGAATTTTCTACAAAGAGTTATGCCCGTTTCCGTAAAAGTCGATGAAAAATACCTTTGAAATCACTGTCTTGTGCAGAAGGGCATTCGACCGGTCGAGTGGGTTAATTCGACCGGTCCAAGTACCCTCTGAACCATATTTTCCCCCATTTAACATTCTAAGAAGTCCCCAAATACACAAGTCACTTGGGGCTACTTCCCAACCAACTTAGAACTACCGAAAAGTGCACAAAAGCATCGAAAACTCATCAAATCACGCAATCGTTGAAAGATTTCAATTCATTCCAACTGAATTCCAAAAAGTAACTAACTCAAGTTCTTGCTAAGAACTAGCATATACATGAAAACATTTTGAGGAAGAGTTTGAAGTTTTATTAAACAAGCTTGAGCCAAATAACACTAGTATAACTAGTGCCAATTAGGAAATTCCGTGAAAAATACCTACCAACCTTTGTAATTGAAAGTGAAGTTTTTATAAGTCAATGGGACCCCAAGGGTACCCTCTTGGCCTTTTAAAAGGTAAAACAAACCATGGGAACATTTTGAATTAAAGGGCTGACACTGAATTTTTCGACCGGTCGAACGGGCCCCTTCGACCGGTCGAAAGTCCCTCTGCAGAACCATTTCTGCAGCAGTAACTTTCAACCTGTTTATATAACATTTTGAATCTAAAACCCACTCAAACACTTTTGAAAACTTGTAAACCTTCTTAAACATGATCCTAATACACATTGGGGTACTTTCCACCACTTTTAACTCGTACTCAAGCTCAAATGAAACAAAATAAGATATTAAAGTCCAAATCTTGGCTTAACTTGCATGAACATAGAATTTTATCAGAAAAGAGTTCAAAAACTTTACATACGACTTAGTTATAAACAACACTTGTCCAAAATGGTGGCGACATACACCCGGACTTGCCGGAGTGGTTCAACTTAACTAACATACGAAATCCATAGTTTAACCAAAAGGAATTACATAAGTTCCTCTAAGTTAACTCCAACTTCCACAACTATAAGCGTTATAACTTAAGTACCACAAGTCCAAACCATAATTTACATCATCTAAAAGATTTAACATATACAACAATATCCTATGCCTTGCCCACTCCCAAGCTCGATTCACCTCCTTTCCGTACCTTGCTCCGAACCTGCGGTGGTTGTTATGTACCACAATAGAAATAGGAAAACGGTTTTCTTAAGCATTTCGCTTAGTGAATAATCTAAACATGGCTGAATGTTTAACATGTGCAATGGAACAATCAACATATAAATCATATTTGTAATCGCCGAGTCACCGGTTCAATGATTCATTCAGACCCGAAGACCTCCCTTGGTCCCAAGGCCACTTCTATTCCTTGGACTTCCGTATTTCTCAGATTCTTCATCTTCACCACCCTTATTACTCCCAACAATGAATCATTTTTTCGGTGCTCATTGAGTACCACATAACCATATAAGCGCATAAACATGTAGGCACATATATTCGTCATAAAATTGACATGCAATTCACATTTTAGTAACTACATGTCTTCTAAACATAAATAATCAATACAATAAGAACAATCTCTTGATTTCTAATCATAAACTATCATCTCTAACATCATCGAAGTCTTGAACATTGTTAAACACAACCATTCTTTAATGTAGAAAACTCACCTTAGCAAGATCTACCCAAATTCAAGCTAGAGAAGTGCTGAATTTACCAATTCCAAGCCCAATTTCTCTCCAAAGTGAATCCTACAAGATTTCGGTAGACGACGTCTCACCGATTAGTGTAAGCTACCAAAATCCGATAATTAAAACGTAAATTAAAGGTATAGGAACAATCGTCTCTACCTTGACACATACACCACCCATGAATATACATGAGGTGTCTAAACCTCAATTTTCTCACTTTGCATTTACACCCCCAGAATTTATTAAGTTCCTATTATAAAATCCCCCAAACATTCCATTAACTACCGAATTATCTAATGAGTATTTGTCTAAGTCCCAAATATTTTGTGAAATTGCTATCGCACCTACTAATTATGAACTTTTTTAGTTATACCCTTATTTGGGTGTCCAAACTAATACTAATTGCTAACACATATATTATCATATAATATGAAAGCATTTAAACAAATAATCATTTAAACATATAAATGCATTTAATCATGTAAAATGCAAATATTTATATTCAGGCCCTTCACTGGGTCCCACCTTCAAACTTGCCCCTCCTCACTGGGGACTTTTTCCAACTAGTGCCCTTTATTGAACACTTTTTACGGGCGAGTCCAAGCCTCCCCTTACTCCATAATATACACTAATTATATTAATTAATGCATATAACATGATAATTAACCCGTTCTACGGGTACGGGTGTTACATTAGTACAGACACATCTGAGAATAGTTGACAATTTATTCATTCGCTATTTTACATTTATTCTCGACTATAGCTTCATTCAATCCTGATTCGTATACTCACTCTAATTGTTCCGTTTGTCTTTTCATAGTAATGCTAGTAACCCCTTCAATACACTACCTCAAGTGTTAATTATAGTTCTAGCCCTTGTAGTTCAATTTTTTCCTACTAGATGAGTTATTTAGTAAGTCTTCACATGATAAATTCGAGAATTCATTCATGAACAAAACATTTTCACTTTTAATCCAACGTCTGGTCATATTTAGATAAACACATAAAACTTCTGACAGTTTCTTTTCACTATTTGGCAAACTTCAATAACGATCACCATACAAAATAACAAAATTACATCAACTTCTTAGAAATAGAAGCTTGTTCGGTTCAATACTCACCTATTGCACATTATCATGTAGCATATATACCTGATTAGAAATCATGTCATATCCAGTGCCTTCTCAAACATTGGGTAGTTATCAACACCATCCTACGGTTAACAATATTATATAACCCTTATACCACATTTTCTTGGTGCATGTGAATCACTCGTAGAAACTTCTAATAACTTCTCCTCAGTTAGTCAACAAATTCTAATGGTTTCACGATATCGAAGTACAACATCATATTGATTGTTTTGAAAATAAAATTCCATTTGACTTAGTAAGCAATCATTACACTGTCAACTCTACAATTTTTTATTGATACCCAATCATACCCAACTGTGCATTTAAAGAACTTCACTATAACCATTGCTAATGGTCTTGTATTACCCTTATATCATATACCCCCTGGTATGCTAGACCCAATCACGGATACCCCTGATTCAAATATTACAAACTAAGCCAACTTCCCAACATCCCCCAACAATACACTTGATCATTCAACAGTCGTTATGATGCAAGCAATACATGGTTCTTTCAGAATCGAAAATACTTACATTGGTTATAAATAAATAAAGAAATAACCTTACATTTTACTTTATATTCTTGGTGACTTATGCATAAGTTAAGAGCTTCTATCTTCTCGTGGTTTTTTTCCCATTGATGGTTGAATGGGTTTCGAGGTAGCCTTAGATGTCGAAAAGCTTGGACCCTCTTGTCATTTATTAAAACAGTCCTATACCCAGTAGTCCCGTTGACCACATTCATAACATTTACCCCTGAACCATGTACCCTTATTTGGACAATTCTTCGCAAGGGGCTCAAGTTGTCTTCAAGCATGACAGATTATGTAACATGAGTAATACTTGGGACACAACCTTCATACAACCTTTACACAACCTTCCGAAAAGATGTGTCTATCTTTCTCTTGTGATGTCACTGGACCCCATAGTGACACAGGAGAGAGATAAACACTTCTTTTAGGTTGTATAGAAAAAGTTGTGTGAAGATTGTGTCCCAAGTATTACTCATGTAACATACTCCTCAATGTCGTTTCTCACACATTATACCACACAGCTTCTTTACCTTTGGAATATCACTCGCCGATGAACTCCCTACATTTGTTCTTTTAAGCCCACCTTGACTTTTACTTTAATTGTTCCACGATCTATTATCCTTATGTCATTGTCGATACTCTTTTAGAAACTCTTCTATGACTGGTGGTTCCATTCTTACCTCTAGATTAAAAGTTTCTCATGCTTCAACTACAACTTTTACTATTATATCCACAACTCTTTTACCCATTCCACTCATGATTGTGATGTTTAGATTTGTCTTGATCAATTAGGCCTAGTATCCTCATAATCATTTACATGTATGTTAACATAAATAACACGCTATGCATGTTTTAAGCATGCTAAATAAACGGGTATGCATGATCTTCGTAGCTACGCATCCATTTATACTTTTCACACGTCGTATTCGTCACTCGTCCCAAAAGGCTCTAGCCTATTACCCTGATACCAAAAATCGTCACACCCCAACCCACCCCGGATAGATTAGACATGTATAACAAAGCCCACACACCAAATCAACCTCCAATTACTAGAAAAACATGAATTAGACAACCAAAATGAACTTCCTTGACACAAAATAGCCTCAAGGGAAAGATGGTCATTAATAAAGTATAGACAAATTTTATATCACAAGATAGATCTTTGAGTCCCAGTTTCAATTTAAAAAAAGACGCACAAATCTGAATTTTCTAGAAAGAGTTATGTCCGTTCCCGTAAAAGTCGACGGCTGAAATTTTGTAGGCGGATCGATCCGCCCTTTAGACCCGGACCGATCCGATTACATTTTTCACGCGTAATGTCTCCCGAAAAGTCTGGATCGATCCGTCCTTTAACCCGGATTGATCCGGGTTCTGCAGAATAAATTTCTGTTGCTAAAATCTCTATTTTTACCAATACAAAACATACCCAAACTCAACTAAACCTTATGAGACTTTAAGAAAACATCTCAAACACATTTTTAAGTTTTTCCAAACATTAACACATGATATCTATATGGCAGAAAATGTTCTTATGAGCGAGTGTGCCAAGAAAATGTATTATTTGCCAACAAACGTCCTCTAAGTATGAATAAATTGATCAGACGATTTGGAAAGTAGAGGAACAACACTTTCCTTTAGATTCTCGGCGCTTTGACAGAATCAAAGACTTTAAAATAAAATAGAAATCTCACCAAGCAAGTAAATGCCCAAAAAATATTTTTCATTAAGCACAAGAACTGTTACAAGAGATTGGAGTGGTAATCATGCCTCCAATTATCGAAACAAGAAGGGGAACACACGCCTTCTTATAATTTGGAGTGGCAAAACTCGTCTCCAAATTACAACACAAAGAAGAAGGGGATAACGCGCCTTCTTTTACGGATGAGGAAGAACTACATTAAAATCTACTACTAAAACAAGAAAAGGAAATAAAAGATAAAATGCTTAGAGCATGTAGTTTGTTTGATCATTGAGGATGGCCCTCTTCTTCATTCCTCTCTTGTATTTGTAGGCAACATGCTGAATTTAATTAACTGCATAAACGCCACTGTATTTCAGACTGATCACTGCATTCCAGACTGATCATTGTATAACCTACCACTTCATTTCAGATTGATCACGCCACTTCAGGCTGATGACGTGACTGATGAACATGATGTGGTTATTTAAAGATAATAACCTCTGATATAACTGCCCCATGATGTGGTAGTTCATAGGTGGTTATTTCCCACTAAGCCATTTAAATAATGGCCATGTGGTAATATAACTCCACTACCATGTAACCTCCATTCCCCACTACTTTGTAACCACCATTCTTCACTAAATAGTAGTTATTTTACTTCTTTATAACTATTTAAACACATGTGGTAGATTTTGTATGCATGTGTGGCAAACATGGACCCTTGGCGGTTATTTACCATCATCCTAACTTATTCCAGTGAATAACCGCCATCATCCTGAGTTCAAACCCATCATCCTGGCCAACTACAAAAATAACCACGTGGCACGTTATCCTCTTATAAGAATATCCTTTGTGGGCCCATACCATGTAATTTATTTTGTGGTGCAAATAATGCCCCCCAACATCCCTTAAGTTCAGAAACCAATGATTAAAGTTAAGGGATGTTGATGACCAACCTGAAGTGAATCATATTGATAACTACCTTAAACCACTCTCCTCGTGGCTTGTCTCTGAATTCTGACTTTGATCTCCAATCTCCTATTCATCATGATCACTTTGGACTTCTGCCCCCTTATCAGATGTTTGATCATCCTAATTTTGACCCATGTAATATGTTCCTCTTGTAGAATGCGTCTTTTGATTTTCTTCATTAACCATTTTTTCATATCTAGATACAACTTCTACAAGATGACATAAATTAGCAAACCGTTGACCTATAAAATGCATTCGTAACATAGATCTGAGATTCTCAATAGCCAAATGAACATATTCAGTCTCTGGAAGTTTTATCTTACACATGTTCCTTACACACTTAAACTTGGCAATAAATGTTTCAACACTTTCACCAGATTTTTGCTTCACTTTAGCAAGATCAACAATTACAATTTCTGGTTCAGCTTGATAATATTGAGCATGAAGTATTCTTTCCATATCTTATCAAGTTTGGACAGAACCAATTGGTAGGTTTACATACCAAGTAAAGGCAGGTTCAGTAAGAGAACTAGAGAACATTCTTAGTTTTAACAAGTCATTATTTGACACATCACCACATTGAGTAGTAAACTTGGCTATATGTTCAAGTGTTGTTTGTTTATCAATTCCAAAAAACAAAGTGAAATTCGGGATTTTAAAACAAAGAGGAAACTCAAACATTCGATCAATATAAACTGGATAAGGATTTTGATAATGTGGTCTTAGTGAAGCCTTAAAAGCTGCCCCAAATTGTTCTCTTAATTGATATTGTATTTGTTCTCTTATTTGATTCTGCAATTGTTCACTTACTCTTACTACTTCAAATACTTCATCCTTATTTAAGCCTAACCGTTGACTCGAGTGTACATTAGGATGAAATAAGTAACACACCTCATTACCAGCAGGTTGATAACCTTGTCCCCCACCAAAGAATCCAGGTTGATTGCCTTAACCTCCAACGATGAATCCAGGTTGATTGCCTTGACCTCCAACAATGAATCTAGGTTGATAGAACTACCCCCAGGTTGAGAATCGTGTTGATAACGTTGCCCCCCAGGCTGAAGAACGGCGTCAAACATTCAGTGACGTGAGCTTTATCTTCCCTTTCTCGGCGCCTCTCCCTCTTTCCATATGTTGTCCAGAATTTTGCAAAAGGAGAAGACCAAGTGTCTTCTCTTGGTTTAATCAAGCTATGACTCATGAGTCATTTTACACTTACCTCCCCTTAAGTTCTCGACTTTTATTATGAAACCCCCAAGTTAATTCCATTAACTACCCAATATCTCTAAGTGGGTTTAGCCTATGTTCCGCGTGGGTCCCAACCATGGTCCATATGTATTATGAGGTTGCTATTAAACTTACCAATTATGAACTGTATTCATAAACGTCCTCACATGGGTATCCAATCTAGTCCCTTTACCTATCATAAGACATAGTAATATCTTTAAACATTTAAACAAGTATCCATATAAGCATATAATGACATCTAAATGCAAATTATTTTAACTAGACCCGCATTGGGCCCCACTTTTATACCAGTCTTACTTATCACAGGACTTTTCATCTGTGTCCGCATTTGAACACCTTTTCAGCTGTGGATTCATATCCCCACCTTAAACCATCATGAGCATTAATCAACATTAATTATCACGCATTAACATTACATTAGTCTTCTTTTCCGGATACGGGTGTTACACTTGTTAAGACTAAACTAGAATTGAACGCAGTCAGAGCCTGTAAGGTCATGTTTAAAATAAAGAACATTTGAGATCTAAAAAGTACAGATATGGTAAAATGACCAAATTGCCCTTGGAGTTTACATATAAGAAGTAAACATTGTTAAAGTCTTCAAACAACACAGAGTAGCCTACCCTGAGGTTTTTGACGTTCTAGATCCAATGACATGGTCCATTTGTCCTGAATTATATTTATAAAATGACTATTTTGCCCTTAAAACTTTAAAATATCATAACTTGTTAAAATAAAATCAAAATTTAACGTCGTCAAAGCATGTGAACTCATATTATTATGAAGAATATTTTGGAACCTAAAAAGTGCATAGATCTTAAAATTACCAAATTGCCCTTGGGTTTACATATAAGAACTTAACATTGTTAAAGTCATCTAATAATACAAAGTGACCTATCCCAAGGTTTTTCGACATTCTAGATCCAATTACAGGGTCCATTTGGTGTGAATCTATTTGTAAAATGACTATTTTTCCCTTCAAACTTCAAAATATCATAACGTATTAAGACTAAACTAGAATTGAAATCGTCAGAGCCTGTGAACTCATATAAAGATGAAAAACATGTGGGGACGTACAAGTGTATATATATATATGGTAAAATAACCAAATTGTCCTTGGGGCTTACTTGTAATAAGTTAACATTGTTAAAGTAATACGACTAAATATATAAGGGCAAAATAGTCATTTTATAAATATATTCATGTAAATATATCTCGGCATTAGATTCATAACGTCGAAAAATCTCAGGCTAAGTCACTCTGTATTATTTGAATACTTTCATAATGTTAACTTCTTATACGTAAGCCCAAAGGGCAATTTGGTCATTTTACGATCTGTATACTTTTTAGGTTCCAACATGTTCTTCATAATAGTATGAGTTCACATGCTTTGACGATGTTTAATTCTGATTTTATTTAAACAGGTTATGGCATTTTAAAGTTTGAAGGGAAAAATAGTCATTTTATAAATATATTCAGGTTAAATGGATTATGCCATTGGATCCAGAACGTCAAAAAACCTCGGGGTTGGCCACTCTGTTTTATTTGAAGACTTTAACAATGTTAACTTCGTATATGTAAACCCCGAGGGCAATTTGGTCATTTTACCATATATGTACTTTTTAGGTCCCAAATGTTCTTTATCTTAAGTATGAGCTCACAGGCTCTGACGGCGTTCAATTCTAGTTTAGTTTTAACAAGTTATCATATTTTAAAATTTGAAGGGCAAAATAGTCATTTTACAAATATATTCAGGCCAAATGGACCCTACCATTAGATCTAGAACGTCGAAAAACCTAGGGTCAAGTCATTTCATATTAATTGATGATTTTAACAATGTTAACTTTTTCTATGTAATCTCCAAGGGCAATTTGGTCATTTTACCATATAAATGATTTTTAGCTCCCCAAATGGTCTTAATATTAGAATGAGTTTATAAGCTCTGACGACGTTCAATTCTAGTTTAGTCTTAATAAGCTATGGCATTTTGAAATTTGTAGGGCAAGTAGTCATTTTACAAATTAATTCAGACCAAATGGACCCTATCATTGGATCCAAAATGTCAAAAAATCTTAGGGTAGGTCACTCTGTATTAATTGATGATTTTAACAATGTTAACTTCTTATATGTAAGCTCCGAGAGCAACTTTGTCATTTTACCATGTATATGCTTTTAGCTCCCCAAATGGTCTTAATATTGTAATAAGTTCATAGGCTTTAACGACGTTCAATTCTAGTTTAGCCTTAATAAGTTATGGCATTTTTAGGGCAAAATAGTCATTTAAAATCTACTATTTCCATTTTTTTTAAATTAAAATTTTTTTCTTGAAAAAAAAAATGAAGGTTTAGTTGACAGGTCAACCCATATTTGACACATCTTTTGATAGGTTATAAATACTAATTTTGAAACCATTTTGGCCCAACCCATATTTACCCATATTCAAACCTCAGGGTAATACTTGAGGCACACTCAAAGACACAACTTTTGGGACACAACCTAAGAGATGTGTCTATCTCTCTCTTGTGTCACTGTGGGATCCAGTTAAATCACAGGAGAGATATAGACACATCTTTTGGGTTGTGTCCCAAAAGTTGTGTCTTTGGGTATGTCCCAATCTTTTTACTCATTCAACCAATTGTCAGGCCTAGTAGTGGAAACACCTTCAATAATGGTGGGACTACTTCAATATCCTCTAATAATTAATGTCAAGTAGGCTCATTGTCACATGTGTTGAAAACCACGTGTGGAATATACGCTTGGAAAGCATAGCATTACTCTTGAAGTTATAACTTTTGACACCAATATGGTGTTAAAATGTTGTAACTTGATATCAGATAGTTATAACTTTGAAAACCATGCATATTTCCTTCGAAAATTACTATTTTATAAATGGTACGACATTTTAGCACCAAACTACGATATTTTAACATCAAAACCACAAGAACGCATGATATATTTTAAACCACTAGATTTATCAAGAATTTTTTTTCTAAAAGTATGCAATTTTTTCACAAATCCATGTTATACTACAATGTAGTTACTTTATTGCTTTCATTATAAATTTACTATAATGCACATACCTTAGTGAGATGAATTTTTGTAGTCTCTAAAATTGAAAACCATATTATCAACTATATCGAGATATCAATGAAAGTAATGGCCAAAATGATTGTGCCCATCTCTAGTATATCTTTTAGGGTCAAATTTTACCCGTAAGGTTAGGTCTGTTTTTACTTTTCCCTAATGGTTCAACAGTTGATGTTAACTTTCTTGTGGTTGTGCTAACTGCAATTCTATTGGTGTTAAGGACTTTTTGACTTGAAATAATAATTGTATTCTTCATTTCACTCATAGTCACTAAAAAGTTAAGAGTTAACTTTCAAATCTCATGAGCTAAAGTGAAAATAAATCTACCTGTAGGGGATAAATTGTATTTAATACATTACTTTTGACAAAAACCTTAAAGATTTCATTTCAGTTATAATCCCAAGGGGGTTAAATATCAAAATTTTTTTTTTTAACATGGAGCAAAGTAAAAATGGTTTGACCACATTTACTTTATACATCCAAAGGCAATGGTACAACCATGCATGCATCTAAATATGAACCCTCTCTCACTATACATATGACACTCTTACTTAACTAGGCTACATAAGGAATAAGCCATATGGTTTCTGCTGAGGCATTCATAGGCTCTGTTGGATTGATAATCTAAGTGCACGGGAAATAGAAAAAGGAAATAAATTGAAGGAAAAAATTCTTTGTTTTAGTTGTGAGTAAAAGTATTTGAGAAATTTTAAACGCATATATCCATATTTTTTTCTCTCTACACCCACATGCACAACAGGGAACTCTATAGGTACAGCTGATCAATGCAGCATGTGGATGTAGACATAAAAATTATGGGTGGATATGGGAGTTTCCCCGATATCTTTTCTTCTTCGTTAAACATTTCGGTTCTTCTTTCTTTTTCATATTTTAAATTATTTGCATGTTAATGGATTTCAATTGTTATTTTTTTGTTCAAGTAAGAGAGAAAACAGGAAGAAATGGTAAAGTTTGGGCAACACCCATTCACACAACTTTTGGGACACAATTCAAAATATGTGTCTATCTCTCTCCTGTGATGTCAGTGGACCCCACATTGACACAAGAGAGAGATAGACACATGTTTTGGGTTGTGTCCCAAAAATTGTGTGAATGGGTGTATTTCAAGTATTACCCAAAAATATATGGCTGCTAATTAAATAAATGGAAGGAAAATGAGATTGAGAATGTCATTATTTCTGTGGTTGACATGGTTGTTGATATTTTTGAATTTTGTAAATCTAATTCAATATTCTCAAGAACCAACTAAACCTACCTATTAAGTAAGTTTAGTACAATCAGAAAAGTAGCTAATTATGATAGGCAAAGACGTACTCTAGTTTTTTTTTTTTTAATACTTACCTGGATTCGGACTGGATACGCACACAACCCAACCTAATTAAGCTCAACCCAACCCCAAGCCCCTCAATGGCCCACAGCAAAGCCCAGCAAGGGCCACTCATTCTGACTTAAGCACACAACAAGGGGCAAGTAAATAAATCCCTACTGGGATTCGAACCCTTATTCTCCCACTTGGGGGTGTCACACCCGTCCCGAAAATTTCACTTTTTTTGCATATTTGAATTTTGTGAGTTATCAATATTATTTGATAATGGTGAATGAGGTTGACTATGGGTCAACGGTGATGTGTCAGTGAAGACACAAGAACTTGGCAAATCATGATGCATTGGCATGATTAAATGACATTCATATGGTTTAAATGTTATCCGAAATATCTGGTATTTTATGAATAGTAACTTTAGCTGTATAGAGTAAATTTCTGGTAGTTTTAACCTCGTTTTGGATCGTTTTGAACACTGTGGTGAGAACATGAGTGATACGTTACATAAAAGGTAGGTTGTATAGAGATTTCACAGAATTAGTTTCAGAACGTGTTTTTGGACCCAAACAGAATTTAGATGAAAACTTTTATAATTTTTAGTTTTCACCCGTGGAGTAATAAAATAGACGTTTCGGGAGATAATTAAAAAATTTGAGAACTTATGGGGAGGTAAACATAATTTCTTAAAGTGTTGCCTATAAATAGTAAGGGTGAGATTTCATTAATTACAAAACTTTCTAAAATATCTTGGAGAGAGAGAAAAAGAAGATTTTGGTGGTTACGAGCTTCACGTCGCCGATCGACGAACTTCTGATCGTCAGTTTTTTTTCCAGATTCTAGGTTTGAACTCCTCGAGGTAAGAGCTTCATTTTGATACCTCTTAGGCCACGTTTTGCAAACTTTTTTGAAAATTTAATTTA
Source organism: Hydrangea macrophylla (assembly GCA_033977485.1). Taxonomy (NCBI): domain Eukaryota; kingdom Viridiplantae; phylum Streptophyta; class Magnoliopsida; order Cornales; family Hydrangeaceae; genus Hydrangea; species Hydrangea macrophylla. Next base: position 30,258,497 of record CM066999.1, read on the forward strand.
TAAAAATTTGAAAAAAAAAAAAAAACAAGGTAAAACTTATAGGAATCACATATAATCTGAGATCCGATGTTTATTCTAGCCTCTAATCGATCCGTCAAAGTTACGAAGAAATCGCACGAGGTATGAATTTTAGATCTGTGAATTATATGGCATTTACATGTTTTAAATATCAAGTTTGATATTTTGGATTCTAGCGAAAATCATGTGTTAATTAGGCTCGTTAATTATGCACGCAATTATGTTAGAAAAGCATGTATAACTGTTATGTGATCATGCTATGTGTATACTTGGGTTAAAGGGGAGTTTGATGCAATTTCATCATAAGGGGTGATCGCGAGTGAACAAGTCCTAATTACACGCTTTAATTCACATTTGTTAGTGCTTTTTATCTTGTCTTATTGTATTTTTATTTCGTTTTCCATTTTCTGCCAGGTTTTGGAAGAAAACAAGAATTCAGGCTATACAGGGTGTAAAAACAAACTGAAAGAAGCAGAAAAAGCCACATCGCGCGAGCGACCCGCTCGCACGACTTACCGAAACCTCACTCACGCAACCTGCTCGCACGAGACCCCAAATACGCGCTAGCGCGACCCGCTCGCGCGACCTATGTAAAAATCAAAGTTGCGTATTTTTGTGTACTGAAGATGCCTACGCGAACGAAATTGCCTAATTACGTCCAGAAACGTAAATAAAGCATTTTTAGTGCGATTAGATTTAAGAAAGCTTCCAAAACTTGCTCCAAATCTATTTATACCCTCTTTTAAGTCAAATTAGGGGTTACACACCAGTACACACATCCTTCTACAACAATATACACAGTCATAGAAGACCAAGGATTTCCATGGCCTCCTCCATCAACCTCTTGTCATTCATCAATTCTATGGCCAACTAAACCTAGATCTAGGTTTTCAATGAAACCCTAGCCAAGTAATAGGGTGTTATTTATATTTTTCTTTTAGTTTTATTATGTATGAATGATGATTACACGTTTAGAGGATTTTTTATAATAAAATCGAACTTCTATTGATTAAATCGTTACTTTCAAAGTTTATTCTTGTCTTATATCTATTTTGAATGTGATGTGCTCAATTATCTATACTTGCTGTGCTTGTATGGATTATTTACATATAATGGTTCTTAATTGAATTATGATATCAAGTAGTCGAATAGTTCATGCCTAGGAAAGACGGAGTGTGCCGCAACCCTAGTTTAGTGAGAGACACTCCATGCCAACCGAAGATGAATTATGTTGATGCTTGAATCGTAGTTATCTTCTCAACAGAGGAATTGGGTTTGTAGCTATAATTCTCCATTATCATCCAATGTAATATACTAATTGAATGCGTAAATATCCTTATTATGAAGCTAGTGATGGATTTCCAATCCTAGGTTCAATTCTCATATTTATCAAAATAACTTTTAATTACTTTCATAGTTTAGATTTATTTTCACTGTTCTTAGTTAAATTACAATAAAAATCAAAATTCTATTTTCTTAATTAACTAGACTTAGGGTTTTTAAAATTAAAGTGCTTTAGTAATTCAATCTCTGTGGGTTCGACCTTTACTTCCACACTACAAATCCTTAGAAAGTAAAGCATACTTTTATATCTTAATTTTGACAAGATCAAGGGGTATGCTCCTTGAAGTCTGAGGATTGTAATATTGATGGTGGTGGTGTCTGGTATGGAGGAAGGCCCAACCAGGACAGGGTATTTGGTATGGAGGAAGGCCCAACCAGTGTATGGGGTGCGTGGAAGAGGTGTGCCTTCCACGGCACCGGTTTCATTTACCGGATGGAAGCATACCACTCACCTTATAGACTATTTTGATGTTTATAACATGAATTGTCATATAAGCATACATTTAGAATTGTACACTCAGCATATAGTTAAGCAGTAGAGATTTACTCTATTGTGGGTGATTAAAAGTGAGGAAAGAAGAAACGCGAAGAGTGAGGTCGCTGGGACAACGGGAGCACTCTTGGAGATTTGTTTTTGTTTCTTTTTTTAATGTTGTAATAAGAACTTTGAATTCGTATCATGTTTACCTGAAATCTTGGAAAAGACTCGTAGTATTATAATCTATAATAGAACTCCTATAAATTATGTTTTGAATCATGGAAATAGAGTGTGGTTATGTGGAAATTGGATTGGGAGAACCTTAGGTGTGAGACGCTGTAGAATGGGCAGTTTTGTAGGAGATCAGTCGACTAGGTTCCCGCCACAGTCGACTGTATCCCTGTTTTTAACGAAAAACCTTACAGTTTTCACAAACATTATTCGACTGAACATTGAAAAATAGTAGACTGGTTTCTACACAAAAACATGACATTCTGCTAGATTAGGTTCAGTCGATCGGAAATCGACTGAGAATTTGAGACCCCAGTCGACTGAGTCTCCGACACAGTCGACTGGATGAGCTTTTGAACCTTCATACTCTCTGTGTTGATCCTACAGTCGACCGGGCCTTCGCCACTGTCGACTGGACCTCTATTTTTCAAAAAGGATTCTTTAGGTAGAGCTTCAATTGAGCACAACTTTTTATAACTTTGATTTTATGGTTTTACTTATGTTTTTCGTTGCTATTTTTACTTCAATGGAATTGGATAAGCCTTGGTGGTGTGCCACGTGTCCTATTTCCACACGTAGTGGGATGGGTTGTGACATTTTGTGGTATTAGAGCTATAGGTAACAAAACTTTGGGAACATGCGACGTTGAGTAAAGTGTTAAATGATTTGGTGTATATTCTAGATTGCTCCGTACATTATAGAGATGTTTGATGCATATGTATGTTGTTGTGCATACATGATTTTGGGTTATTGTCATCCATATATAGTGTTTATGCATCTCTATTAAGAGGATTGTAATCATGAGTGACGGTGACCGAGATTTATCACCACATACTCGACGTATAGATCAAATGACTGAAATGATTGGGAATATTAAGGAATTGGTTCAAAATTTAGTAGAGCAATTACCTCCAACACCTCTATTTGAGGCAGCACCGATAACCGTGGTACATGCACCTGAGAATAGGGGTATGAGATCTGTGTATGAATAGTTTGCCAGAGAAAAACCAACAGAATTTCATGGAACGACTGACACGACACTAGTTGAGCATTGGGTTATGGACATAGAAAGGATTTTTCAATCTATCCCGATGTCCGATAGGGAGAAAATTGAGAATGCAAGTGACATATTGAGGGGTGAAGCCCAAAATTGGTGGGTGAATGTTCTAGATCAGGGAGCACCGATTGTTAGATTTGTGCCCTCAAACCATTACTTTATGTATGAGACATTGACATTTTAATATATGGATATCAGCTTTACATTTCATTATGTATGTTTCTTTCATGAGATGATTGTTAATCCTTAAGTGTCATAGTAAGTAATTCGTGTGTGTATGAGATACATACAAATGAGATACGAATTACTATTCTTTGATACTTAGAACTTGTCGCAGTGGATGATGAGACTGGATATCTCATCAGGTTTACACTATAGCATGATTGACTACCATTGGATGGAGTGATGAATCTCAATCACTAGAGTGTAACTCTCAGTTAATATGCTAGTGCTTATAGTGCATTGACGGACCTGAGCTTTCTTATTGACGCTCAAGACTGTCAAATATTCAATAGGAACTCATAACTTGTATAAGGTACGTATTCTCAATCTTGAGACGATTATGAACACAGACTGTGGATATGACTGCTTTGACTTACCAATCAGTAAGGTCTATAAAAGATCAACACCTGGGTATCTTGGGTATGTCATGTTCATAGGGTTGTGAACATATATTGTCAAGACAGAATCTACCCTCAGTTTTAGAGTAAGCATTCCCTTGAGAATGTCACCAAGTTGGTTACTGAGTACTGCAGTCTTGTTGATAAGAGTTATCAACATGTTTGATAATCATGAGAGGTGAATGGGACTCAAGGAATACAAGAAATAATCATGATTCAGGTTGACAGTAACAGTTATCCGACTACCTGAATATGATTACGAATTCTGAAGGTAGAGGGACATTAGTACAACATACAAGTCTAGTTATCGCTTCGGATATGTTCTTTTGCGTTGGAGTTCAGTTATCGTTTTATAGTGGAGTAAACGTTAACTGATCAGTCGATTAATTTGCTGATCAAAGAGTTTGGTCATGGGAATTAATCAACTGATCTGAGCTAACAATAAAGAGCCTAGAAGGTCCTACTCTTAGCTCCGCCAAGATACTTGGAAAGACACTTGAGGAAGCTGTCAAGACAGGTTCGATCGATTGAAGCTAGTTCGATCGATCGAAGTCATGGCATGTTCGATCGATCGAGAATGGTTCGATCGATCGAATGTTCGATCGATCGAAGTCCTTCGATCGATTGAAGGTTAGGTTGGTTCTGGGAATCTATAAATAGGGCAGCTGCGTTCTGGAAAATAAGTTAGTCGTTTTAGAACGTCAGAAGCTACAGAAACTGTTTTAGAGCTCCAAACCTTCTTCTTCCTCTCTATTAGAGATCCCACCATCTCTAGTCTCTCCGGGAAGCATCTGCAGAACACATAAGGGTGAAGACAACCTAGTGGAGGCTGCTGCATCACCAAGAAGGAAGAAGAAAATCAAAATTGGGTTCAAGACACTAAGGTATAACTCTTGTCCCCTCTTGTGCGCATCTATGGAATTGACGAGTAGTAGACCCTGGGCTACCAATAAGTTTTTATAACTTGACTTTTCCGCTGCGCGTTTGAACTTTTGATTTAAACCAGTTTTTCCATCAATTGGTATCAGAGCCACGCTCGTTTGGATCTATAGATGCGATTTTTTTTTTGGAACACTATTTTGATTTGCATGTTGATTTTAGAACTGTTTTCAAAACTGCATCGTCACAGATCTGTTTCTGCAGTGTTATCGCAGCAGAGTACAAATCTGTGATTACATAGGTGACACGACTTGAAATGTGTTCTCTGAAGAGTACGTCCAAGTGTAGACGGTCGCGTCGCGTTAAAACCGGTAAGACCGGGTCGAATCCCAAAGGACGGAAGATAAAGGCAGAAAACTATAGATTGAATCCTAAAATGGAATAAAAGATAATTTCTTTGAGATGAGGGTTGCTAACAGTTCTATAAAAACAAAATAAAGTGAAGCAGTACTTAACTCAATCGAATTAAAAAAAAAATGTGATATGAAATTAAATATGAAAAGAGTTGGGAATATGTGAGTCCACAAAGTACCAGCCACTACCATGATTTAACATAAACGAACAGTTGGGGTTCTATCCTTAGAGTATTCCTTATTTCGAAAAATGATTAAGTTAAACATTCTAGACACTAAATATGTAAATCTTGCATACTTAGTGGTTCGTTTCCCTAACTTATTTATAAAGGACTGAAATAAAAAGTTAATTAAAGCCATGAACAATAACTGGCAAATTGAGTATGAAATATTCCATGTGTTTGTTATGAATGTTCATTGGATTAATTAATCAAAAGAACTCTTGTTTCAAAATCAGACTGCAATTTGAACTAGAAAGATCAATTTGGGTTCAACTTCTGAAACAAAAGTTACTGGAATACAAAAAGGAATAAACCCAAGTCATAAACATACCAATCGATTGACTTAGTGTCAATCGATTGATATGAAATGGCTTTCAATCGATTGATAATTATATCAATCGATTGACTTGGAATCTATGTCAATCGATTGGATTCTGTATCCAATCGATTGACATTGACTCTTTCACAGAATCATGGCAGTGGGCTGGGAACAATGTTTCTTCACATTATTCCCAACCAGGATCTACTCAAACATGTTTAATCTAATAAAAACAGAAATATTTTGAAGAGGATTATAAGTAAGAGGCATAGATTAAACTTTAAAACAAGCAATTTCAAAAATTAAATTCAAATCAAACTGAGATATCTAACAAATGCTAAAACAACACAACAAAAATAAGAAATAGACCTGAACTCAAACTGAATTCGAAAATACAAAAACAATCCTCCAACTTGAGCTTTGTTTAATCTGCAAAATCTCTCAAAAATCCTACAAAACAGTACAAAATGAGCTAACCCCTTCCCCTCTTCACTCTCCTCTATATATAATGTTGAAATCACGAGCTAAAGGTGTCCAGGTTCACTCCATAACGGCTGGTCTTCGTCCTGATTGCTGAAATCTTGCGCCATTAACACAGACTGTTTCCAGTTTAAGTCAATCGATTGACTCATATCTCAATCGATTGATAAAGAGTTCAATCGATTGATAAAAACACCAATCGATTGATCATGAAATTATGTCAATCAATTGATATTATGTCAATCGATTGGTATCAAGACTTCATCAATTTGTTTCTTGAGTTATCCCTTTCGACTTGTTATTCATTTTAACTTCAGAACCTGCATTCAAAGAGCTAAACACAACAACATACCACGAAAAATACATCATTGTGTAAAGAAATGAATTAAAACACAAGTGCAGGTAATACTAGAGAAATGGGGTTAAATCCAGTCGGTTCTTACTCCTTATCGAGCTAATATTAAGATAATATCAGCTCTCATCAATAGGATGCAAGACGGGTTCGATCGATTGAAAATTTTTTGATCGATCGAACATTCTCTATACTCAAGCGATCGAACAGTTTTCGATCGATCGAAATCTTCTGGTGTTCGATCAATCGAATATAGTTAGATCGATCGAGACAGACTTTTTGTCAGGTTCTCTATTTCACAGTTTTAAAGAATTTTGAAATTAAAAACTTTAATTTTAAAATATTCTGCAAATTTTTCAAATCATTATTTGTAACAGAATGTTCAAGTGATTGAACAGTGTTCAATCGATCGAAGGTTCGAGCGATCGAACGGTCTTCGATCGATCGAACTGTGACAGAAAAGTAAGATGTTGTTTTAAGTTCTAATTTAGTATGTAAAGAGTTTATATACTGTGTGAATCAATTAAGTGTTCCAATAGTTATATATATTAATTTGTTATGTATGTGTGGTTGTACGTTTGACTAACCCTTTTGCAGTAAGATTAGTCGCTATCTCCCATGGCACCAAGTCATTTGAATATTTTGTATTTAAATTGTTTGAGATTGGTGCATGTTGTAATTTAAGTTTGGTTTGGTTTTAAGGCATATGTAAAGGGCGCTGCGACTTCAATCCTACGAAAAGGAAAGTCGCACCGGTTTCCCTAGCCTTTTATTTTGTTGTTGCTATTTCTATTTCTAGATAAATTGTAAGCTTCAAAAGATGCATAGGACAAATGTAATAGAATTAGAAAATCCATGAAGATGGAGCAAGGAGCCGTTGTCCATGAAGATGGAGCTGGAGGTGATCAAACCAAAAGGAGGTTCTATGGAGATAGAGCCATGGAAGATAGAGGCGTCGTTTGGATGTCTTTATTTTCAATTTTAGTTTTTTATTTTATGTGCTTGGTTTGTGATTGGCATTTAATTATATTGTTACTACTTGCATGCACGTAAAACAAGTTTTCTAAAATAAAATTCAAAAGCCATTTCAATGCATTAGTAAACATTGGATGTTTATGGGTAATGTGTGGAAATATTTTTCAAAAGCGAAATCCTTATTTACTAAATCTAGTGGGAGAGGGTCTTATTAATAAACACCCACGATCTTCCATTAACACTTTATTGTAAGATGAGGGGTGCATTCTATGTCACCTCGCCAGGGGTGATCATTCCATACGGAGGGTGCATTACTCATTGGTTACTAGATGTGAACTTCCTTTGATAGGATCAATTAGACGTGTTAGAGGGTGACCACCACACGGAGGCGCTACTTGAGACGGTTGTGATTGGATCCTAGTTAATGGCACACACTAGCTAAGCTATGGATAAGGTTCTCACACGGGGCATTGTTCAGAAACTTAGAGATCAAAAAGGTTCAGGAGTCATAACTTGTTTTGCAAGAGTTGCATAGCGAACAAGTCATGATTAATCGAAAGATCGAACATTGACCACCACACGGAGGCTTTATTCTTCCGTTTCGATATTCCGGCGACTTTATTTTAAAAATAAGAGTTTTTAAGGATTCTTTTATTTCAAACTGTCAAATTCTGATATCCATATTTATTTTGTTTGTTTGATTTTCAGTAATCATAATGTCTGGATCTGCATTTAGTCCACTTGCCACCATACTCACTCAAAACAAGTTAACTAGAAACAACTACACTGAATGGAAACGTAACCTTGACATTGTGTTAACTGCAGAAGATCACATATATGTCCTCACCACCCCAAGCCCTGAAGAACCCACGGCAAATACTTTGGCAACTGCCAGACGCGAGTTCGACAAATGGAAGAAGTCGAATGGAATGGCTCGTTGCTACATTCTGGCCTCAATGGCTGGTGTGTTGCAACACCAATTCCAATCGAATGATTTTGCCAGTGACATTATCAAGTCCCTGAAAAAGATGTTTGGGGAACATGGCAGGCCTGCTAGACAGGTAGCTATGTAGAAGATAATGAGTGCAAAGATGTCAGAAGGGACTCCGGTCAAGGAACATGTTTTAAAAATGATTGGTTATTTAAACGAGCTGGAGACCCTAGGTGCCAACATCGATGCACAGACCCAAGTTGATATGATCCTCAATTCGATGTCGCCTTCATTCGCTCAATTTAAACTTAACTATAATATGAATCAAATGATTTTTCAATGACCGAATTGATGAGTTCTCTTTTGGCAGCAAAAGGGGTGATCAAACCTGGGGTCAATGTCTTGAACGTTGAGAAAAGTGATTCCTCTTCCCGATCTACACCGAAAGGAAAGAAAGGAAAGAAGAAGGCTGGCACTGGTGGTTCAAGTGTTGGACCGGTCCCTAAGATTGCAAAATCTAAGGGAAAAGGTAAGGGCAAAGGGAAGGTAGGTGGCTAAGGCAAAGGAAAGTGTTTCCAATGCGGTGAGAAGGGCCACTGGAAGAGGAACTATCCAGAATTCCTAGCTACAAGAGTTCAAGGTATGATTAAATCACATGTGATTGAAGTAAGTTTTATAACGGATACTTCAAACACTTGGTGCATTGATTCTGGTGCGACTAACCATATCTGTAATTCATTGCAGGGGTTCAGATCAACTAGGAGGTGCAGTGATGGGGAAATCGTACTTACTCTAGGTTCTAGCGCAACCGTTTCTACGGTTGCTATAGGAGTTGTAGTCTTAGAATTTCTAGACAATAAAGTTTTGATTTTATCAGATATACTTTACGTCCCTTCAATGAGACGTAATTTAATTTCAGTTTCTAATTTATCGAATAATGGTTATTCTTTTCATTTTGGAACATAAGTTACTATTAAAAGAAATAGTTCTTTTATATGTTCTGGTGTTAAATCAAATGGTTTATATGTGATTACTCCCAATATTTCTAAAGATTCATGCATGGAACATAATAACTCAGTGGTAACTCTACTATCTAAAAGAAGAGACCTTCCACTAATCCAACAAGGCTTTGGCATATGAGGCTTGGCCATATCAATCTAAATAAGATTGGCAGACTAGTCAAAGAAGGGTCTTAGGCAATTTGGTTCTCGAACCAATGGAAGTCTGTGAGTCTTGTTTAGAGGGTAAGATGACCAAAAGGCCCTTTCCTACAAAGGGCAATTGAACCAATGCATTGTTGGAATTAGTTCATATTGATGTGTGTGGACCAATAAATATTAGAGCAAGGGGTGGTTATGAGTATTTCATAAAATTTACTGATGACCACTCTAGGTATGGATATGTGTACCTAATACAGCACAAGTCTGAAGCCTTTGAAAAGTTCAAAGAGTTTAGGGCTGAAGTGGAGAAACAATTGGGCACGCATATCAAGGCCATTCGATCTGATCGAGATGGCGAGTACCTCTCTAATGAGTTTATTGATCACCTCGTACAGAATGGGATTCTGTCACAGTTGACTGCACCTGGTACGCCTCAGCAGAACGGTGTAGCGGAGAGAAGGAATCGGACTCTTTTAGACATGACTAGGTCGATGATGAGTTATTCTAAGTTGCCATTATTCCTCTGGGGTTATGCTTTGGAAACCGCTGCTTACATACTAAATCTAGTACCAAGTAAATCTATTCCAAGGACACCACGAGAGATGTGGATTGGGCGCAAGCCTTCTTTGCAACATCTTCGGATATGGGGGTGTCCAGCACATGTGCTGAAAGGAAAGATGAGCAAATTGGATTCTAGATCGGAAGTATGTTAGTTTGTGGGGTATCCAAAGGGTACTTATGGATGGTATTTTTATGATCCAAGGGAACAGAAAGTGTTTATTAGTACAAATGTTGTTTTCTTGGAGGATGATTATATCATGAACCATAAACCTAAGGGAAGGATATCATGAACCACGAACCATAAACCTCAGTCCAACCCGAAGTTAATAATGATGTAAATCAAGAAAACACTACTTCTTTACCCATTTCTGCATCGGTACCTCGTCGTAGTGGGAGGATTATCAGCCAGCCTGATAGATACATGTTCTTAGGAGAAGTTTTTTAAGCTGTCTCCATAGAATCTGAATCTGATCCTGCCATATACGAAGAGGCAATGGCTGATGTTGATTCAGCTCATTGGGTTATAGCTATGAAGGTTGAATTGGAATCTTGGATTCTACCCAGGTTTGGGATCTTGTAGAGCTTCCAGCCAACATTAAACCCATTGGCTGTAAGTGAGTCTACAAGAGGAAAAGATGATCTGATGGAAAGGTTGAGACCTTTAAGGCAAGGCAAGGCTTGTAGCGAAAGGTTATACTCAGAGGGAGGGCATTGACTATGAGGAAACCTTCTCGCTGGTGGCCATGCTCAAGTCCATCAGGATACTCATATCCATTGCTGCATGCCTAGATTATGAGATCTGGCAGATGGACGTCAAGACTGCATTCTTGAATGGCAATCTTGAGGAGGACATCTATATGCAACAACCAGAACGGTTCATAGCTGGGAGGAAAGGTAACTTGGTATGCAAGTTGCAAAAGTCCATTTATGGGCTTAAGCAGGCATCTAGGAGTTGGAACATCCGATTTAACCAAGCGGTCAAGTCATTTGATTTCATACAAAATCTGGATGAACCTTGTGTATACAAGAAGTGTGAAGAAAAAGTGGTGGCTTTTCTTGTGCTTTATGTTGACGACATTCTACTCATTGGAAATGATGTAGCGGCATTATCAACGGTCAAGGTTTGGCTAGCTAGTACTTTCGATATGAAGGATCTAGGAGAGGCGAGCTATATTCTAGGGATAAAGCTCTTTCGGGATCGCAAGCGAATGATAATGGGGTTATCTCAAGCTGGTTATATCGATAAAGTACTAACTAGGTTTTCTATGGATAATTCGAAGAAAGGTTTATTACCTTTCAGGCATGGTTTAGCGTTCTCTAAGGACTAGTGTCCAAAGACACAGGAGGAGAGGAATCGCATAATAGGAATTTCCTATGCTTCGGCAGTGGGAAGTCTCATGTATGTGATGTTATGCACTAGACCAGATATCTGTTTTGCTGTTAGCATGGTTAGCAGGTATTAGTCGAATCTAGGTCCAGATCACTAGATAGCCATTAAGCACATTCTTAAGTACTTGAGAAGGACTAAAGATTACATGCTTATGTACGGTGGTAGTGAGTTAATTCCAGTAGGATACACTGACTCAGACTTTATGTCAGATAAAGATTCAAGGAAGTTGACATCCGGTCATCTCTTTATCTTGGGAGGTGGTGCTGTTAGTTAGAGGAGCATTAAGCAGAAATGCATTGCAGACTCAACTACAGAAGCTGAGTATGTGGTTGCTTGTGAAGCCGCAAAGGAAGTTGTTTGGCTCAAGAAGTTCCTTATGGAACTCGAGGTGGTACCAGCGTCGTTGTTGCCTATTACGCTTTATTGTGACAATAGTGCGGCAGTGGCTCAGTCCAAGGAACCACGGAAAGGGAAAGCACGTAGAGCGGAAATATCATCTTATCCGAGATATTGTTCAACGTGGAGATGTGACTGTCATCAAGATTGCCACCGCTGACAATCTTGCTGATCCGTTTACAAAGGCCTTGCCACAGAAGGTCTTTGATCGTCATCTAGATAGTCTAGGTCTCAGATGTAATCCTGTATGGTTGTGAGTGCAAGTGGGAGTTTGTTAGATTTGTGCCCTCAAACCATTACTTTATGTATGAGACATTGACATTTTAATATATGGATATCAGCTTTACATTTCATTATGTATGTTTCTTTCATGAGATGATTGTTAATCCTTAAGTGTCATAGTAAGTAATTCGTGTGTGTATGAGATACATACAAATGAGATACGAATTACTATTCTTTGATACTTAGAACTTGTCACAGTGGATGATGAGACTAGATATCTCATCAGGTTTACACTATAACATGATTGACTACCATTGGATGGAGTGATGAATCTCAATCACTAGAGTGTAACTCTCAGTTAATATGCTAGTGCTTATAGTGCATTGACGGACCTGAGCTTTCTTATTGACGCTCAAGCCTGTCAAATAGTCAATAGGAACTCATAACTTGTATAAGGTACGTGTTCTCAATCTTGAGACGATTATGAACACAGACTGTGGATATGACTGCTTTGACTTACCAATCAGTAAGGTCTATAAAAGATCAACACCTGGGTATCTTGGGTATGTCATGTTCATAGGGCTGTGAACATATATTGTCAAGACAGAATCTACCCTCTGTTTTAGAGTAAGCATTCCCTTGAGAATGTCACCAAGTTGGTTACTGAGTACTGCAGTCTTGTTGATAAGAGTTATCAACATGTTTGATAATCATGAGAGGTGAATGGGACTCAAGGAATACAAGAAATAATCATGATTCAGGTTGACAGTAACAGTTATCCGACTACCTAAATATGATTATGAATGCTGAAGGTAGAGGGACATTAGTACAACATATAAGTCTAGTTATCGCTTTGGATATGTTATTTTGCGTTGGAGTTCAGTTATCGTTTTATAGTGGAGTAAACGTTAACTGATCAGTCGATTAATTTGCTGATCAAAGAGTTTGGTCATGGGAATTAATCAACTGATCTGAGCTAACAATAAAGAGCCTAGGAGGTCCCACTCTTAGCTCCGCCAGGATACTTGGAAAGACATTTGAGGAAGTTGTCAAGACAGGTTCGATCGATTGAAGCTAGTTCGATCGATCGAAGTCATGGAAGGTTCGATCGATCGAGAATGGTTCGATCGATCGAATGTTCGATCGATCGAAGTCCTTCGATCGATTGAAGGTTAGGTCGGTTCTGGGAATCTATAAATAGGGTAGCTGCGTTCTGGAAAAGAAGTTCGTCGTTTTAGAACGTCAGAAGCTACAGAAACTGTTTTAGAGCTCCAAACCTTCTTATTCCTCTCTATTAGAGATCCCACCATCTCTAGTCTCTCTGGGAAGCATCCGCAGGAGACATAAGGGTGAAGACAACCTAGTGGAGGCTTCTACATCACCAAGGAAGAAGAAGAAAATCAGAATTGGGTTCAAGACACTAAGGTATAACTCTTGTCCCCCCTTGTGCGCATCTATGGAATTGACGAGTAGTAGACCCTGGGCTTCCAATAAGTTTTTATAACTTGACTTTTCCGCTGCGCGTTTGAACTTTTGATTTAAACCGGTTTTTCCATCACCGATGACTTGGAAGGGATTCAAGGTAGAGTTTAATCGTCGATCTTTCCACGAGCAGCTCACAATGCAAAGAAGAGGGAATTTGATAATCTTCGACAGGGATGACTGTAACTGGATATACTTCCAAGTATAATGCATTGCTAAGGTTTGGTAATGGTTCAGTGTCGGAGGAGGAAGAAAAAATAAGGAAGTTTAAGGAAGGGTTAAGAGACAATATTCGTTTGAGGGTGGAGACCTATAAGCATTCAACCGTGGCAACAGTGTAACAAAATGTGCTTATAGCCAAAAGTGGGATGGAAAGATCCAGACAGAATCAGTAAGGCAAACGAGGTAATAAGGGGGATGATCGGAACCAAGGCGGATCCTGTAAGAGGCTGTTTTCACGAGGCTCTAGTCCTAGTTTTAGTGATCTTAAGAGGATACCAAGTAATATATCATTGTGCTCACCGTGTAATCGACCACACACTGGCTGATGTTTTCTAACTAACTCCCAGAACAGAACTAAAGGGACGAACAGTTCAAGTTCTGCATCCTATCCGCAACTCAAGTGTTTTGATTATGGTTTGTTGGTACATCGAGCGAAGAATTGTCTGAGGAAGCATCCTTATTAAGGGGCTAGTTCTATGGCTTACAGTGGTTCGAAGCCTCAGTAGTCCAATAAGAGGAGACCAGGGATAGAACAGTATAAGGGGAGATCTTTTCAGATGAACCGTGGAGACGTGACTACTACTGATATAGTGGTCTTAGGTATGGTACTTGTATGTTCGCACTTAGCATGTATCCTTGTTGACTCAGGATCTACGCATTCATACGTATCGCATAATTTTGTTGGACATTTGAATGTTAAGTCCGCGCCACTAGGATATGATTTATCCATTACCGTGCCGCTTAGTAAACCAGTAGTAATGTCTACGATATATAAGAACTGTGAGATTAAACTAGGCGAGAAGTTGATGACCGTAGACCTTATACCGTTTGTTGTGAATCATTTTGACATGATACTAGGAATGGATTGGTTGGCCCTTAACCAAGCTACCATAGATTGTGAACGAATAAAAGTTAATTTTTTATCACCGGTGCATAGGAACTTTTGTTTTCAAGGGAGTCGGGTTATAGTGCCACCGTACTTGATTTCAGCTATCCGAGCGGGTAAGTTATTGAAAAAGGGATAATAGGGATTTCTGTGTTCAGTAATTGATATTTCGGTGACCAAATTGAAAGTAGAAGATATTTCAGTGGTACGAGAGAATCCGGATGTATTCCCAGATGACTTGCCAAATGTTCTTATTCAGAGAGAGATTGAGTTTACCATTAAGATAATGCCAGACACAAGACCCGTATCGAAAGCACCGTATAGAATGGCACCTGTGGAATTGAAAGAGCTGAAAATCCAATTACAAGAATTACTTGACAAAGGTTTCATTGGACCCAGTATATCGCTATGGGGAGCTCCAGTGTTGTTTGTTAAGAAGAAAGACGGTTCAATGCGTATGTGTGTTGACTACCGGGAATTAAATAAGTTAACAATCAAGAACAAGTATCCGTTACTGAAAATTAACGATCTATTTGATCAACTTCATAGGGCACAAGTATTTTCCAAGATAGACTTGAGATCGGGCTACCATCAGTTGAAAGTAAAGGCCAAAGTTGTTGAGAAAATAACTTTTAGAACGCACTATGGACACTACGAGTTCTTAGTCATGTCGTTTGGAGTTACCAATGCACCAGCCGCATTCATGGATCTTATAAACCGAGTCTTTAAAGATTATTTAGATGACTTTTGTGATTGTATTCATCGATGATATTCTTATCTACTCACCGAGTGAGATGGAGCACGAGAATCATTTGAGATTGATACTTCAGAGATTACGAGAAAAGTAACTGTTTGGTAAATTGAAGAAGTGTGAGTTATGGTTACCTAGCATTACTTTTCTTAGTCATGTGATTGACAAGAATGGATTTTCAATTGATCCTCACAAAGTGGAAGCAGTATCTAATTGGCAAAGACCGACTTCGGTATCCGAAATTCGAAGTTTCTTAGGTTTAGCATGATACTACCGCCATTTTATCAAGAATTTCTCAAAGATTTCATTGCCTATGACAAAGTTGATGAGGAAGGGTGTTACTTTTGAATGGAGTCATGAATGTGAAGCTTGTTTTCAGGAGTTAAAGTTGCGATTGACAAGAGCACCTATTTTTCAATACCATCTGGAACCGAGGGGTTTGTGATCTATCGTGATGCTTTGCATCAAGGCTTGAGGTGTGTGCTCATGCAAGGTGGCAAGGTGATTGCTTATGCTTTAAGATAGTTGAAGATACATGAGATAAATTATCCGACTCACAATCTCGAATTGGCCACGGTAATCCATGCTTTGAAAATTTGGAGACACTACTTGAATGGGGAGGAGTGTGAGATTTTCACGGACCACAAGAGTTTGAAATACATTTTTACGCAAAGGGATTTGAACATGAGACAGAAAAGATGGTTAGAGTTGATGAAGGATTACGATCTTTCGATTGAGTATCACCCGGGAAAGGCTAATGTAGTAGCCGATGCGTTAAGCCGGAAGATGACAAGGAATTTAGCCGTCGAGCTGACCAAACAAAAAAAGATGGAGCGTTTGGAGTTAGATGTAATTCCAGAGCCCAATGGTGGCTTGATGATGGCGATCATAGCTCACCTAGACATTATAGATGAGATCAAGGCGAATTAGTTTAACGATCTTTACTTGTGTAAGATGAGAGATGAGATTTGTTTAGGGAAACGACCCGACTTTACGTTAGAACAAAGAGTATTGATGCTTGGAAATCAATTGTGTGTACCAAATGTAAAGGACTTGAAAGACCGACTTTAAAGAGGAGGCTCATAGTACGAAGTATTCAGTTCATTTGGGAAGTAAAAAGATGTACCGGAATTTGCAGGAGAACTTTTGGTGGAGAGGCATGAAACGGGAAGTTGCTAAGTATGTTTTGGAATGTTCAGCGCATCAACAAGTCAAGGCAGAGAGACAAATACCTGCGGGATTACTACAGCCATTACCAGTGTTAAAGTAGAAATGGGATGAGATTACATTGGACTTTATTTCCAAATTCCTGCGATCTTCTAATAAGAACAATAAAATTTGGATTGTAGTAGATAGATTGATAAAGTCAGCTCATTTTCTACCAATCAAGACGACTAAGCCATCTAAGTTAGCATAATTGTATGTAAAAGAGATTGTGAGACTACATGGAATTCCAGCCGTGATTGTGTCACGCCGCAGAACGGCAAAAAAAAGAGAAAAATAAATTTCCTTTTTGGGTCCAAAGGTAGCGACTGGTGAAGTTACATGATTGTCCACACCACGCAGTACTAATCTACAGAAAAGAATAAAGATCATAGGAATATAATCTAGGTTCTGTTTAAAACATAACTTAGAGTCAAAAGAAAGTTACTACCTCTTACAATCAGAGTCTCGAATCAAATATAATAAATTACAATGTCAAGGCAACATATGCCTGATTACAAAAGATCTGAAGACAATAAGGATAATTAAACTACTATCTAGTTTAATCTTCAATTGGTGTAGAGGTAGTCCTCGGCGTAGTAGTCCTCGTCTGTCTGACCTCTGTCGAGATAATCCTCTATAGAGACATCATCATCGGCATAGTACTCCCCGCCTGCAGGTCCTTCACCTGTATAGTCATAACCAGGGTGCACTGGTACGTAGAAATGTCCAGCGGCATAAACGCCGTCAGCTTAATGAAAGCTGAGTGAATTAGATACTAACAGTGTATCAACTATTGAAGTTATCACAAGTTATAAATGATAACCATTAAATTTCAGTGAGGGTAACTCCTTTAATCAAACCGATTATCCGATTACTAGCGTCTTACTAAATTGAGACCGATAACACATTCTGATTAGAAGAACAAATTCGACAGTAGTTCACTTCTATAGATACACCATCGTTTCGTCCACCGCTTTTAAGAACATATGCACAGTCCACCGCATGCCATGGACACCATGTTAGTCCATCCCAGTTTTTAAGAACATATGCCCAGTTCAATGCACTATAGGGATATAACACTTTAAGCAACAATACATCATTCTATTCCACGACTTAGCGACGTCTAGTAGTGATCATGGTCCACCGCATGTCATAGACACCTTCGTCTATCTACCGCTTTTAAGAACATATGATCGACCAAGGCCCGCCAAGGCAAGATTCCCGAGTCTTAACAAACCTACTAAAGTTCAACTCTAACATCGATACATGACAATCCCATGTGACCTAACTACATTGAATGAAGCGAACGATAACTCCAAATGATTCATTATGATACATTACCTAATGTTATCAACATTATCGATAATCTTATCATTACTACGATCCTACGTCGTATTAACTCTTTATCACGTTTGTATTACAACTGTATTGCTTGAGGGGAAATTCAGAATAGTATATAAACAACTAAGCAGTTATAATATAAACTAAACATGAATATCAACATTCTATAAATTTTAATCGATTGGGACAGAGGGCTAATCGATTGGTATAAAAATAGTAACAATCGAATTGGAAGAAGTCCAATCAATTAGATCATAATCCATGCTAATCGATTGTATGAAATGGCAATTGATTGGGTTCCTAAAGATGGCAATTGATTGGGAAAGGTTCCAATCGATTGGGACTTTGTCTTCTTTATAGCAAAGACAGTCCAGCATATATAAAATGGGAAAACATGATTTCAACTTCATAGCTTCATCTAAATAGGTTGTAACATCAATATATTGATATTCAGTGAGTTTAGAACACCTTATGTGACTAGGGGGTGTTTAGGTGTGAGATTGAAGCTTGGGCTTCAATGGAGGTTCCCTCTCTCTCCTCTCCTTCTCTGCCTTCTCCTCTTTTCTTCTTCTTTTCTCTTTTCTTCTTTCTTCTCCTGGTCTCCTTCTCTTTTTCTCCTCTTCTCTATCCATTTGTGTGTATGTAAGTGTATGGATGTATATATGTGTGTATATATATATATGAATGTACATATGTATATAAACACACACAAATACTCTCTTTCCCTCTCTCTATTTTCTGGAAACAGATATACACCCAAAATGGACTAGTATATATAGAGAAAGATAAGGGTTCACGTGGATAAACCCCATCCAAAGCAAGAGAATCTGTCCAGCTGGTGTCAATTGATTGGTATAAGTGGCAATCAATTGGGGTTAGGTATTAAATGCTCCAATCGATTGGTATTCAAGATAAGGCAATCGATTGGAAAACTTGCCAATCGATTGGGATGCAGATTATACCAAAGGTAAAGCTAAACTCATAAAAGTATTAAAAGAATCATATAAGGTCTTATTCATATAATTACATTGCAAAAATACAGGGTATTACAGATTGTATCAGATCGCAATAGTAGTTTTACATTAAGATTTTGGGGAAGGTTGCAAGAGGCTATGGGTACTATGTTGAGTTTTAGTACTGCGTTTCATCCTTGGACCAACGGACAGTCAAAGCGAATGATTCAGACTCTAGAGGATAAGCTTAGACTGTGTATTCTAGACTTTGGGAATGACTGGGAGAAACACTTACTGTTAATTGAATTTTCTTATAACAATGGGTTTCAGTCAAGTATCGGAATGGCATCGTATGAAGCATTGTATGGGCGTAAGTGTCGATCGCCGATTTGTTGGATCGAAGTTGGAGAAAGAAGGTTGATTGGACCAGAGATAATACAGTTGACCACTGAACAAGTGAAGCTGATCCAGGAGCGACTTAAGGTAGCTCAGAGTCGTTTTAAGAGCTATGCGGACTCGAAGCGATTGTCGATGACATTTGAGGTAGGATACTTTGTGTACTTGAGGGTATCGCATTCAAAAGGCATTGTTCGGTTTGGAAAGAGGGGAAAGCTCAATCCAAGATTTGTAGGACCTTTTGAGATCCTAGAGAAAGTAGGACCAGTGGCTTACCGATTGGCTTGTCATCAGAGTTGGAACATGTGCACAGTGTATTTTACGTATCTATGTTGAGACGATGTATGACAGATACAAGTAAGATAATTGTATCGGAACCATTTCAGATCCAGGAAGACTTGACCTACATAGAGCATCCGGTAGAAATCTTGGATCAAAAGGATCAAGTATTGAAAACAAAGATGATTTCGATGGTGAAAGTGCTATGGCATAGTCATACAGTCGAGGAAGCTACGTGGGAAAATGAGGAAGAGATGAGGAAAGAAAATTCGTATATTTTCGATCGTTGAGGTATATTTTTTGGGACAAACTTCCTTTTTGTAGGGGAGAATTATCACACCCGTCCCAAAAATTTCATTGTTTTAACAAGCATATTTAAATTTTGTGAGTTATGAATGTTATTTGATAATGGTGAATAAGGTTAACTGTGGGTCAACGGTGAGGTGTCAGTGAAGACACGAGAAATTGGCAAATCATGATGCATTGGCATAAATGACATTTATATGATTTAAATGTTATCTGACATATCTGGTATTTTATGGATAGTAACTTTACCTGTGTGGAGTAAATTTTTGATAGTTTTGATCTCATTTTGAACACTGTGGTGAAAATGTGAATGATACGTTACATAAAAGGTAGGTGGTATAGAGATTTCACAAAATTAGTTTCAGAACGTGTTTTTGGACCCAAACGGAACTTAGACGAAAACTTTTATAATTTTTAGTTTTCACCCATGGAGTAGTAAAATGGACATTTAGGACGTTTCGGAAGATAATTAGAAGTTTTGAGAACTCGTGGGGAGGTAAACATAATTTCTTAAAGTGTTGCCTATAAATAGTAAGGGTGAGATTTCATTAATTACAAAACTTTCTAAAGTATCTTGGAGAGGGAGAAAAAGGAGATTTTGGTGGCTGCAAGCTTCACGTCGTCGATCAATGAACTTCTGATCATCAGTTTTTCTCCAGATTCTAGATTTGAACTACTCGAGGTAAGAGCTTCATTTTGATACCTCTTAGACCACGTTTGGTAAATTTTTCCAAAAATTAAAAATTTTGGGAAAAACTAGATAAAATTTATAGGAATCGCGTATAATCTGAGATCCGACTTTTATTCGGACCTCTAGTCAATCCTTCAAAGTTAGGAAGAAATCGCACGAGGTACGAATTCCAGATCTATGAATTATATAGAATTTACATGTTTTAAATATCGAGTTTGATATTGTGGATCCGGGCAAAAATCATGTGTTAATTAGGCCCGTTAATTATGCACGTGAATATGTTAGAAAAACATGTATAACTATTTATATGAGCATGCTATGTGTCTACTTGGGTCAAAAGGGAGTTTGGTGCAATTTCATCCGGGGGTAAGCTCCTCGAAGTCTGAGGATTGTAATATTGATGGTGGTGGTGTCTGGTATGGAGGAAGGCCCAACCAAGACACAGTACCTGGTATGAAGGAAGGTTCAACCAGTGTACGAGGTGCGCGGAAGAGGTGTGCCTTCCACGGCACCGGTTTCATTTACCGGATGGAAGCATACCACTCACCCTAAAGACTATTTTGATGTATTTTGTTTATAACATGAATTATCATATAAGCATACATTTAGAATTGTACACTCAACATGTAGCTAAGTAGTGGAGATTTACTCCATTACAGGTGATAAAAAACGAGGAAAGAAGAAATGCGAAGAGTAAGGTCGATGGGACGACGGGAGCACACTTGAAGATTTGTTTTTGTTTCTTTTCCGAACATTGTAATAAGAACTTTGAATTCGTATCATGTTTACATGAAATTTTGGGAAAGATTCATAGTATTATAATCTGTAATAGAACTCCTATAAATTATGTTTTGAATCATGGAAATATAGTGTAGTTATGTGGGAATTGGACTGGGAGAACCTTAGGTTTTAGACGCTGCAGAATGGGCAGTTTTGTAGGAGATCAATCAACTGGGTCCCCGCCATAGTCGACTGGACCCATGTTTTTAATGAAAAACCTCACAGTTTTCACAAACATCAGTTAACTAAACATTGAAAAATAGTCGACTGGTTTCTGCATAAAAACATGACATTCTGTTAGATTGGGTTCAGTTATTTTTATTTTTATTTTTATTTTTATTTTTATTTTTTTAAAGATTTGTTTTTAAAAAAAAAACTTTTTAGGTCTTTTTTTTTTCCCTTCAAGTGGTGTTTAAAAACAATAATTTAGTTATTATCCGGAACTTATATTTGAGTATGACCAAACACAAGATTAGGATATAACAGCTTATCCGACAATTTTATCCAGCACGTTCCAAACACATGACATCGTAACAGCTTATTCGACAGGATTACTAATCCAGTCTGATTCTTCCTTATCCAACCCCATCCGACAGCTTTATCCGGCCTGCCAAACAATGCCTAAGGGTCTTGGCACGTAATCTAGTTAATCAATTGAAATTTTGGATGTACTAATCCCCAAGTTAATCATATGTATTTTAAATTAGAAATCCATCATCTTTAAGAGAGACATTTTGAAAAATAGTACGTAGATCATTAAATATTATACTAATCATCAATTATATCACCTTACAGAATATCGTCGTTTGAAGAAATATACGTTGAGTTCTTCATTTTTCTTAGTGGACTGAAACAAGATGACTAATGTTTGATTTTCCAAAAAAAAAAAAAAAAAAAAAAAAAGATGATAATATTTTCACTACACCAAAAAGGGCAAATTGGCACCCTTTCGCGAATTTAATCTGGCACTGTTTTAAACAGTGCCAAAATTTGGCACGATTTTAGGCCAATCTGGCACTGTTTAAAACAGTGCCAAATCTGGAGTTGTTTGAATCAGTGCCACTTTGAAAATTTTACGGTTCCAAAAAATCCCAAAATGCCATTCCCTCCAACACGCGTTGACTGAAAAAAAAAAAAAAAAAAAAAAAAAAAAAAGCCCCCCTAAAATCATTTTCCTCACTTTCTCTCTCTCTCTCTCTCTCTCTCTCTCTCTCACACACACACACACTCCTGAGAAAGCCTAACAAAGAAAAAAACCCCCAAAGTTCTCACCCTCACCACCGCCGCTGACTCCACATCTCACCCTCATCACCACTGCCGCGCCACCGATGTCTGCACCTCCGACACCTATACTCTCTCTCTCTCTCTCTCTCTCTCTCTCTCTCTCTCTCCTCCGGCCCCATTTTCCCATCAGAAACATCTCAGGAGTCGTTCTCCGACAAGTTTTTGGTGAAGGTAGACAACAATAACTCCTTAGAAGAAGCTGATGGGACGATGAACAAGAGGCCCAAGTACTCATTGCCTATTGATCAGGTTTTTAACTGCTTTTCATTAGTTGATTTTTTGTTTGGTTACTGAGAAATGAAAAGTAGGAAAAGAGAAGAGGGAGTATGCTTCCGCTGGAGGTGGGAACTCGGGTGTTGTGCCATTGGAGGGACTCCAAGTATCATCCGGTGAAGGTCATCGAACGGAGGAAGATCCAGACCCATGATTCCAACGAGTATGAGTACTACGTTCACTACACTGAATGTAAACACACACACACACACACTCTCTCTCTCTCTCTCTCTCTCTCTCTCTCTCTCTCTTGATTCTTTTGTTATCTTCTCAATTTTGGTTCTAGGGTTAGGGTTTAGTATTTTCAATTTGTGTATATGTGTGTATTTGTTTCGATTCCCTCCCCCCCCCCCCCCCCCTGTTTAGCTGAGGAGATAGAAAAGAGTAAACAGTTTCTTTTGCTATCTTCATGAGCTATTTCCTAATTATTAGTTTGTTTTTTAATAATCTTCGACCCTGCTGTTTGGTGGGCTAATGATTGAAGAAATGGGTGATTTAAGGTTTGTTTCTAGGTAAAGGAGACTATGATTTTATATGGTTTGCAAAGGAAAGATGAGGGAATTCTTGCTGCTAGAATTATGGACAGCAACTGGATTGCTTGATAGAACATAATAAATATCAAGAAAGAAAAGTACACAACTAGAGACGCACAAGGCCCATAGACTTCATGCAAACAACTAATTCATTTGTATCATTCGTCATACTCTTTCAAATGTGATCAAAGCATCCCTTATGTAGGTGCTGAAATTACAAAGGAATTACAAATGTGATCAAAGCAGCCCGTAGACTTCTGAAGTTAAATTTGTATTGTGACTATCTCTATGATTCCAAAGTTAAATTGAAGGTTATTAAAAGTTGCAACTTCTATGAAATCAAATCCTTATTCTTCATTCTCAATTATTCTCTGTCCTTTAATTTTACTGTTTAACAGATTTATCATTGATTGCTATTTCAATCTTCTCTTTGTCTATGCTTCATTATTGGAAACAACATCCATGGCCTAATTTTGGCAATAATCATTCCAACATGGGGAAAGAATGCATTTTGATTTATTATACCAATTTGTATTGCCAGAGAGTGCTGGTAATCAGGTATTCAAAGTAGAACTTTATTGGCAGTATATCTATGTATTGTATCAACCATAGTTATGCTGATTTTTGCCTTATTATCTTCACATGTTGTAGTAGCTGAACTTTCTCTTCTTTGGTCTTAGGTGGTAGTGCTTGGAGGTGGATCTTTTGGAACAGCAATGGATGCCCATATTGCAGGTCGATCTATTAACAAGAGCCACTTTAATTGGTGGGTGTCTTCTCAACTTCATCACTTCTTGAACTTTACTTTTTTTGCATTCTTGGTGACAATGAATAGCATAAACTTTTCATGGATTATGCCTTTTATAACCTTGTTTTTGTCACATAATACATATACATGTGTATCATAAAAACATTAGTTTCCCCTTCATAATTTCTTTTGATGGTTTTCTTTTGCTTTCCTTTATATCTCTCTGTTCTCAGCAAGTATTTTCCAGAACACATGTTACCAAACAACATCGTTGCAACAACCGATGTCAAAGTTGCTCTACTGGGTGCGGACTTTTGCCTTCATGTTGTACCTGTGCAGGTTCTATAAGGGCACATCATTAACATAGAAATGCAGTAAAATTGTGTCCTCTTGAAATTTTCTTTAACATGCAACGTGCAAATGCTTTAACCTAATTCTTATATGTTATATTTGATCATTATTTATGCATATTTCCTTAAGGCTTTGTTCGGTTCATGGATTCACTAAGGAAAAAGAAATGAAAACAGGAACGTAAACGTTTTCCTTTGTATGTTTACTAAGGAAAATAGTAAGGAAAAGAAAATAGAGTAGGAAATATATTTTCAGTATTGAAGTTTGTGAGCCAATTTCCTCCCTCTATTCTTAAGTTACAATTATATTTTGAAAATTTCTTAATTTAATTGTTTAAGCATGATGGAAAACACAAGGGAACTAGTTTTTCTTTCCCTTTTCCTTTCCTTCAACTAGTTTTTTAACTTTGTGAATCATTTCGCTTTCCATTATCTTGTGTGACTTAAATTTTTAATGTTATTTAAGCACAGTGGAAAAAATTAGGCACAAAACTAATGAAATAATTTTCCTTCTACTTTTCCTACTCTAAATCCACATACCAAATGGAGCCTAGGCCAAAAATATGACCTGTATCTCTTCCTTCAGAGTTTTTGGTCTGAGTATATTCCCATGACATTTGCGCATTAAAGTCATTTGAATCAAACATTGTGATAGGAAAGTGATAGATTTTCTGGACTCAGTTAACTGAGAGTAGCCAAACATTAGTAGTAGAGTTATTATAGCTATTCAAGACCTAGTTGATCACCGTTGTCCAAACGGGTCTTAGATCTATGTAAGATGAATTTATAGTTCGTTATGCAACACTTTTGGTATGTTAAAACAGTTTTGCTAGGTTTTAGTTTGATGTTAATAGAGGATTGATTTGTTTGTTTGAATTCACATGGACTTGGTAGAGGAGAAGGAGGGCTGCTTTGCTTTGGTAAACAACTCTTCATTAGCTTTTCGAGTAAGAATATCATCTTACCCTTTTTAACACTAAATTTGCCTCTTATTTACTCTTTTAATTAATTGATGAATTTGTTACCAAAGCTGTGTTATGGGCATCATTTGTGGCAATCCTTCCTTGATTCCTCTGTTTTTAAGGATTCTTTTCTTATTTCTGAATTTTGGTACATTAAGGCTTTGTTTGATTTCCAAATTCCTAGAAAGAAATGGACAAAAGGGAAAGGAAAAAAGAGAAGGAAAGCCTTTTTTTTTTCCCTTTTCCCTCATGCTTGAATAATATTAGAAGTTAATAAGTCAAATGTTGTTGGAAATCAAGAAAAAACTAAAAACATTTGCTCTCTTTTCGGGTTGGAACACTCAAACAACAAGAATTCTTGGTACTTCATTTTATTTATTTATTTTTATGATTCATCTATTTGAAATCCATTATCTCTCTCAATAGTTCGTGAATTTTATTTCTTTTGTTTTTACAGGTTTCGTACTTATTCAAAGGTGATGGGAAGTGATTCAAAAGGAGTTGTGATTATAAGAGATATAGAAACAAAGAAGCCAAAAAAGAAAGGTAAGACGTAGAGAAAGTATTTGAAATTATGTTTAACATTTGGCTTTAAAAACTTGGGTCCTTTAGAAAGTCATCAAATTGATCCAAACACATAAATTTTTGGGAACAAATTGTGATCAAGAATTTAGTCTAATTGGGGTCAAATGTTTTTGCTGTATGTTATCTCATGCTTGCTATTGTTCAATTGAACTCATTCAATGTTATGTTGATAGTGAAAAAAAAATTGTTGCTAGAGTTATGAAAGTAGGTTTTGATTGCTCTTTTTTTGTTAATTACTTGCCATCCAATACTTGAGTGTCTCCATTTCGTTCATTAGTTGTTTTGATCTTTAGCATTGTTGTGTAGATTCAGCAAAGTAATTAGTTGTCTCTTTGGCACTGTTTTGATTTTATAGTTGTCTCTTACATATGGGCATTATACCATAAATTAGTTGCATTCTGTTTAACCCATGACTGCGAGTTATATTTCCTCTGCATATTTTGGCAGGTTATTTTCTTCAAATACTGTAGAAATCAACTTAAAGAGGGAAGAAAAAGCCTTGGAACTTAAATTCTGTAGAAATCCTATAGAAATCCTCTGCAATACTGTAGAAATCAACTTAAATTTTGTTTAACCCATGGCTTGGAACTTTGATGTTTGTTTTTCCTCAAAAGTTGGCGAACTTGAGTTGGTATTTTGACACATATTCCACCCCATGTGTTACAGGTGCAAGGAATGCATTTGGATGTTGCAACTTTGAGCAAGCCAGCATTGCGCATAAAAATGAAGATGGATTTAGACCATTTTGGCAAGGGAATCTGGTCACGATTGGCCATCGTCTACGTTATTTTTCTGTCATCTTAACGCTACAAAGTGTTAGTAAAAATCTGTTGTACATTTCACTTGTGATGATGCATGAGTACCTATTCAATGCACCACATGTATTATTTGTATTCTTTTGTAATGTAATAGTTCATTTGGTTTATGTTTGTTGTGTATTGTTATCGATATACATGTTATGTGTTTTTTAGAAATTAATTATGCTTGTAAATTAGGTGTGGGTGTGAAATGTAAATTAGGTGCAAATTAAAAATTGGATCATTAATTATTTTTTTACGCTCAATTAAAAACTAGCATTGTTTTTAGCAGTGCCAAAAGTGTGCCAGATTAATGTACCCGACATGTTACACGTGGCGAGCACGAAAGTTGACACGTGTCGACAAGCTATCTTGAAATTCTGGCACTATTTTAAACAGTACCAAAAAAGGGAGCCAAATCTCTAAATCTGGTACCCTTTGACCAAAATTTGGCACTGTTTTGAACAATGCCAAAAAAATTGATCCCTCATATTTGGCACTGAAAAAAAAGGTACCAGATTCGGTCAGGCACTGTTTAAAACAGTGCCAGTTTAGCATTTTTGGTGTAGTGTTTGTAATTAAACGCTTTACATATGGTGTATACTGCTCATTAAAATTTATAGCATTTTTCAAGTTCCTGGATTAATCAAACATATTTGTAAGAGAATATGGAAAGGAGCATGTACTAAAAATAATAATAATAATGTAATGAGATACACCAACTGATAATGGTGCATCTTAAAAGAGTAAAACATATTAAAACATCTGTAAACTGTGTCAGCTATATTAGGAAATTAAATATATAAATTTTATCTTAAGAAATCATATATATACACTTTCTATGATACAGCACGATTATCTTATGTAAAAGTCTTTTAGGGTCGTATCAAATCTTTACGAATCTTTTTTTTATTGTTTTTACATAAAAAAAATTCTAATATTTATATTGTTTTATAGTTCATGCTTGTGTCTATAACTTTGCACAAATAATCACATTCACATTTTGGCTTCTTCTAGCATTTTCCACCAAGGAAGTCCTATCTTATGAACAACCAAGGCTAATTATTGATTTCTATATATCATTATTGTACCAATCCTTCCCCACACTTAAATGCATCTTTTAGGTGAGATTAATTAATCAATATATCTACATTTTTTACTTTTTAGTCTTATAATATTATACACATTCACAGCATGTTTGGGAAATGTGATTAGACTCCCAATCGCACGATTGGGCTCACAATCATATCTCGAAGACCGTTTCACGAGGTTAAATTGCATTTGCCTCGAATTGTATGAACCACTCGCGGTTTATCACAATTGGGCCGAAGCCGACTTTTTCTAGTTAGTGAGATCTTAATAAACACGCGTTGATCATGTAAGGTGGACCACATATCATAAACCTTGCACGAATAATACTCTTTGCTCGATTTGGTTTCAGAATTAGTGAGGAAATGTACATAGAATAAATAAGAAAAGCAAAATGACTTCCCTAATTTTTTCCTACACTCAAAAGAATATTAGACACAAAAATTCAAGGTTGTTTAAA
The DNA here is from genome assembly GCA_033977485.1 of Hydrangea macrophylla. Taxonomy (NCBI): domain Eukaryota; kingdom Viridiplantae; phylum Streptophyta; class Magnoliopsida; order Cornales; family Hydrangeaceae; genus Hydrangea; species Hydrangea macrophylla. Next base: position 30,286,918 of record CM066999.1, read on the forward strand.
AACCGAAGAAGAAAGAAAGGGAATTGGGGGGAAAAAAAAAAAAGAATTAATGGAATCTATAATTTACATCTAATTTTTTTCTTCCTATTTTTTCTCCGAATCACTGCTTTCCTCATAACCCGCAAAAGGAAAAGTATTTTTCTCTCTTAAATTCATAAACCGAAGGTAGATCATACATGCATGGACAAATACTCCAAATATAATGCATCAATTGTATAACATGTTTCCTTTAGTAGAGTGTTTTTCTTCATCTTTTTCTTCTTAACTGGCACATATCTCGTGTGTCGGATTTTATTTTATTTTATTTTCATTTTGAATGCATTGGAACAACAATTTCTAGGTAAACAAAAGTTTTTTTCCCCTCTTAGTTTCAATATGAAACCATGTTTTAATTCATGGTATTATATATAATACATCACGGACATGGTAAATTGTGAGATCAAGAGCCCATTTAAATTTCTTACTAAATTTGTTAACTATATATGATACGCCTAAAATTGGCTATATCTTATGGCCGAGCAATTCCATTTAGTGGCCGACCCCTATCTCATCCAAATCATGCACAGTTACTTGGATAAGCATCAGCCCGAGCGGTTTGGTCTACCCGAGGCATCCCGAGCAGTTCATCCACGACCCGACCAACAGGTCGGGAAGACCGCGCAAGCACGGTCCGTACAGGCGGAGTCAAGCCAGGCCGAGACACGCCCCAGAATATTTCAGGCTGTTTCCTCATCAAGTTAGTAGACTAATGGAAAGAACACAACATTTCCTAATCCAATTAGGAAGCCCACAATTAATGCCAATCAATCTTAATTGGATTAGATTTCCTTATCCATGTAGTTAGGTCTCTTGCATCTATAAAAGAGACCTCTCACCCTCATAGAAAGGGATCAACTTTTCAGTCTATACAGCACCGCTATAGCAGCCATCATCACGCCCGGCCGACCTACGGTAACTCCAAATTATTGTTGGTTCACTACAGGTCTCCGGCTTTTTACAGTATAGTGAACGTGCTCAAACACACACGTGGACGTAGGTTCGTTCATTAACATGGCCGACACATACAAAAAATCACTCTCTTTCTCTCTCTCCTTAATCTGCTCTAATTTATCTTTTAACCAAATTCTAGCATCATCAGTATATAATAATAATAGTAATAATAATAATAAGGCTGGCGATAAAGGCACCTTCATTTTTTAATTAGGGCACTTAAATTTAAGTTAAAAATTCAATTTTTTTACCTTTAACTTTAATTAGTAAAGGCACCTCACTTATTTTAATATATATTATCTATATTATCTCTTTGTGTTTCTCTCCTTATTTATTTCCAAATCATTGGCTACTCTTGATTTCTTTCTCTATTACGGAGTAACTCTTAATCTATATTTAGGGTCTTCTTCAATCTGACTTCTTCTCTTGTAAGTTTTTTTTTTCACTAATTGTGATTCTTCTCTCTTCTCGATAGGTGTCACATGATCCTCATAAACACAATTTATATAATAATATGAATTTGCCCATGCCAGGTTTCTAGATTGATTCTTTGCATCATCAATCTATTACACTTTAAGGGAAAATTACGTTTGCGTGTGTGTGTGGCATGAGTCGTATTTATTCCAGATTTATATTTGTCGCAATTTAGCAGCCACATCGAATTTCATTTTGTATAATCTAATGGTCTTATGACATCCAGATATCAAGTCACAAAGTCATAGAAACTAAAAAGCATCTTGCACAAAAAGAAGGATTACTAGTAAGTTCAACTGTTATAAAACTATATAATTACAAGTATCAAATTTATTATTATTATTCTTTGAATATCTTTTTATTTTATAATATTTATGAAAACATATAATATCTAATTATGTGTGTTGTGCTTATCCCTGTAGTTTGGTTCCTGTAATTTAGAAAGTGTCACTTTAGTCCCTATAGGCTTATAAGTGTGTCAAATAAGTTCAATAAGTCCTTTAGTGATGAATAATTTTGTCACTGAAAGTAAAAAAATTTGTCACAAAAAGTATTTGAGGGACTAAAATGACACACTTATGAAACTACCGGGACTAGAATGACGCTTTCTAAACTACAGGGACCAAATTGACATAAAGGGCAAACTAAGAGGGTATAAAATATAGTTAAGCCTATAATATATAATAAAATAAGTGAAGTGAAGTGACCTTACTAATTAAAGTAAAAGGTAAAAAAACTGATTTTTTAACTTAAATTTAGATGCCCTAATTAAAAAATGAAGGTGCCTTTATCGCCAGCCTAATAATAATAATTATTATTATTATTATAATAATAGAAACATTTGATGTCACACGCATGTTATTTTCTCTTTTTTTTCTCAATTTTTTTTTTCAAAAATGATAGACACACAACACATTCCACAACAAGGCTTTAAATATGTTGTACCCTGTATTGTTTGAATTTTTCACATTTTTTTATGCATCACTTACACCGCACAGGGTTCATGCATTTAAAGTCCTGTTGTGAAATGTGTTGTGGGCCTAACATTTCTCTCTCTCTTTTTTTCATGATTAATAGAAATCTAAAAGCCACATGCCCTTTTCTCATTTTTATCATCTTTCTTTTTATTTTCTTTCTTCTTTTTTTTTTTTGGTCAACTTTCTATTCTCTACTGTGGTGGGAACACTTCAACATCCTTTGTGAACTTTTATCAACTTTCTTTTTCTTTTCTTTTTCTTCTTTACAATCGTGTACCCCAAATCACTCACTTACTCTCAAATATATATATATATATATATGGACAATTCTATGGACACAACTTATGCACAATTTTTTGTGCACAACTTAAAAAAAATGTGTATATCTCTCATGTATCAATGTGGGGTTCACTGACATCACAGGAAAGAGATAGACATATTTTTTTGGATTGTGCATTGTGAATATATCACATAATCAAGAAAATAACAAACGGAAAGAGAGAAGAGAGCTAGAGTTTCTCATAACATGAAAACTGAATGAATGAATGAATACAATAGAAAAAGAAAAGACAATAATAGTATATCTAGGCATACAGTATTACCCTAATATAAAGTAAAAGACTAAATTACCCTAAAGCTAATAAAACTAATTCTAATAGCTAACTCTAATACACACCCCCTCCCCCCCCCCCCCCCCCACCAAACTCACGATGCTGCAGCTAGAAGCATAGAGAGTTTGCCAACTAAAAAACGAAAACGCTAAATCGGATGTGACTTTTTAAACAAATCAGCAATCTGCGCGAAAGAAGAAACAAAAGGCAAAGTGATAGCTCCATGCTTAAGGTGATGACGAGTAATGTGACAATCAATCTCTATATGCTTGGTCCTCTCATAGAAAATCGAATTTTGAGCAATCTTAATAGCACTCTTATTATCACAATACATAGGTGAAGGGCGAGAAAAGGAGACACCCACATCTGTAAGTAGCCGGCATAACCAAATAACCTCACGGGTAGTCGAAGCCATAGCACGATACTCAGGTTTCGTGGAAGACATAGCAACAACATCTTGCTTCTTGCTCTTCCAAGAAATGAGAGAATCACCCAAAAATATACAAAATCCAGTAACAGAGTTGTGAACTGTAGGATCACCGGCCCAATCAGCATCAGAGTATGCATGCAGCTCTAAGGAAGAAGATAACGAATGTAAAAGACTTTGAAACCGAGTGCCCCTCAAGTACCTCAAAATACAATGAGCAGCAGCCCAATGAACTGTAGTAGGGGAAGTAACAAACTGACTAACAACATGAATAGCATGAGCAATATCCGGATGACTAATAGTAAGATAAACCAAGCTACCAACAATAGTGTGATATAAGGTAGGATCAAGCAAAGGAACACCATCATTAGGGGAAAGACAAACATTAAGCTCCAAAGGGGGATCAACAATCTTATTATCAGTGAGGCGAGCACGCTCAAGAATGTCAAAAGGGGGATCAACAATCTTATTATCAGTAAGGCGAGCACGCTGAAGAATGTCACTTGTATACTTAGACTGAGAAAGAAGATAACCTTTTGGAGAAAAGGCTACTTTAATCCCCAAAAAATAACGTAGTGGACCTAAGTCCTTCATTTCAAAACAACGAGCTAATTCAGACTTCAACACTGCAATCTCATTAACATCATCACCAGTAATAATCATATCATCAACATACAAAGAAAGCATAATACGACCAGCAGCGGTACACCTGATAAAGAGAGCTGAATCATACTCACTCGGGGAAAACCCAAATGAGGTAATCATAGTGGAAAACTTCTCAAACCAAACTCGAGGGGCTTGTTTAAAACCATATAAGGCTTTCTTAAGCCTGTAAACTTCACCAGGACCATGAGGAACACCCAGAGGAAGAACCATATAAACCTTCTCTCGGAGGTCTCCATTCAAGAAAGCCATTTTAACATCCATCTGAGTTATATGCCATTGATGAACAAAAACAACTGCAATAAGAGTACGAATAGTAGTCATTTTAGCAACAGGAGCAAAAGTCTCGTCGTAATCCATACCATACTACTGGGAAAAACCCTTAGTAACCAATCTTGTTTTGTACCATTCAACAGACCCATCTGACTTGGTTTTAATTTTATAAACCCAACGAGAACCAATAGCTCTATTACCAGAAGGTAAGGGAACCAAACTCCAAGTGTCTGCCTTATACAATGGAAAAAGTTCCTCTACCATAGCCTACTGCCAAAGAGGATCAAGAGCTGCCTCTTTATAGGACAGAGGCTCAGAGAGATCATGAACTGAAGCTAAAAAGAAAGCAAAAGAATCCGAATAACAAGAATAAACAAAATCAGGTGATTGAGTAGACTTACGAGTGCGAGCTAGATAGCGAGGAGGTTCTATAGCCTCAGCAGGTACTTAGGTGGCCTCTGGAAAGGAGGTAGCATTAGGAGGCAAGGTACCAGTATCAGTAGAAGTAGAACCATGAGGTGAGACAATATCAGTGTTGTATGGGGCTCGAGAGGGCACACTATCGGTATCATCAGAGAATGGGTCAAGATGGATGAGATCAGATTTAGTCAACTCATGATGATTATCAGGAATAGAAAAGAAGAGTATATGCTCGAGAAACACAACATGGCGAGAGACGTATAGTTTCTTAGTAACTGGGTCAAATCAACGATATCCCTTTTGACCCTCACAATAACCTAGAAAAACACAAATAGCATACTTTGGTGACAATTTAGTATGTTTTACACGAGGTCGAAGGACAAAACAAGTACAACCAAACACCTTTGAAGAAGAATAATCAGGAGTATGCCCATACAATTTTTCAGAATGTGACAAATCTGAGCAGTGAGAGGATGGAATTTTATTAGTTAGATTGACATTAGTAAGGACAACCTCTCCCCAAAAATCACTAGGGACATATGCAGATAATAAAATAGAGTGAGCAGTTTCAACAATATGCTGATGTTTCCTTTCAGCAACACCATTTTGCTCAGGAGTATCTGTATAAGAGGACTGGTAAATAGTTCCATCTAAAGCAAGCAACTCACAAAATTTATGATAGGTATACTCTCCACCTAAATCACATCTAAAACATTTAATGACAGCAGAATGTTGAGTTTTGACAAAAGCACGAAAGGTATTGTAAATATCAAAGAAGTCTGAACGACGTTTCATAAGATAAACCCAACAATAACGAGTGCAATCATCAATAAATGATACATAATATCGAGACCCCCCTCTTGTAGTAACAGGAGAGGGTCCCCACACATCAGAATGAACTAAATCAAATGGTGCAAGAGAATAAGAAATACTTCTATTAAAATGTAAAGCTAAAAAATTTGCCAGTTTACAACCACTACAATCAGAAATGTTGTGAGTTTGTAAATCTCCTAATTTTCCTGTAAAAGCTAAAAAAATTTAAACGAGAGGCTGAAACATGACCAAGACGAGAATACCATAAATAAAAACTAGACGAAAAGATGAACTCAAACGAAAGGATGACAAGTCAACACTAGAGCTGCAATCACCAGTACATTGAGCTTGTCCAAGATGTATAATCTCCCTTGCCTACGGCCTATCCCAATCAGCGTCTGAGACTGCCGATCTTGCACATGACAAAAAGTAGAAGAAAAAGAGACTAAGTAACCTGCATCATAAAGCTAACCAACAGAAATAAGATTCATAGTAAGTTTGGGATGTGGTAAATACTAGAGAGAAATACATGAGGTGTGACAACAGACCCAACACCTGTTAATGACATGGGAGTATCATCAGCAGTCAAAACAGGCAAAGAGGAAGCAGGACGTAAGGATGCAAAAGAGTTAGGTGACATATGATTAGAAGCTCCAGAATCTAAAACCCAAATACCTGAAGACATACCTAGTGAAGAGGTAGCCATAACATGTGGCTGTGTGGCAAGGAACTTCTGAAATTGCTCAGCAAGGGAGGTCATGGATAGAGTGGATGGGGAAGGGGAACTGGGTCCAAATGAGTCTGATGGTAGTACAACTGCTGCAGTGTTAGGCTGTGAAGGCCTATATGAACGTTGCAGAGATTGGTTGACATATGTCCAATAAGAAGGTTGAGGTTGATGTTGTTGTGGTGGTCGACTATGTGAGGGCTGGTTGCTGTTATTGGGCTGGTTTGCTCGACCCAACCTAGGACACTGAGCTCCTTACAATAGCTGCATATATCACTACCAACTCTCGAGTAAGGCTTATTATGATTGTTGGACGGTGGTCGAAAAGGGGCTGCTAAAATAGACGAAGAGAGTCAGGGAGAATTCCCTTTCCAGACTGAGTCATGAGACATATTTCCTCGGCTACTAACTTATGGACAACAGAATTAACTAATGGAAGTGGGATACGCTGGAGAATGGACCCACGAAGGCCCTCAAAATCATTACGTAGAGCCATCAACAACTAAACCAGACATTGTTCCTCCCTACTAGCGATATATGGTGCAAACGCTCGCAATTCGGGCGACTCCATGAGAGCCAACTGATCCCAAAGATCTGTCATTGTAGAATAGAACTCCTGAATATTCAAATTTTTTTGTTCAGGGGCTCGAATATCACACTCTAATTGGTACCTTTTTCGCAAACTTGGACTGTGTAAACAATTTAGCCAAGTGATCCCACACCTCCTTTGCATATTCAAACTTTGCCAATTGTATACCTATCGAGGGAGCAACGGAGTTGTTGATCCAAATAATGATTTTCGAATCGTTTGTTTCCCAAACATCTAACAATTCTACAAATTTATCAGCCTTTTCATTCGTAGGTTTACTAAAACCCCCATTGATATAACCCCACATCATCTTCCCCTTTAGAAACTTTTTCATCACATAATTTCAATATGCAAAATTCATTCCATTGAGTTTAACACTAATCGCTTGAAGCGAATCATCGCGTTTAGCAGCCATTACAAAAACGAAGCAATTAAATAACACAAAACAAACGAACCAATATCAAAGATAGATCCAGAAACACAAAACAAACGAACCAGAATCAGTGACAGATCCAAAAACGAATGCAAATCAGTGCAAGATCCAAATACAAATCCGAATCAGTGCGAGAAATTCACATACGAATCTGTATCTACGAAGGACGTGAATGAGATTCGAACCTGTTCTGATACCATGTGAATATATCAAATAATCAAGAAAACAAAAAAGGGAAAAGAGAAAAGAGAGCTAGAGTTTCTCATAACATGAAAACTAAATGAATGAATACAATAGAAAAGAAGAGAAGAGATAATAATAGTATACCTAGGTATACAATATTACCCTAATATAAAGTAAAAAACTAAATTACCCTAAAGCTAATAAAACTAATTGTAATAGCTAACTCTAATATGCACAAGTTGTGCCCCAAGTTTTATCCAATATATATATATACACATATTATATCTATAACTCATGCTATATTTCCCAAATCCTAATCCTAAATTCACTTCCAAAATGATATGGTGGTCCAAGGACGGAGCCAGGAATTTATTTTGGAGAGTACTTTTACTCACCCCAAACTTGGTTTACCATTGCTCACTCATGCCTTCAATGCCTGACATGTATCCCCTTGCCCTTGTATGAGACACATGTCAGGTAGTGAAGGCATGTGTGAGCAATGGTGAACCAAATTTGGGTGAGCAAAAATGCTCTCTTTATTTTGGGAGGGCTGAGGAAGCTATACAAGAAAAAAATTAGGATCTATTTATACATATTTGATAATAAGATATGGTGTTAAATTGGGTTTATTTAAGAATAACATTATCTTTTGGATTAATATTTATACATTTTGGTGTCTATTTATCAATAATGAATGGTGTCAAATTGAGTTTAGAACACTAAAGTGGGGTGGGCTAGACTACATTTGAGCTAAAATATCATATATGCTAAAAAAAATCTCAAATTTTTAATATCACTTGTACTAAAAAAAATTCAAATTTAGGAGGGGGCTAAACTACAATTGGACTAGAATATCACATGTACTAAAAAAATTCCAGATTTTTTTTTTTTTTGGTGGGGGGGAGCCCACTAGTTGATCCGCCTTTAGGGACCACTTCAACATCATTCAATCAAAATCCAGTTGGCCCACTGCCACATCATTTGAAAAGTAATTTGAAATTAGGATTCCGAAAACATAGCATTACTCGTAGATATAATGGACACTCATTAGTTCAAAGTCTTTGTCACCATTATCTGTTCGAAGTCATTCTTTTTCTCTCTCTAATATGTGCATGTATCATTTTATTTATCTCTTGAGTAATAGTATTATGTTTCCCAAATTTTGTATCCATGTCCTTAATATGATTCTCAATATATGTGATAGTAAGACCACATTTAATAATGGTGGGGACCAGTTCAACATCCTACAATGAAAATCATGTGTGCCTACTACAACATATTAGGAATTAACCACATATTTGGAATACAAACTTTAGAAATGCATGACATTACTCTTAACTTCTTGTTCAACGTTATATACTATATGTGACTTCAGCATATAAAATACTGTCACACCCCATCCCGCCACGCGTGAATTAGGACCGTGTAACAAAGGACTGTCTACCCTAAACATCAATTATTAATGTGGTCTTAAGAAATATAAATCAGAGTTATAAGAAAAACAATCATATCTTTAAAGCTGGCAAATCCAGTCGACTGGTCGGGAGTCCGGTCAACTGGAAATGCAAATTTCAGAGAGCTCATTTCAAAGCCCCCCTGATCCAGTCGACTGCCTTGGTCTGATCGACTGAGTTTTTAGAGACCAGGTCGACTGAACCTCAGTCCGGTCAATTGGATCAGGATTTACAGAGAGCTCAAACTTTTTAGATGACCCAGTCGACTACATTGGAAATCTGGCCGACTGGTTTAGAACTTTATAAAAAAACTGTTATGAAACCTTGGCAAATCCAGTCGACTGTGCACCTAATCAGTCGACTGGTTTGCACCAGTAGAGCATTCTGCAGCAAACACATAAACAAACCCCAGGCAAATCTAAAGCATAAAACATAACTGAATTCAAGATAGAACTTACCTAATATACCCATTAAAATAGTTATACATTTCCAAGCTACAGAATGAGTCTTAGGTTACAAAACCACATAATTCACAAGATTCTAATTTTACAAAAGTTAACATATTACAACTTAAGTTCCAGGAAAAATTTCCAAAACAACAAGCACATGCTTAAACAAGCTTATAACATAACAAACAGCTCCCAAGCTTGCTCCCAATCCCAACGCATACGTCATCTACTCTCTGAGCCACGTACCGAACCTGCGGTGGTTGTTATTTACCACAATAGAAAAGGAAAACTATTTTCTTAAGCATTATGCTTAGTGAGCAATCTAATCATGATTGAATGTTTAACATGTGGAATGCTACAATTTAACACATAAATCATATCTTTAATCGCCAAACCACCGGTTCAATGATTCATTCAGACCCGAAGAACTTCCCTTGGTCCCCTGGTCACTTCTATTCCTTGGACTTCCATATTTATCTGATTCTTCTCCTTCTCCTCCCTTATTACTCTCAACAATGAATCGTTTCCTTGGTATTCATTGATTACCACATAATCATATAAGCACATAAACATGTAAGCACAACAATTTTCATATAATTGACATGTAATTCACAATTCAACCTTTTCATGGTTTCTAAGCAAGAATAATCCATCCAAATTATCATTGAAACATTAAACACATAAAACCTCAATCAATCTTTAGTTAAAAAAACTCACTTTAGCAGAATCTACCCCAATTAAACCAAGAAATGCATAATTTCACCCAATCCTAGCTCTATTCTCTCTCCAGAGTAAATCCTACATGAATTCGCTAAACCGTGTTTTACCGATTAAAATGGGTCTCCAAAATTTATGATTAAAAGAGAAAAATAGGACATGTAAATGATTGTCTCACCTCCACGAGTCTGAATATGGCTTCTACAACACCCGTATTCGTGTTATTGCATTTATTACATTCTCATGCATGATAATGTGATGTGTTGTGCATTTTGGCACATGTGAGAGTGAGTTTTGACTCATGAATCAATTTGGGTGTCTGTGTAAGAGATCCCTTTGAGACTGTGTGAAATGAGTGTTTTGATGTTGTGACGTCTCTCCAAGATTGTGACGGTCATTGTGGAATACCTTAAATGTTTATCTAGAAATAAACATTTACTTGTGTATTTCACTATCTATATTATTTTCTGGTTTATAATATGTTTATGTTGTTAATTTTAGCACCCTGGTGAGGAAAAATTAACATGCTATTAATTTGGTAGGCTAATTAGTAATTTCGTAAAAGTCATGTAGAAACTTGCGTTTTAGCAACCAAACGGAACTTAGGCGAAAAAATTTATAACTTTTAGTTTTCACTCGTGAAGCAATGAATTAGCTGTGTAGAAAGTTTCAGAGACTGATTAGGAGTTTTGAAAACTCACGGAGAGGTAAACATGATTTCCAAAAGTGTTGCCTATATATAGATAGAGATGACTTGGGATATTTTATAAGTTCTAACCTAAAATTCATGAAAGAGGCCAAAGGGGGGGATTTGGTTGCTTAGAGCTTCACAATGGCAAATGACGGACTTCTGCCTGTTTATTTTCTTCTAGGTTTTATATTCAAACTCCTTGAGGTAAGGGCTTCATTTTGATACTCATTAGTCCTTGTTTGGCTAAGTTTTCCAAAAACTCTTTGATCGGGAGAGAACAAATCCCAATTATACGCCTTAATTCACATTTGTTAGCCGTTTTTATCATGTTTTTGTATAATTTTACTTCATTTTCCATTTTCTATCAGGATTTAGGAGAAAGCAAGAGTGCCAGGTTAAATGGGGTAAAAAGCAGGAAGAAAGAAGCAGAAAAAGCCATATCGCGCGAGCGGCCTGCTCGCGCGACAATCCAGTCCTTCACTCGCACGGTCTCCCAATTACGCGCTCGTACGGCCCGCTCACGCGATCTGCACAAAATACCTAAAATGCGTGGAATTAAGTGCTGAAGACCCCTGTGTGGACGAAATTGCCTAATTACGTCCAGAAAGCAAATTATAGCAGTTTCAGTCAGATTAGGTTTAGAAAAACCTTCCTAAACCCTCTACAACTATACATATCTCATTCTAAATCAATTGAGGGGTTACACATTCATACATTCATCAACTTTAAAGGCGAGAGGAAGGAGAAGATCTAGCTTGAAGGTCTCTAATGGTAACCATCGACTCAATCTTCATGTTTTCACCAACCATGTGCAACTAAACTTCTATTCTAGGATTTCAATGAAACCCTAGCTATGTAAAGGGGGAATTTTATACTTTCTTATTTTAGGATTTTATGTATTGGATAGTAATTGTATGTTGGTGGATTATTTATATAATCAATTTTTAATGATAATAATCAAGAGTTTTTTAGATCTATTCTTGTCTTAGATTTTTCCTTATGCTTATTGAACTCAATAGTCCTTGATTTCTGTGATTGATAGGAACATTTACATAGAATAGTGCTTATGTGATTGTGATGTTTACATCTTTTATAATTCATGCCTAGGAAAGAAGAGTTATGCTACACTCTAGTTACAGGTAGATAATTCATGTGAACTGAAGATGAGTTATGCTTAAATTAAACTAACGATATCCTCTTGTTGATACTATTGGGCTTGTAGTTATGATAGATCGTGACTATCCAATTCTAGAACTTAAAATAGAAAGTCCAGACCCCCGATGCATAGTTAGTGGTGGATTTGCAATCCTAGATCTCATCCATTCATCTTTAAAACAATCTTAAATTTTGCAATAGTTTACTTAGATTCAATCTTAATATCTTATTGGGTTAATTACACTTACACCCCCTGTACTTTGGGTCATTTTCACTTTGACTCCCTATAGTTCAAAACGTGACACTAACACCCCTTATACTTTAATGTAAAGTGTCACCGTCAGGAATTCCGTTAAAGTTAACGGAAAAAGTGACACTTACACCCCCTATACTTGTAAAAGACCAAAATGCCCTAAATTTTCTCCTTCTTCAGCACAGGAATTCTCCAGCAAGGCCCCAAGCAATGAAATCAAAACCAAAAACAAAAATCAAAACCCAATCAGGCCACCACCAGAAAAGAAGAAGAAAGAGAGGTCGTTGACTTCGGCCATCACCACCAGCGACCATTTCTAACCTCCTTCAAATCTGTGAACATGCGAGAGGTAGAGAAGAGGGTTTGAGAGATTGAGATAGAGAAAGAAGCTAAATTCTGGGACTGGTTTTTGTGCAGAATGTATAGAGGGTGTTCTTGATTTTGGTATGTATGTTGGGTTGATCAATTTTTTTTGGGTTGATCAAAATTTTCAAGTTGTTTGATGTTTTGGTATGTTTTAGGTTGTATTTAAAAATTCGATCAACCCAAAAAAAATTGATCAACCCAACATACATACCAAAATCAAGAACACCCTCTATACATTCTGCACAAAAACAAGTCCCAGAATTTAGCTTCTCTCTCTATCTCAATTTCTCAAACCCTCTTCTCTACCTCTCGCATGTTCACAGATTTGAAGGTGGTTAGAAATGGACGCTGGTGGTGATGGCCGAAGTCAACGACCTCTCTTTCTTCTTCTTTTCTGGTGGTGGCCTGATTGGTTTTGATTTGGGGTTTTGATTTTTGTTTTTAGTTTTGATATCATTGCTTGGGGGCCTTGTTGGAGAATTCATGTGCTGAAGAAGGACAAATTTTAGGGCATTTTAGTCTTTTACAAGTACAGGGGGTGTAAGTGTCACTTTTTCCGTTAATTTTAACGGAATTCCTGACGGTGACACTTTACATTAAAGTATAGGGGGTGTTAGTGTCACGTTTTGAACTACAGGGGGTCAAAGTGAAAATGACCCAAAGTACAGGGGGTGTAAGTGTAATTAACCCTATCTTATTTCCATAATTCATAGTTTAATGTTATTTAATTTCATAGTTTAATTAATAGTAGGAATTAAAACAACCAATCAAAATTCTATTTTTCTATAACTAAATAGATTTAGGTTTTCTAAATTAAATGACAAAAATAAACAATCTCTGTGGGTTCGACCTTTACTTCCACATTGCAAATCTGTTAAAGTAAAGCATACTTTATATCTTGATTTTGACAAGATCACTCTTTTTCTAGAATTTTCATAAAAAGTTGATGATTGGATTTCTGATCGATAGGAATTGTACTAGACAGACTTCTGGACATTCTTTGTGCTTAGGTTTTCTTTGGATCGAAGCTTAAGAGCATTATTCGGAGGTGAGTGATTCAACTATGTGTTTGAAATGATTTTGTGACATGTATTCATGTTTTGTATGAAAAGTATGTATTAGTTTATAGATATATATATTGTATAGTTCATATTGGGCAATTATATTGATAAGTAGGCCCAATAGCACGGTGAAATGTTTTGATTATCGAAAGTATGGTGATATGTGAATTGAGCATATTGAGTTGTTATTTGGGCCAAAGGAGCACGTGGTTACCAAGCCATTTTGTAGAGCCAATATAGTCATTAAGGTCGCACGATTGAAGAAAAGAATCATAGGTCTTATCTTTTTGCGTGGACTTATTGGCGAGGAGTCGCGGATTAGGAAATGGAACGTACATGTGAGACTTCGGAGACTAGTATGAAATGTAGAGATGTGAATGTGAGCATGTTTATCATTCATGTGCATTTTTTTATTTTATTCACTAAGCGTTAGCTTAAACAAATCAAATATGTATGCTAATTCAAATAAACAGTTTAGGTGTTAATGCCGGCGAGGAATCGCAAAAGTGAGCACGTGGGTTTGGGAGTTCTTGTAGAAGGCGACTTAGCATGTTTATCTCGTAGTTTTGGATATAGACTTTTTGTAATAAGAATTTTAGTACTTTTGACTATGTTTTAACTAAGATTCGTAGAATGGATTTGTGATATTATAATAAATAAGAATCTCTTGTAATTATATTTTAGCAATGTTTTAATCCTGTTAAGATCACTTTGGTGTGAGCTTGCAGTGTGTTTGGTCCTTGGTTGATTCAAAAAATGTTTAAACTTGGAAATTCTGCAGAAAGGGGATGCTGCTAGAAAATAGTCGACTGGACCGGGAGTACAGTCAACTGGACCCCTATGTAAAATCTCTCCTTTGTTTTCACGACTTCATTCGACTGATCCTCAGGACACAGTCGACTGGTTTCTCCATGAAAATGGACATTCTGCTTGGATGGGTTCAGTCGACCAGACTAGCCCAGTTGACTGAACATTTGAGGCATCAGTTGACCGGACCTAAGGTCAGTCGACTGAAGGTGGCACTTGGAGATTTCTTGTTCTCTGCAACTCCAAGTCAGTCGACTGAAGCCTCGACCCAGTCGACTAGACTGCTAATTTAAAAAAAATGAATTATTTTGTTTTCCACTGCGTGTCTTAAACTAAATTTTTGGGAATGTCAATGAATTGGTTTAGCCTCGGTGGCATGCTACGAGCTCCGGTTCTGTTTTGGGACCAGACTATGACATTTAGTGGTCTCAGAGCTATAGGTTTAGAGCCTTGGGAACGAGTGACGTTATGTGCTGAGTGACGTCGAGTGGAGCGTGTAATCGGGAAGATAATATTGTTATCATTGTAGAAATGCTTCATGTGTTGCATTTGTTGATGTGATGATGAACTGTACATGCATATATTGTGGCATGGTATGCATAGTCATTATGCATTTTACTTATCAGGACAGAAACTTGAAACGTCATGATTAAGTCGATAAGAGAATTGTCACCGCATTCGAGAATGGATCAAATAGTGAACATGGTGGAAAATTTTATTCAAGATGTAAGTGAACGAGATCAGATGAACATTCAGGCTTTACCGGTTGAAGTCCGATATATCATTGCACCACCAGGACCACGACCTCAATACACGATCGTGGAACAGTTTCAAAAACGAAAACCAACATTATACCATGGGCAAGTTCACATAGACTTGCCGATCATTGGATGATGGATATAGAAAGACATTTCTGTACGGTAATCTGTACCGATGAGGAAAAAATTTTGTGCACATCCGATACGTTAATAGGTGAAGCGTTGGATTGGTGCAACAATGTGCTCAAATAAGGGAAGCCAACTACGTGGAAAACATTTAAGGATGAGTTCAACAAGCGTTTCTTTCCACGATCTGCCCATACTCAGAAATGTCAGGAGTTTGCAAGTTTGGTTCAGGGTGACATGACTATGAGTGAGTACATTTTCTGTTATAATGCCTTGTTACATTTTGGGAAAATCACAGTTTCGACTGATGAGGACAAAGCTCGTAAATTTGAGAAAGGGCTTAGGAAGAATATCCAAAGTCGTATCGATATATTGCAACACCCGACTATTTCTCTAGTTGAGGAAGCTGCCCGTATCGCTGAGAAAAGTGTCGATCATTATCGACAAGTGCAACAAGGAAAGAGAGCAAATGACAATAGGGGCAAGGGGCAAGGGAATGCTAAGAAACCATTCACACAAAGTTTTGGATCATATGTGGGTAGCCAAGGAGGGAATACGTTCATTGGAGACTCAAGACCATTGT
This sequence comes from Hydrangea macrophylla, assembly GCA_033977485.1. Lineage (NCBI taxonomy): Eukaryota > Viridiplantae > Streptophyta > Magnoliopsida > Cornales > Hydrangeaceae > Hydrangea > Hydrangea macrophylla. The sequence goes on from CM066999.1 coordinate 30,302,918, forward strand.
GCTCAACATGTAATAAGCGATACAAGGGCACTTTCTATTTTTTGAGCACATGTTATCTGTGCCAGCAACTAGGACACATATCCTGAAACTGTCCTCTGAACGCAAATCTGACCGCACCGAACATAACCTCGAACACAAAGAGCTACAACCTGGAGACGAGGGAGAAATGTTTCAAGTGTGGCCAACTGGGGCATATAGCGAAGAACTATCCGAGTGAGAGACAACCGGTACCTGGGCATCGAGTATGCCGAGTGGATAAATGAAAGGGGGTCGAGTAGTAACAAGGATGATACTTTCAACTCAGGCTGGGGAAAATGTATGATACAGTTGTATCAGGTATTCTTCCTATTTGTTCACATCCTGCACGCATACTCATGGATTCTGATTCAACTCATTCATTTGTATTACGAGATTTCATTAAGCATTTAACTGTTAAGTCCGAACTGCTAGGATATGATTTGTGCGTATTACTGCCTATTACTGAACCTTTAGTAACTTCTTCGGTATTCAAATCGTGTGAGATTAAGATAGGTGATAAGGTCTTGAGCATCGATTTGATTCCATTGACAGTGAATTACTTTGATGTTATCTTGGGCATGGATTGGTTGTCGTTAGAATTGATTGTGAATAGAAACAAGTTAGTTTCTATCCGTCAGGTCAAGAAGAGTTTACTTTTCAAGGTAAGGGTGTGACTGTACCACCATACTTGATATCAATAATTCAAGCAAGTAAGATGTTGAAGAAAGCTTGTTCAGGATTTTTATGTTCGATTATCGACACACGAGTTTTTAGACCAGTAGTAGAAGACATTCCAGTAGTTTGAGAATTTCCAGATGTTTTCCCGATGATTTACTCGACATGTTGATTGAAATGGAGCTTGAGTTCACGATAGAAGTAGTACCAGGGCCATAACAAGTATCACCGTATCGAATGGAACCGATAGAATTATAAGAATTGAAGATTCAGTTTCTAGAGCTGCTTGAGAAGGGTTTCATCCGACCTAGTGTTTCACCATGGGGAGCTCCAGTTTTGTTTGTGAAGAAGAAGGGTGGGACAATGCGCATGTGCATCGACTATTGAGAGTTGAATAAGTTAACCGTCAAGGACAAATATGTGTTGTCACGAATAGATGACTTATTTGATCAGTTGCAAGGAGCTTAGTGATTCGTGTCCAATATTACACTCTGAACTTCATAATTTTACCCTTATTGGACACAAATTATTACTCAAATCAGAGACATAATGGATAAATTGTGCTTTTGATTGTTCTTGTTTTTACCCTCTTTTAGCTAATAAAGATCTCTTTTTGTAGGGTATGTAAGCTTGGGTGAAGGGGAACCCAGCCTTGGTAGCATTAGGGATGGCAATGGGGTGGGTTTTCCGGGTTCCCCGCCCCGCCCCGCCCCTAATAGGTAGGGTATGGGGGAGGCTTAATAGGGTTAGGGGCGGGTATGGGGGAGGTTTTCAAAACCCGGGTCGGGGTCGGGTCGGGGTCGGGGTAGGGTCAAAAAACCCGCCCCCGCCCCGAATATACTTATATTTATATTTTTACCCCTCAATAGTTATGTGTATTACCATTTAAAAAAAAAAAATACACTATTAGGGAACTAATTGGGTAAGTTAAAAAAAAACTACACTATTAGAGAAAAAAATGCATTAAAAAAATTACTTTTTCAATTTGTGTACCAAAAAAAAAAACATAAACGAGGCGGGGCGGGGCGGGGTCGGGGACCCCGGGGGCGGGGCGGGGGCGGGGGTGGGGAGATCACTATGCGGGGCGGGGGCGGGGGAGGGTTCACTGAAGCGGGGCGGGGGCGGGGTATGGGGACCCCGTCCCATACCCGCCCCGTTGCCATCCCTAGGTAGCATTCATGTAGTTGAAAAAGGTCAAAACGAAGAAGTTAAAAAGGGCGGATCGATCTGCCCTAATGAAGGGATCGATCGGCATGTTCAATAGGAACTTACTGTCTGATTCAAAAAGGGCGGATCGATCCGTCATAATGAAGGGATCGATCCGCGATCTTCCCATAGCATTCTGCGAGAAGGATCTCTAAATGGATCGATCCGGCCAGAAGAGCGGATCGATCCACGGGTTCTCGAAGAGATAGTATTTCCCCAGATGAAAGGCGGATCGATCCGCCAATCTGAAGGGATAGATCCGCGCCTCTGCTGATGACTCTCCCTTTTTAGTACAAGTTTGCCATCTTTTGTATAAGCTATATATAGTTATAGATGGATTTTTATTAGGGGTGGTTGTTTTTACTTAGGTTAAGCTCTCTCTCTCTCTCTAATCCTCTCATCTTTCTCCCCCATTACTCCTCAACTACCAACTTTTACTTCCATTTTGAGTGTTAGAGAGAGAGGAGTGTGAATGTATTGAATGGTTGAAGTATATATTGAAGAATCTCTTGGATTTCCTATGGCATTTATGGTGATTTTCTTTTATTGGTATAATTTCTCCTCCCCTATCTTTAATATTGTTGTCATTATGATCGTGAGCAGCTAAATCATGTAGGTTGGGGATCATAAACCCACCATTGGACCCATGTGTGTGTTATTGGAAGGCTCTCATATTTTAAAGCATTTCTAGAGTTCATGGGTGCATGGTTTGATGTTTTGAGACCCCACTTCCAATGTCAAGCATTGGAAGTTGTTAAATCTCTAAACTATAACCCTATACCCATGTATTGCATTGCAACATCTATCTAACATGTTGGTTGACTACCACATGTTTGATAGTTTGTCACAATGGGATTTTCTACTATAGAATATGCTACAAGTGTGATAGTTATGTGTTATTTGGTCCAAGGTGGGGGAATGCTCTCCAACCTCAATCTCTCCTTTTACAAAACCCCCAATTGTCAATTAAACTTAGCTTTACTCAAAGTTTACTTTCTCTTTTTCCTGGCCTAGATAGTTATTGTAGTATAATCTTTTACAAATCAAACCAATCTCAAAGTCGTAAAGACTCAAATTTTATTTCTTAGTTTGTTAATTGTTCCTCGCATTATAATTGGTTATTAAGCACCCAACAAGCCTTGTTGCATTGCAATCCCTGTGGACTCGACACCCTACTGCCAACATACTACGTTTTTAATAGGGTTAAATAAGAACTTGATTTTGACAAAATCACTTAGGTATTTTTGAAGACTGACTTGCGATCCGATTACCACCAGTTGAAAGTTAAGGAGGAAGACATTGAGAAGACAGCTTTCAGAACTAGATATGGTCACTTTGAATTTCTGGTTATGTCGTTTGGAGTGACTAATGCACCAGCCGCTTTCATGGACTTGATAAATTGTGTTTTCAAAGACTATTTAGATGAGTTTGTTATTGTATTTATAGATGAAATCTATTCCAAGAGTGTTGAAGATCACGAGCATCATCTGCGATTAGCCCTACACCGACTACGCGAGAAGAGTTTGTTTAAAAATTTAAAGAAGTGTGAGTTTTGTTGACAGATATTGCTTTTCTTGGGCATATAGTGTCAGTGAAAGGAATTTCTATAGATCCTCAGAAGATAGAAGCAATTAGTAATTGGTTGAGACCTACGAATGTGATAGATATCCGAAGTTTCTTAGGATTAGCTGGTTATTATCGGAGGTTCGTGCAAGACTTTTCACGTATAGCTATGCTAATGACACAGTTAATGAGGAAAGATGTTACTTTTGTATAGACTCCAGAATGTGAGAAAAGTTTTCAAGAGTTGAAGAGTCAACTAGTGGAGGCACCACACCAATATTAGTCATTCCGAAGGGGACTGAAGGATTTATTATTTGCATTGATACTTCGTATAGTGGTTTAGGTTGAGTTCTTATGCAAGGTGACAAGGTCATTGCATATGCGTCGAGATAACTTGGATCGCACGAGAAGAACTATCTGACACATGACCTAGAATTAGCCATTGTGATTTTTACATTAAAGATTTGACATCATTACCTGTATGTAGAGAAATGTGAGATCTATACGGATCATAAGAGTTTAAAGTACTTGTTCATGCAACGAGATTTGAAAATGAGGCAAAAGAGATTATTAGAGTTGATGAAGAACTATGATCTGTCGATTCAGTATCATCCGGACAGGCGAATGTAGTCGCCAGTGCTCTTAGTCGTAAAGTACCAACCAACACAGCATTGGATGTGACTTCTCAAAGAGAGTTGATTCGAGATATGGATAATTTAGAACTTGAGGTAATTCTAGGAATTGAAAGTGGTTTGTTGTCGATGATTGTGGCATAACCACTCTTGATTCACAAGATCACAGAGAAACAACTTCAAGACTTGGCTTTGAAGAAGATTTATGACGAGATTCCAATAAAAAAACAACCGAGATTCACTTTTGAAAATAATGTTTTTGAGGTTGAGGGGTAGAATCTGTGTGCCTAATGAGAAGGAATTGAAATGGAACATCCTAGAGGAAGCATACAATACGAAGTACACCATTCATCCATAAAACACCAAAATGTATAGAGACTTGAGACATGTTTATTGGTGGCTGGGAATGAAGAGAGAAATAGCACGCTACGTTTCACGTTGTACGAGTTGTCAACAAGTGAAGGCCAAACACCAAGCACCTTTGGGATTATTACCACCATTACCGGTAGCCGAGTAGAAATGGGAACACATTATAATGGACTTTGTTAGTGGGTTTCCAAGGTCAAAGAAATTGAATACTATTATATGGGTGATTGTTGACCGTTTGACAAAGTCGTCGCACTTCCTACCACTTCAAACAACTAAGCCGATGACATTAGCTAAGTTGTATATTCGTGAAATCATGAAACTACATGGTATTCCAGTTACTATTGTTTTAGATAGAGATAGTAGTTTTACATCAAAGTTTTGGAGGGCCTTACAAGAAGCAATGGGTACCAAATTGCATTTCAGTATCTCTTTTCATCCTCAGACTGATGGTTAATTAGAAAGAGTAATCCAGCTTTTGGAAGACATGCTTCGTCTATGTATACTTGATTTTCAAGGTGATTGGGAAGACCACGTACCGTTAATTGAGTTTGCATACAATGATAGTTTTCAATCAAGTATTGGAATAGCTCCTTATGAAGCTTTGTATGGTCGCGTATGTCGTTCACCGATTAGTTGGACCGAAGTCGGAGAAAGAATGATTGAAGGGCCAAAATATTGTACAAGAGACGACGGACAAGATAAAGGTAATTCGACAATAGTTACTGACAGCTCAGAGTAGGTACAAGAGTTATGCTGACAAGCGTAGGCGACCGTTGGAATTTGATGTGGGAGATTTGGTGTACTTGAAGGTGTCACCTTCAAAGGGGATTACTAAATTTGGGAGATACAGGAAACTCAACCCGAGGTACATAGGACCTTTTGAGATCATTGGGAGAGTTGGACCTATAGCGTATCGATTGAACTTTCCGAGTGAGTATGCTTAAGTTCATAACGTGTTTCATGTATCATTGTTACATACACACTTCGCGGAGAATAGAGAACAAGTGATGACTCCAACATCGAACGAGATTCGGAGTGATTTGACATATGTTGCGTATCCGGTAGAGATCGTGGATCGGAAAGATCAAGTCTTATGGAATAATCGAAGGTGAAAGTGTTATGGCATAGCCAAACGACAGAAGAGATGACATGGGAAATAAAAGAGGAGATGCGTACTCAGTATCCGCACATTTTTTATACATGAGGTACAAGTTTGGGGACAAACTTCTCTTAAGGGGGAGAGAATTATAACACCCGTATTCGTGTTATTGCATTCATTACATTGTTATGCATGATAATGTGATGTGTTGTGCATTTTGGCACATGTGAGAGTGAGTTTTGACTCACGAGTCGATTTGGGTGTCTGTGTAAGAGAACCCCTTGAGACTGTGTGAAATGAGTGTTTTGATGTTGTGATGTCTCTCTGAGATTGAGACGGTCATTGTGGAATTCCTTAAATGTTTATCTGAAAATAAATGTTTACCTGTATATTTCACTATCTGTATTATTTTCTAGTTTAGAATATATTTATGTTGTTAATTTTAGCACCCTAGTGAGGACGAATTAACACGCTATTAATTTGGTAGGCTAATTAGCAATTTTGTAAAAGTCATGTAGAAACTTGTGTTTCAGCAACCAAATCGAACTTAGGCAAAAAATTTTGTAACTTCTAGTTTTCACTCGTGAAGCAATGAATTAGCTGTGTAGAAAGTTTCAGAGACTGATTAGGAGTTTTGAAAACTCACAGGGAGGTAAACATGATTTTTGAAAGGTTTGCCTATATATAGATAGAGATGACTTGGGATATTTTATAAGTTCTAACCCAAAATTTTAAGAAAGAGGCCAAAGAGGGGATTTGGTTGCTTAGAGCTTCACGACGGCAAACGACGGACTTCTGCCCGTTTATTTTCTTCTAGATTTCATATTCGAACTCCTTGAGGTAAGGTCTTCGTTTTGATATCCATTAGGCCTTGTTTGGCGAAGTTTTCCGAAAACTCTTTTTCTTGAATTTTCATAAAAAGTTTATGGTTGGATTTCGGATCAATAAGAATTGTACTAGACGGACTTCTACACGTTCTTTGTGCTTGGGTTTCTTTGGATCGAAGTTTAAGAGCGTTATTCGGAGGTGAGTGATTCAACTATGTGTTTGGAATGATTTAGTGACATGTATTCATGTTTGTATGAAAAGCATGTGTTAGTTTATAGATATATAATGTGTAGTTCATATTAGGCAATTATATTGATAAGTAGGCCCAATAGCACGGTGAAATGTTTTGATTATCGAGAGCATGGTGATATGTAAATTGAGCATGTTGAGTTGTTATTTGGGTCAAAGGAGCACGTGGTTAACAAGCCATCTTGTGGAGCCAATATAGGCATTAAGGTTGCACGATTGACAAAAAGAATCGTGGGTCTTACCTTTTCGCGTGGACTTATTGGCGAGTAGTTGCGGATTAGGAGTATGGAACGTACACGTGAGACTTCGGAGACTAGTATGAAATGTAGAGATGTGAATGTGAGCATGTTTATCATTCATGTACATTTGTTGTTTTATTCACTAAGCGTTAGCTTAAATAAATCGAATATGTGTGGTTATTCAAATAATCATTTCAGGTGTTAATGCCGGCGAGGAATCGCAGAAGTGAGCACGTGGGTTTGGGAGTTCTTGTAGAAGGCAACTTAGAATGTTTATCTCGTAGTTTTGGATATCGACTTGTTGTAATAAGATTTTAGTACTTTTGACTATGTTTTAACTTAGATTCATAGAATGGATTTGTGATATTGTAATAGATAGGAATCTCTTGTAATTATGTTTTAGCAATGTTTTAATCCAATTAAGATCACTTTGGTATGAGTTTGGAGTATGTGTTTGGTCCTTGGTTGATTTCAGAAAAATGTTTAAACTTGGAAATTCTGCAGAAAGGGGCTGCTGCTGGAAAACAGTCGACTGGACCGAGAGTACAGTCGACTGAACCCCTATTTTAAGTAAAATCTCTCCTTTGTTTTTAGGACTTCAGTCGACTAGTTTCTGCACGAAAATTGGACATTCTGCTTGGATGGGTTCAGTCGACCGGACGAGCCCTGTCGACTGAACATTTAAGGCATCAGTCGACCAGACTTAGGGTCAGTTGACTGAAGGTGGCTGATCTTGTCAGAATCAAGATAAAAAGTATACTCTACTTTAAAAGATTTGTAGTGCGGAAGTAGAGGTCGAACCCACAGAGATTGAAATACTAAAGCACTTTACTTTTAAAACATAACCCTAGTTAATTAAGAAAACGGAATTTTAATTTTGATTTTTATTAACTAAGAACAATGAAAATAAATTTAAACTATGAAAGCGATTAAAAGTTGTTTTGATAAATATGATAATTAAACACCACTAGCTTCATAATAAGGGTATTTATGCATTCAATTAGCTTATTACATTAGATGATAATGGGGAATCATAGCTACAAGCACAATTCCTCCGTCAAGAAGATAACTACAATTCAAGCATCAACATAATTCGTCTTCGGTTGGCACGAAGTGTCTAACACTACACTAGGGTTGTGGAACACCCCGTCTTCCTTAGGCATGAGCTATTCGACTACTTGATATCACAATTCAATTAAGCATTATTACATGTAAATAATTCATACAAGCACAAGAAATATAGATCATTGAGCACATCACATTCAAAATAGATCTAAGACAAGAATAAACTTTGAAAGCAATGATTTAATCAATAGAAGTACGATTTTATTATTCAAAATCCTCTAAACATGTAATCATCATCCATACATAATAAATCTAAAAGAAAAACATAAATAACACCCTATTACTTGGTTAGGGTTTCATTGAAACCCTAGATCTAGGTCTAAGCGGCCATAGAAGCGATGAACGACAAGAGGTTGATGGAGGAGGTCATGGGAATCCTTGTCTTCTTCTTCTTCTTCTTCTTCTTCTTCTTCTTCGTCTTCGTCTTCTTCTTGCTTTCCTCTCTTCAATAGCTGAAGTTTTAGTTGTAAAAAGATGTGTATAATGTTGTGTCCCCTCCAAATTGAATTAGAATAGAGTATATATAGATTTGGAGCAAGTTTTGTAAGCTTTCCTAACCTATTCGCACTAAAACTGTAATATTTCACTTTCTGGACGTAATTAGGCAATTTCGTTCGCGTAGGGATCTTCAATACACTGAAATACGCAACTTTGGTTTTTACATAGATCGCGAGAGAGAGCCGCGCGAGCGCGATTCTTGAAAGTCGCGCGAGCGAGGTTCTGGTCTGTCGCGCGAGCGGGCCACTCACACGATATGGCTGTTTCTGCTTCTTTAAGTCTGTTTTTACACCCTTTTTAGCTTGGATTCTTATTTTCTTCCAAAACCTGATAGAAAATGGAAAACAAAATGAAAATACAATAAAACAGGATAAAAAGTACTAACAATATGAATTAAGGCGTGTAATTAGGACTTGTTCACTCCCGATCAGTGGCACTTGGGGATTTCTTGTTCTCTGCAACTCCAAGTCAGTCGATTGGAGCCCCGACCCAGTCGACTGGACTGCTGATTTAAAAAAAATGAAATTTTGTTTTTCTCTACGTGTTCTTAAACTGAATTTTTGGGAACGTTAATGACTTGGTTTAGCCTCAGTAGAGTGCTACGGGCTACGGTTCTGCTATTGTGGGAGCGGGCTGTGATAGCTTCGGTTCGCAAATTGGACAAACAACGGCGACGGCACGACGAGAAACGTTGTTGGATCTCCTCTCCTCTCTCTCCCTCTCGACAACTTCTCTCTCTCTCTCTCTCTCTCTCTCTCTCTTCCCTAACTGGTTTTTTTTTTGTTGTTTAGAATAAGGGAGACACTTGTCTCTCTCTAGGCATCTCAAGTCATGACTCACGACTTCAATTTTTATTTACCTTCCCTCAACTTTCAAACTCTATTATGAAACCCCCAAACATTCTATTAATTACTAAATTATCTAAGTGGGTGTTTGTCTAAGTTCCGTGTGGATCCCAAACGGGGTCCCAAATATTTTATGAAGTTGCTATCGTATCTAGATACCCCAAACTGGTACCAAAAGCTAACACATATAACAATACGTAATATGAAAACATTTAAACATATATTCATTTAGTCATATAAAATGCATCTAAACATTTAAATGCAAATTATTTCACCCAGGTCCTTCACTGGGTCCCGCTTCATTACTTGTCCCACCGCATTGGGGACTTTCCAACTGTATCCTCTACTGGACACCTTTCACGGGCGAGTCCAAAGCCTCCCCTTAACTCATAATATACACTAATTATAATAATCAATGCATACTAATATGATAATTAACCCTTTTTTCAGGTACGGGTGTTACAAATAATTTGTTGGGTTTTTTCTAGTTGCTATATTTTCAAGCACACCAGTACTATTTATATAAACTTTGATGTACACAAGGCGTGTTTCAACAAAGAATTTGATTTCTTCTCGTGTGATTTATAAAAATATATATGAATCTTACCTGTAGAAAAAAAAAATAGAAGAAAGAAGAAGAAAAGGCTAAATAGAGAAATCAAAATAGAATACAAAATGCAACTCACCCTTTTGTTGAGGGGAAGGATTTTGGGTCGCACAATAACTCTAACATTTCAAAGCGCATCCCTATCTCAAAACTTAAAAGAAAATTCAACTAAGATTTTCTATTTCAAAATTAAAAATCAGGTATTAAAAAATGTACATCTTGAAAATAAGTATAAAAAAAAATAGTGATAGAATATTGTAATAACAATTTATTTGTAGTTGACAAAAATGCATTTTAACAAGGTCATTCCAAATAGTTAAACAAATTGCTCGAATTCAACTTTCTAGAGTCTCGCTCTGCTTGACAGTGATGTGGTCGTGCGAGTGAAAGAATGTGCGAGAAAACAAATGTGTGTGTAGATCGAGCGCATGAGGGTCGAGGTTGCTCGAATGATGGGTTGGTTTCCTATTGATTATAAGAGAGGATAAATTTGGGCATATAGAGAGAGTCTAGAGGTATGTGAGAAAAAGAGGATTGAGTGCACTCTAATTTCTGGTTTATAGTGAAGATTTTTCATCTCCTTGTGATGGAGTATCCGGATTTGGGATATTCACGTATATATATCGCTTGTGTTCTTTATTAATTGCTTGTGATTGATCTTGGTTGATTGTTTTCTCTTAGACTTTATTTTGATCTCGTCTTAGATTCAAATTTCTGGTCCGATGGATTTTCCGCGTTCAACACAAATACACCAACTTAAGTAGAAAACTATTTCATAATTTTTACAAAAACGAGATCATGTACAATTGCAAAACGAATTAATTAATGCAACTGACACAGATTAATCCTTTCAGATAATAGAAAAAAAAAAATTCTGTGAAATTTTTTTAAAAATAAAAATTAATTTCTTTTTCTGTGGTGATGTCATGTGACAGTCACTCCTAATTCAGTTATGCCATGTGGTAACCAATTTCTTAGAAATCACATCTATATCCACTGAGATATGAGTAATCAGTAATGCTAGGCGCACTTTGAAATCCACATTAAATTTGACACCCAGCTTTAAATGCATGTACCATGTGCTATGTAAGTGATGCACTGAAAAGTGTGAAAAATTTATACAGCACAAGGTGCATGTATTCAAAGCATAAGATGTCAAATTCAGTGTGGATTTCAAAGTGTGCCTAGCATTACTCGTGAGATATTTAGACGTGCACATATATTTAAGGGAACAAAATTGCTACACCCACATTACATTCCACACTAAATTTCACAACCAGCACATTTTGATCCTTGGGTCCCGTGTAATCCACATGAAGTCCACTGAAATCGAAGATCAAGATGACTAGGTGTGGAATCTGATGTGAAATTTGGTGTGAGTGTAGCATTACTCGTAAGGGAATGATGTTAAAAGATCAACTAATACTTCAGCCACAACTTCACAACTTTGTATTCAATCACAACTCACAAAATTGTGTCTATCTCTCTCCTAATCACTATACCATATGGACAAATTTGTAGCGGACATATTTTATAATTTGTAACGGGTATACCCGTTACTAATTAGTAACGGGTATACTCGTTACAAATTATGAATAACCGTTGCAAAAATTATATTAGTAACGGGTATATCCGTTACAAATATCCGTTACTAATTAGTAACAGATATATCCGTTACAAATGTGTAACGGGTATATTCGTTACAAATAATTTTTGTAACGGATATTTCTGTTACAAATCGGGTCATATGGTGTAGTGAATTAGAAGAGAGATAAACACAATTTTGTGAGTTGTGAATAAAAAGTTGTGTAAAAATTGTGGGTGAAGTATTATCCTAAAAGATCAGCCTCAAGTAGTAGTGGTTAATTTGAAGTTTTTACATCCAACTCTTACCATATAAAGGAGAAGTTGATTGTTGAACAACCAGACATATGGTTGTGATGTGAAGTAAATGGGACAGTTGTACCTAATTTCATAACCTAATGACCAGATAACTAAAATGAACAGATTTTCTCATGAGTTTTAATTGCAGAAAAAAAAAAGGGGGGGGGGGGTGTGCGGGGGTGCGTGCGTGTGTGGCGGGGCTACAATAATTTAACCAATCTCCAAGAGGGACAAACATATAATTAGTAATATTGTTTTTTCAGTGTCCATATATCTATCCTTATAGTCCTTACTAGTCCTATTCATTTAAGATAGCTATGATTCTTCAACAGAACTCATTTAAGGATGATTTTGCAATATTTGGCAAAATCATATCTCTCCCTCTCTCTCTCTCTCCAAATGAAGAGTAATACTTAGGGCACAACTAAAGCCACAATCTTTTTTGCACAACCTTCATTTTGTGTCTATCTCTCTCTTGATGGGTCCCACAGTGCCAGTGACCCCACAGTGCCCACTAGGAGAGAGATAGACACAAAATGGAGGTTGTGCAAAAAAAGTTGTGGCTTTGGTTGTGCCCCAAGTATTATCCTTTGTCTAGTGGTCTTTCATACTATTGACAAATAAATTGCTATTTACAATTCATGACTATGTCTTCACCATTTTATCTTTCAAACATGCATTTGAGGTGAATACCCCACTTTTATAATGAATTCTATTTGGTTTGCGGATTTAGAACAGGAAAAGAAAACAATGAAGAAAATTAATTCTCTAGTATTTTCGTTCATCCTTAAATAACATTGAAAATCATAAAAATTAAAATATATCTATAAATATAACTACTGTATAAAACTAATCGCTTTTTGGGTTCAATTCTGATGGTGTATATGTCTATTGCTTTTCCGCTGCATGTTTCTATATTAATGAAATTTGCCGTTCAAAAAAAAAAAAAAGGTGTGAAATATATTTTTTTTTTTTTTAAAAAAAAAAAAACATCATTTAGTTTTCATCATTTTTTTTCTTCTTCTTGCTATTTTCTTCACTATTCTTTGTGTTAAACCAAACAAAGGAAATACGTTTATTATTGCTTTTTTTCCTTTCACCTCACTAATTTCATGAACCAAACAGAGCCTTAGTAAACTAACCATTTTGGTATATATGAAATAGTTAATTTTTATATTTTTTTTTCTTACCCTTAAGACTTTGGAGTGCATTTTTGCTCCTCAAAATTGCTACTCATTGCTCTGAATCCCACTTCATTAATCAATAAAAGTAATATTAGTTAATAAAATAGGATTCAAAACAATGAGTGAACAATTTTGGAATGAAAAATAATGCACTCAAGACGTTTGATTGCTATTGCTAAAAACAACCGTCTTTATTCTCTCTCACATGCAAACTTAGATATTTCAAAGCCTCTAGTCGTATTATAACAATATCATGTCTTGTTACTTGTTTCTTAAGTTGGCGAGTGCTATCTATATCCATGCAAAATGTGGTACACCATTAAAGACCAAGTAATTTCAATATAATAATTGCCGTGTTTATGTTTTTTTATGTTTATTATAAGTACTACTTTCCTGCTGAACCGTTGTGTCATGTGTGATTATCGTGAGAGTTGACTCTTGGTTACTTTACTGGTCAGGGAAATGATATTGTACTTCGAAAAAGTTTCAAGCACTTCATGTTACTGTTGGAAGCCATTAAATACAATTTCCCTCTATGCCTACATAGACAAATAGTGATTTCTTTTTTTTTTTTGCTGAAGAAAAAGGGGAGAAGGGGCAACCAGCCTAGCAATCCTCCTTGGGCGTGATTATAGGAGCCTCTCCCCGATGTGGAATGTCTGGTCTACTGCCTGTATAGGCGAGCCCATCACCACACCTCCACCGAAGCGACCAGTGAGCCAGAAGCCTATCCACAAACTACAGAAATCAGGCTTCACTCACGCAAGCGCTTTCAACTTACGTCCGGATTCGAACCCCTGACCTTGGGATAAGGAATATAAGCCCCGTCCAACTGGGCTACCACCTCGGTGGTGACAACTAGTGATATTAAATGTACAACTTATCAGCTAATCCAATGAGTGTTGAAAGTAGGGCTCAGTAAAATCGAATGGACTGAAACAACCAACCAATTCAGTTGATTTGGTCAGTTTTCATCAAAATAGTAAAATCGAATGGACTGAAACAACCAACCAAATCAGTTGATTTGGTCAGTTTTCATCAAAATAGTGTAGTGAAAAAATCGAACTGAACCAGAAAAAAATACCCCAAAATCGACAGAACCGATCGAATCGAAGCGCATTGGTCCATTTTAAACCTCCCAGTAACCGACCGAACTAAACAGATGACATCCTTAGTTGGAAGCTAGAAAGCACTGACACTTCAAAATGAGGCATTTGCCCGTGTTCGACACGTATCAGATACTGACACTTGCCCATCACACCTCCGACACGCATCTGTTGGGATTGTGCCCTCAAACTCGGTCTTTATGTATTTGACATTTGGCATTTTATATATGGATATCATATTTACATTTCTTTATTTATGCGTCATGAGATGATTGATGTAGTCCATAAGTATCATAGTATGTAATTCATGTATGTATTTAGAGACATACAAGAGAGATATGAATTACTATTCTTTGATACTTAGAACTTGTCACAATGGATGATGAGACTGGATATCTCATCAGGTATGCATTGTAGCATTATTAAATACCATTGGATCGAGTAATGAATCTCAATCACTAGAGTGTGACTCTTAATTAATATGTTAGTGCTTATAGTGCATTGACGGACCATAAGATTCCTATTGACATATAAAACTGTCAACAATCGATAGGAACTCATAGCTTATATAAGGTACGTGTTTTCAATCTTGAGACGATTATGGATACAGACTATAGATGTGACTGCTTTGACTTACCAATCAGGGATGTCTTGCAAGATCAACACCTGGGTATCTTAGGTATGTCATATTCATAGGATTATGAACATATATTGTCAAGATAGAATCTACCCTCTGATAAAGAGCAAGCATTCCCTTGAGAATGTCACCAAGTTGATTACTGAGAACTGCAGTTTTATTGATAAATAATTATCAACATGTTTGGTAATCATGGGAGGTAAATGGAACTCAAGAAATAGAAGACGTAATCATCATTCAGGTTGATAGTAACAGTTATCCGACTACCTGAATATGATTATGAATGCTGACGGTAGAGGGACATTAGTACACCATACAAGTCTAGCTATCACTTCGAATTTGTTCTTTTGCATTGGAGTGCAGCTATCATTTTATAGTGGAGTTAACGTCAACTGATTAGTTGGTTAATTCGCTGATCAAAGAGTTTGATCATGGGAATTAACAACTGGTCTGAGCCAACAATAAAGAACTAGGAGGTCCCACTCTTAGCTCCGCCAGAATGCTTGGAAAGACATGTGAGGATGATGAACCAATCAATTGAAATAGTTTCAATAGATTGAAGGTTCGATTGATTGAACCTATCGATTGATCAAAGGTTCGATTGATCGAAAGAGTTTCGATCGATCGAAGTTTAAAGTCGGTTTGGAAATCTATAAATAGGGCAGCTGCGTACAGTAAAAAGTTGAATGTCATTTTTAATTCCAGAGAGCTGCAGAAACTGTTTTAGGGTTTCCCTAACCTTCCTATCCTCACTATTTGGGTTCCCACTAAACCTAGTCCCTCCGGGAGCATTCATAGGAGACATAAGTGTGAAGATCACCTAGTGGGAGTTGCTACTCACTAAAGGAAGAAGACTAATTCAAAATTAGGTTCAAGACCCCAAGGTAATACTCTTGTCCCCTCTCCCTACGCATCTATGGAATTGGTGAGTAGTAGATCCTAGCTACCAGTAAATGTATTAAAAATATTTTCCGCGGCGCATAAGATTTAAAGTTTTTCAAAACCTAAATCCTACAGTATCGGACGCGGCAAATACGTGTCTTTTTGTATTATGCAATTTTTAAAGGCAGACACATCACCGACGCGGCGGGACATGGAGTGAAAAAGAGTTTTTGACCGAAATACTTTTTACATGTTTAAAACCTAAACGGGGTTGATTTTGTCTAGCATGACATCACTTATCTCCTCATGTTTTTCTTACATTAATCTCTCAAGGCCATCTCTCTCTCTCTCTCTCTCTCTCTCTCTCTCTCTGATCGTCACCATCTTTTCATTGTGTTAATATCAAACACTAAAATTTGGAAAATGTGTATTGACCATCCTGGTTATAATAATTGCATTACATTTCTGGAAAAAAAAATTAAATAAAAAAAGAACTTAAAATTGAACTAAATTTTCTTTAAACAAATTGTGTATCCCCACCGTGTCGTGTCATAATTTTTTAGGATCGTGTCGACGTACCAGTGTCGTGTCTTGTCCTTGTCGGTGTATCCGTGTCCATACTGCATATGTTGAAAGTGATTTAGATGGCGTATAATTAGTCGCTCCCTTTCAAGGTTTATAAAGCAAAAACCCCATAAGCTTTTCTTGGAGTGCCAATAGCTGATAATGTGCACACCTGTTAATGAGTCGGATCAGTCGACCATATAATCAGACATGTCTAATCATACTTAACCTGAACCTGGATTCAACAATGCTACGGCCACACCCATCCATACCCAAAAAAAATTCATAACTCCTCCCTTGTCAGCAGCATAGTGGTGGTGGATGAACAATAGTGAACAAAAATGCACTCAAAACATTTTTTTTTTTTATGAACATTCTGTGTGAATGACACCCATCAAAGGGATGAAAACACATTTAAGTATTTAACTGAAGCAGCCCTATTCGGCTCCCTGTTTCTGTGCGTATGTGTAACTGTCCACTCATCCGAAGTTGGAATATCCTGAGATTGCAACGCAAGAAACTTGAAAGAGGAAACACCTAGTTGAAGAATACTTGTTTGGTAAAAGAAAATAAGGTGTTAGATTATAATTTATGAATCTTTTGAGTTTCCTCTTTTCTTGTACTACTATTTTCCAAACAAAAAAATAATTAATTTCCAATGTTATTTTAAAGAGTAATGCTAGAGGCTCTCTAAACGGTTCACCTAAAAATAAATAAATAAATAAATAAATAAAAACACTAGATTGACGTGGACAATTAAAACTCATCATTTATTACAAAAACAAAAGAACACAAATTTAGCTTTAATTTCAAAATTGACATTAACTGATGAATAATTTAGGTAAACAAATCTAGTATACTTTGCATTTTCCTATTTTAAAATGGAGGAAAACTGAAAAATATAAAGGAATAGTGTTAGTTCTTATTTTCCCGTCTTTTTTTTTTTTTTACTTCTCTAAATCCGAGAACCAAACAAAAGCTTAAGCAATCAAGAATTGGTTACATGAACATTTCCATGCATGTAATACTGAAAACTACATAATAAAACTGGATAAAAGGGCATAGCAATTTATGTTTTTGAGAACAAATATGGGCAGAAAGTAACAAAAAAACAAATGAAACTCAATATTGGCTAAGAATAGTCGACCATCATACAAGAAGTGTAAATGGTCAAACATCATAAAAATGTCACAATTTGTTATTCTTCTTTTCTCCCTCAATTATATTTACCAGGATATTCCTTCAACCCAAAGAATGATTATTTCTCTCTCTAATATAGTAATAAAACTCTATTACATTGATGCCCCTTGCACTATCCTAAAAGCATTTTGAGGGAGACTTGGAATTTCTCTACAATTACAATTCACACACTCTTCATACCCAGAATAATAAGGGGGGATCGAAACCTTTTCAAAGCTCCAAGTTGCCATTTCCCACGTTCCAGAACTCACAATGCGTTTATCTTGGAAATTAGATTGTGAGGTGGAGCATGGTTTCTCTATCTTCTCCCTAATTCTCTCACTACAATTCAACAAAATATACTTTGCTATAAGGCAGTCCGTGTGAAAAAATCATTTAGAGCAAGATTGGCATCTCCATGAGCCACAGCATCTTCAGGCTCCGGCATGAAGAGATTCGATGCAGACGTCTGTAAAGCAAACACCCCCGTAGTTATAGACTATAAGCAAGAACAAAAGAGTACCAAATATTATTACATACTAAGAGCCCGTTTTGGATTTGCAGGGCTAACAATTAAAGTGATTGTTTAAAAGGTTTCAACCGTTTGCAAAAGCTGTTTTTAAAGTTTTTCGGAAAATTGTTAAACCTTAAAACAGCTTTCTTAAAAAGCTCCAATTTGTAGCTTTTTAAAATTTCTATTATTACAAAAAGCAAAAATATTTTAAAAGCTAACCCAAACAGGCTCCAAATCCCAAAGATGATATCCCTTTCTGTTGCCAAAGTCTGAATTGTACAACAATTATGGATTAAACATCCAATGGGTAAAGCATCTTGTTCGGCGTGAACGATGGATCCAAATCCCGATCAATGAACTCAATGCCGCAAAAACCTCGACGGGTGGAAAACCACCACCAAAATGTGGACCCCACTTCACAAGTCAATGTCTAAATCTATTAGTTAGAACTTGGAACCTATGTTACGTAGACTCTGTACCCCAAGACAGACACTCGGATCCTAAGATCTGGAGTTTAGACAAAGCCACACCCCCGTGGAGTCAATGTCTCCGAGAACTCAAAATTGGAACTTTGCCAAAATAAATGCTGTTTGAGCCCCAGCCCTGCTTCTGATCCGCCTTAAGGGCACGTTTGGAAAGTTTTAACAAAGAAAATGGCTCAGTCCTAGTGTCACTTTCTATCTGTTTTTATGTGAACCAAGGTTACGCCGGTTTGACCCAAAAAAAAACCATCCTGTGTAAGAAATAGAAATTCACCAAACACTTGACTTCTGAACCACAGAATTACTCTTTCCCTTCCCAAACATCCCCCAAGGATCTTGCACAGATGTATGTATCAAGATGCAGGAACTGGACATACCTTTGTATCAATCTGCATCTCTCCGTTATTATCGGCACATAGGCATGCACCATGGGCCTTCAACCATTCCACACACTCCTCCAGTCCATCAGTGTCCTTCTCATCACTTGTTTCAGAAGAAACGCTGATGAAACCCAACATCTGGGCTACATACGGAACAGGTACTGTTGGGCGATATGAACGACACATACATCTCACAGCTCTGAACCGCATCTTTTCAACATACAGATCTGCAGTAATACAACAAATCAAATCAACTACTCAAAGTTCCTGCTATTACCCACTGTTGTCAAATCGTGAACGAGTCGTGAATAGTTAAACAAATTTGTACATCGTGAAAAACAAATCGTACGAATCAGACTGATTCTAATTTTTGGAACTGGGATACACAGCTAATTAAGAAAAGTGAATGCTGACCCATGAGAAAGGTGTTCAGATAAGGAGCTGTTTTATATAGTCTGAAGAACAGGACATAATTCCCGGAGGTGACAGCTGCTCGAACCGCAAGTGCATGCTTTACAGCTTCATCCTTTCTAGTTTCAACAGATAGTCTGGAAACCAATAACACTTGCAAATAAGTTTAGCATTCTAGATTAACCCATGAGGTTGAGGAACAGAAAGAAAACATATTATTACAATTGTTTTAAGTACTTTTAAGCTTTAACTAAAACATTTATGTACCTATCATCCTATGAAGATTATCTGATAACGAGTCGGAGAGCATCTACCACTTAAAATGAAAACATCACTCAAAAAAATGAGACTGAAATTTGAGTCGTAGAACTCAGGCTTATCACTAAATCTGTCAAATAAAAGGTGCTTTCAAAATTTTAATATGAATTTATAAGTTTACCCTTATAGTCTAATTGTATAAATTCAATGCATGAAATCTTCTGTAATCAGTTTTATCAATTAATAAACCTAAGATGTGGGTGAGAAGCCAAAAAAATTTCACGCAAGTCCTCTGGCTTGCATCTTTTTTTTTTTTTTAACATGATTTGTGAAGTACACAACCATAAATGCTGTGCAGAAAGGCCTCACAACCCTGCAAGCTTTGTTTGCATTTCAATGACTGAACTATATTGATGCAGCCAATCAAAATTGAGAAAACAACAAAATTAAGAGTGTTAGTTCTAGTTATTAGTTTGAGAAACCGGTTATAGATCATATACTAAGCATTAAAAAAAGAAAAGAAAAGTGTGAGAGAGAGTCTATTCCCAACATCAAGAGGGAATCAAATATTTCAGTGGATATGAAGAGGTGAAGGTCTGCTTTAAAAATTCTCAAATTCCCACAAGCCCTACATTAATTTATTAGGCTAGCTTAAGTCTTCTATTCACCAGTTTTCGAATTATCTGCTGCATATAAACTACTCAATAGTTTTTGGAAAGAAATGATAATCAATCATTTTCTTAGGTGCCTACAAATACAAAAATAATCCAGTGATTTCCAATCATGTATTAAGACCACAAATAAACTTCCACAAAAATTGAGTGTAAATAACAAATGTATCATCATTTTAAAGTAACTTCAGGGCGTAACTTCATCAAAAGCAGCAAACACAAACGACAGACATATTACTAACCTTGACATGGCCGACAAGAGATCTCTATTATTATTGGAGTGCAAGATAACACAAAGTAAATTGTAAGCAGAAAATTCCATATGGCATCCCTTAATTCCTTCCGCGTAAAGTGTTTTCAACTGTGATTGGCACTGCAAATCGCATAGAAGAGAGTCAAGCTATACCTTAATAAACACGAAAATGGAATTAGTATTTGCTAATTTGATATCTATTCACACAAATTAACTTGACTTGCAGGAAAAATGAACCAACTTTATTAACACAGTCAAGCTACACCTCTAATTAACACGAAAAAGAAATTAAAAATGCTATATATTCCATTCCACAACCACAAATTAACTTAGTCTTGGAGGAAAAATGATCAACCTTTATTTCGATTAATTATCATATCTCAAAAATGTATAATGAAGGAAATTAGCGTTGGTGTCAATTGGCTTTTACGAGAAACAAAATTGCATAGATTTTTTTACGAACCACCAATTACTACTCAAAACAAAGGTGAAAAGAGAGGCACAAATGATATCAACATTTCTTACCCATTTTCGATTAGATAAGTTGGAAACAGGAAACAATGCGCACATCAGTAGTCTGGAACAAAAGCCAACTAGCGTCTTAACGTCTCTATAATTTCATCGCTTAACGTAGGAAATCAACTTGAAACTGATTTCTTGCATTACATTACTTTTCAATGGAAATTATGGTGTGCACACCAATAAAATATACTTATGAGAAAATAAAACAGTTCTCCCTCCGTCCCTAAATAATAGTCCCCTTCAAAATTGAACAATGTTTAAGAAGAGCTTATTAAATGCACTATTTTTGTCCACTATACAATTTTTTCTAAATCTGTGCAAAAGTTTAATACTCATGGGGAATGATATTGCATTTAATGTGATGTTTGTCTCTTAAGTGTTGAAAGGGTAGTAATGGAAATTTATCTAAACATATTAATTGACTTTTAACTTTGGAAAAAAATTATGGGACATCCCAAAAAGGAAATGTAATCTATTTTTAAGGGGACAGAGGAAGTAATTGACTGCAGATATGAAAAAGTGGCAATCTGTGGTAGCTGAAGATAAATGCATTTGTGACTTGTCAGCAGCTGAAGTTTGAACTTATTGGAAATGAGAAGATTAAAAAAATATTTTAAAAAAAAACCGTATAAGTTGGTTTGCTCCTGTGCAATAAAGATTAGTGAATGCATCAGATTATTTGATACAACGTCAAGATGTTCCGAGGAGAAGAGAACAGCAAGATATGACAGTCAGCATGTATGGTGGAGGTTTCAAGAATAAACACACATGAATGTTTTGCAAACCCTCTTTTGTATCTCAATAAGGGAGTGTTTGGAATTAGAACTTCAGAATGCATTCGCATATATTAAAATTGCATTATACTCTTCTTTATCAACTTATTTTAAAGATGTGTTCTAATACATTTTTTTCTTTTTTTTTAAACAACAGCAAGTCTTATTTTTTTGCTTTTAAGTTCAATAGAGTGTTTTGCACATGAGGACATGACTCGCGGGTTGACGGCCCCATGCTCCTCAACTTCTATAGCAAATAACTCTCCCTCTATAATGCTTTTACCTCCACTTCTGCCCATCTTTCAGGTTCTTTCTAGCTTTATACTTAAATGTATAAATATTGATACATGTGCTTTGAAAACATCAATTTCGTACCAAACGGAGCAAAAGATGAAGCACAAGCAGGGAGAAAGTTGCTTCATTAGGAAAGGGGTGGAGTTGAAGACATGGTCAATTAGACTTTGGGGTCCTAGGGCTACCATACATGTGTGTGCCTATACATATGTATATAAGTCACACACATGGGGGTTACACACAACTCACCCTCTTCCCCATACATTCTCTCTCTCTCTCTCTCTCTCTCTCTCTCTCTCTCTCTCTGTATCCTATGATTTTTGCTGGCGTGCCAGGACCTTTGTACGAAAGCCCAAACATGCAAATGCAGTTTTCCTAAGAATTTGTGAGTGATGCATGGAAAAATAATTCTGACTTCTAACAGGTAATTGTGCAAATAAGTAGGAAAGTACCCTTATTCTAGGTCCCTAAACAGTGTTGAAGCACACACGTTTAGAAGTGATGAAAAAGCAATAAGAAGAGAATTAAATAAAAAGAACTTTATTTAATTGCTAGAAAAGAAATTACATGAAAGTAATGTAAAAACTAAGAAAGCCTAAGAAAATAAAAGGAATGCTTTTATTTGCCTAAAAAACTAAGAATGCATTGTTGAATGCTTTTCGAATTGTGTTTGAGACGCAGGGTGAATTGGAAGCTTGGCCGACCTATCAATTTATAGTAGCGATGGGGCTGAGATAAGGCAAGATAACCTTCAAAAATAATTTGGTAAAATATACCAAATTTATCTCCATAAATCTGATCTTGAATCTAGTTTGTATACTGGCTGGATTCGGCTGACTTCCCTTGCAAGCAAAAATATGTCTCCCATAATGTGAAAATATTATCACCTATAATAGATAATATCTTGATATTCTGATAATGTTATCTTCCCATAATGTGATATATTATCTATAACTTCTCTTATCACAATATAGGAATATTATCACATTGAGAGTTGTAGGAATGATAACTTCCCATAATGGACGAATGACTTAAATGGCCAACCTAGCTCGGCCCGATCATATCATGAGAATGCCCAAATGAGGTGGATGCGAATCAAGTTTTGAATTTAATTGTGGTCATAATGAGGGTGGCCCACTTTATCACTTCTCCAAAAAATAGCCAAACGAAGCGAAGGCCAATCATACCTTAGCCCGATTGAGAATTGGACAGCCACATGAGGACCGACTGGGTTGAACACCCTCCTTGTCACTTTTTACCAACCAAAGTGACCAAATTAATTCAAGATGGCCAACCAAAGTGATGAAATTTATTTAGAGGTCAAATAAAGTAGCCAAAATTTATGTATTGACCGATTCAGTGTAAAGGCCAATCAAGGGGTGGCCGACCATGCATGGAAGGCCAATTATGAGGGAAGGCTGAATTATTGTATGTAGATGATCAAAATTCATTCGGCCCCACCAACTTCCAACCAATCACTTGGCCCCTAATTTATATAATCGGTCTCATAGGTCTGAATAAAAATTATATTCGGGTTGCACCATCCCAAAAAATTGGTCTATGTAAATTTATACAAAATATGGATATTTTGGGTGCAAACACTCGGTGACTCGCTCTAAAGGACATCACCCTTAGAGCTTAGGATCCAGAAACGTGGAAACAAAGGGAATACCTCTAGTAGCTATTCCTACGTCGAAGTACAAGAACGTACACAGAAGCACCGAGGAGCAGCAATTCGTGTGTGAACACCCCGAGCTCGTAACAACACCGAAAAGACGATCCGTCGGGTTATTCTGCAAGGTATGTCCTATAACCGACCCATATGCTTGTGTGATTGCATATTTACATTGGTATCAGAGCCTTTAGGTTCTTGATTCGCCCGTCTACTCACTTAAAACACATCTTCCATTAAAACTTAACAAAGCTTTTGACAAAAACCTTAATATTTGTTTTTCAAGTGGGTCTAATACAAAACTTTGGTATACGTGCCATCTTTTCAACCCATAAAGTTTCATGGGTTGATTATCTCCGATGTGGGAGAAATCTCAAACCTTAGTTTGTGGTTTTTTGAAAACAAAGAGTTTTTTTCAAAACTTTGCGACATGAAAATCTACACGTCCAATCCCTCTTTTTTTTCATATGATCTTAATCTATGCCACGAGGCTTTCCAATGGTCTAAAATACATAAAATTTCTAGGTAAAACAAAGTCGTAAGCACGCAAACATGGCAGGTCACGCAGCCCATGTTATGCATTTAGGGTTCATTTTGGTAAGGATAAACCAGAAGAGAAAAAAAAAATAAAAAACAAAAAACAAAAAACAAAAAAAAAAAAAAAAAAAAAGGTCAACCCCAGTCTTGCTTTGGGGTGAGTGGACCCCTCCCTGAGTGCATGTAGGTGGGCCCCACTAGACCCATGAGGACGGGACGACCACGCCAGTGGTGGTTCGTTGGTCGCCGCATGCGCGCATAGCGGCATATGGGCTGCACGCCCCACCGGGTGCGCGTGGGTGGCCTTGGCTGGGCAAGGGAAGGCATACACACGCACGGTGGCGCGTGCCGCAGCACCCAGCGACATCATCGGCGCGTGTGAGACACTCTGCCCTGTTTTTTAATAATTTTTTTAATTTATTAAAACAGAATGCTAAATATTTTTTATTAATTAAAAACGTTTGTTTTGCTATTAAAAACAAGGTTTTAATTACTTTAAAAATACAGAAAATAAACATTTTTCAAATGTTTTATTTTTTCCAGTGTTAGGTACACTATTGGGACTCTTAGGTAATTTTTTGTAAATTATCTTATTTTTGTGATATTTTAGAGCATAAAATTTATGCTTTTGGGCATTATTTTTAATTGCTTAAAGTATCCTAAATAATTTATTAGTTTTGAAATTAATATGGGGTGTTTACAACTCCATAATAGACTACAGAAAATTCTTGGAGAACTAGTTCCTTCAAAGTTTTGTTTTGTTTTTTTTTTGGAATTTAGTTGCTTTTGTTGAAGTGTTAAACAAAATCAAATTAATTTTGTTAAATTGTTTAATAAATGTTTTGGGCTTCTATAAATCCTGGAAAATTTTATTTATATTGAAAAATCAGTTTTTCAGCATTTAAAATTTTTCACGAGTTTTTTTCTATAATTGTGTTTTATTTAAAAGCCCTAATTAAATTAGTTTTAAATGTGTTATAAAACCTAAAATTGTTGTAAAATTAGGGGCAAATATCACCTAGACCCCCGGAGGTTTGCTCTAATCACACTCGTCACCCTCATGTTTCAGTAATATCACCTAGATCCCCTGAGGTTTGAAGTGAGTATCAGATGCCCCCTTCTGTTAAACAATCGTTAAAAAACAGACAGATTGACCATGATGTCATCATTTTTTTACACCTAATGCCTTAACTACCCTTGTTTACATTTCACAGCAAAAATTAATAAAAAAAAATACCATGATGTCATCAATTTTTTACACCTAATGCCCTAACTACCCTTGTTTACATTCACAGCAAAAAAAATTGAGAGCATCTTTGCTCACCCATTGCTCACCTAGGCCTCTACTGGGTGACATGTGTCCTATTCCATTCTCATTTTGCCCCTATATTATCAACGTAATTATTGGATTGGGACACATGTCACCCAATCCAATATAGGGGCAAAATGAGAATGGAATAGGACACGTGTCACCCAATAGAGGCCTGAGTGAGCAAAATGGGGGTGAGCTAAAATTATCTATAAAAAAATACACCACTTTGCCATAGTATAAATGCAATTACAAAAAGACAAAGTTATCCAAAATATTGTTATAATATAGTTCCTTTACAGAAGAGTCATATTTAACTCCCACAAAACAAAAGTGTGCATCTGAAGGGTAGTTAAGGCATTAGGTGTAAAAATTTAATGACATCATGGTCAATCCGTCACTTTTTTAACGGTTGTATAACGGAAGGGGACATTTGATATGCACTTCAAACCTCAGGGGGTCTAGGTGATATTACTGAAATGTGGGGTGGCGAGTGTGATTAGAGCAAACCTCAGGGGGTCTAGGTGATATTTGCCCTAAAATTAGTGAAAATTTCTAGATTTTTCATTAATTATTTTCTCAGTCTATGGGAAATTTTTGGGCTATGCAATAAATTAGTTTATTGCATTTTATTGTTTTTGAATTGTTGGTCACATTTAATTACTGTTGTTTGTGATCATAACCTTGAGACCTCTAATCCACTCCCTTAAATGGAGAGTTGGATTAGTCCATTCATTAATAGACCGCATTAATAGACTGCATGAGTGCTTGTTGTGAGTGATTAATTCATTAATTAATCTAGATCAAATGAATGGACAATTAAATTGGCAATTTATTTTGAGCTTGTGTCCTCACTCCTCACGTTGTATGTTTAAGGTTCTTTCTGAGTATATGTGAACTAAGCATCCCTATTTTAATGGCTACAAATGTAAAGTGAGGATGAGGGTTTATTTTCTGTCTTGGGAAAGCCTATTTGTAAAGGAATGAATTTCTTTGTTTACACGATATACACTTGAATTATCTTAGCATGAGATCTAAATTGTCAACTAGGACCCACGTAGGGTAAATGCACATTTTTGTTGTATGGCGCACTTTTATCACTATGGATGATGTTAGATAAGTGATGTACTATCTATACATATTTGCTTAAAAATCAGTTATAAAACATTTTCTTAATTTAAAAAATTAAAGTGATGACTACGAGCACTAGCGGATTTTCGATCTTGAAATTGTAAAAAAGAAAAAATGTTTTTATAATTGGATTTTGGAACAAATTTTTTGGAAATGTGAAATAATAATATTAAACCCTTGTGCAAGTTTTTTAATATAGAAACGACTTCAAACCAAATCATTGATGATCTTAACAAGGATAACAAATTCAAAGGGAAAAACTATGAGCTTTGGAAGACTAAAGTAACCTTCATGTTGAATAAGCAAGAGCTCACGGAGCATCTTACTCGATCAATGCCATGGTCCAACCTGTTTTACCGGACAATGGGCCTATGGCCCAATATCGCCGAGATCTCGATGCCTTTAATGCTTGGCACAAAAAGTATTGTCATACACGCATCATTTTGTTGAATGGCATGAACGATGATCTTATGGTAGAGTATGAGCACTACCAAACTACCAAGGAATTGTGGGAGCAGTTGAAATTTGCTTTTGGTGGCACATCAACAACTAGGCTAAGGAGCCTGCTGTTGAAGTTCGAAGTATATAGGAAAAATCCCAAGCACACGATGACTGAACATCTAAGGGTGATGTCCTTTATGATTCGTGATCTCAAGGCTACTGGGAATGTCCTTACCGATGAATAACATATTGATGATGTGATCCGTACTTTGCTTGAATCTTGGGTCCACATGAAGCAAATTCTGATCCAAAATGAGAATATCAAGCATTTTGCTGATATTTCTCGCATGTTGAGCTGGAAGCGGAGCGACAAGAGGCGAACAACATTACTGCACTCATGCCTAGAACTTCCATAAGTAGAGGTGAGCGCAAGGCTGGTGGGCCCAAGCGTTATGCCAAGGGTAAACAGGCTAAGAGATAGTGTGTGGCCAATAAGTTGGCTCCAAAGGCTGATAAGGCAAAGATTCAAAGAAGCACAAAGGAAAGCGTGCTGACAAGAAAGACGCATCCAAACTAAAATGCTTCAACTGTGGAGAAAAGGGTCACTTCGTTCGCTGCATGAGCCGAAGAAGGCAACTTTTCAACCGGGCTTTCTCTATACTCTTGTGATTTCACGTGTCCTTATAGCTCATTCGCTCCATGATTGGATTGCAGATACGGGCGTAACCAGACATGTAGCCAGAGATCGAGCCAGGTTTGTAGATTATCGTAGAGTTCCAGCTGGTACCAATAGGGTACACATGGGAAATGGCACTTGTGAAGAAGCATTGGGAATCGGTTCGTACCAGCTCCAACTGCGCACAGGATGCACTTTACTTCTACATGATGTGTTTTACTTCCCTGGGATTCAACATAATCTACTTTCAATTTTAGCACTTTTAGATTTGGGATTTGTTTTTCATTTCGGTAACAATAGGATGGATATTTTGTTGGATGGTACTATTTTTTAACATAGATTTTTATATAATAATTTCTTTAGAATTGATTTGTTTATTTCTGCTTGTTCTATTTCTATGGTTGCTGATTCAAATAAGAATGTTGACTCTGTGACTTGGCATGCTAGACTTGGACATATAGGACGAGATAGGATGACTAGGTTAGCTCGAGAAGGCATTTTGGCCCACTCGCTAAGGTTGACCTACCTACATGTGAGTCTTGCCTAGCTGGCAAAGCATGCCGAAAGCCTTTTGGTAAGGCTACCAGAACTACTCAAGCATTCGAACTAGTTAACTCAAACATATGTGAACCTATGAATGTAAAGGCACATCATGGCACCTCTTACTTCCTTACATTCATCGATGACTACACGCGATATGGATATGTCTACCTGATATCTCACCACTATGAACCTTTGGATTGTTACAAAGGCTTCGAAGCAGAGGTAGAGAATCGGCAAGAGAAGTCTTTCAAGGCTTTTCGCACAGATAGAGAACGCAAGTACTTATCTGATCAGTTCAAGGAACTGTGTGAGGAAAAGAGGATACTCAGACAACTCACTATTCCAGGAACTCCGCAACAAACTAGTGTTGCAGAAAGAAGGAATAGGACACTTCTAGATATGTCTAGATCTACGATGACGCCTATATACTCAATAGAGTGCCTACACAGACAGTTCCTTCCACCCTTTATGAGCTATGGAAAGGCAAAAATCCCAATTTGGAGCATTTGTACCAGTGGGGTTCATCTGGTTATGTTCACAATACCTCCCATAAGTATGGGAAACTAGGCCCGAGAACTGGAAAGCATATCTTTATAAGATATTATGATAGCTCAAAAGGCTATATTATGTATGGTGAACACCAGGATGGAGGAATGAAAGAGATAGAGTCTCGGGATGTTGATTTCATTGAGAATGACTTCCCCAGCATTGGTGATACTAAGAGAGATCTTAACCATTATGAGTTGGAGAATGTGGAAGACTGCATATCATTTTTAAGCGAGGGTGGGGAGATTGAGGTTTCACATCCAGTAATTGCTATAAATGGTACTAGTCTCCAACCCAGTGGGAGTACACCGCTAGACACTAGTGGGAGTGTACCAGACACTGGGAGTGCACCACAAGGCACTCAAGATTCTTAGGTGGTACACCGTAGCAGACGAGGAAGAGTTCCACGTCGCCATTTTGAGATTAAGGGAGAAGTTCTCATGTGTGCAGCAGATGATGATGAGCCTGCTTCTTTTCGTGAAGCGCTTTCTTCTACTGTCAAGTCTGAATGGATGCCTGCTATGCAAGATGAGTTGAGCTCTATGGACAGGAATAAGCTCTATGAGTTAGTTGATATTCCGCCTGTCCGTAAGACCATTGGAAACAAGTGGGTTTTCAAAGTCAAACGCAAGGCAAATGGTTCAATAAACAAATATAAGGCGCGCTTAGTGCCGAAAAGATATACCCACAGGGAGGGTATAGACCATGGAGACACATTCTCCCCAATGGTGAGATTTGCCTCCATATGCCTTATCCTAGCAATTGTCGCACAATTAGAATTAGAACTCTTTCAGATGGATATTAAGACTGTGTTTATCACTGGAGAACTAGACGAAGAGATCTATACGGATCAACCCGTTGGTTTTGTGACCAAAGAGAATGAGCGCAAAGTGTGTCGTCTCAAGCGATCCATTTATGGCCTTAAGCAATCGTCGAGGCAGTGGTACCTAAGGATCCATGACTCAAATCACCTCCTTCGATTTTGAGATGATTTTGGAGGACCATTATGTGCACATAAAACAGTCCAAGAATAGTATTTATAATTCTTTCTTTGTATGTCGACGATATCCTTCTAGCCGGGAATGAGATGGGTACCATTGTCGCCACTAAAGAGCGGTTGTCCTCTCAATTTGAGATAAAGGACATGGGTGAGGTCAACTATTTGTTGAGAGTTTAGAGTCTGAGAGATCGTTCACAGAAGGTTCTCTGTTTGTCTGAGGAGACTTACATAAAGAAGGTTCATAAACATTTTCACATAACGCAAAACCCATTGACAGCCCAGCAGAAAGGGCTCTGCCTTGACCTTAGATCATTGTCCTAAAAATGAAAAGGAAAGGAAAGAAATGTCTAATGTACCGTATGCGGCTGCAATAGGGAGTCTGATGTATGCCAATGTTATGTACTCGTCCAGATATCTGCTATACGGTTGGTCTAGCCAATCGCTACCAGAGTGACCCTGGTCCATATCACTGGACAGCAGTGAACAGGATCCGGCGATACCTTCACGGGATTATAGACCTTGCCCTTTATTATCATGGTGGAGACTTGAAACTGAGAGGATAAAGTGATGCAGATTGGGCTAGTGATAAAGACGAGCGCAAGTCAACTTCTGGCTACGCATTCACATTAGGAAGTGGAGCGATTTCTTGGTGTAGCAAGAAGCAGACGTGCATCGCCTTATCCATGATGGAGGCAGAGTATGTGGCTTGCTCAGCAGCTGTTTAGGAGGCTGTTTGGTTGAGGAGATTTTTACAGCGTCTAGGCTCTTGGCCTCACGGTGATGAGGCGGTGCTTATCTACTATGATAGCTCATCAGCCTTGGCCTATGCAAAAGATCCTAGGTACCATGGGAAGTCGAAGCACATAGACATCCGACATCACTACATTTGATATATGGTTACGCAAGGGGATGTCTTGAGGCACATCTCCACTGGCAGTATGGTGGTTGGTCCTTTGACCAAGTCCATTGCCAAAGATGTGTTCTTGTCCCACATTAGGAGTATGGGACTTCGTAGGATTTGATGTGCTTAAGACATTTCATTTGGACATTTGACATTATTATTCTTGTAATTATTATTTGTTAATAATATACGACTTGTTTTTCATATATTTGCTATATGAATGTTTGGATGCACATTTCTTTAATATGTCACCGGGCTTGAATTGACATGCTCACACGGGTGATTCACCTTGGCGCTGAGATAGAGATCTAGGACATGTGTCCATGGCACTTAGATAGCGAGCAGACCAAACATTCGTGTCCATGGCGCTTAGATAACTAGCTAGGACATGTGTGTTCATATCGCTTAGATAGTGAGCTAGGAACACTTATATCTATGCGGTAATGGAACGACGACATGGATATAAACCTTTATTATCCGTAAATGTCGCCTTACATGAGAGCTACGATGAGACCTTTTATACCTGGTCGAACATAGAGAATCTCTATGTAGCATGTTTTATAGCCAAATGTGAGATTTCTGACAGGCGCCAAGAGGTGCGACTGTGCTGAAAACTCAGGTTAGATGTTTACGTAACGTCTAGACTAAGATTCGTACGGCATTATCTTTTTGCCATGTAGTGACATGCCCATTTTTATGGGAAAACGCCATACCATACATTTCATATTGTATGTTCTTTTGCGATCAACTGTGGAGTAATGAATGAATCCCTGCTTCATTGTTATGTGAGCCACGTAGGTTCTCTATGTTGAGTGATGATCTGTATTTTATTATTATTGCAATTTTTATTATTTATCTTAAGTCATAGGACCTCTATGTAATTATTACTTTCTTATTTCTTTTCTCAAATGAATGAAAGAGAGAATCACACAGTTGTGGACTCTAAGCTTCTGACAAAACAACACGGTATCGGAGTCTTGTTTGTGGGAGGTCCTAGGTTCAACTCTCCATCCCCGCTTTGTTGTGCATATTTGCACTTTGTTATTTGTCTCCACTATGATGGAGTTTAGTTTGTTTGCTCTCTATGTGCAAGTCAGGGTTGCACGTGAGGGAGGGTGTTAAAGCTTGATATACATTGTTGGGCCATTCTCTAGCAGCTTAAACTTTTGGAGTAGTTGGTAACTTAATAGAGGGCATCTGTGAAGGCTCCAACAAGTCTCGCGGGTATGTCTACGACGGTTGCAATGATCACACCAAAGTTTATATTTATCATCAGGACCTCATAACTTGAATCCCTACGCTGAGTGGGAGGCTTGCCCCCTCGATGGCTAAAGGAAACCAAAGTAGATCTATCCGCAGATGGATGTAGAAGCATAACAGAGCGACGACTTTCTTCGTTCTGGACATAGGCGAATGCTTCCCTAAGTGATGGTAGAGGTTCTATACCAAGAATTCTACTCCGAACTGGGTCAAACTCAGGATTAAGACCCCGCAAGAAATTTGAAAATCCGTTCACTTTCAATGTAAGTTTTAAAGCTAGCAACATCAGTTCGACATACCGGATGATGGGTAATAAGATGATCAAGACGCTTCCAAAGAGCTCCCAAAGCAGTAAAATATTGCAAGGTGGTACGATCTCCTTGTATCTCGGCTTCAATAGCCCTTCTCAACTCATAAACTTGGGCAACATTACCTTTGCGGGAATAAGTCTCAGCAAGGGTATCCCATATATCTTGTGCAGTGCCCATTCCAAAAAATGCATCAGCAATTTCCAGTACCATAGAATGAGTTAACTACCTCATTACCAGAAAATTATCAACCTCCCCCTTTGCATAAGTAGGATATTCTGGGCTAGGTGCCTTGATTGTGCCATTCACATAACCATACTTTGGTCTACTCTTGAGCCACAAAACGTAGCCGATTACGACCATAACAAATAAATTTCACCATTGAGTAACACGGTGATGATCTTAGACCCAGGGTTCTCGGTAATGAGTCTCTCATTACCTGCAGGAGAACTTGTAACGGCATCTTTTTATCTCATCGTCTTTCGCCATGGTGAAGAGAGACACCCAAACAAAAATAATGAATGGAATCAAGGCTTACCTAGCAATCACAAGCACCAAACTGTTGCGATTGTCCTCTTTATGGACAGTTCATTTGGCCCAAATACGGACCTAGACAAGGAGAGAGAAAAAAGTGTCATTAGATAAAAATACTTGTAGAAATTATCTGATCTAGGGTTGAATACCAAAGGTTAAAGGCTGAAAAGGATGGTGAAATCAAGCCAGGGATGCAGCAAAAAAAGGTCGAATGTGGAAGAGGAGCCTGCGAAGCAAAGGGGCTGGGCAGGGGGGTTTGGCTCAGTGGCTGGAGGAGTAAGAAGCAATCAGTAGTGGCTAGATCTAGCGCCGAGGCAGAGTTTAGGGCCATGGCACAA
The DNA here is from genome assembly GCA_033977485.1 of Hydrangea macrophylla. NCBI lineage: Eukaryota > Viridiplantae > Streptophyta > Magnoliopsida > Cornales > Hydrangeaceae > Hydrangea > Hydrangea macrophylla. The sequence continues at coordinate 30,336,061 of CM066999.1, forward strand.
GGGGTATGTGAGTTGTTGGGGATTCAGATCGTGTTATCAGATCTTGGTTTTGGACCGAAAGATTCGATGAAATTGTACTGTGATAATAAATCTGCCATTAGTATTGCACACAATCCTGTACAGCATGACAGGACAAAACATGTGGAGATTGAACGGCATTTCATCAAGGAAAAGTTAACCAATGGGAGCATATGTACGCCTTTTTTTCAAATCAGGGGAGCAACTAGCTGATTTCCTTACAAAAGGCCTTGCTAGTCGATCATTTCATTTCATTCTTAGCAAGCTGGGCATGAGAGACATCTTCGCACCAGCTTGAGGAGGAGTGTTGAGTGATGATATGTATTTTATTATTATTGCAATTTTTATTATTTATCTTATGTTAGAGGACCTCTATGTAATGATTACGTATTTCTTTTCTCAAATGAATAAAAGAGAGTCATAGTTGTGAACTCTAAGCTTCTAACAAAACAACACGTAGGTTCTCTATAACAATGATACTACACTAGTTGCCTTATGACTTGATACTACGTCATGAAGAGGATGCTTGATGACACTACTTTAGAGTGCCATCCTGGGACGAAGAGACAAATACCGTCCTATGGGGCATGTCTAGGAAAGCGGTTAAGCTAATTGGATTGGCATGAGGATCGGGGAAGACCATTCAATACCACACCATGTTTTGTGACTCATTAGCTGGCCAGCGACAGTCGTATACGTACTGATATGTCATGGATATATTACATATTTGGGGGCGTAGCACTGCTTTCTATAGAGTGCTAAATCCGGTGTAGTTGAATTGTCTAGATATACACGAGAAGCTTCCGAGTGATGTGTTTTGCTAGTTAGGTGATGACATAGCATCTCAGCTCCTGTCGCGGTACATTCTTTTCGTGAGGTCGTACGTTCTATTTCCCGTATGAGGAGATGATGAAAATTGGATTTTGAGATATTGTTTAATACAAGCCCTATGTAGGTGAGTGGGAGCTGTTAGTATTTGTGGGTCTTGGTTCACCCACATACATTGGACCGGGTCCAATGAGCCTTGCTTAGGCTCCAAGTAATCCCAATGCGATTGGACTTTGGACTCCTAGGGCTACCATACATGTGTGTGCCTATATATATATATATATATATATGTATAGAAGACACTCACATAAGGGTTACACACAAATCACCCTTTCCCATACATTCGACCGAACCTACCTCTCTCTCTCTCTCTCTCTCTCTCTCTCTCTCTCTCTCTCACCCTTAGAGCTTGGGATCTAGAAGCGTGGAAACTAAGGGAATACCTCTAGTAGCTATTCCTACGACTAATTCGAAGCATGAGAACGAACACGGAAGTAGCTATTCCTAAGACTAATTCGAAGCATGAGAACGAACACGGAAGCACCGAGGAGCAGCAGTTCGTGAGTGAACACGCCGGGCTCGTAACAACACCGAAAAGATGATCCGTCAGTTATTCCACAAGGTATATCCTATACCCGACCCATATGCTTGTGTGATTGCATATTTACATTTTACACTAACTTCTGCTGGGTTTTTTGATTTGTTTGGATAAGGAACGCAGCATGCTCCATTTTCGTTATTCATTGCCGAGATACAAAAGGTATTAATCCCTTGCACTAAAACTAAACAAACAATTGAGTAATGGTTGTAGAAGATTCAAAGGTGCCAAGTCAATTTATTAAACGGGTTAATTACACTTTGCATCCTCTCATTTTACACTCGATGCACTGTACCACCCATAACTTCAAAATCGACACACTAGACCCTGAAATTAGCTCCTTCTGTCAAAATTCGTCAGAATTGTTGACAGAATTCTGATGAATTTTAACGAACTATGATGTTTTTTGACAGAATTGTCGAAAGAATTTTGACAGAGGGTGCAAATTGACACAAACTACAAACTTCAGGGTCTAATGTGTCAAAGTGACAATGAGTGTAAACTACAAGGGTACAAAGTGTAATTAACCCTAGTCAAAAACTAATATTACCCACGCAAACAAAAAGATTGCGGAGTCACAAGAAGTAGGTGAATAATCAAGACATGCGTCTAGTTGATTGATTGATATCAACCATGGGGATATGCCATCCTCATGGATCCTGAATTCCTGATGCATTGTACAGATCTGGATATTTACAAGGGAGTTGCTAAATGCACCCATTTCATACACTTCTCACAGCATAATGTGGGTGTAGAGAGAAATATATCGAGTGTATTTAGCAACACTCTATTTGATATTGTCAGTTTAACAGGCATGTGAATACCAATTTTCAGAGAAAAAACTGTGAGAAGACAAACGCAAATATGTGGGCAATAGCAGTCTATGTACCAGAACTACAAAATTCAAGATTATGTCCCTAGATATAAGATGTTTATAATAGTACTAGAAGTTGGGCTTGCTATCCTACGGCATGAAAGTTGGAGGACAGCATCGTGTTCACTTAAAAGGCCAATAAAAGTCCACGCACCTCATTAAAGTGGGGTTATTTAAAGTAATTTTACAATGAGGTCACCAAAGTTTTTACTTAAGTTTTTTTGTCAAATTATTTTGGCGTCCTCAATTTAATGAGGTTGCAAGGACAATTTTTCCAAAAAAAAAAATATGCACACGTGTAGATAAGTTGGAAGTTAGCAAACTAAGCATTCATAAGAAATAGAATTTACACAATTCTTCAGCATAATTTTTGGCCAGGTGCAATAAGCAGAGTGGAAAAAAGTTTGCACTTTACTTCGAGAAAGAGTTTAGCTTAGTCATTCATTTATTTCGGTTGGCTAGGCAAAAATAATGCTTAATTGAAAATTTGAAATATAACATCATGTCTGATACTGAAGACCATTAGATGGAGAAACAACAGTGGAAAAGATTTACAAGATAGACTAACAAGTCATGAGTGGAAGAAACTTTGAAAGTTCGAATGGTTTGAAACCACAGAAAGTACTAACCTGATTATACTCCGGCAAATCTCCAACTTCTATTGCAAATCGAGCATGAGTTTCGTAGACCTGAAACAAAGGATGAACTCATAAAGATTATTTCTTAATATATATATATATATATATGCACACACACATACAATACGAAAGCATGAAGAATTTGTACTTTCAAAGAAGAAAGAATAGGTTTTAGGGCTACACAATAGATCTTACAAAGCACACTGATATCTTAGGGCCAGTTTGGGAATGCAAAAAAAGGATCGTTTCAGACCTATTCTCATTCTCCATCTGGTTTATATTAAAACCACTATAATGTTCATCAAACAAAGAACTTCTTTAAGGGAGTTCTCCTAGGCACAAAAAAGGCATCTACCCAACACTTATATCTATATCATTAGTTCACTTATGACCACTAGAACCAATTCTTGGACTTTGGACTTACCAAAAAGCCCCTTACATGGAAAAACTACATACTGTCAGAAACATAAATCACCAAAATCGAGTGCATGTCCCGGAAATATGATGCACACCACACTACCACAGAGCATAGGACTAAAATATACCTTAACTGTTAGCTCATTACGTATGCGTTGTACGGTCAAATCTTGGCGAATAGATTTCAACTGATCACATTTGTAAAGGTATGTCTTTTGAGAATTTTGAACCATGAGGAGAGCTTTTTCTAACACTTCTTCAGGTCTCACCTGCAAGCAAAATCCTTTTACTGAGCAGATCCGTACACAGGATGCAAGAAACAACCATCATTTCTTCGTATAAACTTTATTTCGACTCTAATGCTCAGTTTGGTTCATTAAATTTAGGAAGGAAAAGAAAATAAAACTCTTTTAAGGAAAACATTTTCCTTTGCTTATTTAGTAACAAAAAATGAGGATAATAGGAAGGAAAAGAAAGCAAGTGAAAAGAAAATAAAAAAAAACTTGAATTTTGTGAATCACTTCACTCCCTCTTTACTTTAGTTCCTGTTAGAGTTTAAAAACTTGTATTTCCAATATTCTATAAGCATGAATAAATACGTTACGGAAAACACTAAGGCTTTGTTTGGTACATGGATTTAGCGAGCGAAATGAAAAGAAAACAAAGAGGTAAACATTTTCCTTTGTTTGGTTAACAACGAAAGCAGTTAGAATAGGAAGGAAAAGAAATATGGTGAAAAACTACTTAAACATTTTAAATATTGTGAGTCATTTTCCTTCCTCTCTTTTGTTGAATTCCTTTGTATTTCAAAATTTTAATTTCTAATGCTACTTAAGCATGGAGGAAAAACACTAGGAAAACAGTTTTCCTTTCCTTTTCCTTCTCTAAACCGGCAAACCAAACAGAGCCTAAATGTCCAAACAAACAAGAGATGAAATGGGTAGAAAATTACAGTGGCAGCATCAGGTGCAGAAGTCAATCGTAAATATCTTTTCTCAATTTCCTGACAAGTCCCCTTCACAGTTAGGGCGTCCCAATCAATATCTTCAACAGCTCTGCTACCACCATCTTCATAGCTTTTGCTAAGCACTAATGCACTAGCCCTTCTAGTGTACAAATTTCCAGCTCCATTATTTTTTGGCCTAAAATGATTCTTGTCTGCTCGATTTCCGTGTTTCTTTTCAAAACGCTTTGAGCGATTTTCACGTCTCTTTTTTTCCTCTGGTGAATTGGCAAGTGTTATTGCACCGGAGTAATATGCTGTTAAACTCTGTTCCTTGTCACTGTCACTGGACGCCTCACCTCTATCAGCTGCATCCATAACATCACCAAGACGCTGTTTCTTAACTGGTCTCTGATAATTTTTATGATTAATTTTCTGTTCAGATAGAGAAAATTTAACACTACTCGAAGCACCATCCTTGTTCTCTGATTTACCTCCTGAAAGCTGCATATATAACAATGAGAAGAATGTACACTCGTCAACATCTAATGTTGTAATCGTTGTTGTCAAATCATGAATTGGTTTGCGAAAAGTATGAATTGTGTACATACAAAAACACACGTACAGTGCTTAATTTGAACAAAATAACAATTTAACACAAACTTCATGCAATATCAAGGCTAAAAAATTGGAGGTTTTCCGCTTTATAGTTCGAAATCATGAATAGTAAATCATATTGAATCTTGAATCCTATCGCGAACCTTAATCGACTCCTGAAGCAGCCGAATCTAACAACCATGGTTGTAGGAGCACTTTAATGTCCAAGGCAAAATGAATTATTACAAAAGCAATTAAGAGAAGGCCACAATACAGCAACATAAGAGAAAACTAATATCCGATCAGCTGTATAACATAAGTTAGTTTGTAGCCATATGGAAGCATAAGTACATAACCAAAGAAAAGATGGAAAGTTTTCTAAGGGAGGGAGGTACAGACAGTGTAACACTTACTTCCCCAACCCCTTGAATAATATAAAAATAAAACAAAAAAGAGGGAAATGAATAAAAGGTACCTTCTTGTTGCTTTCAACTAAATGAAGCCATCCACCATATTTTGCAGCATCAAGAGTTGCAGGTGCTTGTTTGTCAGTGGACTTCTCTTCTGGTATGGGCTCCCACCGACTCTTGGCCCGCCTACTTGGACTTCTTCTGTTCCTTGATAATGAAGAAACAGGATTTGGACTCTGTAAATTGCTGCAAACCAACAAGAGGACTTGAGAATTGATGGCCAATTCAGTGAAAATTATACTAATATCCATTCTAATCTTTAGTGCTCAAAACAGTATTACAATCGACACATATGAAGATATGCAATGAAGCACGTCAACTGCTTTGATCAAAAATAGACATAAAAACAGATTTTATGAAGGAACGGTATTCAATTATCCAACTTGAACCAAGACTATCAGACCTAATAACTAGTTACACACTAAAAATACAGGTGATCCAATGCTGATGCCTACAAAAACTTATCCCACCAGTTTTATATGCTAATGCCTATAAATACAGGTGGATCCAATGCTAATGACTAATTTTAAATTTTTACTGAAGGTCCCATATACTGAAGAAGTGTGATCGAAGAAATGTGTGTGATCGAGAGAGAGAGAGAGAGAGAGAGAGAGAGAGAGAGAGAGATCTTTTGGCAAGAAATAGAAATAGACGTTTGAGAAAGAAAAAACAATCCCAAGGGAAAAAAAAAACACCACTACCTCAAAACCAAAATCTAAATGGCCCCTTGTGGGAACTAAAGAATATGAGCCTTGTGTAGCCAAAACATTCGCTAATCATAGGACCTCCAAGGTTTAGAAGAGCTTTGTGACTTTGTCCTATCATTAGACAATGGAAGCTTTTCATATGGATCCATCTGTCTCTGTTTCCAAGAAGGAAAAAAAAGTCCTACATCTCCTTTAGAAAGTCACCAGTCGTCCATAATACAAAGATGTCAAAATTAGGCAACCACCTTCATGTTTAGAATCTTCGCCTTCATAACGAAGCCTCTACCTGCTGACCTGGAAACCTAAAAACCATCATCTATGGAAATACCCCCATGCCTAACTACCTAGGATTACCAAGTGAAGTGAACCACCATAAAATTTAAGCTTTGTTTCCCATCACAAGACAGACTCCTCCCATGGAGGATAAACCTGACTTGCACATAGGGAAAGCATATAGTGACATACCCACCCGCCAAGTTTGTCCTTTAGAATATAAAACTCTCCCTCTCTTTCTTTGATGTGACATTAGAATTTTGAAATTCAAAAAAGATAATATTGGAAAGTTGAAAATTTTCAACACTAAAAAAAATGCCCTCTAAAATAGTTGGAATTCCCAAAAGAGACTCTTAATATGGGACAGAGGGAGTAATATTATCCTGATTTTTACCCCGCATCCTGATTTTTACCCCGCATCCCCGCCCCCACACCGTTGCTTCCTAGGTTGCAACTTGCATTTGCCTTACTATTCACAACACCTATTAACAATAATTCTAAAAAGGGTCACACAATTTCACCTTGTGAAATTTCCCAACAATCCTGATATAGCGCCATTGTGGAACCATCAAGAGATGGTGTGAACAAGCTGACCACCACTTTATACTCACACTCACTCTCAATCCGATAATCGACACATAGCTTGATACTCACCACAAACATAAACAAATTGAAAATCAATGAAGTGGTTATAGAGATTTCATTCTAGACAATGCTTTTTTCTAATTAGTAATGTCTGTATTCAAAAGACGACAATAGGTGCCGCATGAAATATACATCTGGATTACATCTCTGATCTCTAAGATCTTTCCCTCCCGTAAAAGTTTGTCCCCAGAACTACCAAAAGACCAAGAAAAGAACAAGAGCTGCACAATCTCCGCAAAAATATAAACCATCTATCAACAATAAGGCTTCGAATCCAACACAATCATGAGGATAGAATAACAAAAGCAAGCCAGCATCTTTCACGGCCAAACCGTATACAAAATCAGTTGTGTAAATGTTGAAAACCTATCAAGATAATTTGATAGTTCAGATAAGACTACTTTCGTAGTCCTATCAAGATGGCTGCTGATACACCAGATCAATGGAATTGGAACCTTCATGATAGGTTCTGATTGTTGTTAGTACAAATGTGACTCATGCCATATCAACGTGCAGTGTGCTAATAGTAAATTATATGAAACTAAATCAACAGAAACGTCTCTCTCTCTCTCTCTCTCTCTCTCTCTCTGCGCGCGCGCGCGCGTGTGTGTGTGTGTGTGTGTGTGTGTGTGTGAGAGATAGAGAGAGAGACATACTCCTTTCTGGCCACATCTGCATTGGGTAGTGGGAAAAGAGGCTCTGTATCCCAGTCTCGTGTATAAAGTGTACCATCAGCCGTCGCCTTAGTGATGATCTGAAATCAAAATTACAAAGCTTGAATCAATGAGTAGCAAAACTCACGAAAATAACACCGAATATACGAATTACGATTATCCGCATCTAAATGTCATATTGATGAAGCTCAATAGAGAAATAATTAAACAGTCCTTGCACCACATATTTTTGCCAATCTAAATAACATAATTTGATTTACAGCTAAATGCAATAACGGCCACGCACCTGCATCCTTACAATAGTAGTAGCAGCCACCGCAAATCAAGCACCACCACCAGGTCAATTAAAAGAAAATCCAAACCTAATCATCCTAGAAAAATCTTATTGTACTCTTAGGCCTCGTTTGTTTACCGGATGAATAAGGGTGTATTGGATAAAATAGTCCAACCCAGGCTTATATTGTGTTTGTTTAGGCCTTTTAAGTATTAGTTAACTAGGGATAAATGTGCTTTGGTTAAGAATAATGTTGTGTATCGGAGATAAAACAATACCAACGAGGGGGTGCTATTAAAAACACGGGATTGAAGGTTAATGTGATTGTGGAGTTAAATGTCCACAATACCCGTTCAAATAAATAAGCCCTCCAGATCAAGAGAACAATGAATCATTCTCATGTTAGAAACAGAGACGCAGAGCTGAGAGAGGAAATCGATGTGCCTAAAGAGGAAATCGAGGTGAAGGTCGCCGGAATCAGGTGGTGCTTCATCAATTTTCTCATATCACGCAGACAAGAAGGAGGTAAACATTGTATTGTTGTTTTTTCATCTTCGTTTTCGTTTTTGTTTAGATTTCAAAAATTACGGTTTCTTACAATCACCTAAACTGTTTGGTCTACAATATCTTTGAGTTCTTCTTCTTAGATCTACATGTTTTTTTAGCTAATATCATTGGAAATCTCATATTCTTTTGAGTTCTCCTTAGATCTACAATATTTTTGATGATGTGGTCGCATGGCTACATCTACAATTTCTGAAATTTTATTGTCGAAAACATCAACCTAAACTTCCGAACGAGTATCTGTAACAGGTTTACAAGTTTCCTTAATTTTTTTCGTTTTTTCAATCAGATTTTTTATAATATCGATTTTTAAGAACACCTAATCCGGCCTCTTGGCCTCTTTCCTGTTATTCAGGATTTCCTGCATTTTATTTGTCCATGATTGGTTATAATCAGTTTGGGGCTAGTGAAAGAAGATGCTCAAGATATGTCTTCAATTTCACTTTTACTTTGTTTGCAAAAATCTTTAACAAAGCCCAACAACTTTTGGTTTATTTCATTCATTGATTTATAAGGCTTTGCACAGCAAATTTGACTGTGGGTTCAATGTGTATATTTTATATATATTATTGTGTTAGTATGCAGGCGAGGAACTTTAGCACACTAATCCTAGTCTTCATGGCCTTGTTTGGAGGTTTGCATCAGAATATTGGATTAAGATGGATTAATGAAGTTTTTTTTATGATGATGGGTGTTGTGTACAAGTTTTAAATAGTTTCTAGGTAGTTGATTATGTAAACACTAGTTTCTAGGCTTTGTATTCCTTGGTGGAGTTCTATTTTATTGTTATTGCAACTGTTGAACAATTTGGCTCTTTAAAACAATGATACTTTGATTTTGGCTTGCAAATTAGTTTGTAAAATGTATCATGGGGGACTGTTTAATGTTGTTTGAGGTTATATTCAATCAATTGTATCAATTATGCTCAATGGTGGATCTGTTGATGTTATTACTAATTAACACAAATCTGCCGACTATTCTGCACATTTGAATATGTACATGTATTGTCATGTATTTGGTTGTAATTGGACCACACCAGTTTTCAATTGTCATGTATTGTCAAGTTGTATAAAGTTATATTCAATCAATTTGGTTATACCCCTTATTTGATACATGTTTGTAGTTGATGTTATAGAAAAATACTTGATCAACTATACTGTGAATGTATTTTGTATATTGATGGCAATTTGGTTATTTTTTATTACAAAAAGGGTATTTTTGGAAAGTTACAGATTTATACAGAGTTATGCCATGGTTAGGGGTGTCAAAAAAACCCGACTAGACCGACCAAACCGATTGGTTATGGTCGGTTCTCCCACTCAAGAGGTCGGTTTCAGTTTTCAAATTTTGGAATTTTCAGTTTTTGGTTCGGTTTCGCTTTACATATAATTTACCCCCTAACCGACCGAACTTCTAACCTAGTATATATATAATATGTATATAGTATATAAAGAATAAGAAAAAAAACCCTAGTCTTACCCTCTCATTTCTCTCTATCTACTCTCTCTAAAACCACAACAATCTCTCTCTACAAACCCCATCTCTTTTCTCACCAAGATAAACCCAAGCCCATGGATACCTCCTCTCGACAATGATGACGCCATGAAGACACCGTCAACAACCGTGGATACCTCCTCTCGCTGTCGACAACGACCAGGGATACCTCATCTTGCCATCGATCACACTAGGTCAGCACCTCTTCATCACCGTCAATACCTCCTCTTGTCGTCGATCAGCCACCATAGAACACGGTAAGCTCTCTCTCTCTCTCTCTCTCTCTCTCTCTCTCTCTCTCTCTCCTGCATCACTGCGTGTGTGTCTGTGTGTGGGGGGGTGTATGTCTCTCTTTGGATATGCAAGTGATTTGGAGATGATGTATCTCCTTATTTTCTATCTCTACTTGTGATCTTGCTGTGTTGTGGGTTGTGGACTTGTGGTTTGATTTTTGATTTGGGTATGGAATTTTGGGGGTTTTGATGGGATTTGATTTGTTCTAATTTGGGTTTTCTGATGAGAATTTAAATATGGGTATTTGAAATTCATGTTTTTTTGGGTAAATTTGTTGGTGGGAGTTTTGGAGTTTTGAATTTGTTGTGGATTTGTATATGGGTGAGGGAAATTTTTGAAGTTTGGTGTGAGGTGTGAATTTCTTGTAGGGTTGTGAGATTTTTGGATTTTGAAGTGAAGATGTTCACGATTTAGGCAAAACCGAAAGTAGACCGAACCGAACCGCATATGTGGCAGTCGGTTTGGTTCGATTTTACGCATATGTCGGTCTGTTTCAGTTCTGCACTTTGGGAAAACCGATCAATCGGTTCGATTTGGTTTTGGAGGTGAAACTGACCAAACCGAACCAATTACACCCTAGCCATGGTCATCCAAACATAGTATTGGACTATTTGGATTTTATCCCCAGTATAATCCGGTAGATACCAAACACATAATATTGCACTATGTTATCCTAGGATAACTAACTACACTTTATATAATACCCCTTTATCCTATCCGGCAAACAAACGAGGCCTTAAGAGTGAAAAGATATTAAATTTTGAACTTGCAACGGACAACGGCTACATGATGAACTCAATATGTACTTCATAAGTTCATATCTTATGTAGAAATTTAAAATGAGGACATAATGATTATCTAGTCACGGTGACAGATCATAGAACAATAAGCCCGAATATGATGACAATCATCCGAAAATAATATCAATATCCATAAATCAATAGTGAGAAACGAATAACTAGGACCAGTCACCCAGGAAAACTTTAAAATTAGTGGGCATATTGCATACCTCTTTCATGACAGTTTGGCAAGCTGCCATTTGTGTATCCTCTTTGCAACGAGCCAATGCCCTTTCCACATAGCCACGAAGTGACTTTGGAAACATACCAGGCTACAAGCAACACAATAGAATATCATCACTCATGCATCCACCCTTCTATCAAATGCAACTTAAATTTAAATATACCTACACCATATGGATAAAGAAACCAATGTGCAATGCTCAAGTATATATAATCCAAATAACAAGAGTCACTCAAATTTCTATCAGCCAAAACATATAGTTAGATTCAACCGAATGACTAACAAATGCAGTTATAGAACATAGCATAATGGCACTGGACACATGACGTGTGGTGTAATAACTGCAGGAGAACTAATTTATCACGTTCCTCTCATTCAGAGTAGGATCATAGTTGGAAATCATGTGAGCCAACACCAAACCAAGTGCATGAGGCTCCACCACCACATGGTCTGGAACTCTGGGGACTGTTAGAGGGACGCAGCATTACCCCATGCGGAGAGGCTCTTATTGCAAATGATGTGAATCAATAGAAAAAGAAGTCTAAGACTGAGACATAACGGAAAAATAAATAAATAAATAAAAAGGCCTAATTGTCACAGATGTAAGGAAAGCATCTCAAGAATAACTTAAATCAATTCAAGTTATTCAACGTAACCCGATAAAGTCCTATTAAGCTCAAGCAAGCAATGCAATGCAAAACCAAAAAGTGCAATCAGTAGCAAGATAAGCCTTGCTTTAATACCAGATTTTACCCAAGTGTTAGCCTGGACATGTTGTATTCAGGCACAAAACCCCTCTCCAATACCCCAACATATATAACTGACTTCCAACAGAGGCATTATTGCATATTCTTGGAACTTCCATTTCGACAGAAATTTTAATTATAGTTAAAACCATCAAATTTTCCTTCCTTCTCCCTGATGAGGTTTATCTTTACCATTTTAGTCCAGATGAAACGTAGTGGTCGGTATAGTCTATTATATTCTTGGATTCCATTCTCTATTTTATTTCAGTTTTCCCTCCAAGTCAACATTTTTCCTTTCCCCAAGTTGCCTAGGTTATTTGGAAAGCTAAAGTTCCTCCTAGAAGTCAAGGTTTATATTATCATTTTTCAGTTTGGGGAAAGGAGAAGGGGGAGGGACTAGGGAGGGTGCCGAAGGCGGTAATTGGTTGGGTTACTGCCATTATTGTTGTTATATCTTATCTCTTTTTAACTTTAGAGACACGGATTAGTTAGAACAGCTATCTATATTTCAATACGTTAAGAATTAATCCAAATTGAGGATCAAAGCACTTCAAAATAGTAATGAGGAACAGATAGGTGTTTCAGATTTGTCACACAGATTTTATGAATGAGTACATTTTCCAACTGAAAATATCATTTTAATGAGAAATCAATGTAAAGCATAAGTCCGCCCACCTTAAGTATAGAATCAGTAGCATCATTGGACGACCCTTTGTCATTTGACTTTGGCAATGAAACACTGATATAGGCTGGTATTACTGCCGCACTGGTTGTAGAGCTATCCTTATCGGTTTTTGGTAAAGCTAAGGCCAAATTTGGAGCAATTCTGGGATTTGGTGGAATCTGCAATTTGCTTACTCTACCTGAATCTAAAGGTGAACCAGTTTGCAATGAGGGTTGATAACTCTGCGCCACTTGATGAGTAACTGAATATTGTGTGTTGGGTCCTTGAGAATATGCAGTCTTCTGTTGATCTTGAAAGTTTTGATAAGTAGAATTTGAATCCATAGGCTTCTGAAACTGTGGTTGTTGAAAGTTTTCATAAACAGAATTTGGATCCACAGGCTTCTGAAACTGTGGCTGTTGAAAGTTTTCATAAGTAGAATTTGAATCCAAAGGCTTCTGAAACTGTGACTGTTGAAAGTTTCCACAAGTAGAATTTGAATCCAAAGGCTTCTGAAACTGTGGCTGTTGAAAGTTTCCATAAGTAGAATTTGAATCTAAAGGCTTCTGAAACTGCGGCTGTTGAAAGTTTTCATAGGTAGAATTTAAATCCAAAGGCTTCTGAAACTGTGGTTGTTGAGGACAAGCATTTTGATTCTGGAAACCTACATGTTCCCAGTAATTATCGTGGGCACTGCTCACCACTGCACCAGGCTGACAAGAAAACCACAGAGAGTTGAGTTTTAACTTACCAACTGAAGAAAAGATATAAACCCGCAATATCGGATGCTAGATCTTAAAAACAAGCAATCAAACTTATGAGACCTTCCTTTAGTTCAAAACATGAGCTCTAAGCACATAAAATGGTACTACAAAATGAACAGGTTGGTACTCAACAATCCGTTCTATTGTGTTACTACTTACAAATTAACAATGAGTAATCTAGGACAAGGACAAAAACTAGTTAATGTTAAAATGGAAAGGGAATAGAAACGTAAATATAGCTGCATATCTATGTACTTCACCAACATCAAGTGTAAAGATGCAAATTGCCAGCATGTTTAAGATGTCATGTAGACATACAGAAATCAGACAACCAAATGGCCACATGCAACGTGTGAAGACATATAATCATGTTGTAGATCCGGCACCAACATATGGACACAGCATACTTTTCTCCTAGTGAGACACATTTTTATTGGTAGTATTGGGACCTATGTACCGCAGTTACTAATATGGGACAGGGATATGACTCAATACAGACACAGCGACACATTAAATCTTGAAAAATTACGGACACGACTATGACACGGTAAATAAAAAGTTACATTTTTTCAATTAAATATACAAAAATAATTTGTTCTATCCACTCACATTTCCTAAATTTTAAAATAAGCCTGTTACATGTCTCCCGTTTACATATTAAAAATTTTAGCTCAAAATTTTCATTAAAAATAAAAAATAAATCAAATGAACCACCGTGCCGTGTCCACTCCCATGTCTCCTCGCCTGTCCGGCAGATGTCCAATCATAAAAACAAAATGAGACACGTATTTTTGTGTGTGTGACACGTGTCCGGCACCTGCCAATGACCAACACGGACATGGCACCCAAATTGTAGTCTCTGTGCTACAAAGACTCTGATAGCAGAATATCAGCCATAAATCATAAAACCACTCTTCTAGCATGTTGTGCTAGACATGGCAATGTTGTAAAATATGCGAAATAATATATGATTCAATCAAGTGACCACACCGTACTCCAGGCTTAAAAAGTACATCCAGTGTTAAATCATCTTAACAATTGCAGGTTCTGTTAATTGCCTGTTAATTGTAGATGGACTTGGGTAGAAGAATTTAGGGCAAAATGCATTTTGCACCCTCGAACTGTACAACAATTTGCAATTTGGCTCTTTATTTTTCATTTGTACCAATTTGGTCCTTGAACTTTTAGGCCAATTGCAAAATCAACCTTTGGTTAGCTTCCTTCCGTCTATATAAGTGACGGAAATTCATTACATGACTTCTAAAATTTTTGTTAGTTTTGACGAAAAACTTGACTGTTTCAATTTTAGTCACAGCCACATGGGAGTTACTTGTCATCTTTTGAACCATACGAAGATAATGTGAAACCGGGCCTAACCACATGGGGGTAAAATAAAATTAATATAACAACTCCATTACACAACTATGTGTAGAAAAGATGGAACTTCTACTAAATCGCACAAGGAAACTCCAAACCTGCACTGAAGGCATTTCAGATGATCTAGATTCTGGCCTCCAAGTTGTGCTGTAAGGCGTGGTTGGTTGGTTGAATGAAGCCGAATACCCACTAGTAACAACAGGAACAGGACAACTCAAATTAGATGTACTGGTAACAGAAATGTTCTCGGTCCCAGGAGCACAGCTAACTTCCGTTCGATTGTAATAATCAGCCCATTGCTTACTATAGTCTTGCTGATATTTCACTGAATCTGTAGTACTAGTACTAGAACTATAGCCACCATTTGCATCCTGTGTGTAGTTTGGATATTGATGAGATGCATAATTTGCATAATTGGCCTGGTTACCGTAACCGCCACCAGTATAACCTCCAGATGTCTGATAATCACCAGGATTGTAGTAAGTGCTTGAATAACTTGTGGGCCCAACATAAGAACCTGTATTCTGAAATGAGGAAATAGGCTGATAAGTAGCACCTGTGCTTTGATATGTTTCTACGGGGTATGTTTGATTAGATTGCTGCTGATAGCCATTGTAGTAGCCTGCATATCCTGTACTGCTATATCCATAGGGATCAGTATTTTGGTAGGTTGTGTAGCTATTATTATATTCTTGTGGTGCATTTGCTGCTCCTGTACTCGAAGTAGAGGCAACACTCAAACCATCTTGAACATTCCTTGAGGCAGGCTCCGCACGCTGGTCATGGTGATGGCTGGAATTAGAAAGAATCCCATTAGCTGTCGAGTAGTTGTCTACCCTGTGCATGGTCCATGATACAGCTTCAGAGCCAGTAGATGGGGTATAATACGAAGACGTATGTCCTTGGCTGGCATCAACAACCTGATGTTTCTGCACATACAAGAAATGATATTGTTCTTAAGATGAGTGCTTTACAAAGGGAAAAAAAAAACATCAATTCTACTTATATTGAATAACTGAAACTAAATGCAATCGAAAATTTTCGGAAATAGTGTTTGATGCACAGATGAAGGAGAAAAAGGCGGGTTGGGAGTAACACGCGAGCAATTTAACAATAGCTGGAGCAAGATCTAAAAAAGCTCTATGACATCTAATACTTCTTTGTCAGATGTGCCTTCGGATTTCCGCATCTGCCAAAGGACTAGACAGATGAAAAGTAAAAATGTTTAATTTTCAAATCTAGTGAAAATTAGCGAAGAAAGGCCAGCCACTGCAACACTAACCACAACTTGGCTCGAAAATTTTTGTGATGCAATGAAAAATCCAGCCAATGTAATATCGAGAATTTTCGAAATGGAAAAGAAGAAAGAAGATTTTGCTGAAGACAAATTCCACACCAGAATCAAAAGGTTTTCCACCCCACCCCCCACGAGAGAGAGAGAGAGAGAGAGAGAGAGATCTTTTAGGGAAAAATAAAATATACATTTCACAAAATCAGATATACTGACGAGTAGCACCTCAAGTCTTCCAACCTCTCATTCACGGGAGAAAAAAATCAGATATATGAGGGAGAGAGAGAGAGCTCAAAGATCTTCTAAATATTCATCCAAGGATATTCCATAGAAATGGTTTTCTCTTTTTTCTCTCAAGAGGCCCATTTATCGACCATCAAAAGCGGTAATAGCAAATAATTACCTTTTAAAATGAACCCTACTTGACAAGGAAGTAACTTGAAAACTAAATTTCATCTGTAAATCACACAGAATATCTAGGAAGACAACTTAAAATATACGTGCAACTGTAACATCTTCCCCCAGGTTCCATGTCAAAAAGCATTCTTATACTCATATGGCAGAATCAGCCCTGATCAGAGGCCTATGATCCTCCATAAGATATTTAAGGAACTCAACGTATGAAGAGGAATTTGTTTAACCAGAAAGATATGGATTAACTGCAATAACTATAGGGTGTCAATGATTAATCAGTTTTTAGCATTAATTACATTGGCTCAATCAACTCAAAATATTAAGATCAGGGGGAAGGAGGCCTTAACAATGTTTTGATTTCTGTTATCTAATGTTTTTTGCATGGATTCAATAGTAGAAAAACCAACTCAAAAACATGCATGGCAAAAATCATGTCCAAGTCAAATAATTTGAAATTCAAAAGAATGGTATATTACCAAAGCCTTAAAAGGGAACACATTTCTGGATACAATTGAACTTAAAGTAAATCAACCGATTCCCATAACCATCCATAAAATATTAACCAGATAATCTCAAACTCAAAAACAAATTGAAAGGTGTGTCTGCAGGTGATTGACCTAGCTAGTGCATCGAGGTTAATACTTAAAACTCGAAGCATTTGTGGAAATACATGAATTTCACATTGAGTCATTCAAAAGGGAAAATTGATTGCAGTTTTCCCGCTCTAGGACATAACATAGTACCAAATTTGAAAGCTGTGTCTGTAGGCAAATTGACCTAGTTGGTGCGTTGAGGTTAATACTTAAAACCGGAGCATTTCTGGAGATAATTGAATTTGAACTTTACACGGTCATTCAAAAGGGAAAATTGATTACAGCTACTACGAGAACTTAATAAGAATCCTTACTTCCCGCTATAGGACTTGACGATCTACTGAATTTAAAAGATGTGTCTACAGGTATTCGAATTGACCTAGCTGGTGCATAGAGGTTAATACTTAAAACCCAAAGCATTTCTGATACAAAGGAGTCATCTAAAAGGGAAATTGATTGCAGCTATTTAGAGATCTTAATAAGAATCCATAGTTTCCCGCTCTGAGACATTTCTTACTAATTAAACAGTTCATAGAACTAATAGCAGCACTCGAGAGCTAATATGCATAGCATCAACATTTCAGAAACCATGTCATCCATCCAGAAAACAACCCAGTTGAGTTTCTGATCAACAAATCATTAGCAAACAACTACAATCATTTACCAACTATTGCTCAATCCCAAACCACATTCTCAATACAGAAAATATTAAGTATCATGTCTACCCTCGTAATCAATTGACCAAAACCAACCAGGATTTCCATAAATAGATATAGTCCGCTTCTTGTGCGGAAGTTGGTAACTTATTAAGTTTTCAGTCACTGGATGCTGTAAAATTACTACAATACCCTTAATGAAAACTGTGTCCAACTAATGAAAACATGAGTCCGCAACTTAATCATAAGAAGGGTTTTATGGGTTTCGTGTATATATATATATATATATACAAGTTTGATAAGTTTGGAATTACCTCGAGCAAATTAGGGTCCTGTGGAGTTATGGCGTCAGTACTAGCTCCTTGATTCATCATTTCATTAGCATCCTAAATCACCAAACAATCAGCATATACATCATTTAGTCCAATCACTTCCCAAATAACTATAAAAGACCAAAATTTAGATCACAATTTTTTAAATAAACAAACAAATACCCTAATAATTGAGTATTACGTTAATTGTGTATCAATTCTGACCTTCAAAAAAACATCAATCGCCGCCTCCAAATCGAACTTGTGAAAAAAAGCAGCACAATTCCTTACGACCCGATTCAAGAGATCGAAACGCAACAATTTAGCAAAAAAAAACAAAAACAAAAACAAAAACAATTTACCAATAATGATATAGAGTCATATATATATATATATATGTATATACGATTATCAGCTGGAAACAAGAGGATAAAGACTTCGAGTTTGTAACGTAGATACAGCAATCGAGGGCTCGGACGCAATTTTTCAGCATGTGTACATTGTGTAGAGAGAGAAAGATGAGAGAGAGAGACAGAGAGACGTCCTGATTTTGGGCCTAAGGACGGTGGGGTGGAGCTACGTATGGGTTTATAGGGGCCTGCTTGGCCAATTCTAAATAAACATGCTTAGTCTAATGTGTTTTAAGGCCCAGATCAAATTTGGCCCATCCCAAATGTGTTTTTTTATACTATATATATATACTCATGTTTGGTTGTCCCTTCAAATTGAATTGTTCCATTCAAATTTTGTATAGAAGTTAAAGGTAAAATTTATCATCATGAATGAATTCATTTACAAATATGGGAGATTTCACCATATTTCTTCATATGAGACAATTTGTTCATTTTTCTATAATGCCAAAATTCGTGATTGCAAGCATCATTTTTTAGAAGATCATCCGTTTTCTAAATGAAATTCATTCAAGCTCTTCATCTTTTTATATGAAATTGTGTACGAAAACATGAATGGAATTATTTCATTTAAGGACAACCAAACAGGATCAATCTTGGTTGCCATCAAAATGAATATTGTATCTTCATTCTAAAGAAACGTAGAAAACAACAAAATTAATTGTTCAAAAGAAATTTCAAATCTTGAGTACGGCTTAGCCTAATTGGTAAAAAAGTATTCCATGTTGCTCTCATTATTAGAGTTTGAACATTTGTCCCTCTCCCCTCCCCCTCCCCCGATTTCAGGCAATTGTATCCTCGCATGATTCACCAAATGGTTTGATTTTGTTTTATTTATTTGATCCAGAATACCCTCGTTGTAAGCTCCCTGTGAAAAACTACATTTTCTATATATAGATAATGAATTTGGTACTCGCTTGTCATTGGCCTCATATGGGGATTTATTGTACCTTGTTAGCGTTATTTTTGCTCTTATTAATAAAAAAAAGGGTCAATTACATATTAGGACAATTTATGCTAATTATGTTAGTTTAAAGACAACTTAAAAAAATGTGTATCAAAAGGTCCCTCAATTAATATTGGACGAAAATACCCCCGCACATACGCAAACACACTAGTCCCTTCGTCTCTCTCACGAAACACTCCCGCCCAAACACACACACACACACACTCTCTCTCTCTACATACCCACTGCTGTGCCTTCAACGACCGCCGGCGGCAGTCGTCCATCGCCCAAGTCATCTCTCTCTCTCTCTCTCTCTCTCTCTCTCTCTCTCTAAACCTAGACATAACTTCAAGGATTTCCGAATACTGTTGACGAGGAGAACCTGCAACTATGAGAACCTGATTCGAATACATTCCCACTGCTGCGCCTTCACCGACCGCCGGCGCCGGACATCCATCGCCCAGGTCATATCTCTCTCTCTCTCTCTCTCTCTCTATATATATATATATATAGATATATCCTGATTTGTATATACATTGTACATATGTATTTGGGGATTTTCTGGATTTTTGTCTTTGAGGTTGTGAGTTGAGTGAGATTTGAAATCTTAAACCCTAAATACTGATTTGGGACAAAAAAAAACAGTCATATAACTCAATTACAAGTCCGATTGACGAAGTAAACGAATGAGCAACTCGTGATCCATCAATTTTATCACTATCAAACTGTTGTATTCATGCCGCCTAGTACATCTCTGATTCCACTTTTTCCTTTCTCACCCCACTCATATTTGGAATACATGTCATGCTAATGAGATTAATATCTATGAATTATGGTTAATTTGGTGCTTCCATTGTTATCACTATTATTATCTAAGACAAAAACAATTGACACTCAGGGGTCAATGCGGCAGAAGCAGAAATAACATTAAACAATCGTAATCTATGTAGTTACATACATAGGTGATCATGAGTAATTCTCCTATTCAAAACTTATAAAATGTTTTGGTGTCGTTTCGATCAATCTATGGAATTTCAATTCATTTGCATGGCCTAAGAAACAAAATGTTTCGGCCGTTTCGAAAGAAACAAAAGGAAATTTTGATACATATTCAGAAGGAATACACACTACCGACAAAATGTGCTATTTACAAAAAATTGACAAAAGAGGAGCTAAACATACTTATAAGAGTCAACACAATTCTTGGGCGACAATAAGTATTACTACTTTTAATGAAACTATTTAATCTTGTAGTAAAATTTCACACCGGTTTCAATTGGGGTTGTATTAAAGTGGTAAAATTTCACCCAAAAAAAAGGGGTTCCTTAGTAAAATAAATTTGGTTAAATTTCACACTGTAAATAGCATTACTACTTTTTGTGTAATTTTATCCTTAGTATTACTACTTTTAAAGAAACTATTTGATCATCTAGTAAAATTTCACACTGGTTTCAATTATAGTCATATTAAAGTGGTAAAATTCCACCAAAATAAAATCCTTAGTAAAATAAATTTGGTATGATTTCACCATGTTTTGATCGCTTTTTGAAACAGTGGTGAAATTTCACCATGTTTTGATAGCCTCTTAAAAGAGTGGAGAAATTTCACAAAGTTTTAACAGACGTTCTTATATTCAATTTTCGCCAAGTTTTGACCTCTCTTTAAAAGAGCGGTGAAATTTCACCATGCTTTGACCTCCTTTTAAAGAGGTGAAATTTCACCATGTTTTGACCTCCCTTTAAAAGAGTGGTGAAATTTCACCACGTTTTGTACTCCTTTTAAAAGAGTGGTGAAATTTCACCATGTTTTGTAATAGAAAATTCACTCGTTTTGACCACATTTTAAAACAGTGGTGAAATTTCACCATATATTGACCGGCTTTTAAAACGGTACTGAAATTTCACCATGTTTTGAACTCTTTTTTAAAAAGTGGTAAAATTTCAACATGTTTTGACCGTAGTTCTTTTAGTTGAATTTAACCATGGTTTGACTGCCTTTTAAAACAGTGGTGAAATTTCACCACGTTTTGACTGGTTTTTAAAACAGTGGTGAAATTTCACCATGTTTTGCACGCCTTTTTCATAATTCATATTATAGGCTAACGAGTTGTTTTTCAAAAATAAACAGTGGTGATGTGTTCAGACCTTTTGATTCTGAAGATTTTATCAGTCTTGATGATATCTGTGAAATCATTAGGGAGGGACGTCTCACGGATAATGTAATTGATGCATATGCCGGGATTTTAATGCAAGAACAAGATGCTGTAAAGAAGAAAACGGGTACTTCAATTGTGATGCCTAGCTTATCATTGGTAAGAATTCACTACCATTAGATAATATGTTATTTTCATGATTCGGTCATTGATTTGGAGTTCTACATTGTTAAAATTCTTAAACTTGAGTTCACGACTTAGCAATTATGAAATTGTATGTATACTAATCTATATAATTGAAAACAGAGATATGTCAGGGACAAGAACAAGAACCCAAAAGACATTAAAAAGCATGTGCACGCAATCATTGGCAAAGGAGAACTTGAGCACCGTTACTACATGTTTCCTCTCATATCTCGTGGTGAAGGGAAAGTCGAAAACCATTGGACACTTGCGGTGCTTGATGTGTATCAGAAAAAATGGAATTTCTATAATTCTTTGAGAGGCCGAGAGACAAGAAAGAGTAATGAAGATCCATACTTGATTTCTATGAGATGGTACTCCTAAAACTTATCCACCTTAAATTTTAAATTATTCACATTACAACCCCTGAAATATTTATAGTGGTGAAAATGGTCAACACTTACTTACTATTTGCATTCTTTGAATTGTACACATGTATGTATCTAACACATACTCTGCATATTAGTAATATTTGAAAGTGATGAAATTTCAGATCAACTATGTGGAATCCTACAGAAAGGCCAAAACTCTTGAAGTGTACACAAATGTTGCTATCGTTGACACACCGCAACAAGCACCAACATCGTAATGCACAAAACTTTAAACTTTCAACAATTTTTTAGCATTACTTCAACAATACTTTTTAACGGAAATTGTGTTGATATGCAGTGATGATTGTGGCGTCATAGTATGTCATATCATGAGCAAACTTTTCGAAGGAGAGGAAATTGGTGCACGTTGCAAGACAAAAGAAATACGTACTGATATGGTAAAAATGTTCCTAAACACAAAGCACCAAACGTGGAATGAAGAGCAATATAATCTCATTCAGAGTATGAAAAGTCTTCAAAGTCAAGAGGATACGAAAAAAAATCAACAACCCGTCAGCACCAACTTTTAGCTTGGGGCTAAGTCTTGAATGATATTGCACAAATCATCTGTAAATTTTTGTTCTTATAAGGCAATAGTCGGTTATAAATGTTTAGTTATTTCATAGAGCACAGTTGGATAGATTGTGTAATTTGATTGTTTTGGTTTGGTACTGAAAGAAGTTCTCTTTTGGGTCTAACTAATGATTTGGATCTCTAGGTACTCTATAAGGTTATTTTAATTCTGACCCATTTGAAACTAACTACAGTATCTCTTTCAATTCATTGGGTAATGCTTTGTGTTGTTTTATTTTCTTCATCTTTCCAGACTCTATTTTCTGTTATGTAAGGATGTTATATGTGATATAAATTTCACCATGTTTTGACCGTCTTTTAAAAAAGTGGAGAAATTTCACCATATTTTGACCTCCCTTTCAAAGAGTGGTGAAATTTCACCACGTTTTGACCACCTTTTAAAAAAGTGGAGAAATTTCAGCACTTTTTGACATTCTTTTAAAACAGTGGAGAAATCTCACCATGTTTTGACCTCCCTTTCAAAGAGTGGTGAAATTTCACCATGCTTTGAAATCCCTTTAAAACAGTGGAGAAATTTCACCATGTTTTGACATCCCTTTAAAAGAGGTGAAATTTCACCACGTTTTGACATCTCTATAAAAGAGTGGTGAAATTTTACCACGTTTTGACCTCCCTTTAAAAGAGTGGTGAAATTTCACCACGTTTTGACCTCCCTTTGAAAGAGTGGTGAAATTTCACCACGTTTTGACAGGAGTTCTTAAACTTGAACTTTCAGCACGTTTTGACCGTCCTTTAAAACAGTGGAGAAATTTCACCACGTTTTGACATCTCTTTAAAAGAGTGGTGAAATTTCACCACGTAATTTGACATCTCTTTAAAATAGCGGTGAAATTTCACCACGTTTTGACCTTCCTTTTTAAACTTAAACTTTCAGCACGTTTTGACCGTCTTTCAAAAGAGTGGTGAAATTTTACCTTGTTTTGACATCTCTTTAAAAGAGTGGTGAAATTTCACCACGTTTTGACCTCCCTTTAAAAGAGTGGTGAAATTTCACCATGTTTTGATAGGAGTTCTTAAACTTGAACTTTCAGCACGTTTTGACCGTCTTTTAAAACAATAGTGAAATTTCACCATGTTTGGACATCTCTTTAAAAGAGTGGTGAAATTTCATCACGTTTTGACCTCCCTTTAAAAGATTGGTGAAATTTCACTACGTTTTGACCACCTTTTAAAAGAGTGGTGAAATTTCACCACGTTTTGACTGGTGTTCTTAACTTGAACTTTCAGCACGTTTTGACCGTCTTTTAAAACAGTGGAGAAATTTCACCATGTTTTGACCTCCTTTTCAAAGAGTGGTGAAATTTCACCATGCTTTGACATCCCTTTAAAACAGTGGAGAAATTTCACCACATTTTGACATCTCTTTAAAAGAGTGGTGAAATTTCACCCTGTTTTGACCTCTCTTTAAAAGAATGCTGAAATTTCACCACGTTTGGACAGGAGTTCTTAAACTTGAACATTCAGCACGTTTTGACCGTCTTTTAAAACAATGAAGAAATTTCACCATGCTTTGACCTCCCTTTCAAAGAGTGGTGAAATTTTACTATGCTTTGACATCCCTTTAAAACAGTGGAAAATTTTCACTAAGTTTTGACATCTCTTTAAAACAGCGGAGAAATTTCACCAAGTTTTAAGACAAGTTATTGAGCCTGTTTGTCTGTGCTTATGCTTATGCGATCTTGACCGTGATTGGTAGAACTGCTTAAAAGTAGAACTACTTATTATGGTTTGGGTGTTTGGTTAACATGCTGTGAATTGATTAATCATAGAGATAATCTTGAAAAGCCCCCCCCCCCCCTGCTTATTGCCAAACTGTTTTTTGGACCAAATCTGCTTATATTTTTGCTGAAACAAACAGATCAATAAACAGTTTGGGCCACAAGAACTGCTTAAAATGGGCAAATAAGCAATGACAAACAGCCTCCTTATACGTGAAATTTAACCATGTTCTGACCGACTTTTTAAAAGAGTTGTGATATTTCACCATGTTTTGACCACCTTTTAAAAGAGTGGTGAAATTTCACCACGTTTTGACCTCCCTTTAAAACAGTGGAGAAATTTCACCAAGTTTTAATAAAAATTCTTATACTTGAAATTTCACCACATTTTGACTTCACTTTAAAAGAGTGGTGAAATTTCACCACGTTTTGACCTCCCTTTAAAACAGTGGAGAAATTTCACCAAGTTTTAACACAAGTTCTAATACTTGAAAGTTCACCATGTTTTGTCCATCTTTTTAAAAGAATGGTAAATTTTCACCATGTTTTGACCGCCTTTTAAAACAGTAGTGAAATTTTACCACGTTTTGACGTCCTCGTAAAACAATGGAGAAATTTTACCAAATTAATTTCACCAAAGGTTGTGAAAATTTTGAAACTCTTGACCATAATCATAATTTCACAACTTTGATAATCACAAATTTCACCACGTTCATGGTTTGGTGCTCAATGAAGTTCTTTGAAAAAAGACATGAGAGCAATGTCTCAACTTCACAAATTTTACCACGTTTTTTTCACCAGAGAATATTTATAAAAAAAAAAAACAATTTTATCGGGGGAGCTGCCCCCGAACCCCCGTTTAGACCCACTACTCAATGCATATCCATTAAAATTGGAGTGTGAATGATACTATAATATGAGTATCCGTGCAAATTATAACACCAAAAAGACAATTCATATTCCATTTGCGCATATAGAAATCACCGAGAAAACAAAAAATGTTGAGCTAACATTTTCTTTTATTATTTTCTACTACTTCCAAGTAACTAAGGGCCAACTTGCCATAGTTTCTGCTTTCGCGATTCAATCACCAAAAAAAAAAGATGCAAGCTTGTAGCCAATCACAAATATTTTTTTTTGACACATTGTGATTATATCGTTAATTATAAATATACAATCAAGATTCATTGACACTTCTTATAGTTCCACCAATTGAACTAAACTTACACAACAAGAGTTCAATACAACTAAAGGTTATTATTTGCTAGAATGAAAACGACATTAAAAATTGAAATCAGGTTCTTTTGTTACATCTTGAGAAGAGATCTTCAACCAACTTGAAGGGGGGTCCTCTTATACAGAACATCTGAAGAAACAAAAAATTAAATAAATAAACTCAATCAACAAGCAATTACAACAAACAACTTCGACTAAATCCACATTCAATCAAAAAATGATTACACTATGGTCTTGAGCCTAAATTTGTTCAATCTTTCAATACTTCTTGTGTGAACTTTCATTGGTATTATTTACTCACTAAAGAGGATTAGTGTGAGCTTCATATTTCATATCTACTCTTCAAGGGGTGATGTAACCCTTGAAAGCCATTTGATGTGGAAATACTTTTCATTTCTGAGACTTGGATTAAAACATGTGACAACACAAGCATCTATTGTAGAAGTACAACCTATTCCATGGTAAAACAATCCACCCCTTATTAGTGATACTTTGTGTGAATACCCATTGCTTGATCATTCAATTATGTCCCTTGGATTCATATCCAAAGTCTATTAATGAGTTTTTGATTGATCATGAAATTTGTTTTGTGGGTGTCAGAATCAGTTCGTATAGACAGATGAATATGTGCTTAGATCGATTTGAATGTAAATGCAGATTCAATTTGGGTGATTTGGCTGCTCAAGTTACTTGAAGCCTATGCTACTTATGAGTGACAAACTATTGAATTTGGTTTAAAGCCAAGAAAACCTTTCTGTTTTGAGGGTTTGATTTGATTTGTTCTTCAATTTCTATTTACTTGTCTAAGAGCAACTCCAGGTAGTAATTAAATTGGTAATCAAATCAATTTGATTGGATCCCCATCATCCTGAATTTTTTTTAAGCAATTTGTTTATATCATGAGAGAGAGAGAGAGAGAGAGAGAGAGAGAGAGAGAGAGAGATCAGATCACACACACACACAAGATCGGATCTGAAATGCTAAAAAAACTACACAACTTTAAATTACAATACTGAGAAAATCATTTGGAGCAAGCATCAAATCAAATGCAAAACGAAATTTAATGCCAAACACAACAAAATCAATCATTAAAACGAAAAACCATGCACCATCTCAGGTTGTAATCAATTTCAGGCCTTCAATGCTCAGCACATATAGAAATATTTGTGCATATGATAGTAAAAGTGAGGGCAAAACTCTCTAAATCAAATATAATGATGAGAGAGAGAGAGAGAGAGAGAGAGAGAGATAAGTTTAAGAAAGAAAAGAAAAACCTTAGACTCATGCACTCATAGAAATAAAATTTCACATGAATTTGACAATCAAATTAGTAATAAACTAAAAAAACCCGGGAATACTGTATCAACCCTCAATAGTCATATTTGTAGCAATCAAACTAACTTCCCTAGTCAGGAAACTACGTGATAGGAAGACACAATAATATACTACTTAAGTTCCCCTGTATAATGCAGAGCCCATTGTGATCTAATGCAATCCTATCAAGCTCATCCACCCCACACCATTAGAGTCCAGTTTTGAACAAGAAAGGCAAAAATTTACAGGCTCAAGGAAGACGAACAATTAACTCTTCATAGCTAGTTCATTAAAAAAAAACTTTGTTTTTAAGTTAAAAACTGCACTTGCATAATGATCACTACTGCAATTTATATTATCTACTGAGTTGTATAAACCTCCTATTTACATAAAGAAATATAGATTGGCATAGTATAAACAAAAACAAAAGAGGGAAATGCATAGCTTCAAACGATCTTAAAGAACACAATTTAAGAGAGAGAGACAGAACATCAAAACCCTCAAATTTTTCAACAAAAATGAGAACTTCTCCTCCAATCAACACCATAGTTACTTTGGGGTGGGTCAATAGAAGAGTCCATCATAGAGCACAATCAAGAGAAACCAATCAACCAAATTTTTTGATATACTGTTCAAAAGTGTTTTCGCAAGCATGCATAATTCATGTACCAAGATGAATCTGCTACTTTGAATCTGAAACTGGTAAGTAACCCAAACATGACTTTTGCGAATGTTGGTGTAGGACTTTTTCAGGTTGTTTGAAGTATTGTCATTTAATTGACTGTCTCAACTTGCGTACAAAGCAATACTTAAGGAAATTTCAAGTACTCAAGTTCAACAGAGACTGAAAAAGTTGCAAACAAGACTCAATAAAAAATAAATAAATAAAAAACAGCAACATGATACAAACATCAATTGTCACAGAAAACCTTGTAAGAACATATCACTATCAGACAGAGTAGCTTAAAACCCATAGTGGGGTTCAAATAACTCAAAAACCATGCAATTGTTGCATTACATTAAACTAAACAACTCCAAAACAATGAATGCTCAATCGTTTACCTCTTCAATCAGAATTTTAAATAAGTTATATGACTATTTTTTGGCCCAAATCAGTGTTTAGGGTTTAAGATTTCAAATCTCACTCAATTCACAATCTCAAAAACAAAATTCCAGAAAACCCCTGAATACATATATACGATGCATATACAAATCATGATATATATATAGAGAGAGATCACACACACATGATCGGATCTCTCTCACACACACACAGACATATATATATATATATATATATACACTTACACATGCATAAACACTAACCTTCGCATACAGTGATCTCGGCCCTCCCGTCGCCGGAGATAAATTGAATCGCCGTCTTCTCGGCCCTCCCGACGTCGAGGAGCTCTCGATGTCGTTCTCTGTCTATCGTTCTCTCTGCTAGGGCTGGGATTGGGAATAGATTGTGCAGGGTATAATTGTCATTAGATAAAAGTGACATGACACTAAGGGACTTTAAATTACTTTAAATTACACATTTGTTCTAATGAGAGACATAACTGAAAATACAAATATTTACTTGTCTCTAAACTAATAGAATTCCTTAAATAGGGATTTAAATCTAATTTTCCCTAAAATAAAATATATAAATTTGGTATTAAATGTCAAATTAGGAGAATTATTTGGTTATAAGACACAAGAAAAAAATATTTTGAGATAAGTCCATGATTAGTGGACATTAATAAACATAAGTCCTTTGACCCATATAATAATATTATATTTATTATGTGAAGTTAATGGTTTCTTTTAGACATGTTTTATGTGATTGTAAAACTCCACATTATGGTATAATAGTGGTAGTCCCGAACGGCTTAAAAACTTCTACTCATATGTTAAAAGACATATGACTAAGGGTGCGTTTGATAAAACTGAAAATTAAGTACTGAAAATTAAGTGCTAAATTTTAAGTGATTGAATTTGTAATACTGAAAATAGTGCTTCAACTACTGAAATAGAATGCATTCAGTAATTTTTTTCAGTAGAAATTATTCACTTAAAGTTTTCAGTGGTTTTTTTGCCGCTTTTTCAATTATGTGGTATGTTGTCAAACGCACTAAAAAAGAATAAGTGCTGAATCTTTTCATTTTCATCACTTAATTGGGTTATCAAACATACCCTAAGTATTACTTTCAACAGTTACAAAAGAAGTTACTGGACTTCTTTATAGGCATATAAGTTAGATATCTATATATAATATATAGTAATGTAGGTGTCATGTGGCACCCCTATGTAATTAAGATGCCACATGGCATCCCTACACCATGTCTATATAGATATAAGACTGTATATATATATATATATTTAAAATATAATATTATTAAAAAGTTAAAAAAATTTAAATAAAAAAATAAAACCTCACTTACTGTATTTGCCTCTCTTCCACCATATATATTTTTTTCATTTTTTTTTTTTTACTTTTTTTATTTTTGGTTTTTTTTTAACAAACTTTGTGGGTAATATATATAGATTTAAAAAAAAATTGAATGATACCCGAGCATAGCACGAGCAAATGCTAGTATATATATATACGTGTGTATATGTATGTATCTGCAAATATAGTAGATAAGAGGCTCACTGTCTTTTCTTTTCTTTTTGTCCAGTCACCTTTACATGGAGTAATATTATATTGTTTCTTGTCTTTTCTTACATGTGAGTATTGTTTGGGTAAAGAAGGTACCAGAGGGCAAGCTTCTAGCCTTATCAATTGTGCATACTTGATAGGCTTACAACAAGGGTGGTCGAGCTGTTATAATCCAGAGACGGCATGCCGATTTCTTACTGCACCGGGTATTACCCATAGAGGGCGCGTATCTTTTGGAAATATTCCATTGATACAATTGGAAAACAAAATTATTCTGAATTACAACTCAAGAAAAAACAGTAAAAATTACAGACTATGTAAACAAAGCAGGAACTAAAACAAAATTGATCAAACCGAGGCTTGAGAAATTTCACAATTTCCTTAAAACAGATTCGCCACTTCACCGGATGTGCTTGTGGAAATCGTCGGCGTCTGTCTCCCAAGATACATCGGCTTCTTACAGTGATACTTGCACAATGTACAACTGCTCCGGCGAACCAACTATATTCTGTGACTCTCTCTTTGAATTGGGACTGGAAAAAGGAACTCTTTGAATAACAGTATGTAAAATTGTGTTGGAGGTGTGTATAGACTGAAGGAGAGTTAGAATATATCTGTGGATTAATCCAAATCAATTCAGAAATTCCAAAGGTTGTAACAATAACCTTTTGGAGTTCTGTAACTCTTAAACTTTACACATTTCTATCACATGTTAAGTGTGAAGAAATTCCAAAGGTCTTTTGCAACTTTGGAAAAATCTGGGGTCCAAAAAGAAATATTTTGTGCGGGCTCGGCACGGTCGGTCGGCGGCGGCGCGCACGTGTGTGGAGTAAACCCAAAGGGCCTTAGGTGCTGCCCCTTCCACAAAGCTGGGTACCCCTTGGGGCCCAAACCCAAAACATAGTAGCCTTGTAAATACACTAAAGACCACTTCTATTTTTCCTATGTGGGACAAGGCAATTTGTGAACATTTTTTATTTCACTAATTCCTTGTAAGGGGCAACCTTTGATCATTAATTTCTCATTCACCCATCAATAGTTTTGGACATGTGAATATCCAAACTTCATCTCCTTATGGAGGAGAACACAAATCCACAAGGACTCCACTTAAACTCTAAGTGAGTCCCACTTTTATTAGCCCTTAATCATGGCTAAAACACATATTTATCCAACAGTATCGTCTCAAAAGAGCGCTTCACACCTCATCCCGGTCACCTTATTATTGGTTTTTATACAATGGTGGAATTGACGGGGCTATTTATCTATTGGTGAGATTGTTAAATTGAAGGCTATTTCTATATTTTTCTCTAACAATTTGAGACGATACTTATGGAGAATAATGGGGAAGAGTTTCAGCATTCTATTTGCCGACACTACTCATGTAGCCAAGGTATGTTATTTAAATGTATTTTTTAAGGTATAGTAGTGTATAAGAAATAGTGGATCTCTGCTTGATATTTTTGTTAGACTTTGAACTTCAGTTATTTGCCTTTAGAAATTGAATTCTGAGATTATAGACTATTAGGATGCGCAAAAAAAGATTACTGGGGAAATCATAACCTTCAAGAACTCAATGTATGATATTTTGCGTTAATTGGACATTAAGATATTGAGTATGTTATTTTGGAAAACACATGTTTTTACACTTGAAGTCTTGTGCCCAGTGGTGTTGACATTGGGTCAATTGCAAGAGTTAATACACACTGTGCTTAGATACAAATATATGATATATACCCAACTAGTTTTTTGTGCACTTGTTGGATAAAGACTAGAAAGTCAAATTGTATCCTCGGAGTGCCTGAAGAATCCAAATCGAAAAATTGGTTAAAGTCATGCGGTATGCATACTTAACAATATTTGTTTCTTATATGTAATTGGTTTAATCGATCATATTACAATCTCTATGATGCATGACTTTTGTTAGATATCTGTTGATGGTGATTTTATCACCTTTTCATTTACAGATACTTGATACTTTGTTGTAGGAAAAAATTCAGGTTACAAACATTTATCTGAAAAATCTTAAAATTAACTAGTTGAGATTGTGACTAGATGTGATTTTGGGAGGTTTGAAACAAAAAATACAATAATAAAAAATAAAAGGGATAAATAGACATTTATGGTAAATGTCTTCTTACTTTGTAAAAATTTCTGATACTAAAAAAAATTGTGATTTGAAATATGTACTTGAGTTACTAGAACTTCAAAATATTTTTGAGGCACTTAAATTATTTGGTTAAAGTGAAA
Organism: Hydrangea macrophylla; assembly: GCA_033977485.1. Classification (NCBI taxonomy): domain Eukaryota; kingdom Viridiplantae; phylum Streptophyta; class Magnoliopsida; order Cornales; family Hydrangeaceae; genus Hydrangea; species Hydrangea macrophylla. Next base: position 30,368,083 of record CM066999.1, read on the forward strand.
ATCTTGAAAGAGCCTATGAGATTTTCACTATGTGCGCTTTTAAAAGCTTTTGAGCAATAATGGCCTTAAAAATTATTTCTATGTTTTAAGAAATGTTCAACTCTAAATTTTGGAGACTTGCTTAAAAAAATATTGAGATGTTGGCAATATTTTATCGGCCCTAAATTGTGAGTTATTGTCTTTTCCAAATAGTGGGGGCTTCTAAAAAACATTGAGTTATTTTGATATAATTTTGGCTTTGAAAAATTACTTGGAATAGTGCAAGGAGTTGGTGATCCAAGTGGTGGAATAAATTATACTTACAAAGTATAATGATATAAATAAATTTGATTTCAATCCTTTATTGTGACCTTTTCTAGAAATAGATCCATCCTATAAGTCAACTTAGAAATTAGTCCCTCACCAATTTTGATCACTAAAATACCCCCATTCCCACAAATTAAGGTTTTTAAATTCAAAACCCATATAACTATATATATATACATATATATTATATACAGTCAGGCTATAAAGAGGGCGTCCTTTTTTTATTAAAGAGAGGACCTCTGTTTTGACCGTCGGATCGTGTTTTCATTAATGGCAGTTTTGTCATTTCACAGTTTTTAAACACAATCCAACGGCCAAAACAGAGGTCCTCTCTTTAATAAAGAGGGGTGGTCCTCTTTAGAGAATCTTTGATATTATATATATATAACAAATCAGAATTTTGAAATTCAAAACCCATATAATACATACATATATATATATATATATATATCTAATAGAAATCTAAAAAATAGTCCATACCCAAGATTGATTGATTTAATATGAATTTTGATAGTGAGAAATTTCTCACCTTTTTAAACAGATTTGATGAGAAATTTATCACCAAATAAAAATAAATTTCTCACATTCAAAACTCAAAAGCAAAACTGCACACTTTGTGAGAAATTTATTGACAAATTTTTCACCTTTTTTAATGAGTTTGATGAGAAATTTCTCATCAAATAAAAACAAATTTCTCCCATTCAAAACTCAAAAGTAAAACCCCACACTTTGTGAGAAATTTTTTGACAAAAATTCATACACAAAGTGTCAAATTTCTCACCTTTTTTAACGGTTTGATGAGAAATTTCTCACCAAATAAAAACAAATTTATGCCCTTCAAAACTCAAAAGTAAAACTTCACACATTGTGATAAATTTCTTGACAAAAATTCATAGACAAAGTAAGGTATTACAGTAACAAAATAAGACCATTGGCGCCCCTGTATAGCCACCACCACTTGATTTGGACCCCCATAGAAGATGACCACTGTAGAGAGGAAAACACATTCACTCTCTCTCAAGAATACATAAAAGTTTCATTGATAAATAAATATTATAACATATATATATACATATTGAAAAAGGGAAAAGTTGTTGATTTGCAGGACGTATAAATCGAAACCAACAAACTGGTAGCAACAACCATTTATGAAGAAAAAAAACTCAACTGGAGAATGAAAAAAATAAAGTAAAATCTGCCAAAGAGGATATATTGCATAAATCGCACCAATCCCAATCATAATAACTCATGAAATGTTGCTCTATCTCACACCCATCTGGATTTTGCAGTTGAACCCTTCTTGAGAGAGAACGAGAGAGACAGATCGTGACAGAGAGAAAGTGAGATCGTGAGAGATAGAGACACTGGGATGTAATCTGCAGTTATTTGGGGTCAATTTAAAACCCCTAAATTCATGCCTTGATGGGGTGATGATACACATATATCATTATATATATATATATATATGTATATATTTAATGATAAGGGTAATTTTGTCCATAAAAAGACACAGATTTAGGGAAAAGGACTAATCTTTAGTTTGTAATTATAATTAGGGATTAATTATTATACATAGATTTGGGGATGAATCAATTTTTAAAAGAGTAGAATTTCAGGGACTAAACCTTATATATCTAATAAATTTATTGATCTGACCATATATGCATGCTTTGTGTAGAATTAATCCAAGATGATTATATTTGTTTGCCTTGGATATATTATCTAAGATGGTGGTTATTTTATGAATGCCTTGGACATTCTCCAAGATGAATAAGTTAGATTAGTCTTGATTTTAATCCAAGATTATATATTAAAATTGATCTTTGGATATTTTTCAAAATGGCGTAATACCTTGAATTTGACTCAAGATGATATGAGAAATGCATATTGAGAAATTCGTCATGGTTCTTAGAATTAACCACGATGAATTTGGTAATACCTTGGAATTTCCAAGATGATTAGTTATTGATTATTTGAATGCCATTACCTGTGTAATGATGTATGGTTAAAAAAAATAGTTATGATTTTTTTAACTAAAGGTTTTCCGCTATACTCGAAAGGTATTGATGTTGTCAAAATCAAGAATTTTTATTACCCCTATTAAAAATGCAGTATGTTGGAAGTAGGGTGTCGAGTCCACAGGGATTGATACAAGAACAACGTTTGGGAAGTTTAGAAACTAATTATAATGCTAAAAGGAAGAAATAAGAAAAGATGATAAAGAAAATGAGAAAAATGACTTTGCGTCTTTTGTTTGGTTTTTGGAGGATAAAAGGTAAATAAATACTAATCTAAAAAGCAATAGGTTGGGATCAGTCCCTCCATCTTGGGTCACAACAAGATGAAATGGATTAATGTTTTAAGCACACTCTAAGGTAACATCTTAATGTGGCATATTATCAAACACTTGAAATGCAACTATGTGTTAGATGAAATGAGCTTTAAGATTTTCATAGAAATGGATTTGAAGCTAACGTTTGACTATCAAGAATGCATGACATACAAGATGAAGCCTCCATGACTTCTAATTCGAATGATTTGTCCATCCTACACTAACTAATCTACTTGGTGGACAAATCACCTATGAAGCCTTCAAAAGGTAGTATTTAAACCCAAGAGTTTGAACAATCAAAGATGCTTGACATCAAAGATGAAGACTCCAAGTATTAAATCACACACACAACATTTATCAAACACATAGAGTGCAAAACACAAGGTTATATAATATTCCATACGAAATGCATAGGGTAGGATTCAAAGTCTAAGTTTTAACAATAAAAAAATGCAAGGCAAATAAGATGAAACCCCTAGTTTTGAATCATACACAAATGAACCTTAGAAATAATACAGCATTAAATCCAAGAGTTCATGATCCACAACCTAAGTAAATCTAACTAATAATGGAAAACATAACAATATCATCAAAGGAAAAGAGATAGAAAATATACCAAGCCATTAAATCTTCAATTGATTGATTCAAGTTTACAACAATGGAAAAGAAAATGGAAGGGAACCCAAGGGGGTTCCCAAAAATGAGAGAAGAATGAAAAGAAGAAAAAAGGTTGGGAGAACAAAAACAAGAGAGAATCCCTAAAAAACTCTATCTCTATCTATTTATACAAAAAACCACCACATGGCAAACTTGTAATTAAAAAGGGGGAAACAGAGAAGGGGCAGATCGATCCCAGGAAATACGCCAGATAGATCCGTTGTTGTTGTACGCAAGCAGAATCTCCATTTGGCATCGCGGATCGATCCGCCCTTTAATGTCGGATCGAACCGATATTCATCTGGGGAAGCAGAATCCTCGTCAAAAACCGCGGATCAATCCGCATGTATAATCCGGATTGATCCGACTTCCTAAAAAGACTTCTCCAGGTCCTTGCGTAATAGCGGATCGATCCACCTTAATACCCGGATCGATCCGGCCCCGAAGAAATGTGTTCCTTGTCCTATTTTGAGGTAACACCCAAAATGCTTGGTTCCACTTTGAACAAGTTCCCAAATCCTACAAGAAAGAGATTTTATTAGCAACAAGTGAACAACAACAACAATAACAAAAAGTACAATTTATCCATTAAATCTCCAGTATAAGTGATAATTCCTGTCCAATAAGGATAAAATCATGAAGTTAAGAATGCAAAATTAGACACAAATCAGGTATAGTGATGAGATTTGGAACACCCTATGGTGACTGTGGTATACCATTGGTTATGTGTTTATATTGGGAGGTGGAGCTATTTGTTGAATGCCAATGATGAAGTGGATTGGTTTATGATTTTCTGTATGAAACTTTAATGTTCGAGAAAATCAATACCACTTGTTTTGATCCAATGTGATTGTACTTTAATGATTGAAAGAGTAGGAATAAGTACTTGTCACGACCCATCCCACTACGCGTGGAAATAGGGACACGTAGCACGCCACCAAGGCTCATCCAAACATCATATATAACTATACGTAGCGGAAAGAACTTTAAAACAACCCTGGGTATTTAAAACTTAGGAAACATTGCCTTCTGAGTTGAAAAATCCATTGAAATCAGTGTTATAAAAAGTTTTGTTCAATTGAAAACACATCCAAAAGAATCAATTTTGAAAAACAGGGGTTCAGTCGACTGTGCCTAGGGTCCAGTCGACTGTACTTAGCAGAAACCAAAATCTAAAATTCTCAACAGAGGTCCAGTCGACTGATCAAGGAATCCCAGTCAACTGTGTTAGGCAGAAACAAAATGCAACACTTCCAAAAGGAAATCCAGTCGACTGATCTGGGGACCCAGTCGACTGTACTGGTTACTATTTGGATCAGTAGCTCAAATCTACAGTGACTTAGTCGACTGATAAAGGGTCCAGTCGACTGCTTCTCTTACTATTCACTTTCAGTGTCTCAATCACACGAGATCCAGTCGACTGATCCATGGTCCAGTCGACTGCTCCCCTGCTGGGCAGCCTGTATGAAAAATAATAACTCATGCTTCTCTAATATCAACAAACAACCACGACCAATGCCAATTACAATATTTACAACATAACTACAGACGTTCAATTACAAGATTACAATACTATGAAACTAATCCGTGGTTCTAATACAACATATTACAATTTCAAATCCTTACACAAGTTTAGGATTTAAAACAAAAGCATATACAATTGTGGTTCCCCGGCGTTCCTCAATGGCCTCACTCCTCACGGCTCTTCTTATCTTTCTTCTTACCTGCAATGGAGTACATCTCCACTCCTCAGCTATATGTTGAGCGTACAATTCTAAATGTATGCTTATATAACAGTTCATGGTTTAAGTATCTAAAAACACATAGAAATAGTCTCTAGGGTGAGTGGTACGCATTCATCCGGTCGATGCCGTAGGAGGCCCACCTCTCCCACGCATCTCGTACACTGGTTGGGCCTTCCTCCATACCAGGTACCGTGTACTGGTTGGGCCCACCTCCAATCCAAACACAACCACAATTCCAATTCAATTTCAATCACAACCATAATCCTCAAGGTTCGAGGAGCTTACCCCGGATGAATTTGCACCAAACTCCCCTTTGACCCAAGTAGACACATAACATGTCACATAAACAGTTATCCGTGCTTTTCTCATAATTTTACGTGCATAATTAACGGGCCTAACTAATACATGAATTTCGCCCGGATCCAAAGATATCAAAAAATGATGTTCAAAACATGAAAATCCATATATTTCATGGATCTAGAATTCATACCTCGTGCGATCTCTCCTAAACTTTGAAGGATCGTCTAAGGAGCTAAATAAACGTCGGATTCCAAATTATACGCGATTTCTACGAGTTTTACTGGGTTTTCCCCAAAAGTCTAGAATTAATATTTTTACAAAAATTGGCCAAACACGGCCTAAGTAGTATCAAAACGTAGGTCTTACCTCCACGAGTTCAAATATGAAATCTGGAGAAAATCTGACGGACGGACGAGCGGTCGTCGATCGGCGTCGCAAAGCCCATTGACTCCAATCTCCCTTCTCTCTCCTCTCTCTAGATATTTTTAGCAAGTTTGGATGAGAATGAATCTCATCCACCACTATTTATAGACAAACTTTCTGGGAATTACGTTTACCTCCCCGCAAGTTTATCAAAACTTCTCATTAACCCATGAAACTTCGCACACGTCCATTTTATGCCTTTACGAGTGAAAATTATAAATTCCAAAAGTTTCCGACTAAATCTCGTTTGGGTCCAAAACTTACGTCTGAAAACTAAGTTATGTGAAATCTCTACACAACCTACCTTTTTATTTAACGTGTCACTCACGTTCCACAGTTCTCAAAATGATATAACAATATAAAAAATTACCAGAATTTCCACAACACAGATAAAATTACTATTCATAAAATACCAGATAAGTCAAATAACATTTAAATCATATAAATGTCATTTACTCGTGCCAATGAAAATCTCAATTACCAATTTCCTCGTGTCCTTACTGACACCTCACCGTTGACCCACAGTCAACCTCATCTCAATCCAATTATCAAATAACATTGATAACTCACAAAAGTCAATATACATGATAAAACAATGATTTTCTGGAACGGGTGTGACAACTCTCCCCTCCAAAAAGGAAGTTTGTCCCCAAACTTAAACCAGCTTCTCAAGTCACCAAGACTTCACGCAAGTACTTCCAACACTTGCCACATACACAATCCACTCACTTTACTGAGAAGTCACAGTTTCACGAGGAAAATAAATCCTCAGGCTCTTAAGGAAAATAAATCCTCAGAACCCCCGTCTCAATCCGATAGAAGTTTCAACCGAATTCTAGCAATTTCCCGAAGCATCCCGATAAATAAGAACATCAATACCTGAGTAGAACTTACTCAATAGTCAAATCTGACATTAAATCACATCACGACGTACAACGTCCACTCACATATATCTTTATTTTACTTGTCACATTTCATTTCCGAAACTCAAAAGTTTCATCACATTACTCAAACCCAAGACAACAATTCATCTCTCATTCACCTATCTTGCTTTTCGACTAAAAGTCGTTGACAACACGTCTAGCTGGTGCACAATCATACACGATTCTTCATCTCGAAGTGAACCAAAATCAAGCACTAACATATACATATACCCAGTCGATAAGCCAACGCTTCAATCAATTGTTTCGCATTATAGATTCGATCCCTCATCCTATTAACCACAAGATACTTGTAGAACGATAATGTGTTTTTTGACGACTTCCCATTTCTTATCGAATTACACTCTTTCTTCCCCAAAACGCCATATCACAATAACATCAGTTCAATGAATAGCACTTAGTCGATAGTGCGTCGCACTAATATCCCCTCTATTTTTCATAACACTTATCATTTCATTTCAATTTAACCAATCATGTACTATACTTTCAATCACACGTGCCTCATCAGTTACCATTCAGATTTTGAGCTTACATAACGTCCCAAATCACCCACAATGAGGTCAACATATTCATCATTTAGCTCTCCAAACTCTGCACCCGAACTACTGCCTATTGAAATAGAAGATCACACCTAACAGTTTTGATTTAGAACTTTCATCAAAGTCAAACACATTTCTTTCATGTTGTTCTTTTAAAACAAATTGATTTAAAATTGCGCGTAACACTTCATCTCCTTCTCAACACAATTACTCCCAACATCCATCGTAACGAATAACATTGTAAATTAAAATTGGCTTACTCAATCATACACCTACCACAGAGTTCATCAACACGTATTCCCATGCTCCGAACATATCTTGTTCCTGTCTCAAACCTTGACCATTCACGATCCATTTTATTTATATAACATACACACATCTTGAGTCAATTATTTTTCTTTCGAAGATCTCATCTGTAATGTAGTCCATTCTCATATCAGTTCAGGTAGATTCACCACCATTTATATAGTTTACAACTCTATACGTCGCTGATGTTTCACTTTCACCTTTGCACAAGTTCATATCGCTCACACTTCTGTATTTCAACTCTCACTGAGTTCCTGACAATCGTTCACACCAAGCGTATATTCTTCGTATAACATCTCAAGGCACCATACTTCATTCCGACATTCAATATTTCATAACCGTAGTTGAATCTGACTCAATTTCCAATTTAAACTTTCTAGTCCTTCATTTATGCTATCCGGGTCTCCAATCCATTGTTCCTGAATAACCTATTGCTCACAGCATTAATATAATCCCCACATACAATATAAGGATAAGCCGGTAATTAAATCTTCCCACAAAGTATTATAGCCTCACTGTGTTCAATAAATTCCATATCAACTTCTAATTCACATACCTTTCACGACAATACCCCAAGGTAAATTCTCACTCCGATCATCAATGCCAACCGATTCCTAACTGTCATCTTTCAAGTGCTTCACACTTTGCGGATCTCATCAAGTTCTTGATTGATCAAAGCCTCAATTCATTCATTACCTCAGGTTACTCCAATACTTAAATCAAAGTCGAGCTCCCTTTGGAACAATACTCACGACCACTCCTTTAAAGTCATAACTTCCAATTAGCCAAATTTAGGTACACGACATTTCACTAACTCCTTTAGAATTCCTAAGTTCAGAATCTACTCACATAGAACTCATTCGTTTGATAACCACCATTATGTCCCAAGCACTAAGCATACCATATCCTTCCACGATACCCGTCTTCCTCACAAGTATTTAAAACAAATTTTCTTACTCAACGAAAGTTTTATTTTAAAACATTTTAAACACTTTAAAATTTTCTTAGGGTGGAATTCAACATTTTCAAAACTCTCCAACCTTGTTGGAATCCAGGACACTGAGATCGTATTTCATTGTATTCACCATTGTCCTCCAACCATTTTACATTTCTACTATCATATCCGATAATGTACTCAACGTAATACCATGTCTTCCTCCCATTCTTACTGGTTCTGTTCACTTACTCATTAAAACTTCATCTTTCTAATTTATATTTCCTCCTCTCAATCTATATTGACTTACCCAAAGTCTAGTACGCAAAGTCTAAGCATGTCTTCCCATGTCTGAATCGTTCGTTCTGACTGTCCGTCGATCTGAGGTTGAAATGTAGTACTAAAACTCAGTTTAGTACCCGTGGCTTCCTATAGACTTCCCAAAACTTCGATGTAAAACTACTATCACGATCCGATATAATCCCTGTTGGAACTCCATGTAGTCCTACATCCCCTGTCACATACAATTCCGCCAACCTTGAATGTTTAGTCATATTGATCGGTAGATAATGCGCTGATTTTGTCAATCTATCAACCATAACCCAAATCTTATCATTCTGATTAAACAAAATCCATCGTGATCCCATCCCACTTCATTTTGACACTGGTAATGGTTGTAATAACCCCGCAGGTACTTGTCTCTCTGCATTCACTTGCTAACATGCTGAACACTCAGACGCAAATTTGGCAACTTCTCGCTTCATACCTCTCCACCAAAAGTTTTCTTGCAAATTGCGGTACATCTTGTCACTCCCCGGATGAATTGAATATTTAGTACGGTGAGCCTCCTCTAAAGTCACTCCTGGATTAGCTTTACCCTTACCGTAGTCAGCTGTATCATCTTAGGTCTTAACAACTTTTTTTTCCCAACCTCGATCCCACAAATCAGCGATTGACACTTATGCCCATACAACGCTTCATACTGTGCCATTTTCGATACTTGACTGAAACCCATTACTTCTACTAACTGTAATCCCAAACCGTCAAAGCGTACTCTATCATTTCCATTTTTAATCCTTCATCTTAGGTTAATCCTTAAATACCACTTCCTACTTATACAATCAATCTGGTAGCTTTTCTTACTAACCTTTATACTATATCTGAATACACCATGGTATCACGAATATTCGAAACCAGGTTCAGTTGAGAGATTCCTCAACAACCACAATACTCATAACTCGTTGAGATATTTCCCAATTCCGATACATACCACAAGATAGGTTGAGAGATTCCTCAACCGTCCAACACATACTGTAAGATAGGTTGAGAGATTCCTCAACCATCTAATTGTCTCAATACCGTACAATAAGTTGAAAGATTCTTCAACTACCTGACATACACCGTATATACCATAAGATACATCATCAGATAACCTCGTACGATTGTACCGTAGGTTAACATCGTAAGATAAGGTGAGAGATTCCTCACCGACCCCATACGCTAGCAATACATATTGCTGGACTATCTTTCTATAACAAACCCCAACTATTCATCCTTATTCTCTTACGTCACAATGATTAACAAATGTCTGAAACATAACTCTTATCAATCAATCTCAATCCCAAAACTTCACTACGAACGATTTCTTTCATTTTCTATGTGGACTATGCAAAAATCTCCTCTGACATTCACTATTCAAACTCCGCTCTCGGTTAGATCCCTCAAAGGACACTCGTCACTATCGTTGAAAACATCCACCAATTCGATCAAAACCATTTTCTTTTCGCTTAGAAATTCCACTGTTCATCACTACCAAAATATCATCTTTCCCTCTTGTCACAACACGCGGTCTATTATAACTCATGATAACGTCATCTCATCATACAGCTCCACATCCGTATGATTCAACCGATTCATGAATGCATAAATACTATGCATGTATGACAATAACATAATCATGTATGTATAACAACATACCATATGCATCAAACATCTCTACAATATGTGGATGCAATCTAGAACATGTGACAATTCACTCAACACTCCACTTGTCGTCGAACGTTCCCAAAGTTTTGGTACATATTGCTCTGATACCACTAAATGTCACGACCCATCCCACTACACGTGGAAATAGGACACGTAGCACGCCACCAAGGCTCATCCAAACATATTATATAACTATACGCAGCTGAAAGAACTTTAAAACAACCCTGGGTATTTAAAACTTAGGAAACATTGCCTTCTGAGTTGAAAAATCCATTGAAATCAGTGTTATAAAAAGTTTTGTTCAATTGAAAATACATACAAAAGAATCAATTTTGAAAAACAGGGGTTCAGTCGACTGTGCCTAGGGTCCAGTCGACTGTACTTAGCAGAAACCAAAACCTAAAATTCTCAACAGAGGTCCAGTCGACAGATCAGGGAATCCCAGTCGACTGTGTTAGGCAGAAACAAAATGCAACACTTCCAAAAGGAAATCCAGTCAACTGATCTGGGGACCCAGTCGATTGCACTGGTTACTATTTGGATCAGTAGCTAAAATCTACAGTGACTCAGTCGACTGATAAAGGGTCCAGCCGACTGCTTCTCTTACTATTCACTTTCAGTGTCTCAATCACACGAGATCTAATCGACTGATCCATGGTCCAGTCGACTGCTCCCCTGCTGCAGCCTGTATGAAAAATAATAACTCATGCTTCTCTAATATCAACAAACAACCACGACCAACGCCAATTACAATATTTACAACATAACTACAGACATTCAATTACAAGATTACAATACTACGAAACTAATCTGTGGTTCTAATACAACATATTACAATTTCAAATCCTTACACAAGTTTAGGATTTAAAACAAAAGCATATACAATTGTGGTTCCCCGGCGTTCCTCAACGGCCTCACTCCTCACGGCTCTTCTTGTCTTTCTTCTAACCTGCAATGGAGTACATCTCCACTCCTCAGCTATATGCTGAGCGTACAATTCTAAATGTATGCTTATATGACATTTCATGGTTTAAGCATCTAAAAACACATAGAAATAGTCTCTAGGGTGAGTGGTACGCATTCATCCGGTCGATGCCGTAGGAGGCCCACATCTCCCACGCATCTCGTACACTGGTTGGGCCTTCCTCCATACTAGGTACCGTGTACTGGTTGGGCCCACCTCCAATCCAGATACAACCACAATACCAATTCAATTTCAATCACAACCATAATCCTCAAGGTTCGAGGAGCTTACCCTGGATGAATTTACACCAAACTCCCCTTTGACCCAAGTAGACACATAACATGCTGACATAAACAGTTATACGTGCTTTTCTCATAATTTTATGTGCATAATTAACGGGCCTAACTAATACATGAATTTTGCCCGGATCCAAAGATATCAAAAAATGATGTTCAAAACATGAAAATCCATATATTTCATAGATCTAGAATTCATACCTCGTGCGATCTCTCCGAAACTTTGAAGGATCGTCTAAGGAGCTAAATAAACGTCGGATTCCAAATTATACATGATTCCTACGAGTTTTACTGGGTTTTCCCCAAAAGTCTAGAATTAATATTTTTACAAAAATTGGCCAAACACGGCCTAAGTAGTATCAAAACGTAGGTCTTACCTCCACGAGTTCAAATATAAAATCTGGAGAAAATCTGACGGACGGACGAACGGTCGTCGATCGGCGTCGCAAATCTCGTTGGCTCCAATCTCCCTTCTCTCTCCTCTCTCTAGATATTTTTGGCAAGTTTGGATGAGAATGAATCTCATCCACCTCTATTTATAGACAAACTTTCTGGGAATTACATTTACCTCCCCGCAAGTTTCTCAATACTTCTCATTAACCCATGAAACTTCGCACACGTCCATTTTATGCCTTTACGAGTGAAAATTATAAATTCCAAAAATTTCTGACTAAATCTCGTTTGGGTCCAAAACTTACGTCCGAAAACTAAGTTATGTGAAATCTCTACACAACCTACCTTTTTATTTAACGTGTCACTCACGTTCTCACCACAGTTCTCAAAATGATATAACAATATCAAAAATTACCAGAATTTCCACAACACAGATAAAATTACTATTCATAAAATACCAGATGATGATGCCAGAATTTGGTAAGGATAAAGTAGAGCAATTTTAGGAGAGAGAGAGAGAGAGACTATTTTTTGTACGTGGTTCGGCCCTGTTAATGAAGGTACCTACGTCCACGGGTGTGTCTGAGCACGTTCACTAGCAGATCACCGGCAGGCCTGGTGAGCCAACAAAGAGGGGCGGCACTACCAGTAATATCGGCCGGGTGTATGCGTATAATGGTGAATTTTATAGAGGTGCTGTGTAGACTACAGAATTGGCGGCCCCTTCAATGGGGGTGAGAGGTCTCTTTTATAAATGTAAGAGACCAACTCATACATGGATAAGGAAATATAATCCTATTGATATAGATTGGCATTAATTATGGGGATTTCTTAATTGGATTAGGAAATAGTGTGCACTTTCCATTAGTCTTCTAGCTTGAGTAGGAAACTGCCCGTAATGCTCGGGATCATGCCTGTGGGCCCGGATGAGCTGTTCCCGCGGTGGGATGTGCCGGGATGTGCCTATGCGATTTTCCCGACTTGTTGGTCGGGTCGTCGATGACCCGTTCGGGATGATGAGTAGACTAAACCGCTCGGGCTGATGCTTCTGAGGAGTGGTGCATGATTTGCCCGTGGCATGGACTAGTTGCTGATTTGAACCGCTCGGTCATAAGATAGAGCCAATTTTTGGTGTATCACCAGATAAGTCAAATAACATTTAAATCATATAAATGTCATTTACTCGTGCCAATGAAAATCTCAATTACCAATTTCCTCGTGTCCTTACTGACACTTCACCGTTGACCCACAATTAACCTCATCTCAATCCAATTATCAAATAACATTGATAACTCACAAAAGTCAATATACATGATAAAACAATGATTTTCTGGAACAGGTGTGACAGTACTACAATGGAAAATAACACAATACTGTGAAATCCTTTACAAGTGAAGTAACAAGTTATGGAGATAATTATTTATAAAAGTTTTAGCTAAAGTTAAAATTTAGATTGCATCGAGGGGGATAGGCCTAAAGCTCAAAGAATAATAAATTGCCTATGAGGATACCCTACCTAGGGACCAAAGATCCTGAGAACTAGGTTCAAAGAGAAGAACGAATCATAGAGTGGTTTGATGGACATGCACAAAAACTGAGCATTAGCTCATTGGCTATCCCTATGGTGTCTATGCATGGATCTCATGATGTGTATGAGGTTGAGTTGTTTTCAACTCTTAATGAGTTCTATAGCCATTATTGGTGGGATGTTAGAGTCATGAGAGCATCTTTGATAGACTAACCTATTTGAGTGTGAAAGTGGGGCCATTTCTTATGAGAATGAGGCTAATTCTCTAGAGCACCCAAGAAGCCGGGATTTAGCACATGGCCGTTAACATACTAGTTTAGAAACTTGGAATAGACTGCTAAAAAATTATGTGTGTGACGTAATATCTTGTTTACCCAAAGCAGTCATCGTTCAAGACATTGTCACTACTGACTCTGGAGCAAGATTTTCCGAATACTGAGTAGGGGTTCAAGCCATTGGCACCCTTATGATGCATAATTTTTGTATCTTTACCCAAATTCGAAATCACTTTTATTTTTATTAAAATAAGTGGGGGGATTGTTGTATTATTTTAATAAAAATACATAATGTTATATTTATTATGTGAAGTTAATGTTTTCTTTTAGGCATGTTTTATGTAATTGTAAAACTCCACATTATGGTATAATAGTAGTAGTCCCCAACGACTTAAAAATTTCTATTGATATGTTAAATACATATGACTAAGTATTACTTTCAACAGTTGCAAAAGAAGTTACCAACTTCTTTATAGGCATATAAGTTAGATATATATATATATATATATACGTGTGTACATGTACGTATCTGCAGATATAGTAGATAAGAGGCTCACTATCCTTTTCTTTTCTTTTTGTCCAGTAACCTTTACATGGAGTAATATTGTCACGCCCCGACATAGCATAATACAGGAAAGCAATTAATTTCCTTTATGGACTCGTAGGTCGTGACAAGTGAGTATGACCAATTGTTCCTGGAACAAATAACTTAAAAGCATTTCTAAAGCAACGGATACTAATAAACATAATCCTCCAAAATTAAAACTTACTAACTATTACAGCAGTCATAAACTTAGGCACAAAATGCCTTATTCAGATGTCTAAAACTAGTTTATTACAACCCGAAATTAAAAAGACATAGGAAATATAAAGCAACCTCCTGGAAAGTCTCCTGCTTCTAACTAGCATAGTCGAAGTACCCTGGCTGCTCCTGACCCTGAAAATCTGGACATACAGTCCAGGACGCATCAACGCCGTCAGCTTATGCAAGCTGGTGAGCAAAAAAAACAAGTGCTCGCAATGTATGTATAAGTAAATAAACAGCGGTGTAATTTAACTTTAAAAGCAATAGATTCAAGGTTCCAATTCCAACATAAGTAACGGGGGAATAAAGTAAGCAATAAATATCCGACCGTGCATGAACAATGTAACATCTCATCTTTCTGACTCTTTTCTCTCAACAAACTCGATTCAACAAAACCATTACCTCAGATACCAGGAATAATATCCGATCGACATCCAAACCGTACTCAATACCATCACTTCGGATACCAGGAATAATATCCGATTGATATCCGAAACGAGCGCCTTAGATACCAGGAATAATATCCGATCGATATCTAAGTCGTAACTCAATACCATCGCTTCGGATACCAGGAATAATATCTGATCGATATCCGAAACGAGTGCCCTAGATACCAGGAATAATATCCGATCGATATCTAAGTCGTAACAACACTGTCGCCTCCAACACCAGGAATAATATCCAATCGATATTGAGGTCGCACACCAGACCGCCACTCTTTACTCTTTTCACGCTTTCTCACACACATGCACGTTAACACAACCTCGACCCTAATATGTATGTCAATATTCACAATTTGTAGTAGCAGTTATTAATCTCAAAGATGGATACTCGTTCAACATAAATCTTGGTCTTAACATTCTTATATGTTCAATTCCTAAACAGTGAGCCTTTAAAAACAATATATTTGCTAAATAGTTCTTTAAAAACTTTCAAAACCTTTTCCAAAAAGTCCCTTATAAAAAATTCAAAAACTGTTCAAACTGCCCTAGGTCGCGTGAGCGGTTCGCGCGAGCGAGGGAGAGGGTGGTCGTGCGTGCGAAGGGGGGGAATGGTTCGCGCGAGCGGGTCGCGCACGCGAATGGGCAGCGGGTGTCGCGCGAGTGGGTCGCGCACGCGAATGGGCAGCGGGTGTCGCGCGAGCGGGCCGCGCGCGCGAATGGGGATGGGTGTCGCGTGCGCGAGTTGTCACAGTTTCATCATCTTCTTCGTTTTCCCCCTGTTTTCAATTTCAAACTGTAGTTTTACCCATTTTCAGATTCTGTTTCAAACATGTCGTGCAATATATGGATTTCTTCGTCTTTCTGCGTAGATTAAGAATACGCGATCAATTTAAACTAATACGGATTGTATCACTAGATATTCGCGATTAAAGCAAAGGTGTCAAAACTTTAAATCACCCGTACGTCGCGATACAGATGAATTACTCCGTAGGATTCGAACCGTAGCTTATTGGGACTGAGATCTTCCATAATCAATTCACGGAATTGATTTTGGTTGAGTTTTGTAAAACTCCAATTCAAAGCCTTCAATGGTGTATCTATATATATATATACACATATACACACTGAATTATACTTATATAAACATAGCGAGTGAGTTTAAACTATTCACAGGGGGCAATTATACAGAGAATTTTGAGACCGAGAATTCCGCCGTTAAATTCGCCGTTTGAGAATTCTCCTCCGTTCTCTTGATTTTGAGATATATATATATATATATATGTAACTATATATGTGACTGAATATATATATATAATCTGTATGTGTGTGTGTTGTTCTTGAGAGAGTAGAGAGAATTGAGAGAGTGACAGAGAGTTTGTGAGGGAGAGAATGAGAGAGATGAGAGTCTGTGAGAGAATTTGAGAGACTGATACACATATATATACTGTATGTGTTTTGGGCTCCAAGAAAGGGGAAGATTTCTCCCAGTGAGGTTGAGCTCACGTGCTCCCTCACCCAAGACGCGGTATAAGGCGTAGTTTGAAATCAAAACTGGTATTTTTCGGTTGAAATAAAAATGCAGAAAGTTATATTAACGTAGAAATTAAATCCCGGGTTGTACAGAAGTATAGATATAGTTTTTTTTAAAACCATAGAAAGCATTTTCTATATTTATGAAAATTACAATTTGACCCCCAAATAAATATTTCAAATAGAAATTAAATTGAAATAAACATTTATTAATGGAAAAGAAATACAGAGTGTTACAAATATTATATTGTTTCTTGTCTTTTCTTACATGTGAGTATTGTTTGGGTAAAGAAGCTACTAGAGGGCAAACTTCTCGCCTTATCAGTTGTGCAGACTTGATAGGCTTACGGTAAGGGTGGCCGAGCTGTTGTATCCCGGAGATGGCATGCCGATTTCCTACTGCACCGGGTATTACCCGTAGAGGGCACGTATCGTCTCAAGAGAGTGTTTCACGCCTTATCCCAGTCACCTTATTATTGGTTTTATAAAATGGCTGAATTGACGGTGCTATTTTTCTATTGGTGAGATTGTTAAATTGAAGGCTATTTCTATATTATTTTTGTAGTAACCCATATTTTCATATTTAAATTGACGATTTAGAGTTCGTGTGCTATTTTAGCGAAAATTGGTCACAGGGGTATTTTGGTCATTTTTCTAATTTTGTAAGTCATGAACTGAAAATATAATTTTTTTGGGAGAAGTTGCGTGAGATTAAATGATTTGATATTCGTGTTTTTTTCGATCTCCGTTTAGAAGACATCTCGATTTTAATCATTTTGATAAAATACCCGTTTTTGCATTTATACGACATTTTCTGTATTTATACGACTTTTTAATTCTATTATTTAATAATATAATTATTATAATGAAAGATTATATCTTCCTAACTAGATTTTCTAAACTATGCTAGCCACCCCATGTGCATTTGTGTGGTATATGTGTTGTAGATGTGTTCATTTGTGTGTTATGCATTTGCGTGGTGTATGTGTTGTTGATGTGTTCATTTGTGTGTTATGCATTTGTGTGGTGTATGTGTTGTACATGTGTTCATTTGTATGCTATGCATTTGTGTGGTGTGTGTGTATTGTGCATGTGTTCATTTAAGGGCTATGCATTTGTGTGGTGTATATGTTGTGCGTGTGTTCATTTTAGGGCTATGCATTTGTGTGGTGTGTGTATTGTGTGTGTTTGTGTTGTGGACCACAAGTCCCAACTTGGTGACCAAGTTTCCCAAGTCTATAAATAAATCACTTTTCTTTCATTCAATTTACTAATTCATCTACATTTCTTTATCTTCCTCACCTCAACTCTCTCTCTCTCTCTCTCTCTCTCTCTCTCTCCAGCACGTTATATATATAGCTTATATATATATATGGAGAGAGATTTATATATATATATATATATACACAATTACAGATATACATACACCTCGAGTTAGAGGAAGAAGAAGAAGAGAAGTGTTTGGGAGTTGCTCAACATCATTTATAGGTACCGGGTTGTGTACAATATGCTTTCTAAATTCTCCGGAGTATTTCTTTGTTATCTCTACTTGTACTCTTTTTGAAGTTAAGTTGTGCTTTCATTTGGAATCAGTGAGTATGTGTTTATTGCTAAGTGCTATGGGACTAAAGGTCATGAGCAAGGAGCACCTACCAATAGTCCAACAGGCCTCAGGGACCGACGTACTGGAGACGGGTGAGGTGAGGTGAGGTGACTTTTTGCTATGTGACCAAGAGGAACCTGGTATGATTCTCTTTGTGTGAGTGGTTGGTTCTTGTGAGCGGTTGGTTTGTGTGATTGGTCTAATGATTTGATTTCGTTGTACCTTTTGAGCCTTTGATATTCCTGTCATACTGTATACTTCTCGGTGTGGTTTTAGATGCAGATAGTACCAGTGACTGAAGCCTAGAAGGGAGATAAGGCTAAGGACGATATAAGAGATCTGTGTAGAATATGGACCTATTGGGAGTTTTAAAGAAATTTTGTATTTTTATTTTATAGAATCAAAGTGTAATTCATTTTATTTTTCAATGAAAATACGCTTTATTTTTGCGGGGTGTCACAATTCTCCAATAAGTTGTGACCATTACACCCTTGCCCTAACAGTCTCATGTCTCAATGTCAACATCGATCATATCTTCTATCATCGGACTCTCTCCCTCCATCGCCGGCGACACTATGACCACCAACACTGCGCAACAACGAAAAGACGACACAGACGATGAGAAGTGATGGAAATGGCTGGTAGGAGATGGTGACAAAAGATAAGGGCGATGACGAAGACGATAAAGGGTGAGGGCGACGATGGCGAGAAGTCTTCTTCGCAATGGTGGAGATCGCGAGGTGCTTTGATCGGCGAGAAGTCACCGCTTGTTGGGCTGCAGTGAGGCCAGGGTTTTGGGTGGTTATTTGGGGCTGTTTTGGATGACTTGAGAGATTTTCACAAACGGTGTTGTGGTGCTTTTTTTTTTTTTTTAAATACATTTTTTTTGTGTGAAATTTATATTAAAAAAAAAAAGTTAATGAACTTTATCAAATTTGTTTGTTAGAATACTGCAATTTCACTGAGTGCCACTGTGGATATCGCAGTTTTCTTTCTACCCACAGCTTTCTATTTTAAAATACTTTCTCAAAATCAATTTCAAAGACAAATGAGTCGCCACTTAATTTTTAAAAGGAAAATTAAGAAACCATTTTTAAAGCAAACTGATCTTTTTAGAAACCAGAGATTAACTAGGTCCGGGGATTATGGAATGAGAGAGGAAGGAGCCCGTCGGACTAAAACACCCTCTCTCATCCTATCTTGCAATAGGCCTCTACTCAACATCCTTCTAATCGAATTATTAATTTAAATGTGCCCTTAAATAATACATATGTATAAAATATACATTACAAAAAGCATGTCCAAAGGGGTGTAAAATTGCTAATGACAAAATATCATTCATAAGCCACATATTCCAAGTAGCAAGCAATATGATATGCAATAGAGAACAAGGGAACTTACCCGGGATCCGGCAGTGATATTAAACGTGCAATGCATACAAGCAAAAGAAAATCCTAAAAAAAAGGTCTCTAATCACATATGCACATAAGGCAAGATCCTAATTCTAATGTGTCGCACATGAGGTTGAAAAATCAACAAAATCAAGAAATTAAAATGAACCAAAGAGGAGTCCTAGAAATCATACCTTAATAGCGCTACAAAACAAAGGGTTAGTCCACATGCTTCACATAATAATATGATATCAAACAATCAATCCTAATTTTCTAGCTTAGATCTAGCAAGCATGAAATCCAACTTTATCCAATTACTAGTTCTAATTATAAGCGTTAATGTACATGAATGAATATGAATAAGGATAAGACATGGATTTATTCATTAATTTAGATCACTTAGCCTCTGGACTTAAGCCTAATTAATTGTTATTAAGATATGGTTTAAGCCCTAAGTCATAGGAGAATCATTTGAGCCATTATTTACAAAGTTGGCCAAATGTGTCATAAAATTTTGAAAATTGCAGAGAGCAGACCAGAACTTTAAAAAAAAGAAAAAGCATGCTTCCCATGGTTTGATGTCGGTGAATTTTGGACACAAGATGCCTCTGTGAGTCTAGTTTCCAAATCAAAAAGAAAATCAATGTTTCAACGGCTAGATCTCTGGGAAAAGGACAAACACCAGACATCACTCAGAGATGTATAACTCTCTGTCCAGAGATATTGTTTGATTTTTTATAAATAGCAAAAAGATCAGAAATGATTTGTTCTTTTTAAGGTGACTTCCTAACACGTTAATCTACTTAGAAAAAATTATTTTGGGTCACAAACAATTTATTAAAGCATTGGTTTACTTATTTCAAAAGAGTGTCACTGTGCTGAAACTCTGGACTGATTGTTGTTACTTCACAAAACTCATGACCAAACCATTTTAAACATGAAATCTCTTTAAAACAAAAATTACAGTGGTAGAACTTTGAGTTATAGACACTTTCCCGTTGGTTTCACTTGATTCCAACGGTTAGATTTCGAACCAAAAATCTTTGATCAAAAACAGTTTGTGAACTCACTGTTTTCATTTGTCAAGTTCAACTCTTATTTGTTAACCCCAACTATTAAACCATGAAGTTGGGTTTAAACCAAACCACTTCTCCTACCATTTGATGGTCATTGGAGATCAAGACATGACTAAAACTCATGAGTTTTCAAGGAATATAAGGAGACTCCATGAAAACTCAAGCTTCGAGGACCCAAACCATGGTAGGGGTTTGGATTCATCTACTTGTTCTTACTAAAATGATGATCAACTTTAAATCTCATGTGAATCATAAACTTACATGAGACTAAAAGATCAAACTCATGAGATTCAAGTGAGATATGGAAGATCCCCAAGAGTCTCAAGAGAAGAACATAAACAAGAAAAAGAGAAGAAGAATCAAAGAACTAGCTCATGAACTTCAAGAGGATATAGAGAAGACCCCATGAAATTCCAAGTTAGAGAATCCAAGTCATGAATATGGACTTGGATCCATCTATTTGTTTACAAAGTGAAGTGATGATCAAACTTTGACTCCCATGTGAAGCATAAGCTTACATGAGATTCAAAAGATCAAACTCAAGAGCTTTCAAGAGAGATATTGAAGATCTCCAAGAATCTCAAGAGAAAAGTATAAACAAAAAAGAGGAAATGAAATCAAGGAAACTAAGAGAGCAAGTGCTCTAAATCCATAAAAGAAAACTAACAAGAGTAGAGTATCACCTCCAACTATCCTCAAACTTCAATATTTTGAAGGCCTTCCAAGCTCTTCTTTAAACTCTCCTCCCAATGTTCTCTCTTCTACCCAAATGTTCTTCTTTCAAAAGTTCTCCTAAACTCCTCTCAAAATCCCCCAATATTTTTTTCTCTTGTGTATATTCCTTGCATATATTCCAAGGAAGATCCTTCCTCTTTTATAGACAAAATATACCAAGTATTTTCAGTGAATTCGGAGTAAAAGACAGGTGTAAATCTCTCATTTGGTGGTACAATACGTACTTCCTGAAATTAGACAATCTGCTGCCCAGGGCGGCAGTCAGAATTCGTTTGCGGCAGTCCGTGGGTGCCGCTGCGGCAGTCCGTGGGTGCCGCTGCGACACTCTGTGACTGTCGCGCTGGCATTCCGTGACTGCCGCACGGCTCTCAGTGAGTGCCGCGACAGATTGTTGATTGCCGGGTTTCCGTCAAACTTACTTTATCAGATCTTTGTTTTTATCCGCCTACACATACGTAGTGTACCACAAAATACGGACTTTAAAAGTAAACGGCAGTCAGAAAATGTCGGCGGCACTCAGTGACTGCCGGCCCGGCATTCACTGAATGCCGGTCGGCACTCAGTGAGTGCCGCTCGGCATTCAACAAATGCCGCGGCAATCTGCCGTGTGCCATTTTTTGTTGAACTTCCTCTTTTAGGTCTTTTCTTTTCTCCTTTTTCTTCCAAAAAAAATATTTTCCAAGATTTTCTCCAAAAATGGTATTTTTTATACTTGAATTCTCCTAAACACCTGGTATTTTCTTCTTTCTGTGAAATTTTATCGCGTTTGGAGAATTTTCTGAAGAGCTTGGAATACTTCGATTCTTTCGGTCTTTATCATCATCAGACGCGGAGGTGACGCTCTCCTAAATTCGACGATCGGTCAAGAATGGGGTGTCTACAGCCACATACTTCTTAATAAATTTCAAAAGTTGTGAAATTTCACAACTTTTTTTTTTTGTGAAATTTCATAACTTTTTTAGTGTTGAAACTCTCTTTAGCTTTGTGATTTAATTCTCTATCTCTTTCTCCTTTTTTCTGGATCTAACTCCTTCATCCTCTCTTATTCGATCACACAACTTTTATACTCCAAACAATACATAATTAATACTCCAACAAAATTTCACAAACTTTTTTAGTGAAATTTAACAACTTTTTTTTTTGTGAAATTTCACAACTTTTTTTTCCCCTTAGAATTTCTTACAAACAATGTTTCTTTCTTGGTAGATCTCGTCAAGTAGATGTAAGAAATGTAATTTCTACCTAAAAACAATGTATAGATTGGAAGTAACAAAATTTTGAAGCGTGAAAAAACTTTGGAAAAACTGTTAAGAGGGTCTAACGAAGTCGCCGAAGCTCCGATAGGTCATCGGAGCTCAAATGAGGTCTTGGTGGTGGTCGTCAGAGGTCTGGCGAGGTGGTCGGAAGTACGACGAGGTCGTCTAAGTTCATGATAGTGTTGCGCCTATTGTGTAGCAATTTTAGCAAAATGGTGAGGGTAGTTTAGTCAATTGAAGGGAGAGAGGACTTATAACTAAACTTTTTGCTTGTGGGACCTTATACTAAAACATTACCCTAAAATAAATTTATCACCAATTGCCCTTATAAACTATCAATCCAAATAAAAATAAAAATATCTTTCTTTCCAAATACAATAAACTAAAATAAAAATATTTTCCCCCCTTTAAATGGTGTGTACAATTTTTTAGCGACATTTATAAGAGTCAACTAATAACTTGACCTACTCGACAATCCACTTAAAGCAATCCCACAATACATTATTTGAGATATGTATACATCAAAGAGTAATGATACACCCACACTCTCATCCATACCCCCAACCACATTCAGCACATCCTAACACTTGATTGTTATTAATTCTGGTGGGTTCCACATGAGTTCCACATAGGACCCACTAGAATCAAGGGGCAGGATGTGCTGAATGTGATTGGGGGTGTGGTTGAGGGAGTGGGTATATCATTATTGAACATCAAATACCTTGGTTGGATTTACTGAGGGAAAAGATAGGAAAATATAGAGGAAAATATTTTCCTTTGTTTGGTTAATAAGAAAAACCATAAGAAAAATAGGAAAGAAAAAAGAGAATAAGTTGAGAGGTAAATTAAACATTTTGAATGCTGTGAATCATTTTCCTTCCTTAATTCATATACTACAATCATATTTTGAAATTTTTTAGTTTTAATGTTATTTAAGAATGAAGGAAAACATGAAAGAAAATATGAAGGAATTAGTTTTCTTTCATAAAACAGATAGTTTTCTTCATCTGTTACTGTCACAGCCCGGTCCTACAATAGCGGAACCGGAGCCCGTGGCACGCCACCGAGGCTAAACCAATTCATTAACGTTCCCAAAAATTAGTTTGAAGAACACACGCAGCGGAATAAATAAGTCATTTTGAAAACTAATCGTCGAGTCGACTGATCCTCAGACCCAGTCGACTGCTTTCTACACCCAGTCGACTGGGGCTTCAAATTTTCAGTCGACTGGTAAAGTCCGGTCGACTGAAGTCCAGCCTGGTACAAAAAATCTAAATTGAAACTATGATCCAGTCGACTGTGTCGAGGACCCAGTCGACTGATCCTCATATAAAAGGTGCAGTGAGTTGCTGAAAACAGAGGCTCCAGTCGACTGTTTTCTCAACCAGTCGACTGATTTATGGCAGCTTCTCATTCTGCAGAGTTTTCTAAGTTTAAAAGCTTTTGAATTCGAACGGCGATCAAACACACACTTCCAAAAGTACTCCAAAGCAATCCTAACTGTATTAACATATTACCAAAGCACAGTTACAACATGTTACTAACTATTACAACGTTTTAGATGCGTTCTAACATACCAAGTTAAACATAACTAAAACCATAAAAATTCTTATTACAACATTCCTATTGTCTCAAAACTACAAGATTAACGTTCAAGTTGCCTTCTAAAAGAACTCCCAACCCACGTGCTCACTTCTGCGATTCCTCGCCAGCATTTACACCTGAAATGGTTATTTGAATAACCACACATATTTGATTTGGTTAAGCTAACGCTTAGTGAATAAAACAACATATGCACATGAATGATAAACATGTCCGCATTCACATCTCTACAATTCATACTAGTCGCCGGAGACTCACGTGCCCGTCCATACTCCTAATCCGCGACTCCTCGCCAATAAGTCCACGCGATAGGGTAAGACCCACGATTCTTCTCTTCAATCGTGCGACCTTAATGCCTATATTGGCTCCACAAAATGGCACGGTGACCACGTGCTCCTTCTGACCCAAATAAGCAACTTAACATGCTCAAATACATATCACCATGCTCGCGGTAATCAAAACATATCACCGTGCTATTGAGCCTACTTATCAATATAAATGCCCAATATGAACTACACAAGATATCTCTAAGTATTAATACATACTATTCAAACATAACATGAATACATATCAAGAAACCATTCCAAAAACATAGTTGAATCACTCACCTCCGATTTACGCTCTTAAACTTCGATTCAAAGAAAACCCGTGCACAAAGAACGTGCAGAAGTCCGTCCAGTACAATTCCTATGGATTAAAATTCCATTTATCAACTTTTATGAAAAATTCTACAAAACAACTTTTCTAAAAACTTGGCCAAACAAGCCCTAACATATATCACAACGAAGTTCTTACCTCGAGGAGCTCAAATATGAAATTTGGGAGAAAACAGACTGACGGAAGGTCGTCATTTGGCGTCGCAAAGCTCTAAGCAACTAAAATCTCCCTTGGCCTCCTTCTTGAACTTATGTTAAGAGTTTTGTAAAATATCTCACTCATCTCTATCTATATATAGGCAAAACTCTCAAAAATTACGTTTACCTCCCCACGAGTTTTCGAAACTCCTAATTAATCTCTGAAACTTTCTATACAGCTTATTCGTAGCTTTACGAGTGAAACTTCAAAATTATAAAAGTTTTCGACTTAGTTTCGTTTGGTCGCTAAAACACGAATTTCTACATGACGTTTCCGAAGTTGCTAATTAGCCTACCAAATTAATAGCGTGTTCATTCGTTCTCACCAGGATACTAAATCTAACAACAGAAATATATTCTAAGCCAGAAAATAATACAGATATTGCAATACACAGGTAAACATTTATTTTCAAATAAACATTTTGTCACACCCGTTCCAAAAATTTATAGTTTTATCATGCATAATAGTAAATTGAGAGGTTATCAATGTTAATTGATAATGGTGGATTGAGGTTGACTGTGAGTCAACGGTAAGGTGTCAATGAGAACACAGGAACATGGCAGTTCATATTGCATAATCATGAGTAAATGGCATTTATGTGATTTAAATGTTATTTGACTTTATCTGGTATTTGTTTAATAGTAATTATACCTGTGTAGTATAATTCTGGTAATTTGGATATGATAGTATCATTTTGAGAACTGTGGTGAGAACGTGAGAGATGCGTTAATTAAAAAGGTAGGTTGTGTAGAGATTTCACAGAATATAGTTTTCGGACGTTATTTTGGACCCAAACGAAACCTAGTCGAAAACTTTTGAAATTTATAGTTTTCACTCGTAAAGTTATAAAATGGACGTGTGCGAAGTTTCAAGAACTAATTAGAAATTTGAGGAACTTACGGGGAGGTAAACACAATTTCAAGAACTTTTGCCTATAAATAGATGAGGATGAGATTCATTCTCATCCAAACTTTCCATAAATATCTAGAGAGAGGAGAGAGAAAGGAGATTTGGAGCCAACGGGCTTTGCGACGCCGATCGACGACCGTTCGTCCGTCAAATTTTCTCCAGATTTCAGATTTGAACTCGTGGAGGTAAGATCTACGTTTTGATACCACTTAGGTCATGTTTGGCCAATGTTTGTAAAAGTATTAATTTTGGACTTTTGGGAAAAACAGGTATAAACTTGTAGGAATCGTACCAAATTCGAAATCCGACGTTTATTTAGCCTCCTAGTCGATCCTTCAAAGTTTGGGAGAAATCGCACGAGGTATGAAGTTCTAACTTGTGAAATATAGGGAAATACATGTTTTATATTTCGACGACGAAATTGTGATCCGGGCAAAATTCATGTGTTAATTGTAGGCCCGTTAATTATGCACGCGCTAATTTGTGAAAAGCATGTCTAAATTTCCGCGAGCACGTTAAGTTGTCTATGTGGGTCAAAGGGGAGTCTTATACAAATTCATGCCGGAGTAAGCTTCTCGATGTTTGAGAATTTAGTAGCGACGGCTACTGTGCATGGTTGATAGACTTGGACTTGCCATGGCACTTGTGGATACAATGGTTGATAGACTTGGACTTGCCATTGGTATCGCGGTTTAAGGCTTGGACTTGCCGCTACCGGATGAATGCGTATTTTTCTTCCTAGAGACTATTGTATGATTTATGAGATTAAAGCATGTTTCATCATATATTGTGCATGTTAGACTTGTACGCTCAGCATATAGCTGAGCAGTGGAGATGTACTCCATTGCAGGTAAGAAGAAGGATAAGAAGAAGCGCGATGAGTGAGGCCGATGAACGCCGGGGATAACACTTGTATATGTTTTTTTTTTAAATCCTAAACTTGTACAAGGATTTGAATATTGTAGTATGTTGTAATAGAAACATGGATTAGCTTCTTAGTATTGTAATCTTGTAATTGAATGCCTGTAACTGTGTTTTAGTATGTTGCAATCAGTTGTGGTTGTGATTGTT
This sequence comes from Hydrangea macrophylla, assembly GCA_033977485.1. Taxonomy (NCBI): domain Eukaryota; kingdom Viridiplantae; phylum Streptophyta; class Magnoliopsida; order Cornales; family Hydrangeaceae; genus Hydrangea; species Hydrangea macrophylla. Next base: position 30,395,284 of record CM066999.1, read on the forward strand.
GTTAGTTTTGAGTAGTATGACTTGTTAATTTCCAACACAGGGCTGCCAGCAGAGGAGCAGTCGACTGAACCCCCCTGATCAGTCGACTGGATCTCGTGTATTTGGGATACTGTAAGTGAATATCAGAGAAGCAGTCGACTGAACCCCTTGGGCAGTCGACTGAACACTGTTGATTTTAGCTACTGCTTCCTTTGATTGAAAAGCAGTCGACTGGATTCCCAGATCAGTCGACTGGACTTCTTTGCAATATGATGTATTTTTGGTTCTGCTTAACACAGTCGACGGAGCAGTCGACTGGACCCTAGTGCAGTCGACGGAGCAGTCGACTGGACCCTAGTGCAGTCGACGGGGCAGTCGACTGAACCTCTGTTTTCAAAACTACTCTCTTTGAATGTATTTTCAATGGCCAAAACTTTTTATAACTCTGATTTCAATAGATTTTACAATCACAGAGGGGAACGTTTCCTAAGTTTTAAACTACCAGGGTTGTTTTACAGTTCTTTCCGCTGCGTAAAGTTATATTGTTGTTTGGGTTGAGCCTTGGTGGCGTGCCACGTGTCCTATTTCCACGCATAGTGGGATGGGTCGTGACACATTTAAAGTGTTCCACAGTGACCGTCTCATACTCGGAGAGACGTCACAACAACAAATCCTCAATCACCACAGTTTCAGAGGGTTCTCTAATACAGACACCCAAATCAACTCGTGAGTCAAAACTCACCCAAACATATGCCAAAAGGCACGCCACATCACATTATCATGCATGACCATGTAATGCAAAAGCAATAACACAAATACGGGTGTTATAGTTACGGAGAGTCACTAATCAGAAATGGTATATAAAAGTCAATCTTGTCATTGACCAAGAATATACCATAAAAAAATGTCATTGCTCTTGTTGATAGTGGTGCTGATATGAATTGTATTTAAGAAGGTTTAGTTTCAGTCTTTTCCTTCTTTTTCCCCTCACGAAATCCATGAATCAAACAGAATCTAGTGCCACAACAAGAAATACTTATGACATATATTGTACTATATAAAACCAACTAGAAAGAGTTCACCCCTTTTTCCAACTCTAGATTTTCTTTGTTTTCAAAGTGTAGGTTTTAATTTGAAGCAAATTCATCTTCTTAAAAAAAATCCACAGAAATCCACTGTCGAAAGTTTATTTCGTTCCAAAATTTACATTTCTTTGTTCAACGGTAACCAAGTTAATAAGATTAACTTGACCATTATCAAATCTACATTAAATTGGTTAGTCGGTAGAGGAAAACATCCGTCCATTATCAGCCAACCATTTTGGGGCCTTTTTTTTTTTTATATTAATGTGGTGGATTTCATTTTTGCTTAAAAAAGTTTTTAATTCTAAGTTTAATATTCTTGGATTAATGCAACCATACAAAGATTCATAAGGAGCCATCCCAATACTCGACTGAAAACTGTTGTTATACGCGAACTCAATTAACGGTAGGTGGTCTTCCCAATCACCTTGAAAATCAAGTACACATAAACGAAGCATGTCTTCCAAAATCTGGATTACTCTTTCTGATTGACCATCGGTCTGAGGATGAAAAGCGGTACTAAAGTGCAATTTGGTACCCATTGCTTCTTCCAAGGCTCTCCAAAACTTCGATGTAAAACTACTATCCCTATCCGAAACGATAGAAATTGGGATACCATGTAGTCTCACAATTTCGCGAATATACAACTTAGCTAACGTCATTGGCTTAGTTGTTCGGATTGGTAAGAAGTGCGACGACTTCGTCAAACGATCAACGATCACCCAAATAATAGTGTTTGATCTCTTCGACCTCGGAAACCCACTAACAAAATCCATTGTTATGTGCTCCCATTTCCACTCGGCTATCGGTAACGGTTGTAACAATCACGAGGGTACTTGGCGTTCGGCCTTTACTTGTTGATAACTAGTACAACGCGAAACATAACGTGCTATTTCTCTCTTCATTCCCAGCCACCAAGAAACATGTCTCAAATCTCTATACATCTTGGTGCTTCCCGGATGAACGGTGTACTTCGTATTGTGTGCTTCTTCTATAATGTTCCGTTTCAACTCCTTCTCGTTAGGCACACAAATTCTACCCCTCAATCTCAAAACATCATTCTCAAAAGTAAATCCCGGTTGTTTGCCCATTGGAATCTCATCACAAATCTTCTTCAAAGCCACATCTTGAAGTTGTTTCTCTACGATCTCGTGAATCAAGAGTGGTTGTGCCACCATCGTCGACATCAAGCCACTTTCAATCCTCGGTATCACTTCAAGCTCCAAATTCTCTATATCTCGTATCAGTTCTTTCTGAGAAGTCAAATCTGATGCGGTGTTGGTTGGTACTTTGCGACTAAGAGCATCGGCGACGACATTCGCCTTGCCCGGATGATACTGAATTGACAAGTCATAGTCCTTCATCAACTCTAACCATCTCCTTTGCCTCATGTTCAAATCTCGTTGTGTAAACAAGTACTTCAAACTCTTGTGATCCGTATAGATCTCACATTTCTCCCCGTATAGGTAATGACGCCAAATCTTCAATGCAAAAATCACGGCGGCCAATTCTAGATCATGTGTTGGATAATTCTTCTCGTGCGGTCTAAGTTGTCTCGACGCATATACAATGACTTTATCAACTTGCATAAGAACGCAACCTAAACCTCTATATGAAGCATCACTGTAAATAATAAATCCTTCAGTCCCTGATGGAACGGCTAAAATTGGTGCTTTCACTAGTCGACCTTTCAACTATTGGAAACTTTCTTCACATTCTGGACTCCAAACAAAAGCAATATCTTTCCTCATTAACTGTGTCATCGGCATTGCTATACGCGAAAAGTCTTTTACAAATCTCCGATAATACCCAGCTAATCCTAGGAAACTTCTGATGTCTGTCACATTCGTTGGTCTCGCCCAGTTGGTAATTGCCTCTATCTTTTGAGGATCCGCTGAAATTCCTCCCGCCGACACTATATGTCCAAGAAACGCAATCTCTGTCAACCAAAACTCACACTTCTTCAATTTTCCAAACAATCTCTTCTCACGTAATCGTTGTAATGCTAATCGTAAATGTTGTTCGTGATCTTCAACGCTTTTGGAGTAGATTAGGATGTCATCTATGAACACAATAACGAACTTATCTAAATAATCCTTGAAAACGCGATTCATTAAGTCCATGAAAGCAGCTGGTGCATTAGTCACTCCAAACGGCATAACTAAAAATTCAAAGTGACCATATCGAGTTCTGAAAGTTGTCTTCTCAACATCTTCCTCTTTGACTTTCAACTGATGGTAACCGGATCTCAAGTCGATCATCGAAAATACCTGAGCCCCTTGTAACTGATCAAACAAGTCATCTATTCGCGGCAACGGATACTTGTTCTTGACTGTCAACTTATTCAACTCTCGGTAGTCGATGCACATACGCATTGTCCCATCTTTCTTCTTCACAAACAAGACTGGAGCTCCCCATGGTGAAACACTAGGTCGGATAAAACCCTTCTCCAACAGTTCTTCTAACTGAACTTTCAATTCTTTCAACTCTATCGGTGCCATTCGGTACGGCGCTTTAGATATCGGTTGTGACCCTGGTACTACTTCTATTGTGAACTCAAGCTCTCTTTCAATCAATACGTCGGGTAACTCATCGGGAAAAACATCTAGAAATTCTCGAACTACTGAAATGTCTTCTATTAGTGGCCCAAGAACTCGCGTGTCGACAATTGAACATAAAAAACCCGAACAACCCTTCTTCAACATCTTACTTGCTTGAATCGCCGATATCAAGTATGGCGGTACGATCACTCCCTTACCCTGAAAAGTAAACTCTTCTCGCCCTGACAGATAGAAACTAACCCGTTTCTGTTCACAATCGATTCTGGCTTGATTAACCGACAACCAATCCATACCCAAGATAACATCAAAGTAATTCACCGTCAACGGAATCAAATCAACGCTCAAGACTTTATCACCTATCTTGATCTCACATGACTTGAATATCGAAGAAGTAACTAGCGGTTCACTACTAGGCAATGATACACACAAGCCATATCCTAGCGGTTCTGACTTAACAGTTAAATGCTTAACAAAATCACGTGATACGAATGAATGCGTTGAACCAGAATCCATAAGTATACGTGCAGGATACGAACAAATAGGAAGAATACCTGATACAACGGTATTATCCGTATTCCCCGGCCTAAGCTGGAAGTATCGTCCTTGATGTTGCGCGACTCATTTCCCTTTATCCACTCGAGGTTCTACCCTTGATCCGCTTGGCACACTTGATGCCCCGGTACTCATTCCCGTTTGTCTCTTACTCAGACAGTTCTTTGCTATGTGTCCCGGTTGTCCACACTCAAAACATTTTCCTCTCGTTTCTGGGTTGTAGCTCTTTGTATTCGGAAAGGTATTTGATGTGGTCGAGTTTGCATTCAAAGGACAATTTCGGGATATGTGTCCTAACTGCTTGCAAAGGTAACAGGTGCTCAATTGGTAGCAAGTTCCTCTGTGTCGCAGGTTACATGTTGGACACAACGGTCTCGAGTCCCCCATGAACGTACTCCCTTCTTGGCTACTCATATATGATCCCGAACCTTGCGTAAACGGTTTCTTCGCATTCCCTTGACTCTTACCCCGACTGTCATTTGCTCTCTTCCCTTGTTGTCCCTGTCGATATCTGTCGACACTTTTCTCAGCAATACGAGCAGCTTCCTCAACGAGAGAAACGGTCGGGTGTTGTAACATATCCACACGGCCACGGATATTCTCCCTAAGTCCTTCCTCGAACTTACGAGCTTTATCCCTATCAGTCGGAACTGTAGTTTTCCCAAATCGTAATAAGGCATTGTAACGGGATACATACTCACTCACAGTCATGTCTCCCTGAACCAGACTTGCAAATTCTTGGCGTTTCTGAGTATAAGCAGATTGCGGAAAGAAACGTTTGTTGAATTCTTCTTTAAATGCTTCCCACGTGGTCGGCTTCCCTTGTTCAAGTACGTTGTTCCACCAATCTAATGCTTCGCCCATCAACGTATCGGATGCGCATAAAATTTTCTCCTCATCAGTACATATTACCTGCCGGAAATGTCTTTCCATGTCCATCATCCAATGATCGGCCAAGTCTATGTCAACTTGTCCATAATACAAGGTCGGTTTTCGCTTATGAAACTGTTCCACGATTGTGTGTTGAGGTCGCGGTGCCAGTGGAGGCTGAACGTTCATCTGTTCTCTTTCACTTACCGCTTGTATGAAATTTCCCACCATATTCACTATTTGGTCCATCCGCGAATGCGGTGACAATTCTCTTGGTGGATCAGCCATAACGTTTCAAATATTCCCCTGTTGAGTTAAATGCAAAATGACCATGCATGCTATGCCACAATATAGATATATGTGCACAGTTCATCACACTCAACAAATGCTAACACATGAAACATTTCTACAATGATAATAATTATCTTCACAATTACATACTCCACTCGACGTCACTTAGCATATATATAACGTCACTCGTTCCCAAGGCTCTAAACTTATGCTCAAAAACCACTAAATGTCACAGCCCGGTCCCACAATAGCGGAATCGGAGCCCGTGGCACGCCACCGAGGCTAAACCAATTCATTAACGTTCCCAAAAATTAGTTTGAAGAACACACGCAGCGGAATAAACAAGTCATTTTGAAAACTAATCGTCGAGTCGACTGATCCTCAGACCCAGTCGACTGCTTTCTACACCCAGTCGACTGGGGCTTCAAATTTTCAGTCGACTGGTAAAGTCCGGTCGACTGAAGTCCAGCCTAGTACAAAAAATCTAAATTGAAACTATGATCCAGTTGACTGTGTCGAGGACCCAGTCGACTGATCCTCATATAAAAGGTGCAGTGAGTTGCTGAAAACAGAGGCTCCAGTCGACTGTTTTCTCAACCAGTCGACTGATTTATGGCAACTTCTCATTCTGCAGAGTTTTCTAAGTTTAAAAGCTTTTGAATTCGAACGGCGATCAAACACACACTTCCAAAAGTACTCCAAAGCAATCCTAATTGTATTAACATATTACCAAAGCACAGTTACAACATGTTACTAACTATTACAACGTTTTAGATGCGTTCTAACATACCAAGTTAAACATAACTAAAACCATAAAAATTCTTATTACAACATTCCTATTGTCTCAAAACTACAAGATTAACGTTCAAGTTGCCTTCTAAAAGAACTCCCAACCCACGTGCTCACTTCTGCGATTCCTCGCCAGCATTTACAGCTGAAATAGTTATTTGAATAACCACACATATTTGATTTGGTTAAGCTAACGCTTAGTGAATAAAACAACATATGCACATGAATGATAAACATGTCCGCATTCACATCTCTACAATTCATACTAGTCGCCGGAGACTCACGTGCCCGTCCATACTCCCAATCCGCGACTCCTCGCCAATAAGTCCACGCGACAGGGTAAGACCCACGATTCTTCTCTTCAATCGTGCGACCTTAATGCCTATATCGGCTCCACAAATTGGCACGGTGACCACGTGATCCTTCTGACCGAAATAAGCAACTTAACATGCTCAAATACATATCACCATGCTCGCGGTAATCAAAACATATCACCGTGCTATTAAGCATACTTATCAATATAAATGCCCAATATGAACTACACAAGATATCTCTAAGTATTAATACATGCTATTCAAACATAACATGAATACATATCAAGAAACCATTCCAAAAACATAGTTGAATCACTCACCTCTGATTTACGCTCTTAAACTTCGATTCAAAGAAAACCCGTGCACAAAGAACGTGCAGAAGTCCGTCCAGTACAATTCCTATGGATTAAAATTCCATTTATCAACTTTTATGAAAAATTCTACAAAACAACTTTTCTAAAAACTTGGCCAAACAAGCCCTAACATATATCACAACGAAGCTCTTACCTCGAGGAGCTCAAATATGAAATTTGGGAGAAAACAGACTGACGGAAGGTCGTCATTTGGCGTCGCAAAGCTCTAAGCAACTAAAATCTCCCTTGGCCTCCTTCTTGAACTTATGTTAAGAGTTTTGTAAAATATCTCACTCATCTCTATCTATATATAGGCAAAACTTTCGGAAATTACGTTTACCTCCCCACGAGTTTTCGAAACTCCTAATTAATCTCTGAAACTTTCTATCCAGCTTATTCGTAGCTTTACGAGTGAAACTTCAAAATTATAAAAGTTTTCGACTAAGTTTCGTTTGGTCGCTAAAACACGAATTTCTACATGACGTTTCCGAAGTTGCTAATTAGCCTACCAAATTAATAACGTGTTCATTCGTTCTCACCAGGATACTAAATCTAACAACAGAAATATATTCTAAGCCAGAAAATAATACAGATATTGCAATACACAGGTAAACATTTATTTTCAAATAAACATTTAAAGTGTTCCACAGTGATCGTCTCATACTCGGAGAGACGTCACAACAACAAATCCTCAATCACCACAGTTTCAGAGGGTTCTCTAATACAGACACCCAAATCAACTCGTGAATCAAAACTCACCCAAACATATGCCAAAAGGCACGCCACATCACATTATCATGCATGACCATGTAATGCAAAAGCAATAACACAAATACGGGTGTTATAGTTACAGAGAGTCACTTATCAGAAATGGTATATAAAAGTCAATCTTGTCATTGACCAAGAATATACCATAAAAAAAATGTCATTGCTCTTGTTGATAGTGGTGCTGATATGAATTGTATTTAAGAAGGTTTAGTTTCAATCTTTTCCTTCTTTTTCCCCTCACGAAATCCATGAATCAAACAGAATCTAGTGCCACAACAAGAAATACTTATGACATATATTGTACTATATAAAACCAATTAGAAAGAGTTCACCCCTTTTTCCAACTCTAGATTTTCTTTGTTTTCAAAGTGTAGGTTTTAATTTGAAGCAAATTCATCTTCTTTAAAAAAATCCACAGAAATCCACTGTTTCGTTCCAAAATTTACATTTCTTTGTTCAACGGTAACCAAGTTAATAAGGTTAACTTGACCATTATCAAATCTACATTAAATTGGTTAGTCGGTAGAGGAAAACATCCGTCCATTATCAGCCAACCATTTTGGGGCCTTTTTTTTTTTATATATTAATGTGGTGGATTTCATTTTTGCTTAAAAAAGTTTTTAATTCTAAGTTTAATATTCTTGGATCAATGCAACCATACCCATTAATCATTAGATTACCCATAAACAACCTGAAGTATTTTTTTTGGAGGAATAATGCTATACCTCTCAAATTTTGTTCCCAAATACTTTATCAATTGTATATATTTTTGCAATGATCGGTGATACTGATACCACTGCAAGTAGTACAATTGGCAAAACATTTAGGAGTCAAATTTGAATAACATAGTATTATCGTATGAAAATATCAAACTTGAACAGGAATTTGTTGTGGTTCCCCGATTTGTATCCCAACTTTGATTCACAACAAGTGACAAAAGGGTCACATTTAATGATGGTGGAGACTGATGTAGGAGTCCCACTGTCACACTTGATAGGAACCAAATTTAAAATACAAATTTGGGAATCAAAAGTATTATTATTCTTGAGAAAAATGAAAACCGTGATTGTGTTCGTTCGTATGTAATCATTCCTAGATTCTTCTACAGTAAACTACCAATTTCCTAATGCCCTCCTTCGACGATGATGGATTTCCAAATTGAAATTCAAGGAACTTCTAAACATTCCATAAAAAATAAGAATAAAAACAAAAACTTGGGTTAAATGCATTTTGCATCTTGAACTATACACCAATTTACAGTTTGTTCTGTCATCTTTCAATTGTAGCAATTTAGTCCCTGCTAATTGTGATGTCAACCTTTCGTCAGAAGAATTGACAGAAACTAATCTGCACCACATGATAAGTTTCTCACTTTTTTATGACAGAAAGTTGACATTGCAATTGGCCTAAAAGTTGAGGGACCAAAATGCTACAATTGAAAAACGAGGGACTACACTATAAGCTGGTGCATAGTTCAAGGGTGCGAAATGCAATACACCCAAACAACTTCCATATTCACTGTCAAATTGGCAACCAAAGAATGAGTAATGCTATGCTTCCCAAATGCTTTGCCAATTGTACCGCATACCATACAGTGGTATGTGGCACCACTGATCACTGCCACAACATGTGATACAACTATTAAAGTATTCGGAAACCAAATTTGTGAAGCATAGCATTACTCTCCCAAAGAATTTACTAGTGCTACCACAGGTTCACTCCAGTGCCAAGAACTTCAGAACAAGCAGTCGTGAACAAAGAAATGTAAAATACTCTCAACCAATCTTAAATCTCTGAAACTGCACAACCACTTCTTTAAACAACATTCTATAATGTGAAAATGTTCAGTTTGTTTCATATTCAAATAACATGCAACTACAACACAGTCAGTGTCCTTCACATATGTACAGGTGGTTAAATCTCCAACAATCAGTGCAGAACTAACCTTCCCCCAATAGGTTGGTCTTACGAAATATACACTTTGACTACATCCGTATAGTCGTAGACCAAACCTGTTCTTGGGCAGGTGATTTTGCCATTGTTCTTCTTTGCCATTTCTTCGAGAGCCTGAAATCGTGGAAGAAGAGTTAGATCATCAGTAATGATGTGTTTGGTACAGAAGTGATTTCTTTTTCGTGAAACATGTTTTGATATTGTTATACTCATTGTTGTCAACTTGTGAGTCATGAATCAGTATGCAAATTATGAATACGATTCACTTTCTTGTAGAAAGTAATAACACATATGTACGTACGTACTGGATATATAAAAAACCGTGTAATCAAAATGTTTTTCACTTATAACTTAAAATGACAAAGATCTAAATTATGAATCACGAATTGTATTGAATCCTGAACCATATCAAACCGAATCAAACGACCATAATATACTTCAGACTTAAGAGGGCTAGCAATGAAGACAATAACATGTCAGAGTGATAGTTATTTGCTCTAGAAGTTGGAGTTAACATGGAGTTCCACCAACCCCCACCGCAATATCTCAAATGCAAAAGTTAATCTCCAACTTAAAAGCTGTATTTCGAAAAAGTACAAATTGTGTTGGCATGCATTTTAAAACTAAGTAGAAATGATGGTAGAAGATAGTAATGTAATTAAAATAGGCAAGAACGCAATCCAAAAAATCTCAATCGAAACACAGCCTAATAACAAACCTACTTAAAAAAAGAGTGATGTGAACCTTGGTGCTGTAGACGTAGCCATTAGGTAAGACTAGAGGCGGGTTCTCGGTGTCCATTATCTCTTTAGTTATGTAGCAAACAAGCTTTGAATGGTGTTGCTTTGAAAATGGTAATGGCAATGCTAGTTTGCGGAAGCTCTCTTGCGATAAAGGGTCCTCTTTGGTGCAATCGTCTTCATAACAGAATCTAAATTAGGTCAAGGCAAAAACATGAACTTGGAATATTGGATGAAATATGGTAAAACCTTCCAGTCTGTTAATCAGATAGTCAGGCTTTTACGAGATAAATAATAGGACTGACATTTTGGGTTAACTGATAGATGCCCAAACATGATTCGCACATGAAAGGCACCAGAGAAAAAATCTATTCTAGTTTTGAGAATGACCGTACCATAACTCAATGTTTTAAAACCATGTGTTTGAAAAATTCAGATTATTTTTTCAAGAAAAATTGACAGAAGTAGAGAGACCGGCAAACTCTAGCATCCTTAAACTTTACTAAGTATATACTTTAGGAAAGATCCATGAATGCACTCTTTAATCTCGGAATTAATTTCCAAATTGTTTGCACCTGAGCACTCAGATTTATGCCCTGTTTGGAATCAATTATCAAAGGCATGTTAGGGCCCAAACGTGCTCATGTAACCCAAAACGCATACATTAGCCTGTTTGGACAAAATTTTAAGCAGCACTTTAGAGTCCTGAAATCACATTTGACTGAGGCAGATCCCAAGGTGTTTCAACTCAAATATGATGCAAGTAGATTTTCTTGAGTTCCGTGGTGCCCTTTCTGATTAGTGCTTCTGCCTAAATGCAAAGTTATCCTCACTCTAGTGTAATATCTTTTACCCAAAAATGTATACATATATATATACACACACACACACACATATCTTCACTCTAGTTGTGATGTTATGTAGGCCACTAAAATCAGTCACGGAGATATGAAATCAAATGCAAAGGTGTAAATAATCATTTGACTAAGGATACGGAGTTTTCAGTGCAGACAAGCCTGCTTGGAGATAAATATTCAGCAAAGGCTCGAGGGTCATTCCATATAACCTGCAGAATTCCTGTTTGAATTGGTCTACAAGGTTATCCCATTGCTTTGGTTCAAATAAAACCTGCAAAACAGATGAAACTGCCTAGCTTAGGTCAATTCATGAAACATCGGGCTCCAAAACCGAGAGGAACACCACTCAAAAAGCCATGTGTCAAAGTAAGTATTTGTATAGGTTATACTGAAAACATAAATTGAATCCCGAGTCCTGTTAGATGCTTTCACAGCCGCATAATTTGGGGGAAATATAAGATAGTTAAGTAATAAGCACCCAAGTGAGCCTACACCCCTCCCCCCCCCCCCCCCCCCCCTCCAAAAAAAAAAAGTGGCCTAATTGCACTTTACACCCTCGGACTATAACTGTTTTTTCAATTGGATACGTGAACCTTTTTTTTTTTTTTCAATTGGATACATAAACTACCAATCTCGTTGCAATCACATCCAATTGTTGACGCCATCCATATAAAACTAACAGAAAACTCACTTGACACCGACGTGAGACGAATTCAACTCCGTCGGCGAGCTCCGTCACCTGAACTGCCATAATCAGCTTGAAATGCCCGTCGTAGCTCACAGTCCGATCGGAAAATCTCCTTCACGAACTCGAGCACATCGATCGGACCCAGAACGTCTCGGATCAAAAACTGACACGCATTGGCGCGGACGAATTCAACTCCGGAGTCGTTGCACGTGACCGTCTTCGCCGGTGGTGAATCGGTCGGCGAGTCTGAGATGAACCGCGTTTGAGAAGAGCGATTAAGTGGGTAATGGGCGTTTGAGGGCGAGTGAAGAGACAACCCTTTTGAATCTAGTGACAAGAGAGCATGGGTAGGTCGGAGACTGAGAGCTTGAGGTCTCCAATGGCGGATTTGAGGTCTGGGACGATGGTGGATTTTGAGATCACAGTCAAAGATTGCGAAGTTGAGGAAGGAAGTTTTTTTTTCAATCTCTGTAACTGTGAGTCTCAGTTTTGAATTTGGATCTGTGAATGTGAGAGAGTGAGAAAAAGGAGAGAGATGAGAGTGGGTTTATATAGATTTGGGGTTTGGGTTCATGAACTTGGTGAGATTGTTTTAGTTTCTCCATTAACTCTGCAATTTCATTTTTATTTTTTCTGGTTAGGCACTGCAAATGAGCTTTCTGTTAGTTTTATATGGACGGCGTCGGCGATTGGATGTGATCGCAACGAGATTGGTAGTTCATGTATCCAATTACAAAAAAAAAAAAAAAAAAAGTTCATGCATCCAATTGAAAACACGGGTATAGTACGAGGGTGTAAAGTGCAATTAGGCCCAAAAAAAAAAAAAAAAAAAAAAAAAGAAAAAAAAAAAAGAGTAAAGGAAGAGAAGCGTAAATTCAAATCAGCACAAAGAAACTTCAGCTAAGATGTAAAATCACAACATCTGAAAACTTGTACTCCACATTTTTATTTTAGGGCTAATTACAGATACACCACCTGTAGTTAGCGTGTTTTTCGGGTTTTCCCCTGTAGTTTCACACGTGTACTAATATACGCCCTGTGGTTTGGACTAATGTGCAACCGTTAGATTTGCTAAATTTAACGGACAGAAGTCTGCATAGTAAATATTTTGTTGGATTAGTTGAACATATACTCCCCCTGTGGTTAGTTCTTTTTTCAGATACACCCCCTATGCTGGCTCTAACCTGATAAATTTAACAGATTTTCTAACGATTACACTTAGTCCAAACCATAGGGGTATTAGTGACAAGTTAGAAACTATAGGATGCAAACTGAAAAGCACACTACTCACAGGGAGTGTAACTGTAATTAACATTTTATTCTATGCATTTAATTATCAAGATTCAAGTCAGTCAGTAATAAGACTCAATAAAAAGGGGGAAAGGAGTCACATGTGCACTTTTTTATACGTCTTCGTTACTTTCCTAAATGTTTCAAATCTATCACCATGCGAAGCAACTCAAGCAGATCAATTGAGTTCCAAATCAAAGAGAGAATAACCAGCAACTTGCATATATGTATATCTATATTATATAATATATATAAGTGCACCAATGCCCATAAGTGTTTTACACTTTTATCACTCGGTGCACTTTTAGTTAAGTGATTTTCTTAGAGTTTTTATAACTTTAGTATACCACTTTATAACGTTTCTTTATTGTGTTTTTTTTTAAGGACTCCATGGATAAGCATTACTTCCAAATAGATTTGAATCAAGTTACCAAAAACAACAAAACACCTTCTAATACTTATCCTGGATATATGATTATCACATTCTAGTCCAACAAAATACCTTTCCCTATACTTTTTATAGCATTGCCTCTACACTTATTGAAAATAGACAAATTCTATTTGTTTTTTTTTTGTGTGTGTTTTTACTTTTTGGTGGACTCTATGATAAACTAGATCAAATGTTTTCTTTTCTTTTTTATTTGCATTTTATGGACAAGCAATACTCCTAAACACTCCCTCACTTTCTAAGAACTTTATGAAGATTGTCTGATTGAGGTAAGTTGCTATTATCTTTTTTTTGTTTGTTTGTTAATTTTAGAAGTCTTGATCTTCCTTATTGTCGAGTTTAACTTTCTTTGCTTTCAAGAAATTGATAGTGTTTATGCATATTCTTTATCCATATTAGTTTCTTTACTGTTTTCTATTCCAAACAAAGATTGAGGTATGTTCCTATTATCTTCTTTTTTTGTCGTCGTTAATTTTAGAAGTCCTGATATTCTTTATTGTTGAGTTTAATTTTCTTTGTTTTTCAAGAAATTGATAGTCTATTGTTTATGCAAATAAGTTTCTTTATTGTTTTCTTTAGTTATTTTTTTCCCCTACTTTATTCGTTCGACACTAAGAAGTTTTATGAAGTTTCAGTAGATATATTCTGTGTATTTGTCCGTCCTGTTGCAGTTCACTACTGTGTTCTTAAAAAAAAAAACGCATCGATGGATGGAAAAGAGTCCAATCTATAGATTAGAATAAATAAGGAAATCGTGTATTATGAATAAATAAAGGAAATCATGTAATAGCAATTAATCGTTTAGAAGAACAAGACTGCACAAGCCTCCCAGCCAGGTTTACTTTGGACCCTCTTTGTTCAAGTATAGTATGTGTTTCTTTCTTCTTCTTCTTCTTCTTTTTTTTTTAATTCAAGTTTTACAGGTTAATGGTTTGTATTAATTTTGGATTAGAAGACTAATAATAGTATTAAAGAACCTATTGGTATTTGTTGAAATTAAGTAATTATATCCGGGATTAGGGGATATATTTTTGGGTCATGTTGACCATTGTGATTTTATCTTTTAATGTCTTTTATTTTATATCCTTTCTTGGTTTTCCCTGTAACTCTATTTAAACCTATTGTGTAAATAATAGATTTATCCTTTTCTAAATTCTTTTTGGTATCAGAGCATTTGGTCCTAACCCTAACCACCACAAACATCAACCCACCACCACCGGAATCTCCACCCACCCTAGCCGCAGCCTACCAGCCTCTCTCCCTCTGCGGCGCAGCCCACTCACCCTCAAACCCTAGCTGCAGCCTACCAGAAGCCCCTCTCCTGCGGCACAGCCCCCAAGCCTCTCGGCTTGGTCTAGCAGCCCCTCGACTGCATCTTCTGCCCTTCTCGGGCAGTAATGTCCTAGGGCTTTCCGTCCTCTCTCGTCGTCTCGTCGGGTAACCACATCTCTGGTTACCCCGTCTAATCTGCCGTTGTCAACCGACTGTCCACTCCTCTTGATTTGGAGTTGTTCTCTCTAACTGTTGTCATGGTTAATCCTGCTAAGTCCAGTGCTACAACCACTGTTTCTACTCCTGCTCGTCTGGATCTCTCACATCCAACTCCTGCTCAACGGGTTACTAGCGTTGTCTTGAACAGGAAGAATTCTCATGCTTGGTCCAATCTACTGTTTCTTCTAGTTCCAAAAATTATGTCTTACTAGATTCGAATACTTACGTTTTTTCTCTTAAAACTTTGGATTTGTGGCATGCCCGTTTAGGACATGCAAATTTTCAATATTTGTGTTGGTTATTCCCACCGTTAAATAAAGCTTGCAAATATTATAATTTTAAGTGTGTGGTTTGTGAATTGTCAAAGCATACACGCACCTCTTACATACCTCACATGCACCGAGCACCTAGTGCTTTTGACCTTATTCATTCTGATATATGGGGTCCCTCACCTACCACTGTTTTGTCCCAACATAGATATTATGTCACATTTACCGATGATTACACCCATTGTACTTAGGGTTAATCTTTTGAAAAAAAAGTCTAAAGTCTTTTCTCACTTTAGAATTTTTTTTACAAATGGTTAAAACTCAATATCATACTATTGTGCATAATATTCGTTCTGATAATGGACGGGAATATATTACTGATGAGTTTAGGGCTGCTCTTAATAAGGATGGTATACTGCAACAACTTACATGTCCCTATACTCCAGAACAGAATGGTGTGGCAGAACGAAAGAACCACCATATCATGTCTGTAGTTAGGTGTCTCTTATGTGGTATGGGTGTCCCTAAATATTTTTGGGACATGGCTGTTCTTATTGCTACATATCTTATTAATCGTACTCCGAGCCATGTCCATGGAAAGGCACCTTTTCATGTTCTTAAACCTGGTGGTACTCTCTTTCCTATTATCCCCTGGGTGTTTGGTTGTACCTACTTTGTCCAAAATAAAAATCCTACCCGTACCTAACTTGATGATAAGGCAGTTCATTGTGTTTTTCTAGGGTACCCATCCATGCCTAAAGGGTATCATTGCTATGATCCTCTCATGCGCCATATCTATAATTCTTTGGATGTTACCTTTCTCGAAATTGTTCCTTTTTATCCAGGTTCTTCTACTCTTCCAGCATCTATGGAACCCGTGGTGGAGGATATTTCGATTCAACCTCGTCCGGTTCCAATCTTTGAGTCTCTTCCACCTGTTGTTTCTAATGCTCCACTATAGGTTTACTCTAGGCGTCAGCACGCTCCTGCTCCCCCGCCAGCTTCTTCTTCGGACTCAGGTATCTCCTCTGCTCCTTTAGTCTCTAATATACCTCCTGATATTGTTTTTGATATTGTTCCCCCTCCTCGTTGTCCCACCGGTGTTCGCCGCCCACCTTCCCGCTTTCTTGTTTCTCGTAGTACTTATCATTCCATTTCCCAGTATATTTCTTATCAGACCAGTTTTTGGCTCTTTTGTTAGTGCAGTTGACTCCATTCTGATTCCTCGTTCAGTTCATGAGGCTCTTCAAAATCTTAAATGGGTGGATGCTATGAAAGTAGAAATGAGTACTCTTCAGGACAATCAGACGTGGGATCTTGTTGCTCTTCCGGCTGGTGAGCGTTTTGTTGGCTGTAAGTGGGTCTTCACTATTAAACATTTGCCAGATGGCACTGTTGATCAGTATATAGCCAGGCTTGTTGCTAAGGGCTTTACTCAGGTTCCTGGTAAGGATTTTGGTGCTACTTTTGCTCCTGTGGCTAAGTTAACCGATGCTCGTCTTCTGGTTTCCCTTGCGGCATCCTATTCTTGGCCTCTCCATCAGCTGGACGTTAAGAATGCATTCCTTAATGGCGACCTCTCTGAGACTATCTACATAGATCCTCCGCCTAGTTTTCGCCCACAGGGGGTTGGGAAATACTGTCGTCTTCGTAAGTCTCTCTACGGGGACGCTCAACTTCCAAACTTGAATATCTCAATGAATTCGACTATCTTCCAGAAGACCATAAGATTCCCCTTACTGATCTTCCTTTCTTGAACCCATATTCTACCATCATCAAACCATCCACCTCGCTCACCACCACTGTCAAAAAGATCTTTTCTACACCTCGCACATCCTCTCCGAAAGAATACATCCAGGCCTCTAAATTTGATCAATGATATATCCCAACTACAAAACTGAACAGTTGATCAGTCTTGATATCCCAGCTACCTTAGTCCCGCTTTGGAAACAACATGGTTATACTCACCTCCATTTTGGAGCAATCAGGCTTGCTCTAAATTTTCATGGAAAAAAGGGACTCCCAGTTGTCTCACAAATTGCCCTGCTTGATACACGATTTCTCAAATATGAACATGCTTGCACTGCCACAGTCCATACAACATTGAATTCTGGCACAGTGATTTTGACTTTCTTCCCAATTTCAACATGCCACTACAAGACCCTTATCTTCTTTCGGCCTTAAAAGTTCAAATCCAAATTGGAGGGGCCTCTTTTGTTAGTGACACTTATGCTGCCACGTTACATTACCAAATGGCATACAGGTTGCAAAATCATGCCTTTGACATAAGTCAGCCTTCAACTTCCGATGAAGCTCTCTTTGTCAGCATTGATTCTGCCACACAAGCTTCCTGTGTTCATATTCCTCGGCAAATCTCTTGTGATGAACTAATTAAGTTGCTGCCAACTTCTTTGGTAACTTCTTATGAACAGCACAAGCGTCAATCACATCCAGTGCAACTTGCAAACCCGACTTTCATCACAAAGCAGGACAGTACTGTTGAAATCTCATTTGCCAAACTAGCTGAGAATGTCCTAGATATTTTCCCCACAACAGTTAACATGATACAACCAGTTGATCCAGCTAACTCTGGATCAGGGAAAATTCCTATCCATTCATTTGCTGCTTCTGGCCAACCACTTTTCCATTTTCAAGATCCAATCACAGGGCACAAGTTCTTTGACTACTGCAATTGTGATGCCTGCTATCATGATGAGCTCTATGATGAAGATGTACCCCGAAAATAAAAGAAAAAATCTTCTCAACAGCTTCTTCAAGAAAGATATGATTCTGGTGATCCCAGTGTGGGATTACTTGGAGAACCTTCAGGAAGTTTGATTACTATGTGCTTTATTCAGAAAAGCAGAATAAGCTTGCTCAACTAAAAATCAAAACTCTTTCTCCGTGTAAACCTCCTTATCCGTCCATCAGCATACCTCCAACTCCTTCTTCCCCTATTCCCTGTTACATGTTTGCCTCATCATCCACAACCTTTGACGAGGAGCTTTGGGAAGACCAAGGAGGAGCATTCTGTTTGAGAAGTGAGGAAAGTGCCTGTCTGTGCTTGGCAAGGTGCGGAATGAAGTCTGCCATATAGTTGACAATTCCAAGAAATTGTTGGATTTGTTTCATCGATAAATTGTAATCTGGGAAATGTTCAAGTTGGCTGGCAATGTGGGGTTGCAGAGTATACTGGGTTGAAACAGACTCTACGTGCATGGTTTAGTCATTTCAGTGAGGTGATACTTACTATGGGTTTTATCCGCTGCCATTCAGATCATACTTGTTTTATTCGGCGCAACTCCCACGGACAATGTATTCTTTTCTCAGTGTATATCAATGATATTATCATCACAGGTGATGATGCTTCAGGGATTATTCTTGTAAAGCGTGATCTCGGGACGTCATTTGATGTTAAGAATTTGGGGTCTCTAAGGTATTTTCTTGGTATTGAAGTTGCTCGGTCTCGCCAAGGTATCTCCTTATCCTAGCGAAAGTATGTTGTTGGCCTGCTTCAGGATACAGGTATGCTTGGGTGTAGACCAGCATCCTTTCCTATGGATCCAAACCTAAAATTGTCTGTTGAGTTAGGTGAATTGTTACCGGATCACTCGGTATATCAACGTCTTGTAGGTCGTCTCATGTATTTGACGAATACAAGACCGGATCTAACATTTGCTGTCAGTGTAGTAAGCCAGTTTATGCATTCACCCCGCTCTTCTCACTTGGATACTGTGTATCATATTCTCCGCTACCTTAAGACATGTCTTGGTCTTAGCTTGTTCTTTAAAGCAGGAGCGCAGACAGGTCTCTCTTGTTTTACCGATGCTGATTATGCGGGCTCAAAGAGTGACAAACTTTCTACTTCTGGCTTGTGTATTATTTTATGGTGATCATCTCATATCTTGGAAAAGTAAGAAACAAGCTGTTGTCTCGCGTTTCTCCGCTGAAGCTGAGTAACGTGCCATGGCTCTGGGAACATGTGAAATTCTCTGGCTTCGCTCTCTCCTTGAGGAATTAGGCTTCCTATGAAGGACTCATCATCATTGTTCTATGACAATAAGTCTGCTATTATGTTATTGTCAGATTCTGTCCTTCACGAGAGAACCAAACTCATAGAAGTTGATATTCACTTTATTCGTGAAAAAGTTCGATCAGGGGTCATCACCCCAATGTTTGTGTCATCACATGACCAGATTGTTAATATGTTCACTAAGTCTGTTGGTCCTGGTCAACTTCAGAGTTCTCTTCGCAAGCTTGGGCTCATCAATATCTTCGCCCCAGCTTAAGGGGGAGTGTTGAAATTAAGTAATTATATCCGGGATTAGGGGATATATTTTTGGGTCATGTTGACCATTGTGATTTTATCTTTTAATGTCTTTTATTTTATTTCCTTTCTTGGTTTTCCCACTAACTCTATTTAAACCTATTGTGTAAATAATAGATTTATCCTTTTCTAAATACTTTTGTATTAACTAATTTTTATCACGTCTCCACTTCCCAAGTTCTCCATATGAGAAGGAGGGGATTGAATTGTTAGTCCCTTTTAAATGATAGTCCCGAGAATAGTAGTGGCACCCCCATGGTATAACTTAGTCCCCCACATGGGGGAGAGCTATTCTTTTAAAATGGACCAATATTCCCGGGCGGAATAGCCACGCCAAATGTTGGACTATTCAATTAAAATGGACTATTGTCCAATCCTGCCCTTAATCCCTTGAAACAAACGCGGCCCACGTGTTCTCTTAATAAGGTACTATGGTGAAACTAAACATGATTGATTGATCTTTGTATGAGTTTTGATTGATCTTTGTATGAGTTCTTTTGTGTGATGTGTGAGAGTATAACACGTAAGCAAGACAATACCAATATAGATATGTATAGTAGTATAGTATATGGATCTGAGAGAGTACGTGGCTCGAGTAAGAGCCAAGGTAGTCCCAAGTAAAAGAGAGAGAAAGCAGTAGGTATGGAGAGCCTTTGGGTAGCTTATATGTGAGTTGTGGAGTTTGCATAGTAATAGAGAAAAAATGGTAGAGAATGAGAGCTTTTGCTCACAGTAGGTTCTCGTTGTATATTGTCGATGATCATGGTATTGAATGAGGGTGTAGTATTTAGGGAAAATTGGTGAAAGGGGCATTAGGATAAGCTAATTTGACATTAAGGACACTTAATAAAACAACTTGGTCTAAGTTCCAGTGAGTTCAATTTTCTATGGCCTAAGGTCCCCCAAAAGGGCCAAAACTTTTACTATTTAATTTTTGATGACAAAAATGCCCCTAAATAAGATCTAATTCAACTCTCACTAACTCACAGAGATGAATCTCTCTCTCTAACTCCATCGTCAACACCCGCCTCCACTACCCTCCTCCTAGCCGCCGCCGCTAGCACACTACTGTCTCCGGCATCCCCCCTCTCTCTCTCTCACTGTACTCTCTCCATGGCCCCATCAATACCATCGCCACTACCGACTCCATCATCATCGTTGCTGCCACCACCACCACCACCACCGCCACTTCTATGGTCCAGAGCCACCGATCTCGAATCCGAGTCCGGCAGAGAGAAGTCGCACGATGGCCCTCAAATGTCCAATTTAGGTGGAAGTCTCGAGAAGTAACTGTTAAGAGCGTAAAGTCCAATTTGATACTTAATTTGGTAAAATGAACCTCAAATGTCGGGTTAAGTGAAATTTCACTTAATATTCATGTACGGGTTTAGTGAAATTGCACTTAATATTCGCGTATGAAGGACCGTTCCCTAATCAAGAATTTAAATTGTAAAAAGTCCCTTAAAAGTCAAGTTAAGTAAAACTTCACTTAATATACATGTGTGTGTGTGTCTACATATATATGAGTAATGCTATGCTTTCTAAATTTCTATCCCAAAAGTACTTCCCAAATGATCCCAAATGATGTGGCAGGCAAACAACTCCAATCAAAATTCAATTATTCAATTGATCCCGCCGTGAAAACTTAGGTTTCTAACATTAGTTAGATCCTTTTAGATTAAACATGAAAAGAAAAGAACAAATATTACAAGAAGGTCTTTGGACAAATAACAAAATACAAAACATAACAAAATTACTCTAACAGTTGAAAGCTCGTTTGGTGGCTAAAGGGTACACTCAAACTTTTGGTGTTGATTACTTTGAAACTTTTTCCGCTATCGCTAGCCTCAATTCTGTTCGCATTTTATTGTCTGTTGCTGTTACTCAGGGATGGCCTTTCTTCATGGTGACCTACTAGAGGAAGATCATATGGAGCAACCTCATGGTTATGTTGCTCAGGGGGAGTCACATAAAGTATGTAAGTTGAAGAAAGCCATCTATGGCCTTAAACAGCCTCTAAGGGCCTGGTTTGACAAGTTTAGCCAAGTAGCTAGTTCATATGGGTTGAAAAGAACTAGTTCTGATCATTCAGTTTTTGTGAGACACTGTGAGAAAAGTACAATTGTTCTAGCAGTGTATATGGATGATATAGTGTTTACTGGCAATGACAGTGAAGGTATACAGTTATTGAAGTCTCATTTAAGTAAGCATTTTCAAATAAAGGATTTGGGGTACTACATTATTTTTTGGGTATTGAGGTAGTAAGATCCAAGGAAGGGATTTTCTTATCCCAAAGAAAATATGTTCTTGACCTTCTAGATGAAACAGGTTTGATGGGCTCAAAACCTGTTGACACTCCAATGGATTCCAATATAAAGTTTAGTAAAGATGAGGGAGAAGACTTCAATGATGTTGGAAGGTATAGAAGACTTGTGGGTAAGTTGATTTATTTAACCGTGACTCGACCTGATATCACCTTCTCTGTTGGAGTTGTTAGTCAGTTTATGCTGACTCCCAAGTTATCACATTAGGAGGCAGTGTGTCGTATTTTGAGGTATTTGAAGGTGAACCCGGTAAAGGCTTAGTGTTGAATCCTTCAGATAACTTGGAGATAGTTGGTTTCTTAGATGCCAGTTGCGCAAGAGATAGTCTTGATAGACGTTCAGTGTCAGGATTTTGTGTGTTTGTTGGTGAAAATCTCGTCAGTGGGAAGAGCAAAAAGCAAAATGTAGTTGCAAGGTTAAGTGCAGGCGCTGAGTATAGAGCTATGGCTCATACTGCGTGTGAGTTGTTATGGATGAAGACTATTCTGCGAAAGATGGGATTTGCAAGTAGTAAACCTATGAAGATGTATTGTGATAATTAGGCAGCTATGTACATTGCGAGTAATCCAGTGTTTCATGAGAGGACCAAACATATTGAAGTTGATTGTCATTTTATCAGAGATATGGTTATGAGAAAACAAATTGTGACTTCTTTTGTTAGGTCTAGTGGTCAACTAGGAGACATTTTTACGCAGGCATTAAATAGAGGATCGTTCTATGATCTTTGAAACAAGCTGGGCATGATATATATATATATATATATATGCTCCAGCTTGAGGGGGAGTGTTAGAACAAAAGTATTAGTATTAGTGTCTTAAGGGTATTTCTGTACTTATTCTTTGATTAATATATAAATTAATGTTGGCTAACCTAATTTGGTTAAGCCTTCTTTTTCTCTTAATCACCTCTCTTAACAGTTGATGATCGTGGTATTGAATGAGGGTATAGTATTTATAGCTGAGGAGGAGTGTAGGTCACTCGAGCATGACTGACATGGTGCTTAGGTGGCTAACTTAGAGAGGCTTCTAGGTTGGTGGACAAGAGAGGTAGGAATGATGTTTTCGGCTATGGGACGTGATGACAAGATGGAAGGGAAGTGTCACAGCCGGTGACAAGAAGGGTGTGTAGACGTGCTAAGGAGATGAGATGGTTGTTGCAGGCAGATGATTGGATTATGCCAGTGAATATTCCCAGTAAGTGCGGCTACACACCAGAGACTCTAATTGGTTTAAAAGGTAGGTGCGATGAGAGGTGAGGTGCAGTGGTAGTGTGGGTACCACAAGTGGATGGGATGGGGGGTGCTTGTGAGGATGCACGTGTCTCTCTTTCCTGGGAACTAACCATAGCTTTACCCCCATTAGGCGTTTAGCTAGGGGGATGCCCTTGACTATAGCCACCGAGCCATGAACTCTCGAGATCCCAATGTGTGATACCCTTTAGTCCTGCTCCTGATCAAGGGTATTTGTATGTGACAATGTTAGGCATGGAGCTTTATCTGTCTATGAAGCACCGACACTCTTTTTTGGCTCTCGTATCAGTGTTGACATCGAATCTGACACTGACACGACCCGACACGCTCTCGGCATGAGTCCTATTATTTTACTCCATTTTCTTGATCTGACACGTTTCCGACACACTCCCGACACGCGCGGGACACGAAATGGGTATTTTTGTTGAGTTTCATTTGTTATAAATGTTTTATTTATTTTATGATTAGTATAGAGACTTGCTTGTAATTACTTGTTATTTTGTTATTATAAATAAAAAGGTATCACAGTTGTGAGATCAAGCCTGCAATAATATTGTGTTGTGATATTCAACATGGTATCAGAGCCACCCTAAAGTAAGGTTCTGTACCATCACCCCCATCAGCCGCCTACTATCACCATCACCACCACCACCATCAGTCCCTATCCTAACCCTAGCTGCAGCCTACCAGCCACCAACACACCCAGCTGCAGCCCTCCAAACACCACCACACTCAGCCGCAGCCTCCTATCCATCTCCACCAAACCTGCCGAAGCCCAGGCGCACCTCCCAGACGCCTCGGCGCACCCTCTGGCTGGGTCTCCCTGAGCCGCAGCCTCCTCTCTGCCCAGCGAAGCTCCTTCTCATTCACCATACTGTTTTGAGCACACCTTTTTCCTTAGTTTGTTAGTTTTTCGATCCGTACGCGGATCTATGTGCCTTAAGTAGATCGGATCATCTTAGGCTTCCCTTGACCACCATCCCTTGATTATCTGCATCCTTCATCATGTCACACGATGATGTGACACCTAAGAAATCTATTGCCGCCTCTTCAGATTCTACTATGGGTAACGAAAGACAGTTTTGTACGTTACTGAGAATCCGGGTTCCAAAATCACCACTGTTTTGTTCAATGGTGCTAATTACCTCTCATGGTCCCAGTCGGCAACTTTATGGCTCCGTAGTTGATATAAATTCGGTTATGTGGATGGTTCAGTCAAGGTCCCTACTCGTGATGATCCGACATATCTCAAGTAGGAAGGTGATAATTCTCTTGTTATGAGTTGGCTAGTTCATTATATGGAACCCGAACTTGCAGATCCATTCTTATCTATGGGCACGGCCACAGATATTTGGGATACTTTGGCTGAAACATATTCCCGTCAAGGGAATGTCGCTCAAGTGTATGAACTTGGAAGAGCAATTCAGGACGAAGTTCAAGGGGATTGCACTACCTCCCAGTATTTCACCGCTCTAGGCTCTCTTTGGAAGCGAGTTGATCACTTAATCACATTTCATCCCTCTAATCCAACTGATGCTGCGGGGTTCCAGAAGTACATTGAAGGGGAGAGAATCTTCAAGTTTCTCGCCTGTCTTAGGCTTGAGTTTGATCCAGTTCGTGGCCGTATTTTGGGTATTGTTCCCCTTCCATCTCTTCGAGAAGCATTTTCTATTGTGCAAGATGAAGAAAGTCGCCGCTTTGTTATGTTGCCTTCCTCATTGACAGATAGGTCAGCCTTGGTATCCTCTAATCAACGGGGCGGCAAGTTCTTTACTCCTCAGAAAGATCCCCAGTATATAGGACGTGACACCAACAATATAGACTAGGGGTGTCATTTGGAACGGAAATTCCGATTCCGACCGATTCCGATCCGAAAAATTCCGATTTTGGCAACTAAATATGCATTCCGAATTTCCGAATTCCGAAAATTCTGAAAAAAAAATCGGATCGGAATCGGAATCGTTTTTAGAATTCCGAAAATTCCGAAAAATTTCCGAAAATATTCTGAAATTGTATTTTCCGAAACTTTTCCGAAAATATTCCGAAAAATTTCCGAATATATTCCGAAATTGTATTTTCCGAAACTTTTCCGAAAATATTCCGAAATATTCCGAAAATTGTGTTCATCCCACATCGAAAAAACACAAAAAATGGGATGTAATGTGCTTCTATAAAAGGCGTACAAGTCTCAAGTGAAATGCCATTAAGCTTGAATTCCGAATATTCCGAAAACATTCCGAATATTCCGAAAAATTCCGAATCTGATGAAATTCCGAAAATTCCGAAATTTCTGAAATTTCGGAATCGGAAATAATTTTGGAATTTCCGAAATTTCGGAACGGAATTCGGAATGCATTTTTGGCTTCCGAAAATTTTGGAATTTTTTCCGAAAGGGGTGTTTCCGATCCGTTCCGGCCGAAACACACCCCTAATATAGACCTTGGCGTGATCATTGCAATCGTCTTGGGCACACTCGCGAGACATGTTGGAAGCTTCATGGGCGTCCTTCCTTTCCCAGGGGACGTGGTGGTGGCCGTCATGGTGGTCGTGGTCCTCCACAAGCGCATTTGACTATAGAATCATCTCCTTCTGAGGAGAAAGATACTATTGCCTAAGCTTTTCCATCGTCTTCTCCAGTAGTGGGTAGCACCAATAGTGTCGATATCGAAACACTCCGCCGTATTATGACTCAGTTGAACACTCCATCTGCCGCTACTTCCTTTGCCCAGACTGGTATTTTTGCTAATTTTCACATGCTTTACGTGCTGATTGTAGTCAACCATGGATTATTGACTCCGGAGCTTCCGATCACATGACCGGTCTTTCCTCTGTATTCTCTTCTTATATCCCAAGTTCTGGTAAAGAGAAAGTTAAAACTGCAAATGGTTCTCTTTCCTCCATCTCTGGTAAAGGTCATTAAAATTTCTAATTCATTACCTTTATCTTCAGTACTTCATGTTCCTAATTTCTCTACTAATCTTTTATCCATTGCTCGGATTACTCATGATCTTAACTGTAGTTTTACCTTCTTCCCATCTCATTATGTCTTTCAAGATCTCTCCACGAAGAAGGTGATTGGCAGTGGTAGAGAGGAGAATGGCCTATATTTTCTATTGCCAGAAGGAGCCACACAGGGAAACTTACCACAAGCAGCTCATCATATACAGAGAGAGACTATTCCTAAGGAAGCTTGGTTATGGCAACAGAGATTAGGCCACCCATCGTTGCATTTACTTCGTTTTTTATTTCCTTCTCTTGTCAGTAATAAAAGTGTTTCCAACATTTCTTGTGAGGCTTGTGAGTTGGGCAAACACCACCGTGCAACTTATAATTCCAGTTTTAATAAAAGTAGTGTTCCATTTGCTATTATTCACACTGATGTTTGGGGTCCTTCTTCTATTATCACTCTAAATGGCTATAAATGGTTTGTTACCTTTATTGATGACTGTACTCGCAGTACTTGGGTTTATTTGGTGAAAGATAAGAATGATGTTTTTTCCATCTTTAAATCGTTCCATAAAATGATATGTACACAGTGTAGCAAAGTTGTTAAGGTTGTTCGGTCTGACAAAGGGGGGGAATACATCTTTGGTGGTCTCACTCACTATTTTTCAGCATGGGATAATCCATCAAACTTCTTACACTAACACCCCTCAGCAGAATGGTGTTGCAGAGAGAAAAAACGATCATTTGTTAGAATCAGCTAGATCTACGCTCTTTTCTATGCATCTTCCCAAGTCTTACTGGGGGGAAGCAATTCTAACTGCATCCTATCTTATCAACCGTCTTCCTTCTCGTGTCCTGGGTAAGAAATCTCCAATTGAACTTCTTACTAAGCCACCCTTCATTTTTCCCATTCCTCCTAAAGTGTTTGGTTGTGTGTGTTTTGTTCACAATCATTCTCCTTCTCGTCGGAAGTTAGATCCTCGTTCTGTCAATGTGTCTTTGTTGGTTATTCTGCAACTCAGAAAGGGTACAAGTGTTATCATCCTCCTACTCGTCGGTGGTATGTATCTATGGATGTCACCTTTGATGAAACACTTTCCTACTTTTAGTCCTCTCTTTCTCCTCTTCAGGGGGGAGATAGACCAGCAAGCAAAGCAGCCTGCTTTCATTGTTCCCTTCCTTATATCTAGCGAGGAAGAGGAAGAAAAAAGAGAAAAACAGCAAAGAGAGAATGAGGGAGAAAAAAGAGAAAAATAACAAAGAGAGAATGAGGGAGAAAAGAGTGAGCAGAAAAAAGGTCAGGAAGAGGAAGAAAAAAGAGAAAATAGGAGAGGAGGAGAGAGAAGGTAAGGAGTTGTTAACGTATACCAAGGATAAGAGGAGACTGATTTTTGGGGCAGCAGAAAAAAGGCACATCTCTCCAATCCCGCTTCAATCGCCTTCTTCTAGTGAAGATGATTCAGGAACTTCCTCTCCTTCTGTTGCTAATTCTCCAATACCCGTTATTGTTGATCCATCTGATGATGATGATTTAGACATGCCTATTGCCTTGCGAAAGGGAACTAGAGCATGTACTAAACATCCTCTTTCAAATTTTGTTTCATATTCTCATTTCTCTCCATCATATAGGGCATTTGTGTCCTAAATCGATTCTGTGTCTATCCTTAACCTTGTTCCGGAAACTTTGTCTAATCCTAATTGGAAGAATGCCATGGTTGAAGAGATGAAAGCTCTTCACAAAAATGGGACATGGAAATTAGCAGAGTTACCTCGAGGTAAAAAGACAGTAGGGTGCTAGTGGGTATTCACGGTGAAACATAATGCAGATGGAACTGTTGAGAGATACAAAGCTAGGCTTGTTGCTAAGGGCGTTACTCAAACATATGGGGTTGATTACCAAGAGACATTTGCCCCGGTTGCAAAAAAAACTCCATCAGGATCCTTCTGTCGCTAGCAGCAAATCTGGAATGGCCCTTGCATCAGTTTGATATCAAAGAATGCGTTTCTACATGATGACCTGGAAGAAGTGTATATGGATATTCCTCCCGGGTTTGAGGATAGTAAGACACAAGGTAAGGTATGTCGCCTCTAGAAATCCTTATATGGCCACAAGCAATCCTCTAGAGCCTAGTTCGATAGATTTTCTCAAGCTATGATAAAGTATGGTTTCAGACAAAGCCAAGGCAATCATACTCTCTTTACTAAGTATTCATCACAAGGGAAATTGACTACTTTGATTGTCTATGTAGACGATATAGTTCTCACAGAAGATGACTTAGTTGAAATGGAACAGTTGAAGATCTATCTTGCCAAGGAGTTTGAAATTAAGGATCTAGGAGATTTGAAATATTTTCTTGGAATAGAAGCGGCACGCTGCAAGGAAGGGCTGTTTATATCCCAACGTAAGTATGTTTTGGACCTACTAAAGGAGACAGGTTTGCTCGGTTGTAAAGCAGTTGATACTCCCATGGATCCAAATATGAAGCTCAGTGATGATCCCAGTGGAGAACCGGTTGAAAAGGGAAGATACCAGAGATTAGTAGGCAAACTTATCTATTTGGCTTCATACCAGACCTGATATTGCTTTCGTTGTTAGTGTGGTAAGTCAATTTATGCATGCTCCTAGAGAACTTCATCTTGATGCTGTGTTTAGAATTATGAGATATCTTAAGTCAGCCCCAGGGAAAGGACTGTTCTTTGCCAAGAATGGTCATAGACTAGTTAATGTCTACACCAACGCAAATTGGACAGGTTCAGTGATGGATAGGAGATCAACTACGGGGTATTGCACATTTGTGGGAGGTAATTTGGTCACATGGAGAAGCAAGAAGCAAGCAGTTGTAGCAAGATCAAGTGCAGAGGCCGAGTTTAGAGCTATGGCACAAGGAGTATATGAATTATTATGGATTCAGATAGTTTTGACTGATCTGGGGTTTGGGCCAAAGGACTCTATGAAATTGTACTGTGATAGTAAATCAGTCATTAGCATTGCTCATAATCTGGTCCAACATGATAGGACAAAACACGTGGAGATTGACAGACATTTTATAAAGGAGAAGTTAAATTGTGGAAGCATTTGTACTCCATTTGTCAAGTCTGGAGAGCAGCTAGCAGATGTTCTTACCAAGAGTCTAGCAAGTCGTTCGTTTCACTTTATCCTTTACAAGCTGGGAATGAGAGATATCTTCGCACCAGATTGAGGGGGGGTGTTGAGTTTCATTAGTTATAAATGTTTTATTTATTTTATGATTAGTATAGGGACTTGCGTGTAATTACTTGTTATTTTGTTATTATAAATAAAGAGGTCTCACAGTTGTGAGATCAAGCCTTCAATAATATTGTGTTATGATATTCAACAATTTTTACACACTTACTTTGAAATATTGGGGGTAAAACTCTAATTTTTCTAAAGTTTTTAAAAATTTTGGATGTATATGAATGTTTTTAAAAATAAAATATGGGTTGTAAACAAAAATAAAAGAACTTCACACTCTTTGAAAGATTACAAAAAAAAAAAACATATCTTTTTTTATCTTTTTCGTTATGAGAGAGAGAGAGAGAGAGAGAGAGAGAGAGAGAAAATCTTACACTTTTGTGGAACTCAGCCATAATTAAGAGATTAGGGGTTTTTAAATCAGGATTTTTCAATCTAGGGTTTTTGTATATGCTTCAGTTTAGGGTTTTAAACTTTTAACTTCAAACTATGGTTGGAAAAGTATAGAGAAGAGAAAAAAGATCTACATATGGTTTTTATTGATTTAGAGAAAGCTTATGATAGAGTGTCTAGAGATTTAATTTGGTGGGTCCTAGAGAAGAAGGGAGTGACCAAGGGTAATATTGACGTGGTGAAGGATATGTATGATGAAGCGGTTCCTACATTTAGATCACCAGCCGAAGAAACAAGCGAATTCCCAATTACCGTAGGCCTGCACCAGGGGTCGGCCTTGAGCCCTTATTTGTCCGCCCTAATTATGGATGAATTGACTAGACACATTCAAGATGAGGTCCGATGGTGTATGTTGTTCGCAGATGATATTATCTTGGTTAATGAGACTAAAAGGGGACTCAACACCAAACTGGAAGCTTGGAGAGAAGCACTGGAGACTAAGGGGCTAAAGATAAGTAGGAGGAAAACAGAATACATGGAATGTACTTTTAGCAACAATGGATGTAGAGACAACGAAGCAGTGAAGATCGAAGATCAGGAGATCCCAAAGAGGGAACACTTTCGCTATCTAGGTTCAATGATCAATAGAGACGGAGAGATTAGTGATGACGTGACTCATAGAATTAAAGTGGACTGGCTTAAGTGGAGGAGTGCTTCTAGAGTATTATGTGGCCGGAGAATACCAGCAAAATTGAAAGGAAAATTTTATAGGTCAGCTATTAGGCCAGCTATGCTCTACGGGGCAGAGTGTTGGGCAACTAAGAAACAACACATTAGCAAAGTGAGTGTAGCTGAGATGAGGATGCTAAGATGGATGTGTGGTAAGACTAGGAAAGATAGAATTAGAAATGAGTACATCCGAGAGATTGTAGGAGTGACACATATTGAGGATAAGCTGAGGGAGAATAGACTTAGATGGTTCGGTCATGTGCAACGAAGACCTGTAGATGCACCTGTGCGAAAGAGTGATAAGATCGTAGTGCTTGGAATGGTTAGAGGGAGAGGCAGACCTAGACTGACTTGGGAATATGTAATGCAACAAGATATGAATATATATAATTTAAATAAGCATATAGCTCTTGATCGGGCAGAATGGAGAAAAAGGATTCATACAGCCGACCCCAATTGATTGGGACACAAGGCTTGGTTGGTTTGGGTCCATTAGGGTTTTATGTGGTATATGTTTTCATTCATTGGCTTTGTTATTGATAATGTCATAATATTGTTGTGATTTATGTGCTTTTATGCCAATTTTGATTAGACATGGTAAATATATATTTTTAAAAAATATTTTAGAGAAATCGTGTCACCGACGCATCATATCATGCTTTTTTGAGAAATGTCGTGTCCACATATTCGAGTCGTGTCGTATCCGTGTCGTGTGTCCGTGTCAGTGCTTCATAGTTATCTGTTGGAGGCAACGTAGCCTAGAGGTGTCCACGATGGAGGTGACTACTCCTTTGGTAAGGCTGTGTCACCCTTAAGGAGGCGGTGACACCTGTGTCATGTATAAGACACGTGGTGATGGTGATGAAGTGGAAGGCTGCCACATAGCATGTTTAGTGTATTTACCTACAATCTTTACACAAGTGTGCACTTTCAAGCTTTGTATTGAAGGTAGTTACTATTCCTTACTCTTCTATTCATTCATTCAAATTACGTACGAATTGCAATCTCATTACTATCAATGTTTTCGTGATTTCAATAACCTAATGGTCAAAATGATAACAAAAAACTATTGAGTTATACTGTTTTTTAATAGTGTGGTCTGGCAAATCTAACCATGATTGATCTTTACATGACTATACACTTTGATTGAAAAACGGTAAGCAAACAATTGGTGTGCTTTGCTTCTTTGTCCTATTCATGGAGGATACACTTGTGACACATGCATATCATATGTATCCTCTGTGCATAGAAGCAACTCTACCCTATTCGAACACTATCCACTACCTCGGAAATACAAATTTCTCCATTTTAATAGACATGCATTGCATTAAATATATATATATATATGCAGTGGTTTGTAACTTTTCATTAAAATTAAAAGGTAAAACATTATTACATATAGTCTGTATCTTAACAAATGACCAAAACAGTGATTTGATACTAAATGGAGACAAATCCTATCATC
This sequence comes from Hydrangea macrophylla, assembly GCA_033977485.1. Classification (NCBI taxonomy): domain Eukaryota; kingdom Viridiplantae; phylum Streptophyta; class Magnoliopsida; order Cornales; family Hydrangeaceae; genus Hydrangea; species Hydrangea macrophylla. The sequence continues at coordinate 30,427,226 of CM066999.1, forward strand.
TTGATAATACTACATATTTCTTTTCTCTTCAACAAGTTTTTAAAGAACAAGCTAAATAAATAGATAATCTTTACAAAATAACCCAGATTTTAAGAATTCTTCATGAAGATCAATTCGGGTATGGGGATTGGAGACTGTTTTCAAAGAACATATAAAAATCGTATTTCAGCTTCAAATTTGCAGCAGATCTCATTAAGAAAAAAAATAAAATCCTTTAGCAGTCATTTTCCTTATAATTCTTTCTCCTCCCAAATAATCTGACAACATTTTGTACAACTCCTAAGCGATTTGGGAGCCAATTTGAGATGTAGGCTTGGAAAGCATAGCATATATTGTAACTTTAGTTTTTCAAAATTTCTATAAAAGACAGATCATTTGGGAACCAATTAGACATTTAAATGTATGAAAATACCATTACTCTAACAAGAATGACTTGAATTTTTATTTTACATTTTTTAATGTAGTCCATATGCTATGGGTTGATATTGGATAGTAATGTTCATACACTGATTTTAACTTTTTTGCTGACTATCTTCATTTATTTTCAGTCCACGCATTGGAAGCTAAAACTTGAGTGTACAAAGTTTTGCATAATTGAGATTTTGGTTATGAATAATTTTGTTTGTTTGGGGCAGTTGTAATGACAATTGGTTGCATATTTTATGGTTTCTCCGAGTTGTAAAATATTGTGGTTTCAGTATTACAATACTTGCGTATTTTCCAAATTAATCTGACAGTATGTTGTACAACTCTTAATCCATTTGGGAACCAATTTGGGATTTAAATTTGGAAAGTACAGTATCATTCTGTAACTTTAGTTTTTCAAAATTTCTATAAAAGACGGGTCATTTGGGAACCAAATTAGACATTCAAATTTATGAAGCATAGCATTACTCTAACAAGAATTCCCTGAATTTTAATTTTTAATATTTTAATATAGTTCACATGCTATGGATTGATATTGGATAGTTGATGCTGGTTCATTCCCTGATATTAACTTTTTGCACACTATCTTCATTTGCTTTCAGGTTTTCACGCTTTGGAAGTCAAAACTGGAGTGTACAAAGTTGTGCATAATTGAGATTTTGGGTATGAATAATTTTCTTTGTTTGGATGGCATATTGTTCTATGTTACCCGGACCCTTCATAATGCATAGAGTACCCGTGCCCGACACGACACCCTGATAAGGATACTTCTCTCTCAGACCCTTCAAAATAGTGTAAAATCTTTGAAAATAGGACGAACCCGACCGTACCCGAGATTGTACCCGACGGCCGACACCCGTACCCGATTTTGTTATGACAATGGTTGCATAAGGTGCCTCCAAGTTGTAAAATATAGTAGTTTCTTTGTTAAAGTATTCATGTTTTGGGTCATAAATTTCTTTGTTGAATCAATCAGACAACTTCTTGTTGTTGAAGAAGTGATGCAACTTAGGATTACTACTTACTATTTATGTATTTTAATTTTAGTTACTAGTAGTATTTTCTTTTTATTTAGCTTTTTTTTTTTTTAAGTTTGTTTTAAACCCTAAGATGTGGGGGGTGTCCACATCATTTAAAGAGTCACATGCAAGTCACATGACTTGGGTGGGCTATTTAAACTTAAGTTCAAGGAGCACAAGGGGGATTTGGATATTTGATATTTTGCAGGAAACCCTAAGGGCTGCACTTCCTCTTCTCTGCTGTCTCTCCTCTCTCCTTTCTGGACTGCTGCTTCTCTCCTTCTACAGGTAAGTCTGATTCCCCTCCTTCTCCTACTTCTCTTCTGCTACTCCGATTCTTCTTCTCCTTCCCTGAATCTAAGTCTTCTCTGATTTCCTTCTTCCTCTCTGATTTTCTGTCATCAATCTCTACCCATTTTGCTACTACTCTTCTCTTCATACTGAGCTGGTTCTCTTCTCCCTTCCCTTCTTCTTCCTTTGCTCTCCTTCGTCCTCCCTCCTCTCTATATAATAGAGCATAATCTGTTTTACTTTCTTTGTTGCTGCTGAGTTTTTCTTCTTCTTTCAGCATCTTCTCTTCCTTTCCTTCTATTTCTGCCGCTATAATTCCTTGACTTGCTGCCTTATCTCCCTCCTTCTTTGCTGCCCTTGTTACTTAGGTTAGAGGTGATCTTATTTTGGAATTTCTCTTGTATACAGTGACTGTTTTGGTATTAAATAAAGCTGTGGTTTATTAAGGTGCATTATAATTCTGCTGGGCTGATTTTATTACCTCTATATTATTAATTTTGCAAGGTAATTATTGGGTTTGTTGTCTTGCCTTCCTTAAAGTTCTCCATTTTAATTTTAATAAACCTAGGATTGCATCAAGAATAATGCTAAGCTTCAAAAATTATGAACCCCAAATTGGTTCCCAAATGCTTTGTCATACCGATCACTATCAGGAACTAGCAAACTATTTGAGAATCAATATTGGGATTCAAAATTTAGAAAGCATAGCACTACTCTTTGTTGAATCACTGATGTGTGAGTACATATATATATATATATTATGTACCTGTAAGCTATCTATAATATATCTAAGTGTCTATGTGCGGATAAATCTGAGAATTCTATCTACTTTCATAAAAATATACAAAGAGACCCTCTACAAAAAAAAGCTACAAGGAGGGGAAAGACAAGAGGGCAGCTAAATGGAAATATGGGGATCCTATCTGTGATTACCCTCCTCTTTTTCTTTTTAAATGAATCAGGCACCCTCCACAAATGCCGACCCCTTCTAATCATATAGCAACATCTTTGTTGACAAGCCAACCATTTTGAAAGTTCATTTTGATTGCTTTATTTTGTTTGTAATTATTTCTCTTATACTTTGCTAAAACTTTCTTGACCCGAGCTATTAGCCTTCAATATTTCCCCACAAACTTATTCTAATGCATATATGACGATGTGTTTGTTAGTTTGTAATTTAGAAGAGAAACACATCTGAAAAATAAAAAGACGAGAATAATGGTTGGGTTAAAAAAAAGTGGAACCAATAGAATTCACAATAGAATATGAGAATAATAAACCTAATGTTCATCTAAAATTTAAAAAAGGAAAGGAAAGAATATGACTAAAAGGTGAGATCTAATGGGAGTTAGAAGAAAAACTTTAAACTAAACTTATTTTATAAAAAAACTAAAGGAAGCATCAACTAAATGCTACTAATTGTTTCTTTTTCTTTTTTTAAGTAATAAATAGTAATAAATAGGGTATGAGTACAACAAATAGAAAAATGAACATAATTGGATAATAAAACAAAAGGTTTCAATATCTAACCCTAAGGGTCTGTTTGGGAATATCCAAAATAGGATCAAGTCCAAGTCCACTTTTTTATTTGGTTTTTGTGAGAACCAAGTCTAAGTTTGACATAGAGCCTGATGCAGTAATTTGTAGTACTATATATTTAAATAAATAATTGTATTTAGCCTATAATATTTCCTTTGATTGTTATTTTGGTTTAGTCACAAATATGTGAGGTTAGCATAGGTTAAATAGAGTATAAATAGTAGGCTAGGGCTAAGAGAAAGTGGCTTTTGATTATTTTGATATTTGTAATTGGTTTATACCAAATGAGCCTAAGAGCTCTTCTTTTAGGGTTTTGGTCTCCAACCCTAGTTTGTTCTTAAACTCATCTCTTCAACTCTTAAATTGAGCATCATGTGCATTTCATTGCATCATTTAGTATCAGAGCTTCTAGTAGAACCTGGTAGTGACAACCATAATCAGAATCTTGAAGAAAATCTGAACCCAAAGCAGGCCAAACAGAGCCGAGACCAACATTGCACCAGATTTTGGAGGTCGCATCTACATCTCTACCCAACCAAAGACAGCGTAACTCATCTTCGAACCAGACTTTGACCTTGCGAATCATCTCGACCTAGCCGACACAAAGATCTATGGTCGGCAAACCAATTTCGAACCCTCTTCGCACCATCTGAAACTCTCGTACCCATTTTTTTGGAGCTTTCGAACCAGCCGAAACATGATTGACCCTTGTTTGAGCAAATCGACTGGAGATTTGTGGGTCCGGATCTGAATTTCGCTTGAGCCCGAACCATACAAGAACTTATTTCAGTTCGACCCAACCCTCGAATCATCTGGAAGCACGTTTGGGTCTTGCATTACTGTCGCGGCATAGGCATGGACACAAATTAATTTTTGGAAACTTTGTATTGGCATACGGAGTCGACTTGCGACTGAGTTCTACAAGTCCATTTCGATTGGGTGAGTTGGTTTTCGATTTTCAATTTTCATTTCAATTTCGGTCTTGATAGGGATGAGGTGATATTTTGGCTTGAGATCAAAATTTTCAGCAAGTAATTTTGTTTCTGGTTTGTGAATTGGTTTGGGTGTAGTTTGTTTAGGTTGGGTCTTGATTTGCGGCTTTGAGTAGTCTCTATTCCATTGTGGTATTGTTTGGACATTGGTTTTGGTTTATCAGATTCAAATTGATTTTGTATTGCTATGGCTCAAAGAGGAAAAGACAGAATGGGTAGAGGGCAAGGAACTACCATGTATTTTGAGGATGGAGCTAAATTTAATTTAGCACATCCCATGGGACCTAAGGGTGCCCAACAACATCAAATAGGGGAATTAAGAAGGCAAATCGCCACCTTAACCCTTGAGGTGAAGCGTTTGCAATCTAGGATCAAAATTCCAGAATTCTTTGGTGAAGAATCGGAGTTTGATGTTTGGGTGAAACAGGTCGAAGACCTATTCAATTACTATAATGTAATTGATGGAACAAAAGTGAAATTAGTGGAAAAGTGCTTGAAAGGAAGTGTTACAGATTGGTGGCAACAACTTCAGATTGTTAGAAAGAGAAAGGGAAAGACTAAGATCGAGGAGTGGGACAACATGAAGAAGAAATTGGAGGAAAAGTTCTTACCCAAGAATCACCTCCCAATCAAAAGTGTAGGATTGCAACCCAATTTTTATAAGTTAGACTTTGGTGATCAGTCAAGGTTCGAGAATTACTTGGATGATGAGGAACCAATGTTTGATGAGAACTTGGCTGACGATGATTACTCAGATGAGGAACCAAGGTTTGATGAGTACTTGGATAAGGAGCCAATAATCGATTATAATTATGAAAGAGTGTTTGATGAAAACCTAAACAAACTAGACGTTAAGGAATTAAAAAAAGCTCCACCATTTGATGCTTGTTATGAAAGTGGGTTTGAAGAAACTCTAAGCAAAATAGATCACAATGAATTGGACTTTATACAACTCCTTTGGTCTCCAACAAAGAATGAAGTGACTTCAACAAGTTGTAAAGCAGCCTATGACTATGAATGAGAGGCTAGAAGTCAATGTCATTAATGTTCTTGAAGATCCTAGTTGTACTAATGATGAGGCGAAAGATGATTTGAAAATTTTTGTTGATGAGGAGAATGATGATGAACTCAAGACATCCACATGAATGATTTACTAGTGGAAGCGAGAAGAGTTTTGAAGGTGACGAATGTATGCGAAATTTTATGGACAACAAAGAAAATTTGGCGTTTGAAGAAGAGAGCTACATCTTGTTTCCGATTTCAAGTGTTGAAGATGCAATTGAACATAGAGTGGCAACCATCAAATTTTCAAAGATTAATATCAAGAGGAAAGCCGCCGCTGAAGTGAAAATGATGAAGCTTGAGGACAAGTTTTCTTTAGAGGGAGAGTCTGATGCAGTAATTTGTAGTACTTTATATTTAAATAATTGTATCTAGCCTATAATATTTCCTTTGATTGTTATTTTGGTTTAGTCACAAATATGTGAGGTTAGCATAGGTTAAATAGAGTATAAATAGTAGGCTAGGGTTAAGAGAAAGTGGCTTTTGATTATTTTGATATTTGTAATTGGTTTATACCAAATGAGCCTAAGAGCTCTTCTTTTAGGGTTTTGGTCTCCAAACCCTAGTTTGTTCTTAAACTCGTCTCTTCAACTCTTAAATTGAGCATCATATGCATTTTATTGCATCAGAACCTGTTTTAAGAAGTTTATTAGACTGGAAAATTCAGGTTTAAATCTTCATGTTCCAACTTGCATCCATATGACCACATAATTAGCAATAACAAAACATAACTTGTCAGAATATTTTCAGAAAATAATGACATAAATAAAAGCAAACAATTAGGAAGTGTTTTAGTACTTCACTTTAACACTTGAAATATATTTTAGGGCTAATTACATTTTACCAACTGTGATTAGGCCCATTTCCACTTTACCCAATGTGCGTCAAAAGTGGACACTTAACCCCCATGGTTTCGGACTAAAGTGAAACTATTAAGTTTTCTTCAAAATATACCCGCATGTCGATTAAGTGCTAAAATTAGCCCCACATAAGAGAGTTTAAGTCAAAATTAGCCCCACATAGCTGAGTTATATAGCAGCCCCCCATATGGGATTAACCCCAAAATTAACCTCACAAAGGGGTTTTAGTGTTAATATTTTTGGACAATTTTAGAATTTTCAGCAATTTTCATGGAAATCTTAACAGGTTCACTTTAGTCAAAAATCACAGGGGGTTAAGTTTCCACTTTTGCAGCCCTGAGGGGTAAGTGAAAATGGGCCTAACCACAAGGGGTAAAATATAATTACTCCTATATTTTATAATCTAGGTAATTTAATATTAGGCGTCTGATGTGATTCTCCTAGCTTTTAATACTTTTCAAAAAGAAGTTAAGAAATAGTTTGTACGAGTCAAGTGTTTAGCCAGTTAAATACTTCAATTTGTTATTTTCTACCTTTTTGTGCACCAACAATGTGCAAAGCACGTGCTTTAAGACTAGTATACATATACATATATATATATATATATGTATATGCATGTGTGCTCATTATTTTTTCGTGTCTGATGAAAATGTGCTTCCAGTTACACACATAACACATAATAAGACCGATGTGGTTCACCTTGTATGTGGCACATTCAGTATTACTCCTAAAAGCCAGAGTAGCCACGACTCGCTGTAGTTCTTTCATATAGGTTGCTCCCCAAGGTGCGAGGTACTTTCGGGCATATGTAATAGCTCGCAAATTGTTTTCAGCTCGTACCAACTCTATGAACTCTTGAAGTCTCAACTGAAACTCGAATTTGCTCTGCCATCAAGAGAATTGACTCGTATTAGACAAGTTCAAGCAATTTTCTTAATGCTACAACTGGCAATTCAAATCCAACATTGATGAAATACTGCAAGGAGCGGATCCTAAAAAGAATTTGAGATAAATGTAGCAATAACACTATTATCATCAAAAATCATCTTTACAGGGTTTTATAATTCCTAAAGAAGTTTTCAGCCCTGTTAGAGAGGCAAATAGGCATGATTCTGCAAAAATGTCTGCCTCTAGCTGTGGTGAACCAAGCAGAATGACGATGATGGCTAGGAATAGGGAAAGGGAAAACAATGAACAAGAGGAGTTGGAATAAGTTTTGCCTATCATTGAGGGGTTAGTGAGTTGTTAAAAATCTTCTAATGTTTTAAATAAGTCACGGTTCGGTTTCTGAATCTGTTGAAGGTTGATATACGAGTAATACTTGGGGCACAACCAAAGCCACAACCTTTTGCTCACAACCTCCATTTTGTCTCTCTCTCTCTCCTAGTAGGCACTGTGGGGTCACTGGCACTGTGGGACCCATCAAGAGAGAGATAGACACAAAATGAAGGTTGTGCAAAAAAGGTTGTGGCTTTGGTTGTGCCCTAAGTATTACCCTTGATATACATTGTTGAGCACATTCGCATACAGCTTAAGCTTTGGAGTAACTGGTAACTTAAGATGGTATCAAAGCTTTGTTTGTGGGAGTTCTTGAGTTCGACTCTCCATCCCAGTGTGCATATTTGCACTTCATTATTTGTATACACTATGACGGAGTTCAACTTATTGACTCTCCATTTGCGAGACGGGTCGCAAGTGAGGGAGGGTGTTGAAAGTTGATATGCATTGTTGAGCCGATTCTCCAACAGCTTAAGCATTTGGAGCAATTGTTAACCTAACAGAACCAATTGAATTGAATTGAGTTGATGGTCCAAAATGTAAGTTAAGAGAGCTAGAAGAGGAGATGCCCTTGTTGAAAGGGGAAATAGAGTTGAACACAAGTGATCCAAGCTAATAGTTGAAGTGGCTCCAATGGAGGAAGGATCCATTCAAACGAGAGGAAATGAGATGGGGGAACAGAAATGATTTCCAATTAACACATCGTATCAGAAACTTTTGGGGGATATGGAATAAGGAAGATATTAGCAAGTTGAATTTGAAAAAATATAGGTTGTCGCCTTGTCGGTTGAGATTAAGAAACTAGATGGGAAAAAAGAGTTTGTTGAGGCATAAAAAGCTACTGGATAGCTTATATATGTAAAAGGAATACGGATTTATGTAGTTGTGTTCTACAAATAACTGTGCTTATAAATTGATTACGTGGCCAAAAGTATTTTTGTTGCATCAGCCTCTCCAATTTCAGAGACTAATTATAAATTGCAACAAACACATAGTATATACCTTGGACTTCTTCAATCTAGACCTGTTATCAGCACACCAAGCCAATGCTGGAGCTACTTCCTTACTCTGAAGCGCATCAATAACCTTTTTGGCTTCATGAAATACTTCAATATCCACAAGATCCTGGCAAAAAATAACTAGTGAGATTAACTGGCATAATGGAAGGCATGCTTAAACGTACATACTTTCAAATGCCATAAAGTGCCTCAATTTGTAAATCAATAGCGAAAGAGCAGTTAATGCAAAACGCCCCAAGGGAGCTGCTAAGGCAAGATAACAAATGTAATAGGAAAGCAATTATACACCGCATGAAAACTTACTTTTTTCTTTAATTCTCTTTGTCTCTTCATTGATCAAGCTTTTCTCACATAGGAAATAGAGTAATCATTTTATGCAATGTAACCAGGTAGCAATAAAGTCTATAGGTCATCAGTTGTGACGTTTGCAAAGGGTCAACCCCCTCATCTTTTCAGTACTTGGCTTCTATTCGCATTTACACATAATATGCTTGCTACTTAGCTACCTACAATGTGCATGAAACGAAAAAGCTTTGAGACTGCCATTTTCAAGAAAAATGAAAAATGAGATTATTTAGGAATACACATGAAATGCTGAGTTCGTGAAAAGAATTTCTGGTGGTAGATCGATAAAAACAGTATGTGTGATTGTTCCTGAAGAAATCAAACAAAAGATTATAACAACTAGGATAGTCACTGTAAGAGATCTACCCAAGGGTCGTAAGAGATGTCAATGGTGCTGTCAGGTGGAATTGAACGAATCTCCTCTAGGGATCAAAGATTCAACTTTTTTAGAGGCAGAAACTCGCCTGCATGGCATAGTTTTGTCCACATTAGTGAATCTTTCCAAGCAGTTATATCAAACAAAAAGGGGTTAACCGTTAACATGATTAGATGAGTGAATGGTAAATAATCAAGAACCTTGGCGCCTATGCTTTATCATGAGAAAGCATTTCTCAAGGTGACAACACTTGAACAATATAGATGTTGTATACTTTATCTATATCTAAAGAGTGTTACTCATTTCAACCCTTTAACAAGCTCCCACATCAAGCCACTAAGTAGACGCAGAGGCTAAATTCCACCAAGAAGTTATTTCTCTCATGCAATTTCGCCCGCACAGAGGCTTGTTTACTTTATGATTTAGGTATTTATCATAATTTGTAAGACAAGTCTTCCTAGATCTCCTTAATTCACTAAGAAAATAGGCCAAATTAATACTTGATTTATGAATCTCATTGCTCCCACCATAATGAAATCAACAAAAAAAAAGCAACCCATAGAGATATAATCACCTGAATGTTACTGCTTTCTGCAAGCTTTATGGCAGTGTCAAAATATGACATTCGCAACATGTAGTCCACAAGTATGCGCTTCAAGCGTGTGTTGCTCCATTCGGATAGATTTTCTGAATCTGCTGATTCTAAATGATCAAGACGAGCTCGACACCTCTGCGCTTGTAAGTGCTCCAAACGACTTCCCTCTTCCAACTGATTGATAAATACATTAGTGAGAGTGCTGATTGACGAAATTGCAGTACAACACTATTTGATTTAAAGCAATTTTGCATTTTATAAATATATATATATATATATATAAGTGATCGAGATTTTCATTAATTAAATTTAATAGCTTAAAATTAGAATCAACAAAAGATAGTGAACCTCTACAAGCTAAATTGGAGTAACTTGGTGCGAGATTAAACTAATGCTTGCCAATTCTATTCAAAGAATCCATGTGAATTGAACTGCCTCGAAAATGGTAAAGATAAGGGAATTTTCAAGAAAATCAAAAATAAGAAAAAAGCACTATCATTTTTCCAAGCAGATCCCAAAACTAGACGAGATTAAGTCCAGTTCTCACTTTTTATCTCATTTTTAGGAGAAATAAAGAAATGCTGGTTTGATAACGAGTCAATTTCAAGAAATTGGTCTTTCACCAAACAACCTAAATTTGTAGAACCGGTTCACTTATATGCAAAGAAATTGGACTTCACCAAACAACCTAAATTTGAAGAACCGGTTCACTTATACACAAAGAACCAGTTACTATTTGCTTTCCCAAACAGCCTATATCTCAGAAAATGAATCCAAATTGCAGCTCTATGTTAGCTTAGGGTTCAAATAAGGAATAATCAAAGCTCTCTCTCTCTTAATTTCCCTAGATTTTCTCAGCAACCAAACAGATATTTAGGGCTTATGTGCTCAGCTTACCTTCCTCTTTAGGCCTTGCAATCTCGAAACAAGCGAATTAAGGTGCTGAACGGCGTCGTCTCTGGACAGATTGCCGTCGGCGGCGGCGTCGACTACGCCGGAGATGACGGCGGACATCTCCTTCTCGACGATGCGGTGGTTGGCTCGGATCGTCTTCTTGTAGTGCTCGAAGGGGACTCTCAAGAACTGGTGCTCGAGCTTTATGGACTCGGCCAACTGAGTGAGCTTCGACGACGGAGCTGCGAGGGCAGTGGTGGCGGCCACGGCGGCTGCGGCGGCGGTGGAATTGGCGGAGTTGCCGTTTGTCAGCATTTCCATCTCCATTGAGAGAGGGAGAGAACGATCGGTGAATTGGAGAGAGAGAGAGAGAGAGAGAGAGAGAGATACTGAGGATTTCGGGGGAAGGAAACAGAAATTCGACAGTGGTAAAAGGTAAAACGACAGCGTCTCAGATTGGATTTCGCTTATATTCTGGTGCTTTAAGAGTATATCCAATGGAGCTACCAAATCCACTCACTATCAAATTTAACCCACTCCAATGTTAGGCTAAATGCTCTACCAAAATATGACAAAGTCATTTACATTGTCAAATTTGAGAGCTAAAAATGACTTTTGTCAAATGAGTGGATCCCACGAATATTTGTAATATCAATAAATATATTTTGTGTTTTTACTTTTATACTCTCCCAAATATCTATAAATAAAAAACTTGAACCCAATTTTTATATTGTGCTCTCTTGTCTAATTTTATTATTTATTTTTTTTCCTTACAATGGTTGGTTGAGTGTCACCCAAGATTCAATTTTTGGTAATTTGCAGGTACAAAATAATTTAGTGTCTCAATCTCCATGATTATGTATTTTTTTTTTTTAGATTAATGAAAATGTTCAAGTTCTTGTTGAATTCATTAAGCCGTAGAGATTCATAGATTAACATTTTATTACAAGCATGCATACTAGCATTTAGCAGTATTGTAGGTGAAAGTTGAGAATGGTAGGTGAAAGCTGACTAGAAAAATGGTAGTTGATCTCAAATTTGGTAGTTTGGATGAAATCTACCATTGGAGCAGTATTGTCAAAATATAGCTTTTTGGTACTGTAGCAGTGTTAAATTATAGCTTTGAGATGGAAAAAAATAACTTTTTGCATTGGAGATGCTCTTATAGGGAGGGTAAACAGTTTGGCTACAAAAGTATAAAATACCCACAATGATTGGGAGTTTAAAAAACGAGAGAGAAAAAAAAAATAGAGATGCGAGTTTTAATTAGGAGAGAAAATGAGAGAAAATCAACTTTCACTTGTTTTTAATTTCTTTTTTTTTTTAAATTGGGAAGAAAATGAGAGAAAACAAAGTGAGATTAATTAATATTTCTTAATACTCACTATACTTTTCTAGTTCAGTATTACCTTATTGTAATTCTATCTAAGTTCTAGGCTTGAATAATACACATACGTATAATAGAAAAATTAAAACAATACGTTTGCACAGAAAAATTAGCGACTAGACCTTCTTCTAATTGCTAGGTCACTTTCCTAAGTATGTATGGCTGAGTGTGTAGTATATGACATGAGTGTATGGCGTGAGTGGATGACATGTGTGTGGCGTGAGTGCATGGTGTAAGTGTATGATGTGTGTGTGTGCGCGTAGTGAATATGTCATGGTGGGTGTTAATTCTTATGCCACATTGTTGCTGTTTGTAGGTTTTTTTTATTTTTTTATTTTTTTTGCATCATTGTTACTGTCTGTAGTTTTTTGGGACCGTACCATGGTGAAAACTTATTGTTTTTTTTTTTAACCTTATTGCATGAATGCTATTTATGTTTGTTGGACCTAAACTTGGTGACACACATGAATTGTTTGAAATTATTTAGTATGATTTATTATGTTGATGTGGTGATCCATATTATGTAATTTTTTATGAGATAAATATCTAGTAGATTTGAATGTTATTTGGTGTTAAAGATAAAAGGAAAAGAATAGAATGGTAACTTTATTTTCTTTTCTTCTCAAGTTGCAAACAATGTGAAAGAAAGTTATTTTCTCTTCTCTCCTCAACTCTCAATCAAGATGAAAAAAAACACCATTCTTTATCTTCTCTTCTTTTCTCTCCTTACTTATGACTTTCTCTTCTTTTCTTTTCTCTCTTAAACTCCCAATCATAGCGTGAGAGAGAGAGAGAGAAAGACTGAGAGGATTTCGAGGGAAGGAAACAAAAATTCGACAGTGGTATACAACGTCTCAGATTGGATTTCGCTTATTTTCTCAACGGTGCTTTTATAGGGAGTCTGGACAGTTTGGTTACAAAAGTATAAAATATGAGTAGGGGTGTACACGAGCTAAGTTGCTCAACAAGGGCTCGCGATTCGGCTCAGCTCGGTTTGTATAATAAACGAACCAATCTTGAGCATATATGAGCTGGCTCGATAAGGCTCGTGAACAGTTCGATTAAGGCGCACATAGTAGGCTCGTGAAAAATCTCTTTAATAGATTTGATAATGGCTTGTTTAATTGTATATATATATATGATAATTAGAAAAATATAATATATATATATATATATAATGCAAAGTATTTAAAATTGAAGTAATATTATATATATATGATAATTATAAAAATATGATATATGTATAATGCAAAGTATTTTAAATTGAAATAATATGAGCATATTATAATGTGTATAGTCTTAAATTCATGTGTCAAACAATTGTTTTATGTAAATATATATATATATGCCAACTGTTAAGCATTGAGTTTGGTCTGTGAGTTTTGGTTGACAACTTAAACTTGCTACTAGGGGTGTACACGAGTTCATGAGCTGCTCAACAAGGGCTCGCAGCTTGGCTCGATAACAGCTAGACTCAGCTCAGCCCAATAATAAACAAGCCAAGCTCAGCTCGAGTAAGGCCCTAAACATGAGTAACAATTGGGTACAAATACTCACATTGGAGTAGGGCCAACTCTTGGTGCGTGCACCGATCCCACATCACACGCACCAACTAAGTTAGGGAGGCAAGCTACTGTTAGGATCTGAATCAGGGGCGGACCCAGGAGTTTTGTTCAGGGGGGCAGAACTTATAAGGGAATTCGGGGCAGCGCCCCCAACCCGATTTTTTTTTAGCTTTAAAGAATTTTTTTTTAAGTTGAGGGGCAATTCAGGGGGGAAAAATGAATCAAGTATGAAATATGTAAAGTAAAATAATTATGTTGAAAAATTGGCGGGGCAATTAAGGAACAAAAATGACTAATGTATGAAATTTATAAGGTAAAAAAATGATTTTGAAAAGTTGAGGGGGCGCTGTCACGCCCCGGAGCAGCAAAAATAGAGAAAAATAAATTTCCTTTTTGGGTCCATAGAGAATGACGGGTGAATGTCACTAATGATCCACACCACACAGTACTAGTCTACAACAAGAATAGTAATAAAAACAAACTGGATATACAAAACCGTTGCTTCTATTACAAACATCAGAGTTATTACAACAGTAAAGCTACAGCGGAAGTATATAAGGTTTGGAAGCAACATATGCCCAAGTACCAAATATAACAAAATAGTCTAAAACAGAACTAAATAAACTAGTAACTATCTCCAGATCTTCAGCTGGCATAAACATCAGCGTAGTAGTCCTCCCCGGTATAGGTGTCAACAATGGGGCCACCCTCGGTGTATTCTCCTCCCGGATAGTAAACATCGTTGTAGGCTCCACCATCTATAGAATAAGGTACAAGAAAGTCTGGACGGGGGAAGATCCAGGCAATAAAGGTCGTCCACTTACTGAGAGCTGAGTGAGCATAAACTAACTAGGTACCAATTATCTGAGGTAAAACAAGCTTATGAAAATTATAAGATATAGCTCTATTAAGTAAAATCTTTACTTTGTTCAACCCTGCGTAATTCGAATCCACGTTTTATTTACAAAGACCCACTGACTGTTATGACTCCGATCTGATTGTAACATTCCTAGATACACCACTGCTCTTGTCGACCATAGTCGAGAACATAGGGTACATATTATTAATCCACCGAAATTCATAGATACCACGCCTCGAGCATAACATATCATTTTATTGCCACGACTTATCGATATCTTGCCAATGATCTCCCATCCACCGCTCGTTAAGGACATAACCCTTCCACCGCTCGTTAAAGATATACATAGATCACCGGACTATCTCTGAACTACTTGGTCTCGCCCACTGCTCGTTAAGGATATAACCTATCCACCGCTCGTTAAGGGCATCGTATGACCAAACATCCACTTATGTACCATTCCCAATAACTTATCGAAACTTATCTAAATTTTGCACTATGATTGATATATGACAATTCCCAATGTGGCCTGACTAATCTGATTAAAAGAAACGGATATCAAACTCATACCAGAAATCAACATGTCACCCACGTCGTCACGTTAACCCATTATTCTTAATAATACTTTATATTTGTTGTTACATTATCCCTGATTAATCCAAAATCGCATAACGGAAGTCTGAATCGAGAAACGAACAAACGAACCTTTAATGTAATAAATAGACAAAGGAATCCATGTTCTGCCCATACCAATCAATTGGGATAAGGTCCAATCAATTGGAACAAAAATAATAACAATCGATTGGGTCTAAAATAAGTCAATCAATTGCTAACATTGGCAATCAATTGGAATGTCAATCGATTGGAATTCTATCCAATCGATTGGTTCCAGACTGATGGCAATCGATTGGAATTTATGCTAATCGATTGGCACTTCGTCTTCACCAACAGATTAGTAAAACAGCATATATATACGTAAAAACTATGCATTTAACACATCTAATCTTCATAATAACTTGCACAAACTTCACATAGAGGGACCAAGTAAGTTGGGAACTCACCTAGGGTGTGTTTGCTTTGAAAACCCAAGCTTCTCTCTCTCTCTTCCTTCTCTTTCTCTCTTCTCTGACCAGCTCTGTCTCTTCTTTGCCTCTTCTCCTTCTTCTTCTTGTTCTTCTCTTCTTCTTATTCTCTTCTTCTTTCTCTTTCTCTCTGCCCAAGGCAGTGAGTGTGTGTGTACGGGTGTATATATATAGATATAAATATATATTACAAGGTATGTGTCTCTCTCTCTCTCTCAAGACTGCCAAACTAACCCTAGGCCATGAATACACTCATATATATAGAGAGGGAAAGGTGCCACACGTCTAAAACTTAAGCAAAGAAGAAAACTTATCTCAGCTTATGTTAATCGATTGGTAACAGATATTTGAAGGCAATCGATTGGAAGTAATATCAATCGATTGGTATGTTGCCACGTCATAACTTTTAGTCGGTATAATGGCAATCAATTGGAAACATTGTCAATCGATTGGTAACCAAATTTCACTAAAAGAAAGAAAAAGTTTATATAAGTATATAGAACGAAGTTTTATATATTAATACTCTCCATAAATTCAGGGTATTATAAGGCAATTAAGGGGTAAAAATGAATAATGTGTGAAATTTATAGGGTAAAATAGTGATTTTGAAAATTTGAGGGGGGGCAACTCCCTCTTGCCCCTATGTGCATCCGCCCCTGATCTGAACATATACCAAACTATAATTTTTTTGGATTAAATACATTTTATCCCCTGTGGTTAGGCTCGTTTTCACTTTATCCATTGTGGTTCATAGTGGACACTTAACCCCTGCAGTTTTGGACTAAAGTGAAACTGTTAAGATTTCACTCAAAATTGATGAAAATTATAAAATTGGCCAAAAATATTAACACTAAACCCCCATTGTGAGGTTAAATTTGGAGTTATTCCTCTATGTGGGGGATGATTCTGCCATTTTACTCATCTGTGTGGGACTAATTTTTAACACTTAATCTCTTTGGTGGTGGGGGGGGACTAATTTTGGGGCTAACTACCTATGTGTGGTTAATTTTGACACTTAAACTCTCCTATATGGGGTTAATTTTAACACTTAGTCCCCATGTGGGGCTATTTTGAGAGTCATCTTTATAGTTTCACTGAAGTCCGAAACCACAGGGAGTTAAGTGTCCACTTTTGAACCACTAGGGGGTAAAATGAAAATGGGCAAAACCACATGAGGGTAAAATAAAATTAACCTTTTTTTTTTTTCCTGTTCATCTTGCATTCTATCCTCCAATTACTTCAACCCGGGGGGGGTGGTTATTCAATATTTCTCCCCAAAACGGGCCTATTTGCGTCATAACGAGGATAAATTATTGAGTCTACGATGATGCTATGTAACATCTTGTGGGTATGGGTCCATTAGATTCCTATAATTAGTTGATGAGTTTAAGCAACATGTCATTTCCTCATCATTTATCGTGTACTCTCTCTATTTTTAAACGCTTAATGTGATTGGAAATCACACCATGTCAGTGTGATGATCGACATGCACACTGACATGCTGTCACGGTATACTAAATAACTTCTCCATAACCTGCATGTTTGTCCCTCCTATTAAAAATTGCGTGCAACTCTTCACAATGTTAAGAGCAAGTCTTTAACATTGGGAGCAAGTCTTCTAATGTTTTGGTGCAAGTTTAGAACGTTGAAAATAAAAAGTCAACTAAAATAATAGAAAATAACTATTTAAAAGTTTTTTTTATGATTTTTTATTTTTTTTAATTATTGTTGATATTTTTTTAATCTTTTACTGACTTTTAAATATTGTACAAAAAGTTTACTGAAATCTAATTATCCCTGTTTTTTGTTTAGAGCTATTATAGTTGACATCAGTGTAACGAGAGTTGGAACAAAATTTGGGGTACCATTATTTAACAAAAGGAAATGACTTAGATACATTAATTTAGGTTATTTTCGTTCTATTTTGCTATTAAATTGGTTCATATATACATGTATATATATATATATAAGTGTGCTTGTGTGACCCATATGTGGCATTTGTTAGATTTAGGGTGTGAATAGGAGTTTATGGGAGCTCAAGATGATCATAAGCATCGCTTTCGTCAAGCCCAATGCTCAAGGAAAGGTTTGGAACATCAAGTTTCAAGTTTCTGCCAGAAAGGTGTTCGACCAATTGACCGGGTCCCTTCGACCGGTTGAAGAGACCCAGTTGACCGGTCGATGTTGTTAAATATCATTTAGAGAACTTTGGTGAGAACGTGAGTGTCACGTTTTATAAAAGGTAGGTTGTGTAGAAATTCTACAGAATTTAGTTTCCGAATGTAATTTTGGACCCAAACGAGACTTATTCAAAAACTTCTGAAATTTATAATTTTTACTCGTAAAGTCATAAAATGGATGTGTGCGACGTTCCAAGAGTTAATTAGAAGTTTTGAAAACTCGCGGGATGGTAAACGCAATATTTGAGAAGTTTTTCTATAAATAGGTGAGGGTGAGTTTGCATTAGTTGCAACACTCATATAAATATCTTGAGAGATGAGAGAGAAGGAGATTTGTTGCCTCAGGCTTTGCGACGACGAACGGCGACCTTTCGTCCGTCAGATTTTCTCCACATTCTAGATTTGAACTCGTGGAGGTAAGATCTTCATTTTAATACCACTTAGGCCATGTTTGGCAAACTTTTGTGAAAATCTAATTTCTAGATTTTTGGGGAAAACCCAGTAAAACTTGTAAGAATCACTTCAAATATGAGATTTGACGTTTAATCAGCCCTCTAGTCGATCCTTTAAAGTTTGGAGGAAATCGCATGAGGTATGAAGTTCTAACTTGTGAAATATAGAGAAATACATGTTTTAGATTTCAATGACCAAATTGAGATCCGGGCAAAGTTCATGTGTTAATCTTAGGCCCATTAATTATGCACGTGCTTAAATGTGAAAAGCATGTCTAATTTACGCGAGCACGTTAAGTTGTCTATGTGGATCAAAGGGGGGACTTATACAAATTCATACCGGAGTAAGCTTCTCGATGTTTGAGAATTTTAGTAGCGACGACTATTATGCATGGTTTAAGGCTTGGACTTGTCTGGGCACTTAGGGATGTAATGATTGTAGGCTTAGACTAGCCATTGAAATTGCGGTTTAAGGCTTGTACTTGCCGAACTGGATGAAGGCGTATTTTTCTCCCTAGAGACTATTGATGTGATTTATGATATTAAAGCATGTTTTGCCATATATGCATATGTTAGAACTTGTGCACTCAGCATATAGCTGAGCAGTGGAGATTTACTCCATTGCAGGTAAGAATAAAGACAAGAAGAAGCGAGATGAGTGAGGTCGAGGAACGTCGGGGAAAACATCACCATGTTTATATTTTTTTGTTCACTCCAAACTTGTAATAAGAACTTTAAATTCGTAACATGTTTAGTTTGGAATCTTAGGAGAGATTGTAGTTTTGTAATCGCTAGTAAACTCTTGTAGTTATGTTTTGAATCGTTGGTATATCTTGTGTTTGCGTTGATTTTAGATCGGAAGGCTTAAGCTTGTAATTCTACAGAATGCTTGGTGTGTTGATGGAGATCAATTGAATGGATCACTATTTTGAACTGAACACTGCCTTGCATGTTTGGGGATCAGTCGACTGGGTTGAGAAAATAGTCGACTATATAATGCCCCAGGGCAGGTGGTTCTGCTTGAATGGAGTATCAGTCGACCGGACAACTTCAGTTGACTAATAAATTTAGGTACCATTCGACTGGGTCCCCGACACAGTCGACTAAACCGGGCTGTTGATCTTTTAAACTTACTGCTTCTAATGGTCAGTTGACTAGACCCCCGATACAGTCGACTGGACCTCTGTTTTCAAAACTGAATTCTTTTGGAAATGTTTCCAATTGGGCAAAAACTTTTTATGACTCTGTTTTTAAATGGATTTGACTTATGTTTCCGCTGCTATTCACACTTTAATGAACTGGATAAGCCTTGATGGCGTGCCACGTGTCCTATTTTGGCGCGTAGCGGGATGCGTCGTGACAGTGATTATATGTGTTAAGTGGGTTTTAACTTGCTAAGGTGATAGGGGTGTCTAGTTTGGAGCCCAGAGATAGGCAAGTGGCAGTTCCAGTTTGGGACAGTGATGATAGGTCTCCGTATGATGAGACAGATATAGAAAGAAATAATCTTTATGTGCTTAACTGTTTATTAAAGCGTATGTGAATATTTTGATATGTTGTTTTTTATAGCATATTAATTGTTAGAGGCCACTTCTGTGACCGTTAGGGATACCTTTGTGAGGACGAATTGGACACAATGCATAATTAGTAGGTTAATTAGCAACTTCATAATTTATGTGGAACCACTTATGAGACTCATACGTGATATAGACAAACACTCATTTAAGTTTGGGATAGTTTTAATAAGTTTCATAACTATTAGGGGTGTAGTTGAAACACCTTAGAACCTTGGGGGTGTAAACAAAAATAATGGAATTGGTGACTTACATGTTGCGAGACATGTGTCATCCCTTGACACATGTCATCACACTAGTTCTTCTTCCATTTTCGTAGGAATGAGAGGAATTACAGAGAGAATTCTGAGAGTTGACAACGGAGAACTCGACGACGCGTTTGACGTCAATTTCTACGCCATTTGACGTTCAATTTCAAAATAAGCTACATATTTGGACTCCTGGAGGTGAGTCTAACGCAGTAGTATAAATCTCATTGCATTTTGAGACAGTTTTTTTGTGCCCCAATTTGGGAACTTAGCTCATAATTTGCTAATTTGATATAGGAATTACACTTGGGTATTACTAGGCTCTTAATTCAGCTAATAGGAGTGAAATCCTTGAGGTGAGTGACAATAATTATAGAATCTGAATAATTGGGTGTTTAAAATGATCTTTGTGATGACTAGCATGTCTATTAGTGTAATTTAGCATGTTTAATTATTACTGGGCAAACCCATGTGGTTAATAAGACCCATTTGTATGGTGATAGCATAATGTGATGAACTTATATGAGCATGTTGAGTTGTATATTTAGGTCAAAGGGGAACTTGTACTTGCCATCGAAGTGATGAGACCAGGTGTCAAAATTGGCAATAGGATTGCATGCCTGAAAGAAATAGGTGTGGATATCGGTTAGTCACACGGACAAATGGAGTACTCACGAGCTAACGTGAAAGGGTGGCTGATGCTTGCATTCCCGGAGACCATAGTGATGTGTAGAAAAGATGAAATTGAGCATGTCTACTATTCATATTTATAATTATTGGCATTCACCAGCATATAGCTGATATGTTGTAGTGGTTATTAAATAACCATTGTAGGTGATCAAGGAGACGGATCTAAGATGAAGTGAAAATGAAATTAGCGAGGCAATGTGGGAATCTGGGGATAGTTGTGGTTAATGTTGTTAGCTTCATGTATGTATGTTAAAACTTGTAGAATGAGATGAGTAATTTATGTTTGGAAGTCATGTAATTGTTTGGGGTTAAACTTATGTTTTGACACGTGAGGTAGTGGTTTGGTTTCTAAACTTTGTAAGCTCCTTGTTTTGTTAATGGAACTTCCTTTATGTTTTATTAGTTTCCAATCCGGGTGTAAACTTTGTAATTGTTTTGGTTGGGTAGTTCAGGGGCTTGCAATATAGTTGGGTTATGTCTCCATGAGTTGTGAGTGTGATTTTTTGGTTGTTTTATCAAGTGGTGAGAATGTTGGTTTGGTTTTTAGATTTCAAAACAAGGGGACTGCTGAGAGTTGGGTTCTGCTGCTGCGAATCAGTCGACTAGATCGAGTAGCAGAATGCTAAACTTCTGGAGTTGAGGGTGTTCAGTCGACTAGACCCAACGTTCAGTCGGGTAGTCTCCAGATCCCAGATGGTGACATCGAGCTCTTGGTTGTAGGAGTAATGATCAACGAAGACCTGGACTTTATCTTCCCAAGTTCGCGTCTTAGAAACCTCCAAGGTCAGAAACCAGGATAGAGCGGCCTTGGCGAGGGTTTGAGGGAACAACAATGCGATGTGCTCATGGGTGCAGCCCATTGATTGGAAAACACTCATGCATAATTTTACGTGACTCTTCGTGTAGACACCCCATTTTTGCCCAACCCAATCATTTCAAAAATAAAGTGCTCATTGACACGAGCCTATCATCTTTTGAATCATCTCAATTTGATCTCAAATGGAAAAGATATTGCCAATCAAAGCTATGAGGTCAAAAGGTCAACAATCTCACATGCACCCGACCACACATGATTTTTGCTCCACAAAATTTTGAGAAAACTTTCGGTGGATTTACCAAAGGAGAAAACAAAAAAATTTAAAAAAAATAGCACATGGTTGTGCTTGGGATCCCATCCCATTACATTTTTTTCCTTTACTTTTTCTCTCTTTTCTCCTATCACTCATTTCTTTGTCTTCCACTCTCCTTTCTTTTTCTTTTCTTATTATTCCCCCTATGCTCTTCTCTCCGATAGAAATACTCACATGCCCATATGCACAAAGAAAGGAGAACCCCACTCTCTCACTTCCTTCTCATCTCTCTTATCAAATTCAATCACCATTGAAGAACCAAGTTTATTTTGCCAAAGTTCACTGCTGTGATGATAATCAAGGTATCACCACGAATTCATTTTTGATTCAAATCAAATGAAACCAATTGGAGAGTGTCCTTAACTCAATGATATTGGTCTATGATTTTTCTCAGAATTTTAAAAAATCATATGACCCATTTTCAAAGCACAAACACACAAGGCATACAATCTGCCAGAAACATCACAACAGTGACACCATATCACGTTCACTGTTTGGACTACTTCAAAATTTTTTCTTCACTCCATTTTTTTTGTCCATTAACTATAGTCTCTTAACTACATCTGTGATTTTGTTTGATTTTTTTTTGATCAGTTTAATTTTTGTAAAAAATCGTCAAATTTCAGTCGACAGTGCAGTCCCTATTTCTGAGTAAGGGTGCTTCTAAACTCAATTTCTCCCAGTCCCCAAAGGATATTGCAAAATGGTTTGCTACCATGAAAACTAGACTCATTTGGGAACTTTCTCTCAAAATTTCAAAAAATTAGAAACACCGGAACACCCCCCCCCCCCCCCCCCCCCGTTCCATTTTTGGGAGACTTCTCTCAAAGTTGTGAGAAAACTGCACTTTGACATGAATTTTTGTAAAACTTTTCTTTTATCTCTTTCATTTGGGGTTTTGATCTTTTACAAATGAATAAATCCTAGTATATTAGAAAACTTCTACGAAAAAAAAAAGAATAAAAAACAGAAAACAAAAAAAAGGAAATTTTATTTTTCTTTTTTACCAAATATTCACGTTTATCAAGTTGTTCAATAACTTTGATAAATGGAAGTTTGAGCATCTTTCTACTTCTACTAAAACCGAATATGCCTAATTTATCAAGTTGATCAATAACTTTGATAAAAGGAAATTCGAACATTTTTCTTTTGGGCACCGACCCTTACTTCCGGCATAAAAAAATAAAAATACAAAAAAATTCTATTTTCTTTCTTTTGGGCACCGACCCTTGGCATAAAAAAATAAAATACAAAAAAAATCTATTTTTCTTTCTTTTGGGCACCGACCCTTACTTTCGGCATAAAAAAAATAAAAATACAAAAAATATATATTTTCTTTCTTTTGGGCACCGACCCTTACTTCCGGCATAAAAAAACAAAAATACAAAAAAAATCTATTTTCTTTCTTTTGGACACCGACCCTTACTTCCGGCATAAAAAAATAATATACAAAAAAAAAATCTATTTTCTTTCTTTTGGGCACCGACCCTTACTTCCGGCATAAAAAAATAAAATACAAAAAAAAATCTATTTTCTTTCTTTTGGGCACCGACCCTTACTTTCGGCATAAAAAAATAAAAAATAAAAAATAAAAAAAATATATTTTCTTTCTTTTGGGTGACAAGCCTTACCTCCGGCATAGGAATAAAAGAACAGAAAACGAAAAATACAAAAACACAAAAAAAAAACACTTCATTCTCCACTCACTTGCACAAGCTCGTTTCAATCACAATCACTTTTCAAAATTCCTAGTTACACCATTTTTCACTCAAATCACTTTTTTCAAAACTCACTCTTTCAAAGGTTAAAGTCTAGGACTACACCGTTCATGTTAAAGTTCCTAGCTACACCAACTTTTACTTGAAACACTACTTCACACTCACACGGTCTACATCGACCAACCTTTTTCAAAACACGTGCACACACACACACACACTCATACATGTACAAAGCACAGAACTACGTACGGCCTGATTCTCGACTTGAGATACGTATGCAACCCCTCACCTGGGTGCGGCCATAACCACATTTTTTTTCCAATACTTGTACATTCTCACACATTATTTCTTTTATTTATGCCCCATTATCATGAAAATCACTAGAATTGGCAATCATGCTTTGCATGGGTGTTCGAGGGTGCCTAACATCGTCCCTCGACATAATCGAGTCCCCGAACCCATATTTTAAAAGATCTCTGGTTTTCGCATGGCTATCAAGAGTCACACTTTTAAAGGGCCCACTTTTCTCAAAACTGTTTTTTTTAAGTCAAAGATGAATTACTTTAATTATCTTTGCAGGGGTCCTAACACCCAAAATGTTAGGTGGCGACTCTGAACATTTAAATAGGCCCTACAATACTCTTTTTACCACTCCCAATAAAAATCAAGTCGCAATTCACCCACTTTAAAAAAAAAAGCCAGGCCCTCCACACGACAGCCTGGCTGTGCCGAAAACACGGGCGCGACAGCTGGCGACTCTGCTGGGGATTAAGACTTAAGAAGACTCAGGCCATTACTTTAGTGATTTTCATTACAATGGGGCATTTCGTTTGTACTAACATTTTTTTTATTTTACCTTTTCTTTGTAAATTCATATTCTTTTGTACAGGTGTTCGCGACTCAGGCTGAAATAAATTGCAAGGCCAATGCCAAATTTGCAAAGGCCAATGCCTAAATCATTTTGCACACTACACACTGGCATGCAAGCATAATATAACCCTTCCTCAAGTGGAAACCTTGTAAGATTAGATAGGAGGATTAGTAAGTGGCATGGCCGTTGCGGGAGTACCGCCGGTACCAGCACCGAAACTTCCTCCGCCCAAACCACCAACCTGAGAAAGTGCTTCGGCGCTGGAGGTTTGAAGGTTTGGGGACCGGGCCTGATTTAAGTCTGTATTAGGCATCAACCTCTCCACATGCTCTCACTCTCTACACGTGCATCAATATTGATACATCACTCTCTCCACGTGTTCTCACTCTTTACACATACATCACTCTCTCCACATGCTCTCTATCTCTCTTTATGTCACTCACTGACCCCCCCCTCTCTCTCTCTCTCTCTCTCTTTATGTCACTCATTGACCCCCCCTCTCTCTCTCTCTCTCTCTCTCTCTCCTCTTAAAAAGACCCTCTACGTCCCCTCTTTCTCTATCCTTTTCACTCAATATCTCTCTCTTTGGCTAACCTCTCTGTGTCTCGCTCTCCTCCCCTACTTATTCTTCTTACCCTCCTCTTCTATCTCTAAACTCATCTCTCTTCTTGGAAAAAAAAAAAACCTCACCCAACCCAGGTCTGAATAAGAGGAAGGTAAAACAAGCCAAAAATGGTTTTTAAGAAGGCTGTTAGTCGTTGTGGTGCATGCGAGTATAACAGAAGACGGTGCAGAAGTGACTGTTCATTGGCTCCCTACTTTTAGTACGCAGGGAGTATGAAGGATTATGAGGCAATTCACGAATTTTTCGGATATAGGAATTTTCTACGCCTTATTGAAAGGGTCTCCGAGGCAGATCATCAACAAACTATCAAATCCCTTGTGTATGAAGCCACAGCTAGGCTTCAGGACCCCATTTTGGGTTGTGTTTCCTACGTCTTTTTCCTCGAACAACAAGTTCTAGAACTGAAGGAACAAGTCTCACAACTTCAAGCTCAATCAAAAGAAGAGTCACCCAAACAATCCAAAGAGCCTGATCTAGATCCTTGGCTCAACTATGCCATGGAAGATCTAGATCGCGACATAGAAAGCCCTCGAAAGTGTTCCAATCTCATTTCTCTCACCACAACTGCTCCAATCTCCTTGGAAATCTCTAGCCCTATCTATATTCCTCCTGTTACTCAAACTTGTACGACCTCTTCTCATTCTCGTTGGTCTGATCTGGTCCAGCACTTGCAACCTAGTAACAACCACCAAACTTCTCCAAGTCCGTTGGATCTCGCTACTCCCAACACCATCTCTCCACTCCGGTCCTTACAATCTAGCAACAACCACCAAACTTCTCCAAGTCCATTGGATCTCGCCACTCCCAACACCATCTCTCCAGTCCGGTCCTTACAACCTAGCAACAACCACCAAACTTCTCCAAGTCCATTGGATCTCGCTACTCCCAACACCATCTCTCCAGTCCGGTCCTTACAACCTAGCAACAACCACCAAACTTCTCCAAGTCCATTGGATCTCGCTACTCCCAACACCATTTCTCCAGTCCGGTCCTTACAACCTAACAACAACCACCAAACTTCTCAAAGTCCGTTGGATCTCGCTACTCCCAACGCGATTTCTCCAGTCTCTCATCCTGCCCGCACCCCCTCTGTTACTCCAACTTGCTCCTGCTGGTCTAATTTAGTCCAACACTCACAATCTAAAAAGTCCCAGATTCTTTTGGATCAAACGAAAAAACTGGAGGTCCCAAAATATCCAAACCTCCCCCCAAGTCTTCAAGCAAGGTCATCAAAAACACCTACTCCATCCACTGATCCTTACTCTTTCTTCACTGTTAATAACTTAGTTCAAAACTCTTTCTTGGGTTTAATTGAAGAGATGGAGAGTCAACATGTCTTTAAAAGGAAAAGAAAGAAAGTCACGAGGTGGCTTGAGCCTTAGAACTAAGGCTCTTTTTGTTTTTTTTTTTTAAAAAAAGAAAAAAAATTTCAAAAAAAGAGGGTGGAATGAACATCATGGTCCGGATTCGAGGTAGTCCCTGTACGTCGAGTGTGCGTGGGATTGAGCCCACATGTCTTACTACGCGTGTCCCTCCACCAGCTTAATGTAGTTTGGACCTTTGGGTACTGATTTATAGGGCAACTAGGAGGGTAAGCATCCCAGGACGGTATTGTCCTCAGAAGTAAGTCCTGAAAAGCATTAACCCAAGGTTCTGTGGAACGGACTATAGGATCTATATGGTTGCTGAAAAAGCGCGTAGGATGTCGTTAGAATTTGACCTCTGAAAAGAAGCCTCACGTTGGCAGAACTCTGTTCCCACTCATCAAAATCCAAATGTACATTTGTATC
This sequence comes from Hydrangea macrophylla, assembly GCA_033977485.1. Lineage (NCBI taxonomy): Eukaryota > Viridiplantae > Streptophyta > Magnoliopsida > Cornales > Hydrangeaceae > Hydrangea > Hydrangea macrophylla. The sequence continues at coordinate 30,454,093 of CM066999.1, forward strand.
ATTGTAACTTTTCATACTTCAAAAAAAAAAAATCCTCCTTAGCACTATGTTCACTCCTTACGTAATGTACTCTCACATTGGACAATCAGTTCAAGAATCAGCTGTGGAAATACTATCTTATGTTGGTAACATAAGTGCACTTTCTAAAATGAGGATTCTATTCCCTCATCATCACTTTCATAATCCACTTGTGTTTGCTATCATCAATCTGAATCAGCTGAAAGGCTGACATTTGTCCCAAGTTAGAAAAAGACATGCTTGATCATTTCTAATCCTTCATTCAGGCCTAATTCGATACAATGGCAACACGTGCAAAGCCAATACTGTGAACACTGACATTATCAAATCCAAGCAGTACTAGTGCATTCGCAACTGTCCAAATCATTTTGTTACCAAGTCATTAGGCTGCTCTACCTTCTCAAATACATTCTTACTTTTTCAAAATAAAACAAAAACCAAAAAAAAAAGGAAAAGAAAAAGAAAAGGAAGAGAGAGGGAGAGTGTCGGCAAAGAAAAAAACAGAAAAAAAATGAAAAAAGAGAGAGAGGAGAGAGAAAGAGTCAGAGAGACAGAGATCAAAAAACAAAAAAACAAAAAAGAGAAAAAAGAGAGAGGAGAGAGAAAGTGTCAGAGATAAAAAAAAAAGAAAGTAAAGGAAGAGAGAGAAAGCGAGTGTGTCTGCACGAAAAAAAGAGAGGGAAAAAGTCAAAAAGAAAAGAAGGGAGAAAGAGATGGTCAGTCACGAGAAAGGAAAGGAAAGAAAAAGAAAGAGACAAAGGAGAAGAGACAGGAAGAGAGAGAGAGAGAAAAAGTGCCGAGCATAAACCCTTTCTCTCCCCTATTTATTTCACTTCTTCACTCCTCCTCGAACGCAACTCTGCATCTCTACCTCCTCTCCCTTCTTGCTCACTCATCTTTCTCTCACTTCTCTCCCTTCACCATACTCATAGTCATCGTCTTTCACCATTGTACCAGAAGTTTGATCTTGTTTTAGACGTGGGGGTGCTCTCTAAAAAAAAAAGCAATTTGGAGAACATGGATTTGGGCGAGACAATTATGCTTTGCGAAGTGTGCATTCTTCTTTGGATGGCTATGGCGGCTGCAGCTTACTTCTGGCTCAAACCGTCTGATAACGAAGAAGCTCATAAAGACTAGAAGAAATGTTCTTGGAACTCGGCCCGCCCCTGTGATTCGAATCACTTGTTGGATGGGGTGGCTTTACCAATGAACAATGGGTTGATGAGAGTGTAAGAGTTTTCTTGTTGTTCTCTTTTTGCTCTTATATGTATTAGAAAATATCATCAATAAAAAGAGAATGTCAAGGATTATGTAAATACATGGGCATCCAATCATATGTGTTGTTCTCATCCATCCAGTACATGCATTGTTTCTAAACCCTTTACCAACAGTCTAATACACCCACAAGCCTTTGGTCACTCTCGCAAAAGGCCAATTCTTCACCCACTGCCTAAAATTCCACTCCTTACAAGGCATCAAAATTTCACACAGGGACAGTTTCTCCACTACTAAATATATGCATTGTTTGCTTTGCATAAGTACATACATTTCTTTTATTAAAAAAAAAAAAAGAAACAAGTTAAAAAAAAAAACAAAAGCAAAAAAAAAAAAAAAAAAAAAAACTTTTTTTCATCATCTTGCTTTAAAATCTCATGATTCATTGGATATGGCTGTTTTGTAACTTGTTGAAGCCAGTTTGGACATCGCATTGGACTTTTGGACACAACACACGATAGAACATGCCAAAAAGGCTTTAAGACCATGATTAATCATTACAGTGTCTGACATTGTTCATCATCGCAAGTGTATGCTGCTCTACCACTTTAGCATATGGACAGGACACTCTCCGGGGCAGAAATACCTCAACTCAAGGCACGCCATACATCATCAAATACCAAGCGGGGCGGCCCATTGTTCCCCATAACATTGCACGAGCTTCAATGTTGCACATATATGATTTCTAAAATCCAACTATGTTTGTGTCAAAATAATGAGAGGCAATCATTTCAGCTATCCATACACTATTATTCACTTGCTAGCCCACTTGAGCAATACAATAAAAATCTCTTTTCAAATTCAAACCCCCTGAGGATCACCCCCACACTGGGGCAATGATAAAAAAAAAAAAAAAACGAAGCTCAACGAAAAAGAAAAAAAAATACAGAAGCTGGACAAATCCACAGAATACTATCCAACTTGGATACTGGCTTCGAACTGGGGCAATTCCCCCCAAGTCACATTACACCCAGTAATACTCACCTCACACTAGATTGGGGCAGACAAAAAGAAAAAAATAGAGCATAAGGTGATCTCGGGCATCGACCTTTCAAAAAAAACTTTGAGCCTTCATGTGATCCTTCATTTCTTAACCCACGACCTTGGCCTACAATACAACCCACTAAAAGTCCACTCTGATTGACACAAGCCTTGTTGGATTTATTAAATCATACTTTTAAATCATTTCAAAGATATGGGCCATCACATACTGTCAATTTCAAGATAGTCCGACGGGCGTGGTGAAAACCTAAGAAAAAAAGTGCTATGAATCAAGACTATGGCAAAACTGTCGATGCAACAAATACGGACAAGGACTGGACATTCATCGAATACTGGGGCACTGAGCTCATACGGTCAAATACGTTACCTTCTAGTGTTCCAACAAGCAACAAGACAGACAATATCCACTAACTTATGAACATTCCTTCGCAGATGATTAACTCATGCATCAAATACTTTTGTAAATACTCTGTACATTGCATGAAAAAAAAATCATTCATACTTTACAGCATAGCAGAAAATGCATATCGTTTGTAACGGGGGCAACTGGAGCCTGGTGCCTCCATCATCCTTATAAGGAGAACACTCACCACTGGCCCAATTTCTAAAGCCTAACCACTGGCCCAACTTCCAAAAGCCCAACCACTGGCCCAACTTCCATTGGCCCAACTTCCAAAAGCCCAACCCTCGACCCAACTTCCAAAAGCCCAGCCACTGGCCCAATTTCCAAAAGCCCAACCACTGGCCCAATATGCTTCCAAAGCCCAACTTCTAAAGCCTAGCCACTAGCCTAACTTCCAAAAGCCCAGCCACTGGCCTAATTTCCAAAAGCCCAACCACTGGCCCAACTTCCAAAGCCCAACTGCTGGCCCAACCTCCAAAAGCCCAACCACTGGCTCAACTTCCAAAAGCCCAACTACTGGCCCAACTTCCAAAGCCCAACTGCTGGCCCAACCTCCAAAAGCCCAACTGCTGGCTCAACTTCCAAAAGCCCAACTACTGGCTCAACTTTCAAAAGCCCAACCACTGGCCCAATATGCTTCCAAAGCCCAACTTCCAAAAGCCCAGCCACTGGCCCAATTTTCAAAGGCCTAACCACCGGCCCAACGTGCTTCCAAAGCCCCAACTTCTAAAGCCCAGCCACTGGCCCAACTTTCAAAAAGCATCACCACTGGCCCAATATACTTCCAAAGCTCAACTACTGGCCCAACATACTTCCAAGACCTCTCACTACATGCAGCCTTTGCTCAGGCTCGCCAACTCTACAACAACCTCTCAGTCAAATCAACCTCCCATCTATGGATCATCAAGAAGTGTCATCCAACATCAGTCGCAGGTGTGAGTCCGTCAAGGGGTATCCTGTTCATATCATTCAACATCAGACATAAGTCCGTCAAGTGGCATCCTGTTCATCTCATCTAACATTAGGTATAAGTCCATCGAGTGACGTCTTGTTCATCTCGTCTAACATCAGGTGTGAGCCCCTCAAGGGGCATCCTGTTTATATCATTCAACATCAGGTATAAGTCCGTCGAGGGGCATCCTGTTCATACTATTCAGCATCAGGTATGAGTCCATCGAGTGGCATCCTGTTCATCTTATCTAACATTAGGTATAAGTCCGTCGAGTGGCGTCCTGTTCATCTCATTCAACATCAGGTATAAGTCCCTCAAGGGGCATCCTGTTTATATCATTCAACATCAGGAATAAGTCCGTCGAGGGGCATCCTGTTCATATCATTCATCATCAGACATAAGTCCATCAAGTGGCGTCCTGTTCATCTCATTCAACATCAGGTACAAGTCCGTCAGGTGGCGTCCTGTTCATATCATTTGGCATCAGGTATAAGTCTGTCAAGTGGCGTCCTGTCCATATCATTAAGCATCAGGCATTTTCTCTTACTATCTCGCGCTCTATAGCAATCACGCCCTACGTGGCATTCTACTCTCCTGTCTCACAGCAATCATGCCCTACGCGGCATTTTTCTCTCTCATATCCGTGGCCTTTTACTCTCTCATATCCACTGCAATCATGCCCTGACGTGGCATTTTGCTCTTCACTATCCTAACATGGCATCCTCTTCATCGCATGAACTACGTTCGGTCTGATTCTCCCGATAGGAGATACGTAGGCAGCTCTAAGAGCTCGACCATACCCTTACTTTTACATTCTCGGTTAAAGTTTGAGATTATGCGACTTCGCACTTCTCGACTACACCGTCTCTCACCATCTATCAGCTATCCAGGTTCGTACGAGCTACGCTCGGTCTGATTCTCCCGATAAGAGATACGTAGCAGCTTTAAGAGCTCAACCATACCCTCACTTTACTACATTTTCGGTTAGAGTTTGAGATTACGCGGTTATGCACTTCTCGACTACACCATCCCTCTTTTACTCGATTCTCGCATGAATCCCCAACAAAGTCGTTCACCCTTTCTGTTAATGCTCTCAATCCCCAGCGGAGCTATTTGCATACTCTGGTGGTACTCACATTCACTTGCCTACATTGGCACCTCTCACACTTGCCTACGATGGCATCTCATATTCACTTGCCTACGATGGCATCTCACACTCACTTGCTGTCACACCCGTCCTGGGAAATCTATTTATTTTAAAATACAAAATTTATTTATTGTGAATTATTAATGTTGATTAATAATTGTGGATGTGGTTGACGTGGGTCAACGGTGAGTGTCAATCGAGGACACAGAGATTTGATAATCAATGAGGGGTTGATATGAGTAAATGACATTTATATGATTTAAATGTTATTTGACTTTATCTGGTATTCCCGTGAATAGTAATTATACCTGTGTAGTATAATTATGGTATTTGGATACTTAAGTATATATTTTGAGAACTGTGGTGAGAACGTGAGTGATACGTTAATTGAAAAGGTAGGTTGTGTAGAGATTCCACAGAATATAGTTTTCGGACGTTATTTTGGACCCAAACGAAACCTAGTCGAAAACTTTTGAAATTTATAGTTTTCACTCGTAAAGTTATAAAATGGACGTGTGCGAAGTTTCATGGGTTGATTAGAAGTTTGAGGAACTCGTGGGGAGGTAAACGTAATTTCCAGAACTTTTGTCTATATATAGATGAGGATGAGATTTCAATCTCATCCAAACTTCCAAAGTATCTAGAGAGAGGAGAGAGAAAGGAGATTTGGTTGCCACGAGCTTGCCGGTGACATACGACGACCGTTCGTCCGTCAGATTTTCTCCAGATTTCAGATTTGAACTTGTGAAGGTAAGATCTCCGTTTTGATACCACTTAGGCCGTGTTTGGCCAAGTTTTGTAAAGATCTTAATTTTAGACTTTTGGGAAAAACAGGTATAAACTTGTAGGAATTGTCTCAAATTCAAAATCCGACGATTATTTAGCCTCCTAGTCGATCCTTCAAAGTTTGGGGGAAATCGCACGAGGTATGAAGTTCTAACTTGTGAAATATAGGGAAATACATGTTTTAGCTTTCGACGACGAAATTGTGATCCGGGCAAAATCTATGTGTTATTAGTAGGCCCGTTAATTATGCACGCGCTAAATTGTGAAAAGCATGTCTAAATTTATGCGAGCACGTTAAGTTGTCTATGTGGGTCAAAGGGGAGTCTTATACAAATTCATGCCGGAGTAAGCTTCTCGATGTTTGAGAATTTAAAAGCGACGGCTACTGTGCATGGTTGATAGACTTGGACTTGCCATGGCACTTGTGGATACAATGGTTGATAGACTTGGACTTGTCATTGGTATCGCGGTTTAAGGCTTGGACTTGCCGCTACCGGATGAATGCGTATTTTTCTCCCTAGAGACTATTGTATGATTTATGAGATTAAAGCATGTTTTATCATATATTGCATATGTTAGAACTTGTACGCTCAGCATATAGCTGAGCAGTGGAGATGTACTCCATTGCAGGTAAGAAGAAAGATAAGAAGAAGCGTGATGAGTGAGGCCGATGAACGCCGGGGGAATCACCGTGGTATATGTTTTTGTTTTAAATCCTAAAACTTGTGTAATAATTGGGATTTGTAATATGTTGTAATAAAATCATGGATTAGCTCCGTAGTACCGTAATCTTATAATTGAACGTCTGTAGTTATGTTTTGAATGTTGAAAATCAGTTATGGTTGTGATTGTGGTTAGTGTGGAGAAACATGAGTTGTTAATACTTCATTACAGGCTGCCCAACAGGGGAGCAGTCGACTGGGCCCAGGGTCAGTCGACTGGATCTCGTGTGTTTGAGACACTGAAAGTGAATAGTAAGAGAAACAGTCGACTGGACCCCCTTCATCAGTCGACTGGACACTGTTGATTTTGACTACTGCTTCTAATAATAGAAAAGCAGTCGACTGGACCCCAGATCAGTCGACTGGACCCCCTTTGTTTAAGTTGCATTTTGGGTTCTGCTTGACACAGTCGACTGGGAATCTTGATCAGTCGACTACACAGTCGACTGGGTTCTCTGAGCAGTCGACTGAACCCCTGTTTTCAAAACTGTTCCTTTTAAAGTGTTTTCCTTTGGCCAAAACTTTTTATAACTCTGATTTCAATGGATTTTACAAACTCAGAGGGTAATGTTCCCTAAGTTTTAAATACCCAGGGTTGTTTTAAAGTTCTTTCCGCTGCGTATAGTTATATGATTTTTGGATGAGCCTTGGTGGCGTGCCACGTGTCCTATTTCCACGCGTAGTGGGATGGGTCGTGACACTTGCCTACGATGGCATCTCATATTCACTTGCCTACATTGGCACTTCATATTCACTTGCCTACATTGGCACTTCACACTCACTTGCCTACGATGGCATCTCACACTCACTTGCCTACGACGGCATCTCATATTCACTTGCCTACATTGGCACTTCATACCCACTTGCCTACGATGGCATTTCACATTCACTTGCCTACGATGGCATTTCACATTCACTTGCCTACGATGGCATCTCACACTCACTTGCCTACGATGGCATTTCACATTCACTTGCCTACGATGGCACCTCATACTCACTTGCCTACAATGGCATTTCACATTCACTTGCCTACATTGGCACCTCATACTCACTTGCCTAAGATGGCATTTCACATTCACTCGCCTACATTGGCACCCCATACTCACTTGCCTACAATGGCATTTCACATTCACTTGCCTACGATGGCACCTCATACTTACTTGCCTACAATGGCATTTCACATTCACTCGCCTACATTGGCACCTCATACTCACTTGCCTACGATGGCATTTCACATTCACTCGCCTACATTGGCACCTCATACTCACTTGCCTACAATGGCATTTCACATTCACTTGCCTACGATGGCATCTCACACTCACTTGCCTACGATGGCATTTCACATTCACTCGCCTACCTTGGCACCTCACACTCACTTGCCTACGATGGCATTTCACATTCACTTGCCTACGTTGGCACCTCATACTCACTTGCCTACGATGGCATTTCACATTCACTTGCCTACATTGACACCTCATACTCACTTGCCTACGATGGCATTTCACATTCACTCGCCTACATTGGCACCTCATACTCACTTGCCTACAATGGCATTTCACATTTACTCGCCTACATTGGCACCTCATTCTCACTTGCCTACGATGGCATTTCACAGTCACTCGCCTATGTTGGCACCTCATACTCACTCGCCGACTTTGGCACGTCTTTTACTTATTCTCATCACTTAAAAGAAAATACGGCAAAAATGTGGTGTCTCCTGTCTTTGTCACGATTTGCTTCGCAAAGCATGACAAAGAGGGGCAGCTGTAGACACCCCATTTTTGCCCAACCCAATCATTTCAAAAATAAAGTGCTCATTAACACGATCCTATCATCTTTTGAATCATCTCAATTTGATCTCAAATGGAAAAGATATTGCCAATCAAAGCTATGAGGTCAAAAGGTCAACAATCTCACATGCACCCAACCACACATGATTTTTGCTCCACAAAATTTTGAGAAAACTTTCGGTGGATTTACCAAAGGAGAAAACAAAAAAATAAAAAAAAATAGCACATGGTTGTGCTTGGGATCCCATCCCATTACATTTTTTTCCTTTACTTTTTCTCTCTTTTCTCCTATCACTCATTTCTTTGTCTCCCACTCTCCTTTCTTTTTCTTTTCTTATTATTCTCCCTTTGCTCTTCTCTCCGATAGAAATACTCACATGCCCATATGCACAAAGAAGGGAGAACCCCACCCCCTCACCTCCTTCTCATCTCTCTTATCAAATTCAATCACCATTGAAGAACCAAGTCCATTTTGCCAAAGTTCACTGCTGTGATGATAATCAAGGTATCACCACGAATTCATTTTTGATTCAAATCAAATGAAACCAATTGGAGAGTGTCCTTAACTCAATGATATTAGTCTATGATTTTTCTCAGAATTTTAAAAAATCATATGACCCATTTTCAAAGCACAAACACACAAGGCATACAATCTGCCAGAAACATCACAGCAGTGACACCATATCACGTTCACTGTTTGGACTACTTCAAGACTTTTTCTTCACTCCATTTTTTTTGTCCATTAACTATAGTCTCTTAACTACATCTGTGATTTTGTTTGATTTTTTTTGGATCAGTTTAATTTTTGTAAAAAATCGCCCAATTTCAGTCGACAGTGCAGTCCCTATTTCTGAGTAAGGGTGCTTCTAAACTCAATTTCTCCCAGTCCCCAAAGGATATTGCAAAATGGTTTGCTACCATGAAAACTAGACTCATTTGGGAACTTTCTCTCGAAATTTCAAAAAATTAGAAGCACCGGAACCCCCCCCCCCCCCCCCCCCCCCCCCCCCCGTTCCATTTTTGGGAGACTTCTCTCAAAGTTGTGAGAAAACTGCACTTTGACATGAATTTTTGTAAAACTTTTCTTTTATCTCTTTCATTTGGGGTTTTGATCTTTTTCAAATGAATAAATCCTAGTATATTAGAAAACTTCTAAGAAAAAAAAGAATAAAAAACAGAAAACATAAAAAGAAATTTTATTTTTCTTTTTTACCAAATATTCACGTTTATCAAGTTGTTCAATAACTTTGATAAATGGAAGTTTGAGCATCTTTCTACTTCTACTAAAACCGAATATGCCTAATTTATCAAGTTGATCAATAACTTTGATAAAAGGAAATTCGAACATTTTTCTTTTGGGCACCGACCCTTACTTCCGGCATAAAAAAATAAAAATACAAAAAAATTCTATTTTCTTTCTTTTGGGCACCGACCCTTGGCATAAAAAAATAAAATACAAAAAAAATCTATTTTTCTTTCTTTTGGGCACCGACCCTTACTTTCGGCATAAAAAAAATAAAAATACAAAAAATATATATTTTCTTTCTTTTGGGCACCGACCCTTACTTCCGGCATAAAAAAACAAAAATACAAAAAAAATCTATTTTCTTTCTTTTGGACACCGACCCTTACTTCCGGCATAAAAAAATAATATACAAAAAAAAAATCTATTTTCTTTCTTTTGGGCACCGACCTTTGGCATAAAAAAATAAAATACAAAAAAAATCTATTTTCTTTCTTTTGGGCACCGACCCTTACTTTCGGTATAAAAAAATAATAAAAAAAAAAATCTCTTTTCTTTCTTTTGGGCGACAAGCCTTACCTCCGGCATAGGAATAAAAGAATAGAAAACGGAAAATACAAAAACACAAAAAAAAAAACACTTCATTCTCCACTCACTTGCACAAGCTCGTTTCAATCACAATCACTTTTCAAAATTCCTAGTTACACCATTTTTCACTCAAATTACTTTTTTCAAAACTCACTCTTTCAAAGGTTAAAGTCTAGGACTACACCGTACATGTTAAAGTTCCAAGCTACACCAACTTTTACTTGAAACACTACTTCACACTCACACGGTCCACATCGACCAACCTTTTTCAAAACACGTGCACACATACACACACACACACTCATACATGTACAAAGCACAGAACTACGTACGGCCTGATTCTCGACTTGAGATACGTATGCAACCCCTCACCTGGGTGCGGCCATAGCCACATTTTTTTCCAATACTTGTACATTCTCACACATTATTTCTTTTATTTATGCCCCATTATCATGAAAATCACTAGAATTGGCAATCATGCTTTGCATGGGTGTTCGAGGGTGCCTAACACCTTCCCTCGACATAATCGAGTCCCCGAACCCATATTTTAAAAGATCTCTGGTTTTCGCATGGCTATCAAGAGTCACACTTTTAAAGGGCCCACTTTTCTCAAAACTGTTTTTTTTAAAGTCAAAGATGAATTACTTTAATTATCTTTGCAGGGGTCCTAACACCCAAAATGTTAGGTGGCGACTCTGAACATTTAAATAGGCCCTACAATACTCTTTTTACCACTCCCAATAAAAATCAAGTCGCAATTCACCCACTTTAAAAAAAAAGCCAGGCCCTCCACACGACAGCCAGGCTGTGCCGAAAACGCGGGCGCGACACTTCAGATTCCCAGTCCCATCAAAACGGTCAATTTCAGGCATTTTGAAGTTCTCAGGCAGCTTTAATTTGTTGGGCTGAAACAATCCTTCTAGATCTAGCATGTAATCGTCGACCCCTTTGCTCTTTCTCAGTATGTTCTCAAGCTTGTCGACCATGTCCATTTTTTCTTGGAATTTCTTCTCATACGCAGGCGGCGGGACTCCTTGAAACCATTCTTATTCTCCGCCGTTCTCATGTATACCGACGGGAGGTGGTACAAACCTCGGTGGTGGTGGCGGCATGAATCCCGGTGGTGGTGGGAACCCAGGTGGATATTGTGGCTGCTGCTGTTCAATTCTTCCATGAAGGCTAAAACTTGGGCCAACCGGTCAGACAGTTGGTTGATCATTTCAGTCATTCTTGCTTCCAAAACCTTCCGGATCCATAAAGCTAACTTTCAGCGGAGTGATTCTGACAAGGTGACTCCCTAATCCTCTGACTCACAACACAGATCCTGGGTGCTCGGAACTTGTACTGACATATAGGTGTGAAAAGACTGTGTGTTAGACTTTGATAGTGAGGACTGACTCGTGTATAGACCGATTATCACAGTGTATGCAGACTGATGAAGCAAGCATGCGGATGCAAGCCCTAATCTACATGATGCCTCTACTTCTAACAGATAACAGTTAAGCAAGTAAGGTCCTAGCCATAGAGAGTGTACTAACTTTACTTTCCAGTATAATCACCAGGGATAACGGGAATTTTGGGATATTTCGGGGAAATTTGGATAGAGTTTCTGGGAAAAGCCAGTATATCTGGGTAGAGTTTCTGGGAAAAACTGGTTTATATCTGGGTATGATGGGAAATTTGGACAGAGTTTCTGGGGGAAACTGGTTATATCTGGAATATCTGGACAGAGTTTCTAGGGAAAACAAGTTATATCTGGGATATTTGGACAGAGTTTATAGGGGAAATGAGTTATATTTGGGATATCTGGACAGAGTTTCTAGGGGAAACAAGTTATATCTGGGATATCTGGACAGAGTTTTCGGGAGAAACTGGGATATCCGGATGAGTTGGGGTAGAGATTTTGGGAAAAACAGGTGTATATGACAAGAATATGTGATGATGATGATCATACTGTCTAGCAAGTTTTCATACTCCTATGTCTTAGGACCAACAAACAAGGTTTGCGGTGTATATCTTTGTAAACATGGAGTAGACATCCTTGTCATGGTGCCTAGGTATGTCAACTCAATGTAATCACATGTGAGTGATTGCCTTGGGAATCATAAGAAAGAGGTTCTGTTCTATGCCACATAAGCGTCTACACCGCGCAAGTAATCCCACCAGGGCATACAACAATTATATCACATTGTCCTATCTGAAAAGATAAATCAACAGTCCTATGAAAGATTCTACAGGAATCTATATGCAAAGGCTGGGTTTAGTCAAAGAGGGTCCTTTGACGAGAGTTCCAATATACCGTCAAAGAGATAGTACGGAAGTTGTTACTCTTTTTGATATACCTTGGAAGGTACAATATCAACGGTGACTTGTGCCCTGGCACAACAAGACCTGAACAATATCAGCGCCGCGTTTCAGACACAGTCGGAGGGGAAAAATGCAAGAGTGCAATGCGGTGAACCAGACATAGTAAAAAGATGATTTTAAGGATGCTTCTTATGAGGTCAAACCTCTGTATTATTTTGTTTTGAAAATAAAAAAATCCCCAGCAGAGTCGCCAGATTGTGGACATGCGGCCTTCGTGAGCCCACCCCTGGTTTCTGTTTTCGGGGTTTCGGAATTGATTTTCCTTTGTTTTGAAATTGATTTGAAAGAAAACAAGAGGTCTACTGAAAACAGATACAGAGTCGCCACTTGGTCTTTAGGGAACCAAGAAACCCAATTTGACTCACCCAAATGGATAAAGGGCACCGGTCCTTCATAACCAAAGAACTTGGTTCGGGGTTTTGGTACCAGAGAGGAAGGAGCCTTTGTCGCGACTAAAACACCCTCAACTCGCCCTGTCTCTCAACAGCATCAATTAGCATCTAAATAATCATCTTATACTATGTTTGGTTCAACAATTAATACTATGATAGTATACTACATTACAAAAGAATCTTGAAATGGAAGATCAAAAGATAAGATATCATTCATAAGATCTAAGCCAAATATCACACAATGCAAAGGTGAAAGATCACCCAAACAAACCTAGGAAAAATAATCTAATCACATATCAAGTAATCAAGTTTTCCTAATCGAGGAGGGGACATGGATTGTTCTTGAAACAAATAATCAAAGAGATCAAAATATGCTTAGTAAGCTAGAATGATGCATATTAATCTTTGGTAAAAGAAGACCTCTCAATCCCCGGGACGGATGAGAAAGGATGATTAGATCGAGGGGAAGCATGGACGTGTGATCAAGTTCATTCCTTATAATCTTCTTAGATTAGGGGTCACAAAAGCCCCAAATCTTGCATGGATGCAATGTATGATCCTAGAATGTGCAAAGGTTGTGGTGGTTTGTGTACATGGACTTTCTAATGTGACTTAGAAATCTAAAATATGCATGAATGCACGAAGGAAATCATCATAGAATATGTACAAATATAGTATGAATTACTTCCTAAGTGATGAACTAATTTGGAAGGCATATGAACATCAAATCAAAGGATGGAAGTAAAAGTATACTTGCTGTGAATAGTGGACAGAACAGTGAGTTGATCTTGTGGAAATTAAAAAATAGGGTTAATAATGTTTCCAATGTATATTTTTTTTATGGAGATCATCCTTAGTGTGTCTAGAACACAAATCAAAAAGCCAATGCTCAATAACTATTACAGATTGAGAGAAATCATATAAACAATAGAGGTTATTCAGAAACAGAGTCCGTACTGTCGACTAAAATGTTGAAAAATATTAGAAAATGAAAACAAAATATCTAGAGGCCCATATTATACATATTGTTTCCTAAGACACTGAAGTTCAAGGAAAAAATGAGTTGGGATCACTCCTTTTGGAAAAGTTTTTTGTAAAACAAGTTGAAAGTCAACCAAGCTGCTGTGACAACAAAGGCAGAATATCTGGAGAGAATGTTTGGACCAAAATGGAATCCTTCCAAGTATTTCCAAGTCAAGCCAAAAATCATGGGTGTTCTCCAATGAATTAGTAAGACTTTACAAGTGGTCTTACATTTATATATTGATTATTGAACTCATAATAATTCTTTGAAGTTAAATGACTCACTGTTTTGAAGATTTTTGAGAAAACAAGGTTTATTTCTTGGAATCCAAATATTGGGGGTTTTAGGAGGGATTTGAAATAGGGGTTTTGAAAGTATATTTTCAACACTCAAAGAAAATTAAAACCACTTGTAATATCAACCTCTAACTCACTTATAGAACCTCCAAGATTATTGGAATGGTTTGCTTTATTTTGGAAATAACCTCAAGAATACATAGGGATGTATTGAGGTTATAATCATCATCTATCAAACATGTTTTTGAGGTCAAGAGCTACTATCCATAAGGATTCACTCACCTCAAACTTCATGTCATCATCTAGATGATAATGAACTAGTAAGTAAATAAATAAAATAAAAAAGAAATGAGGTAAAAAGTGTTGGGTTTGTGCCCTCAAACCATTACTTTATGTATTAGACATTGACTTTTTAATATATGGATATCAGCTTTACATTTCATTATGTATGTTTCTTTCATGAGATGATTGTTTAATCCATAAGTATCATAGTAAGTATTTCGTGTGTGTATGAGATACATACAATGAGATACGAATTACTATTCTTTGATACCTAAAGCTTGTCACAGTGGATGATGAGACTGGATATCTCATCAGGTATACACTGTAGCATCATTAACTACCATTGGATGGAGTGATAAATCTCAATCACTAGAGTGTGACTCTTGGTTAATATGCTAGTGCTTATAGTGCATTGACGGACCTGAGTTTCCTATTGGCGCTCAATGCTGTCAACAGTCAATAGGAACTCATAACTTGTATAAGGTATGTGTTCTCAATCTTGAGACGATTATGAACACAGACTGTGGATATGGCTGCTTTGACTTACCAATCAGTGAGGTCTATAAAAGATCAACACCTGGGTATCTTGGGTATGTCATATTCATAGGGTTGTGAACATATATTGTCAAGATAGAATCTACCCTCTGTTTCAGAGTAAGCATTCCCTTGAGAATGTCACCATGTCGATTACTGAGTACTGCAGTCTTGTTGATAAGAGTTATCAACATGTTTGGTAATCATGAGAGGTGAATGGGACTCAAGGAATACAAGAAGTAATCATGATTCAGGTTGACAGTAACAGTTATCCGACTACCTGAATATGATTACGAATGCTGACGGTAGAGGTACATTAGTACAACATACAAGTCTAGTTATCGCTTCGGATATGTTCTTTTGCGTTGGAGTTCAGTTATCGTTTTATAGTGGAGTAAACGTTAACTGACCAGTTGGTTAGTTTGCTGATCAAAGAGTTTGGTCATGGTAATTAATAAATTGGTCTGAGCCAACAATAAAGAGCCTAGGAGGTCCCACTCTTAGCTCCGCCAGGATGCTTGGAAAGATGCTTGAGGATGATGTCCAGACAGGTTCGATCGATCGAAGATATCTCGATCGATTGAAGTCTGCAGGTTCGATCGATCGAAGATGGTTCGATCGATCGAATGTTCGATCGATCGAAGGCACTTCGATCGCTCGAAGTCTAGGTCGGTTCTGGGAATCTATAAATAGGGCAGCTGCGTTCTGGAAAAGGTTGTTCGTCGTTTTGAACGTCAGAAGCTGCAGAAACTGTTTTGGAGTCCCAAAACCTTCTCTATCCTCTCCATTAGGGTTCCCACCAACCCTAGTCTTTCTGGCAAGCATCCGCAGGAGTCATAAGGGTGAAGATCATCTAGTGGAGGCTGCTGGAAGTTGAAGATCAGAATTGGGTTCAAGACATTAAGGTATAACTCGTGTCCCCTCTTGTGCGCATCTGTAGAATTGACGAGTAGTAGATCCGGGCATGCCAATAAAGTTTCATAACTTGATTTTTCCGCTGCGCGTTTAAACTTTCCATTTAAACCTGTTTTTCCAACAATTGGTATCAGAGCCACGCTCGTTTGGATCCATAGATGCGTTTTTTGGAACACTATTTTGATTTGCATGTTGATTTTAGAACTGCTTTCGAAACTGCATCGTCACAGATCTGTTTCTGCAGTGTTATCGCAGCAGTATACAAATCTGTGATTGCATTGGATGCAAGATGGGTTCGATCGATCGAAGTAGTCTCGATCGATCGAACGCTCTGTACTCGAGCGATCGAACAGGTTTCGATCGATCGAAACCTTCTGTTGTTCGAGCGATCGAACAGAGTTCGATCGATCGAGACAGACTCTTTGTCAGGATCTTTGTTTCACAGTTTTAAAAGTATTTTGAAATTAAAAGTTTAATTTTAACGTATTCTGCAAAATTTTTAATCATTCTGTGAAATAGAATGTTCAAGCGATTGAACAGTGTTCAATCGATCGAAGGTTCGAGCGATCGAACGGTCTTCGATCGATCGAACTGTGACAGAGAAGTTAGATGCTGTTTTTTTTGAGTTCTGATTCAGTATGTAAAGAGTTTATATACTGTGTGAATCAATTGAGAGTTCCAATAGTTATATTTTGTTATATATATATGCGTGGATGTGTGTTCAACTAACCTTTTGCAGCAAAAGTTAGTCGCTATCTCCCATGTCGCCAAGAGCATTTAATTTTGTGTTTGAATGTTTTAGATTGGTGTGTTGTTTTAAGTTTGGTTTGGTTTTAAGGCATATGTAAAGGGCGCTGCGACTTCAATCCTACGAAAAGGAAAGTCGCACCGGTTTCCCTAGCCTTTTATTTTGTTGTTGCTATTTCTATTTCTAGATAAATTGTAAGCTTCAAAAGAGGCATAGGTTCAATGTAATAGAATTAGAATATCCATGAAGATGGAGCAAGGAGCCGTTGTCCATGAAGATGGAGCTGGAGGCGATCAAACCAAAAGCTGGTTCTATGGAGATAGAGCCATGGGAGATAGAGGCATCGTTTAGATGTCTTTTATTTCATTTTAGTTTTTTGTTTTATGTGCTTTGTTTGTGATTGGCGTATAATACATTGTTGCATGCACGCAAAACAAGTTTTCTAAAATAAAATTCAAAAACCGTTTTCAACACATTAGTAAACATTAGATGTTTATGGGAAGTGTGTAGAAACAGATTTTCTCAAAAAGCAAAATCCTTTTTTACTAAATCTAGTGGGAGAGGGTCTTATCAAATAACACCCACGATCTTCCATTAACGGTTCATTGTAAGATGAGTAGTGTATTCTGTGTCACCTCGCCAGGGGTGATCATTCCATACGGAGGGTACACTGCTCATTGGTTACTAGATGTGAACTTCCTATGGATAGGATCAATCAGACGTGTTAGAGGGTGACCACCACACGGAGGCGCTACTTGAGACGGTTGTGATTGGATCTTAGTTAATGGTATACACTAGCTAAGCTATGGATAAGGGATCCCACACGGGGCATTATTCAGAAACTTAGAGATCAAAAAGGTTCGGGAGTCATAACTTGTTTTGCAAGAGTTGCATAGCGGACAAGTCATGATTAATCGAAAGATTGAACATTGACCACCACACGGAGGCTTTATTCTTTCGTTTCAATATTCCGGCGACTTTGTTAAAAATAAGAGTTTTAAAAGGATTCTTTTATTTCAAACTGTCAAATTCTGATATCCATATTTATTTTGTTTGTTTGATTTTCAGTAATCATAATGTCTGGATCTGCATTTAGTCCACTTGCCACCATACTCACTCAAAACAAGTTAACTGGAAACAACTACACTGAATGGAAACGTAACCTTGACATCGTGTTAACTGCGGAGGATCACATATATGTCCTCACCACCCCATGCCCCGAAGAACCCGCTGCAAATGCTTCGGCTGCTGCTAGACGCGAGTTCGATAAATGGAAAAAGTCGAATGGGATGGCTCGTTGTTACATATTGGCTTCTATGGCTAATGTGTTACAACACCAATACCAGTCGAACAATTCCGCCAGTGACATTATCGAATCCCTGAAAAAGATGTTTGGGGAGCATGGCAGGCCTGCCAGACAGGTAGCTATGCAGAAGATAATGAGTGCTAAGATGTCGGAAGGGACTCCAGTCAAAGAACATGTTTTGAAAATGATTGGTTATTTAAACGAGCTGGAGACCCTAGGTGCCAACATCGATGCACAGACCCAAGTTGATATGATCCTCAATACGCTGTCGCCATCATTCGCTCAATTTAAACTGAATTATAATATGAATAAAATGGATTTTTCAATGAGCGAATTGATGAGCTCTTTATTGGAAGCGGAAGGGGTGATCAAACCTGGGGGCAGCGTTTTAAACGTTGAGAAAAGCGCTTCCTTTTCCCGATCTGTGCCGAAAGGAAAGAAAGGGAAGAAGAAGGCTAGCACTGGAGGTTCAAATGTTGGACCGGTCCCTAAGATTGCAAAATCTAAGGGAAAAGGTAAAGGCAAAGGGAAGGTGGGTGGCCAAGGCAAAGGAAAGTGTTTCCAATGCGGTGAGAAGGGCCACTGGAAGAGGAACTGTCCAGAATTCTTAGCTACAAGAGTTCAAGGTATGATTGAATCACATGTGATTGAAGTAAGTTTTATAACGGATACTTCAAACACTTGGTGCATTGATTCTGGTGCGACTAACCATATCTGTAATTCATTGCAGGGGTTCAGATCAACCAGGAAGTGCAGTGATGGGGAAATCGTACTTACTCTAGGTTCTAGCGCAACCGTTTCTGCGGTTGCTATAGGAGTCGTAGTTTTAGAATTTCTAGACAATAAAATTTTGATTTTATCAGATGTACTTTACGTCCCTTCAATGAGACGTAATTTAATTTCAGTTTCTAATTTATCGAATAATGGTTATTCTTTTCATTTTGGAACTGAAGTTGTGATTAAAAGAAATAGTTCTTTTATATGTTCTGGTGTTAAATCAAATGGTTTGTATGTGATTACTCCCAATATTTCTAAAGATTCTGGTTTGGAACTTAATAACTCAGTGGTAACTTTACCATCTAAAAGAAAGGAACCTTCCACTAATCCAACAAGGCTTTGGCATATGAGGCTTGGCCATATCAATCTGAATAGGATTGGCAGACTAGTCAAAGAAGGGGTCTTAGGCGATTTGGTTCTCGAACCAATGGAAGTCTGCGAGTCTTGTTTGGAGGGTAAGATGACCAAAAGGCCCTTTCCTGCAAAGGGCAATAGAACCAATGCATTGTTGGAATTAGTTCATACTGATGTGTGTGGACCAATAAATATTAGAGCAAGGGGTGGTTATGAGTATTTCATAACATTTACTGATGACCACTCTAGGTATGGATATGTGTACCTAATGCAGCACAAGTCTGAAGCCTTTGAAAAGTTCAAAGAGTTTAGGGCTGAAGTGGAGAAGCAATTGGGCACACATATCAAGACCATTCGATCTGATCGAGGTGGCGAGTATCTCTCTAATGAATTTATTGATCACCTCGTACAGAATGGGATTCTGTCACAGTTGACAGCACCTGGTACGCCTCAGCAGAACGGTGTAGCGGAGAGAAGGAATCGGACTCTTTTAGACATGACTAGGTCGATGATGAGTTATTCAGAGTTGCCATTATTCCTTTGGGGTTATGCTTTGGAAACCGCTGCATACATACTAAATCTAGTACCAAGCAAATCTGTTCCCAGGACACCACGAGAGATGTGGATTGGGCGCAAGCCTTCTTTGCAACATCTCCGGATATGGGGGTGTCCGGCACATGTGCTCAAAGGAAAGATGAGCAAGTTGGATTCTAGATCGGAAGTATGTTACTTTGTAGGGTATCCAAAGGGTACTTATGGATGGTATTTTTATGATCCAAGGGAACAGAAAGTGTTTGTTAATACAAATGCTGTTTTCTTAGAGAATGATTATATCATGAACCATAAACCTAAGGGAAGGATAGATCTTAGAGAGATAGAAGGAGAGCCCTTAGTCCAACCCGCAGTTAATGACGATATAAATCAAGAAAACACCACTTCTTCACCCATTTCCGCACCGGTACCTCGTCGTAGTGGGAGGATTATCAGCCAGCCTGATAGATACATGTTCTTAGGAGAAGTTTTTGAAGCTGTCTCCATAGAATCTGAGTCTGATCCTACCACATACGAAGAGGCAATGGTTGATGTTGATTCAGCTCATTGGATTAAAGCTATGAAGGCTGAATTGGAATCTATGGATTCCAATCAGGTCTGGGATCTTGTAGAGCTTCCAGCCAATATTAAACCCATTGGCTGCAAGTGGGTCTACAAGAGGAAAAGAGGATCTGATGGAAAGGTTGAGACCTTTAAGGCAAGGCTTGTGGCGAAAGGCTATACTCAGAGGGAGGGCATTGACTATGAGGAAACCTTCTCGCCGGTAGCCATGCTCAAGTCCATCAGAATACTCTTATCTATTGCTGCATGCCTAGATTTTGAAATCTGGCAGATGGACGTCAAGACTGCATTCTTGAATGGCAATCTTGAGGAGGACATCTATATGCAACAACCAGAAGGGTTCATAGCTGGTCGGAAAGGTAACTTGGTATGCAAGTTGCAAAAGTCCATTTATGGACTTAAGCAGGCATCCAGAAGTTGGAACATCCAATTTGACCAAGCGGTCAAATCGTTTGGTTTCATACAGAATCTGGATGAACCTTGTGTATACAAGAAGAGTGAAGGAAAAGTGGTGGCTTTTCTTGTGCTTTACGTTGACGACATTCTACTCATTGGAAATGATGTAGCGGCATTGTCAACGGTCAAGGTTTGGCTAGCTAGTACTTTCGATATGAAGGATCTAGGAGAGGCGAGCTATATTCTTGGGATAAAGCTCTTTCGGGATCGCAAGCAAAAGATAATGGGATTATCTCAAGCTGGTTATATCGATAAGGTGCTAACTAGGTTTTCAATGGATAATTCGAAGAAAGGTTTGTTACCTTTCAGGCATGGTTTAGCGTTCTCCAAGGACCAGTGTCCAAAGACACAGGAGGAGAGGAATCGCATGACAGGAGTTCCCTATGCTTCTGCAGTGGGAAGTCTCATGTATGCGATGTTATGCACTAGACCAGATATCTGCTTTGCCGTTGGCATGGTTAGCAGATATCAGTCGAATCCGGGTCCAGAGCACTGGACAGCCGTTAAGTACATTCTTAAGTACTTGAGAAGAACTAAAGATTACATGCTTATGTACGGTGGTAGTGAGTTAATTCCAGTGGGATACACTGACTCGGACTTTATGTCAGATAAAGATTCGAGGAAGTCGACGTCCGGTCATCTCTTTACCTTGGGAGGTGGTGCTGTCAGTTGGAGGAGCATTAAGCAGAAATGCATTGCAGACTCAACTACAGAAGCTGAGTATGTGGCTGCTTGTGAAGCCGCAAAGGAAGCTGTTTGGCTCAAGAAGTTCCTTATGGAACTCGAGGTGGTACCAGCGTCGCTGTCGCCTATTACGCTTTATTGTGATAATAGTGGGGCAGTGGCTCAGTCCAAGGAGCCAAGGAACCACGGAAAGGGAAAGCACGTAGAGCGGAAATATCATCTTATCCGAGATATTGTTCAACGTGGAGATGTGACTGTCACCAAGATTGCCACCGCTGACAATCTTGCTGATCCGTTTACAAAGGCCTTACCACAGAAGGTCTTTGATCGTCATCTAGATAGTCTAGGTCTTAGATGTAGTTCTGAATGGTTATGAGTGCAAGTGGGAGTTTGTTGGGTTTGTGCCCTCAAACCATTACTTTATGTATTAGACATTGACTTTTTAATATATGGATATCAGCTTTACATTTCATTATGTATGTTTCTTTCATGAGATGATTGTTTAATCCATAAGTATCATAGTAAGTATTTCGTGTGTGTATGAGATACATACAATGAGATACGAATTACTATTCTTTGATACCTAAAGCTTGTCACAGTGGATGATGAGACTGGATATCTCATCAGGTATACACTGTAGCATCATTAACTACCATTGGATGGAGTGATAAATCTCAATCACTAGAGTGTGACTCTTGGTTAATATGCTAGTGCTTATAGTGCATTGACGGACCTGAGTTTCCTATTGGCGCTCAATGCTGTCAACAGTCAATAGGAACTCATAACTTGTATAAGGTATGTGTTCTCAATCTTGAGACGATTATGAACACAGACTGTGGATATGGCTGCTTTGACTTACCAATCAGTGAGGTCTATAAAAGATCAACACCTGGGTATCTTGGGTATGTCATATTCATAGGGTTGTGAACATATATTGTCAAGATAGAATCTACCCTCTGTTTCAGAGTAAGCATTCCCTTGAGAATGTCACCATGTCGATTACTGAGTACTGCAGTCTTGTTGATAAGAGTTATCAACATGTTTGGTAATCATGAGAGGTGAATGGGACTCAAGGAATACAAGAAGTAATCATGATTCAGGTTGACAGTAACAGTTATCCGACTACCTGAATATGATTACGAATGCTGACGGTAGAGGGACATTAGTACAACATACAAGTCTAGTTATCGCTTCGGATATGTTCTTTTGCGTTGGAGTTCAGTTATCGTTTTATAGTGGAGTAAACGTTAACTGACCAGTTGGTTAGTTTGCTGATCAAAGAGTTTGGTCATGGTAATTAATAAACTGGTCTGAGCCAACAATAAAGAGCCTAGGAGGTCCCACTCTTAGCTCCGCCAGGATGCTTGGAAAGATGCTTGAGGATGATGTCCAGACAGGTTCGATCGATCGAAGATATCTCGATCGATTGAAGTCTGCAGGTTCGATCGATCGAAGATGGTTCGATCGATCGAATGTTCGATCGATCGAAGGCACTTCGATCGCTCGAAGTCTAGGTCGGTTCTGGGAATCTATAAATAGGGCAGCTGCGTTCTGGAAAAGGTTGTTCGTCGTTTTGAACGTCAGAAGCTGCAGAAACTGTTTTGGAGTCCCAAAACCTTCTCTATCCTCTCCATTAGGGTTCCCACCAACCCTAGTCTTTCTGGCAAGCATCCGCAGGAGTCATAAGGGTGAAGATCATCTAGTGGAGGCTGCTGGAAGTTGAAGATCAGAATTGGGTTCAAGACATTAAGGTATAACTCGTGTCCCCTCTTGTGCGCATCTGTAGAATTGACGAGTAGTAGACCCGGGCATGCCAATAAAGTTTCATAACTTGATTTTTCCGCTGCGCGTTTAAACTTTCCATTTAAACCTGTTTTTCCAACAAAAAGAGATGAACATTGTATATAACCAAGCAAATGAACAAACCAATAGATGATATTCAATGGTGGAACCACAAGCATTCAACCTCTCATATATGTGTATATGGGTGAGTACATCACTCTCTAACTTATAGGAAACTCAAAGAAAATGAAGAAGATGGATTGAAAGCTTGAAAATCAAAGTTTAGTTTTTAGAAAACTAATTGAAACTCACATTTTGGATTGGATTTGGAAGAAGAAAATCTCTACTTCTCTATCTCTTTCTCCCTAACTCTCTATATCTCTCTCTAATGGCTTCCAAGTTCTCCCCCAAATGGAAGCAAATGGGTCTCCTTTATAGGATAATTTGGGGAGGTATTTTGGATTTTAAAAAGTCTCTAATTAGTCCAAAATCTTCAGATTATCAAAACTATGTCGTTTTATTTTTTGGAAATTTGAATTAAAACCCAAAAATTAACAAAAAATTACGAAAAAAAAAAATGAAAAATCACTCAGAGTGCCGCCGCGGCACTTGGCCACTACCATCGCGGTAGTGGACCAGTGCCGCCGCGACAGTCAACCCCCTGTTGACTAGAATTTGCATTTTGGCCCCCGAAACTCCCGGAATTCGTGAAACGGCTCTATTTTGTCCAAAATTCACAGAAAATTCATACGAAATCCAAATTGAGATTGTGATATACCGTTGGAAAGTTATTGAGGTCTAATTTCTATAAAAATAGTTTGGAGTTGGGTTACTTTGGAAAGTTTTGTGGTATTTGCAATAAAAGCTGAATTGATCGCATTTTTCACCTTCAGAAATTCATAACAAATTCCTTTTAGATCCAGAAATTATGTGCGATATACCATTGGAAAGCTATTGACTTCTAGTATTTGATAAAAATATTTCAACGTTGAAAAGGAGACTTTATTTTTTGGTCAAACTTGCAATCAAATCAGTCAAACAGTGCACTTCCAAGAAATTCCGAGAGGTTGGAAGTTCTGGGAACCTCTAAAGACTGACATTTTTGTCTGATTTTCTTTTAAAACATATTTTAAGACTTTTCACACGATCTAGGATGAACTCAGACCTTTTGGGCGAATTTGGATGATTTTGGTTAAACCCTGGTCAAACTTTGGTCAAACCGGTCAACGGAGAATTTCTGGGAACTTTTGGGACTTCCAGGGGTCTCTGAGAGCTTACGATTTCAAATATTCATCTTTTAAAATACTTTTTTTTTGTTTTGAGCAACATCGAATGATTTATGAGATTCTGGGCCAATTCGGAGAGTTTTGAGCTTTTAGAGGCATTTTGGTCATTTCTTTGATTTCTTGAGAGTTAGAGGCAATTTCTGAAAATTTGATCTTTGTAATCATTGAGGTTTGACATGCTTGTGGCCTCCTAAATCTGTTAGCCGACAAAATGGGGTGTCTATAATGTGTTTAGATGTTTTAAAGCATGATTTGTCATATAAGCATACATTTAGAATTGTGCACTCAGCATGTAGCTGAGCAGTGGAGCTTTACTCCATTGCAATTAATAGGAAGATAGGAAAGAAGAAGCGCGAAGAGTGAGGTAGATGGGACGACGGGATCACTCTTGTAGATGTTTTTTTTCTTTCTAAAAGTTGTAATAAGAGTTTTGAATTCATAATATGTTGTAATTGAATCTTGGTAAGGATTGTAGTAGTTGTAATCGGTAGTAAAACTCGTTTATTTGTGTTTGGAATCGAGGTAATATGTTAGCGGATGCGTTGGTTTTGAGTTGGGCAGCTATATATTGAAAGCTGCAAAATACTTTACAATCTGATGTAAAGTAGTCGACTGGTTTCTGGGAAACAGTCGACTGGAGGCCTATTTGACCTATCCACTGCCCTGATATATTGAGATACAGTTGGTTGAGTCCCCTACACAGTCGACTGGATGGAGTTTTCTAGTGTTGAAATTTCTGGTTTCGTCTACTAATAGATTCAGTCGACTGAGAATTTGAGACCCCAGTCGGCTGGGTCCCAGGCACAGTCGACTGGATAACTTCTGAGAATTTAAGACTTTCTATATCTTGTATTTCCAGTCGAATGAACCTATGATCAGTCTTGGTCAATTTGTTGAGATATTTAGCTCTTTGTATCTTGCATTTCCAGTCGACCGGACCCCTGGATTAGTCGTCTGGATTGCTGTTTTCAAACAACTTGTTTCTTCAAGTGTTTTAAAGGCGCCAAACTTTTTATAACTCTGATTTTACTTATGTTTTACTTGTGTTTTACACTGTTACTTACTTTAATGGAATTGGGTGGGCCTTGGTGGTGTGCCATATGTCTATTTCCTTGCGTAGTGGGATTGGTCGTGACAGTTGCACTTCAATATCATAAGGATCTAAGATAATAATCACTGGTGCAAGTGATATGCAAAATTCCTACAAATATCAAAGGCTGGTTTAGAACAAAGTATGTGATTAATGTAGAACAAAACATACCTTGAAAAGCTCCTTGCCCATCCCGCTTACAATTTCATCAATACGATAAATATTTTCTTTCTTTTCAGCTTTGGAGTTTTATGATCATACTTAGTGTACCACAGATGAGCTATTAGCTAAAGAATGAAGAAGCACCACAAACCGTTTCTTCATCAAGAAAATGAAACAAAGTGTATATCAGCATAACCCATAAAATTAAAGGTGACAGACAATGAGGAAAAGAGAAAAAAAAAAGGATAAACATTCATGATTTTCTCTGGAAAACAATTTAAAGCCTAAAGCCTTTAAAATAATAGTGTATTTATTCAATGTAGAAGATATAGAGATCAACATGCATATAAGATGACAACACATGATGAAAAAAGAAGAGGAAAAATATTGAAGGATGTATTCTAATCAATTAACCATGTTTTCTAAACTCACAGAAGTGCTTTGACTACAACGCCACTTTTTGCCTTGTCCATGGAGTGTATGAATATCTTGGAATGTAGATATACCAAAAGAGGAAATCGAGGGATAGGACCTCCTAGCTATTCACGCACGAAGATCATTGTAATGTATTTGTCCGACGAAATTAAAAAATTCTCATCATGCCCTGACTTTATTGTACGGGTTTACGATGAAGAAATTATGAAATTGTTGAAAAGAGGGATGTATATCTATTGTACTCATCTCAACGAGCACCCATACTTTTGGGGCAAATTTGTATGTGCATATGCTTGCAAATAATGAAAGACAACATTGACATTTACAAAAACTTGATTGCGAACGATCAACAATTTGTTTTGGAAGGGGTGGATGCAGAAATTTGAAGTTGGGGAACATGATAGCTAGTAGAAGGAATGATATAAGCTAATGGTATAAAAACTAATATGGAAACTCACATATAAATAGAACGAGTTTTATTTTATTTTATTTTTTTGGAGAGGGGGGAGTTTAGAATAGATTTGAATATTTTTTCGGAAATCTTCTGGGACCTTGAGTCTCTTTGTTCCTTAATTAATAGATCTGCCATGCGTGTATGTGCAAGGATCAACTAAAGTAGTAGTATAAACTTTAAAAAATATCAATATACGAGCAATTGCCCTTGCCCTTGGGCACAAAGGGGAAAAAAAGGGGGAAAAAGAGAGAAGAAAATGAAGTTATTGGCAGCCCAACACAAAACATGACTGTTGAAATGTATATAAAGCATATTAAAATATGGAATTCGGTTGCACATGCTTGATATATGTGCGTGATATGTTGGGGAAAAAATCGGAAATCCCCAATATTAATTAGGATTAATACTTCCTAACCTTGTCTAGTATAAATTAAACAGACAAAAATAATATCCAAGCCACAATGAATAAATTCCTTTCACTACAATCAAGCACAAACAATATAATAATAAGGCACCAAAGCAAGAATTAAATGATACCAAGATTTATGTGGAAAAACCCTCCAATAGAGAGGGAAAAAATCACAGGACAACTCTGAAATATTCCACTATATCAAAATAAGGAATACAAACGTTCTCTCAAGTTTTTGCCCTAAACTTGAGGTATTCAATCAACTAGAGTGAGTACAAAGGGGTTACCTCTTAGGGTTCACAATACCCAAAGGAATACGAGTAAATTAATAAATCTTCAAACCCACAAAGGTCTTGGTAATTCAAACAGCCCCTTGAAGACCAACTCAATCAATGAGCTCACTCTTCATCCTTTGGCGCCGCACACTGCTCCCAACGAAAACCCTCACTCTGCTTTTTATATGTTGCGCATATATCTTGTGTAAACACAGTATTAAGAATGAATAAAAAGTCCTTTGCTTTTGATTCATTAGCTAAACCCATTAAAATGGGCTTAACCCCCCACATAGCCTACTTGGGCCCACATTAAGCTATATTAAAGCTTAGGTAACAAACCAATCTCCAAAGCCCAAAGCCCATTAAAGAATGGTTTATCTCATGTGTATAGAAACACATGGAACCCAACAAATCTCCCCCTCCATACACATGAGAGGAGGGAAGACCCAACTTTGACCCTAACTTGGAGTCCATCCCGGCTAGCTCTTTACAGAGCTCAAGCTTCTCTCTTGTCACGACCTTAGTCATCATATGAGACGGATTCTTGTCTGTATGAATTTTCTTCAACTTCATTTCTTGCTTTTCTATCACCTTACGAATCCAGTGGTAACAAACATCAATGTGTTTTGTACGGGAATGGTATGTGGCGTTCTTGCTCAAGTCCATAGCACTCTGACTATCGCAATGAACCACATACTCATCTTGCTTCAAATGTAACTCTTGGAAAAACCGTTTCATCCATAACATTTCTTTACCTGCTTTTGTAGCAGTAATATACTCAGCTTCAGTGGTTGACAAGGCAACACATTTTTGCAACTTGGACTGCCACAAGACAGCTCCCCCTGCAAAAGTAAACAAGAAACCCGAAATAGACTTTCGGTCATCGATTTCCCCTGCCATATCTGAATCTGTAAACCCTTCCAAGATTAGTTTTGAACCCCCAAAAACATAAACTTAAACTTGAAGTACCCTTCAAGTAACAAAGAATCCACTTGACTACTTCCCAATGCTCTCTTCCAGAATTGGAAAGAAATCTATTCACAACACCCATTGCATGAGCAATATCAGGTCGTGTACAGACCATTGCATACATAAGACTCCCTACTGCCGACGAGTAAGGAACAACTGCCATTTCTTCTCTTCCTTCTCGTGTAGAGGGACTTTTACTTAGCTTAAAGTGACTCGCAAGAGGAGTGGTAACTGGCATAGCATCTCTCATGTTGAACTTTTCAAGTACCCGTTCAACATATTTCTCCTGTGACAACCATATCTTCTTGGCTTTCCTGTCACAAACAATCTTCATACCCAAAATCTGTCGTGCTGGGCCTAAGTCCTTCATATCAAAGGACTTGAACAACTCTCCTTTTAGCCTGCGAATCATACTAACATCTTGTCCAATAACAAGCATATCATCAACATAAAGCAAAAAGATAATAAAGTTATCATCCAGGAATTTCTGGGCATAAACACACTGATCTGCAGTTGTTCTCTTGAACCCATGACCTACCATAAATGAATCAAATTTTCTGTACCATTGTCTCGGAGCTTGCTTAAGGCCGTAGAGACTCTTGTTCAACTTGCAGACTAAGTGCTCTTTCCCCTTAACTTCAAAACCCTCTGGCTGTACCATGTAAATCTATTCCTCCAGATCACCATGAAGGAAGGCAGTCTTTACATCTAGCTGCTCAAGCTCAAGATCCGTACTAGCTACTAAACCGAAAGCCACTCGAATAGAACTCATCTTCACCACCGGTGATAAAATCTCATCAAAATCAATGCCATGTTTCTGCCCGAAGCCCTTGGCAACTAAACGAGCCTTGTACTTTAGTAACTTGTCACCATCCTTCTTCAACTTGAACATCCATTTGTTTCTCAACGCTTTTCTGCCCTTAGGAAGATAAACCAACTCATAAGTATTGTTCTTATGCAAGGAATTCATCTCATCTTGCATAGCCTGTACCCAACTACCTCTGTCTCTGTGCGTCTGAACTTCCTAAAAACTCTATGGCTTCCCCTCATCTGTAAGCAAAATCTACTTAGAACTGGAATACCTGAATGATGGCCTGTGCTCTCTAGTCGATCTCCTGACTTGAAGTACTGCAATCTCTGGTTAAGAGGACTGCTCCCCCTACTCAACACCCTCTGTCTCTGGCACATCATTATCATCTCCAAATTCTGGAACATCTATAACTGGCTCATATTGTACTTCTCCCCCATCCGTATTACCCTGTGTGGTGGAAGAAACTGATGTGAGGTCTGGAGCACTACTCGCTCTAGGCTGAGCAGGTTTCTCAAAATCTGCCAAAGTCTGATGCTCGTGAAAAATCACATCTCTGCTTTTGATCACCTTTTTATTTTCTGGATCCCACAACCTGTACCTAAACTCTGCATCTCCATAACCAACAAAGATACATGGAGTAGCTTTGTCATCAAGCTTAGATCTCTGCTCCTTAGTAACATGCGCAAATGCCTTGCACCCAAACACCCTCAGATAAGAGTATGAAATATCACCACCGGTCCATACTTTCTCTGGAATCTCAAAATCCAAAGGAGCTGAAGGAGACATATTAATCAAGTAACAAGCTGTGCGAGCTGCTTTACCCTAGAATGACTTAGGCAGCTTAGCCATTCGTAACATGCATCTGACTCTCTCTACAATAGTGCGATTCATCCTCTCGGGCACACCATTGTGCTGTGGGGTATGTGGAACTGTCCTCTCATGCCATATACCGTGACTTGCACAATATACTTCAAACTCTTTTGAAGTGTACTCTCCCCTGTTATTAGTACAAAGGCACTTTAAAGGTTTTCCTGTCTCTCTTTCCACCATATCATGGAACCTCTGAAAATGCTGAAAGACCTGGTCTTTTGTTTTCAGAAAATACACCCACACTTTAAGTGAAACATCATAAATAAAAGTAAGAAAATATTTATTTCCGCCCAAAGACTCCACCTCAATGGGACCATAAACATCAGAATAAACCATATCAAGCAACTTGATTTTTCTTTTACTAGAAGCATGAAAGGAAACTCTAGTGCTTACTAAATAAGCATTAATCACAAGGGTTAAGAAATGTACCTTTGGCAAAGGGAATGAGGGACTTCTATGCCAGAATCTGCAACCCTTTCTCACTCATGTGCGCCAACCGCCTGTGCCACAAATTTGGTGAAGACTCATCCTCAATTGCATTGAGCCCGCTTGAACACACCTTCACATGAGTTTTGTACAAAGTACAACAAAGTTCCCCTTTTGCAACAACTAGGGACCCTTTGGTGAGTTTCCACTTTCCGCTCCCAAAATGGTTATCATAACCCATTTTGTCTAGTGCAACACCAGAAATCAAATTCAACTGTAAATCAAGAACATGTTGAACATCCTTCAATGTCAAAGTGCAACCTAGGCTAGTCCGAATACACACGTCACCTATTCCCTCAATCTTGGAATAGATGGTATTACCCATCTTCACAGTACCAAAGTCACCAACTTTGTACGAAAGTGCAGAACTCTCTCATAGGAGTAACATGGTAGGAGGCGGCTGTATCAACAACCCACTCAACATCACTATCTATAACATGTAGGCACTCGTCATCTCCAAATGAGAGTACCACCACATCCTCAGAAACTGTAGCTGTAGTATTCTTGTCTTTTGACTTCTTCTCAGTATTTCCTTGTTTCTGATCTCTCTTACGAATTCTACAATTTTTGCTCGTATGGCCTTCCTTGTTACAATAATAGCATAAAAACCTCCTCTCGCCTGCGACTTGCCTCTACTGTTTTTGGACTTACTACGATCTTTAGATCCTTTCCAAGACCCTCTGTTCGGATTCCTACCCCTGTTCTCTGTGACAAGAGCCTGTGTTTGATCTGTACCCATACCCTTTTGCCTGGCTTCTTCGTTAAACATGCTGTCTTTAACAATCTCCAAAGTCAGCTTACCATTGGGAGTTTAATTACTAAGAGACACAATCAACGTCTCCCAACTATCAGGCAAAGAACTCAATAATAGCAAAACTTGAAATTCATCATCTAAATTCATCTTCATCATAGCCAACTGAGTGACTATACTCTGAAAGTCACTCAAGTGCTCGGCAACATAATTCCCATCTTTGAATTTCAAGTTCACAAACTTTCGAATCAAGAAAGCTTTGTTTTGCGCGGTCTTCCTCTCATATATAGACTCTAATTTTTTTTCTATAAACTCTGTGCATTAACTTCTCAGGTAACGTGGTGAAACACGGTGTGATCAACCCACTGTCTGATTTGACCCACTGTCTTCCAATTTAATTTTACCCAATCCGTATCGGACATAGTTGTAGGCTTGGCCGTATCACCCTCAATCGGATCATACAAATCCTTATAATAAAGGATGTCTTCCATTCGCGGTTTCCAAATTGCTATTTGAAGCCGTGAGCTTAATCATTGAATTTGATGATTCTTCCATTTAATTACACAAGCCAATAAACAATAATTAACCTTAGCTCTGATACCACTTTGTTGGAGAAAAAATGCGGAATCCCCAATATTAATTAGGAGTAATACTTCCTAACCTTGTTTAGTGTAAATTAAATAGGCACAAATAATATCCAAGTCACAATGAATAAATTCCTTTTACCACAATCAAGTACAAACAATATATAATAAGGCACCTAAGCAAGAATTAAATGATACCAAGATTTTTGTGGAAAAACCCTCCAATAGAGAGGGAAAAAACCACAGGGTAACTCCGAAATATTCCACTATATCAAAATAAGGAAACAAACGTTCTCTCAAGTTTTTGCCCTAAAGTTGAGGTATTCAATCAACTAGAATGAGTACAAAGGGGTTACCTCTTAGGGTTCACAATACCCAAAGGAATACAAGTAAATTAATAAATCTTCAAACCCACAAAGGTCTTAGTAATTCAAACAGCCCCTTGAAGACCAACTCAAACAATGAGCTCACTCTTCATCCTTCGACGCCGCACACTGCTCCCAAGAAAAACCCTCACTCTGCTTCGTAAATGTTGCGCATATATCGTGTATATATACAGTACCGAGAATGAATAAAAAGTCCTTTGCTTTTGATTCATTAGCTAAACCCATTAAAATGAGCTTGACCCGACCCACTTGGGCTGACATTAAGCTATAGCCTATATTAAAACTTAGGTAACAAACCAATCTCTAATGCCCAAAGCCCATTAAAGAAGGGCTTATCTAATGTGTATGGAAACATATGGAACCCAACATGATATATATATATATATATATATATTTATGACTATGTGATAGGAAGCTTGCCAAATTGAAATATAACAGACCCTCAATATAATGAATTTAATTTAATGTGAGAATTTTTTTAAAATTATGGAAATTCTTTCATATATGTATATATATTAGATTAGATATATTAGATATATGCACAATATATACAAATATACTAAATAGCAATAATTCACAAAAAAAATGACATGTGGCACAATGGAAAGCTTTCAGTTTTCAGATATTTGTATTAGATTTCATTAAATTCTATGGGGTTAGAGGACATAAAACTAAACCTCCACACACACACACACACATATATATATATATATATACAGTCTGTTTCTTGTACGGACGTCCATAACTTAATAAGTTGCAGACTTTTGTTTTTAATCACTGAATCCTGTGAAATTACTATATTACCCTTAGTAAAATTACTATAATTAACCATTGTTAGTTTCGAATTTGAGTGCAATTTTTTGAATAACCCATTGGTCACCCAACTCTCCCATTGGCTAATGCAATGGGACTAATGACTTTTTGCCATTGATTTATCCTTACTTAATTTTGGGTCTCACTACATTAACCACTAGGAGAGTTGGGTGAGAAAAATGTAATCTTCTGTAATATTATTTTAAAAAAGTAGACGACATGATCATATATGGCTCTGTAGTACTTATCCATACATGATCAAATTGCCATCGAAGCTAATAAGCCCCCAAATGAGGCAACCAAGCATAGTATCACTTGTTTTGGTTTCAACCGATTATTTTTACTAATTGTTTTTTTTACTAGTTGTATTAGCATTATCGTCAATTATTGTTAAAGATATGATTTAATAAGATTTTTTTTTTTCTTTTTTTAAAAATATCCTATATGTTTCTACTTTTAAATTGGAGATGAGAATCCACAATATTGAAAATGCAGAATGTAAAACCCCCACCTCAATCTATTTAGATGAACAAATTCTTAATATCAAGAATATGTTACAATCTTTACATCTCTCTCGTTTCTCTCGACACAATGAGATTTCATTGTCATTACATAAGCAACACAAAAAATAAGTCGTTTTGACTCAAAAGGTTTTCTCACATCAACATCAAGTTTGGTATGAGAGAAGAAGGGAAGAAAAAAGTATAGGAGTGAAGATAATAGAGGAAGGAAGATGGTAGCTGGTAGATTCACTTCTTTGGTCTGATGGAAGAGATGAGAGAAAAGAAGAGGAGAGATTTAGAAGCATGAATTTTCTATAGAGGTCATGCTCCTCCCACCTCCGATGCTCAATTCCCCGCTTCTTATTTAGAAGTTTGTCGGAACCTCGCTTGTACCACGCTCCCATCACAATTCACAAGATTCACAACCAAGTATCAAAATAACTTATTAGCTAGTATATCAAAGTTCTTATCTTGCTCTAATATTTTATCCAAAAAATATTTTTATGTTAGAAAGTATGGTTTAAGACTTTCAAAAAGAAAACCTATGATCAAAATATCTTACTTCAATCTAAATTCCATGTAACTTATTTATATATAGACTAAATCTGCATGAAAATATTTGGACGTTGAAAATCTTTGTACCTATTAAAGTTTGACGCTTCCACATAGCTGAGCATGCTTTGTGCTTCTATGGGAGAGAGAGCATCTTCCCTCATATACACTAAGGGTATGTTTGATAACCCAATTAAGTGATGAAAATAAAAAGATTTAGCATTTATTCTTTTTCAGTGCGTTTGATAACATACCACTTTAATTGAAAAAGTAGCCAAAAAACCACTGAAAACTTTAAGTGAAAAATTTCTACTGAAAATAATCACTGAATGCATTCTATTTCAGTAGTTGAAGCACTGTTTTGAGTATTACAAATTCAATCACTTAAAATTTTCAGTACTTAAAATTCAGCACTTAATTTTCAGCACTTAATTTTCAGTTTTATCAAACGCACCCTAATTCTAATTCATCCATTAGGATAGAGAAAATAGAGAAAAATTTCTCTCATCTTTTGACCATTTTGCCTTGCAAAGAAAATGACATTTCTTTCATTGTAAGGGGTACAAAAGTAAAATACACAATATTTCCTTCATCCCCTCCCCTCTTTCGTATTTAACCAAACAAAACAAGGAAAGCACTATCTTCATTCCAATTTTTCATACCTCCTACCAAACATACCATAATTAAGATAGGAGTTACCTAACTTATAAAAGCTTTGATTTTTTGTTGTTGGCAAGCTAATAGCTAAATCTTTGGTATTATTTATCACTTTGGGAGTCATAATTGTAGATCTTTTCATGCTTATAAAGAACAAAATCAAAACAATCTAATGTACAATGGCACTCATCATGTGATTATAGTATGTGACAGAAAGGCAAACAACCATGCAATACAATTTGATTACTTTGCAAATAACAAAAAAAAAAAAAAAGAAATGTTTTTTATCTTGCAAAAGTTAGTGAAACCACAAAAATAAAAATAAACCACAAAAAAAGAGTTTATTGTTACAATAAAGGCAATCAAAGGGCCTTATTTCTTCACCTTATTTAAGGACAATAATATTCTCAACTTGAGTATAGTCACTCACTTGAATTGCCGCTTTTCTATATCTTTACAAAAAAATAATAATCCGTATATATATATATATATATATGTATATATAAATATATATATTCCTCACTTGGCCAGTTTAAAAAGTTTCCATATATTAATTGAAGCTCAAAAACATTGATAAGACCATGAGAGGCCCTTGTAACAAAAGAGGCTACGAATAAAGAAAAACTCTTACGGCCCGTTTGGTTCACGGATTATTTTAGGTGGATTCTGATTACTAGGAATTATAATACCAGTAATCACTTTATCAGAAATTTGAAGTCCTGCAGAATATTTAGTTCACCAATAGAATTCTAGCTGGATTTAGAATTCAGTGTTTGGTTGGGTCAAGGAAAATGAAATGGAAATATTCTTAAATACCTAAGCTACCCTTGAAGGCTAAAAGAATGTATGAGTTAAAATCACATTGTCAACTCTCTAAAAATAGAGGGTGATTATAAAAAATAATGGTATAAATCTAACAATCAATGACACATAAAAAATGAGATGAATAGAATAATTAAGACATGAACATGAATCTAAACTATTACATGTAGTTAAAATATATTTGAATAATAATAAAAGATATATTATATTTTTAAGCATCAAATACAATGTTTCAACTATAAGAAATCATCATAAACAATCTCATCTACCAATCTCTCAATTTTAGAAAATAATAATAATTACAATCATAAATTTCTTCTGATCATATTATTTGTTTGTTTAATAGTCTAATAAAGGTTAGTTTAGGTATTATGAAAATAGTAAATCAAAACCCCGGTAATCCTTAGGAATACCACCTCCAAGCTAGGATTTAGAATCCACCCTATTTTCCACCTTTGGGTGGATTCTAAATCCAGTGGGACCCACAATTCATTAAATATTCCATGAACCAAACAAAGATATATTTTAAGATTACTAGTAATCTTCGAGTGGAATCAAAATCCACCATAAGAATCCATGAACCAAACGGGCCGTTATAAATTATCATTAAACTATCATTTAATTCTCTTGCGAAAGCAGCGAAACACATTATTATTAATAAATTTAACACCATTTGTGACTAGAAGACAACTTAGTTATTATATGTACTCCATCAAGGTTAGTTGGCATGTATCTATTAAAGCTCTGTTAGATTTATACATTTAGTGAAGAAAAATAATAGAAAATACTAAAGTGAAGGGAAAAATTATTTAATTATTCTGAATTTTTTGAGTTATGTATCTTCCTCTTTTCGTGAGTGTTTATTATATATACATATTTTTTAATTTCTACTGCTATTAAGTAATAAGCATGGAAGAAAATACTAGAAAAAATAACTTTTCTTCTCATCTTTATTTCTTTCTTTCTTGGGTTAATTGCACTTTGTACCCTTGAAGTTTGGGTAGTTTTGCACTTTCTATCCCAAAATTTCAAATTTTGCACTTTAGTCCCTAAAGTTTGAGATGAGTTGCACTTTAGTCCCTCCAAGACTTGTTGCGACAAAATTTTCACTGTTAAGTGACGAAATCATTCTTCACTAAAGGTCCATTTGGACTTATTTGCCACATTGTGAAACTTTAGGGACCAAAATGCTAACTTGAAACTTTATGATGCAAAGTACAAAACCATCCAAACCTCAGAGGTGCAAAGTGCAATTAATCCTTCTTTCTTTGTCCTTTCCTAAATTTGAAAATCAACATCCTAAAATTTATATTTAAAAGATCCTTGTTATAAACTAGCGAATCTTTGCTGGGATAACATTGGAAAATAAGAATTGGAGAATTAGAAACGTGTTTTGCCATCATTCATTATCCATTCCATTAGGCCACGTTTGTTTCACAGGATTGGGGTAGGATTAGACAGGATTGGACTAACAGTCCATTTTAATTGAATAGTCCCGTGTTTGGGTGCGTTTAAAAGAAAGAGACTAATAATCCTTTTTAACTAAACAGTCTCCCATATGGGGGACTATCTAATCCCAGGGGGGGTGTGGTATAAATATCCCAGGACTAAAAATTAAAATGGACTATTTGTCCAGTCCTGAGCTTGGCAGCCAAACATGACCTTAATGCGGTGAGTTTCAAATTTTCAAATAACAAGTTTAATTCCTCAATTTAACTTCTTCAATTCTCAAATAATGCAAATAATACAGGTATAACATCAAGAAAAAGTATGTTAGATTTGGAATTCTCAAATGCCTATTAGAAAGGCCCAAAAAAGAAGGAAAAAGAAAGAAAGTGGCAAACATCATTTTCCCCAAATTATTTTTTGTTCGACTCTCTTTGATATTTTCCAATTTTTTTTAGTGTAATTGATCTTTGCGTACAAGTATGTCTATGTGTCACATATTTAATACATAGATAGACCAATAAAATCTTAGAAGATGACTAAAAGTCTAAGAAAATAAACTAAAGTGTTGCCCCAAAATATACATGCAAAAGAGCTAAGGGTGGTCAAGGGTTTAAAACCGCCAATGTACGATATAAGTCAGTTGTAAGGACAAACCTCAAGTTTGGATGAACCATATCTAGAGAATGGATCGATACAGGGCAATAGCCCACTTGCCTCCCAGACTTACCTGGTGTGTGTGGTATTTGCCCTCTATTCTACTTCTATAAGACAAAGTAGGCAAAAATTCGGACCGTAGAAGACATGTGAAATAATTTATCTTCGTCTCTCTCTAAAAAAAAGGGTATAATCACTGAGGTCTCAAGTCAAACAATGACTTAACTTAGTTAATAAAAAGTCATTCCATGTCATGCTCATTACTGCTGTTTGAACCCTCCCCTCTCCTTCGGCTCCAATATTTATAAACTCGCAACATACTACTACACCAAATGAATAATTAAAAAAAGAAATACTAGTAATAGGAAAAAAGAATACAGTACATTTTTGCTCACCCAAAAATTGCTCAACTTCTTCTCCTATTGGCTAATGTAGTGGAACTAAGTATAAAATAAGAATAAATGGTGTAAAGTATTGAGCCCCACTGCATTAGGCAATGGGAGAGAAGGGTGAGCAAAAAGTGAGTAATTTTAGAGGTATAAAGTTTGGGACACACACATTCACACAACTTTAGGGACACAACGCAAAAGATATGTCTATCTATCTCATGTGATGTCAGTGGATCCCACAGTGACACATGAGAGAGATAAATACATCTTTTGAGTTGTGTCCCAAAAATTGTGTGAATGAGCGTGTCCATAATATTACCCATTTTGAAATGAGCAAAATTGCACTGTAAAAAAACAAAAAAAAAAATTCTCAAAGTCCATTTTTGTCCAATGCACTTGACCTCTTCTGATCACAGCTCACTAAAAAGTAGGCTCCTCCCTCCTACGCGGCATCCAAATTTTTAAACTTTTTTTTTTCATTTGGACCAAACTACCCTCTCTCTCTCTCTCTCTCTCTCTCTCTCTCCCTCTCTTACTGTTCTTTGAAAGAAACTGAAGCGAAACACACACAAAGAAAAGCTCTCTCTCTCTCTCTCTCTCTCTCTCTCTCTCTCTCTCTCCTGTGTGCTTGTGTTCTCTTTCTCTCTCTCTGAATTTCTCTCACTAAAAAGAATACAAAAATCGTTCTGCCGAATTGCTCCCCTTTAACCCCCACACTTTTGACTTTTCTGGCCGCCGGCCACAACTCCGTCAACTCTCTCATTCGGTTAGACACTCTCTTTCTCCCTACATATATATATATATGTGTGTGTATATTTATCTCTATATGTAAAGAAAGATTCTATTTAAAATTAGATCATCTCCAATCCTGGAATTTCGGGATATTTTATTTAAATTGTAGTTTTGAATTTTCGAATTCTGAGAAAATCATTGTAATTACAGCTTTGGAATTTATTTATTTGGATTCTTTTTATAAGGAGACAATGAAAAATTGATTGAATTATTATTTATTTTCTTTTTAATATATATTACCAGAGACAGTTTCGTACTGCTTTCTAAGGTTTACTAGTAGTAGTAAAGAACACAGTAACGGCCATATTTCAATCCTTCATAGTCGAGAGAGAGAGAGAGAGAGAGAGAGAGAGAGAGAGAGAGAGAGAGAGAGAGAGAGAGAGAGAGAGAGAGAGAGAGAGAGAGAGAGAGGAGAAGAGACTATAAGAAATCGTAAGTATTGTCTATCTATTTTGTTTGTGTTTTTTTTTTTAAGGGAAATTTTGAGATGGTCATTGTTTTCTAGAGTGAGAAATTCTGGAAAATAGATGGTAATCTAGAGAGAGAAATGAAGGAAGCAAATTGGGGGTTCATCCGTTTCATGTTTTCTTGGAAAATGTGAGTTTTAGGGTTGCAAAATTTTTGGAATGCCAGTTGAAGAGCTTCAATTATGTTTGCTTTCTGGGTGTTTGATTTTGAGAATAGACTTGTTGTCTCTGATATTGGAAAATTGGGTTTGGTTTTAGGGTTTAAGGAAAAATAGGATTTAGGGGGGATTAGGCTAATTTTGTCATTTTGACCACCTGATTAGCTTGTAGTGATCCGAGTTTCTGACACTTATGTTTTTCAATTATGGGTCAGAAACACATTGATTGATTCTTTTTAAATTTCTGGAAAATATATGGTAATCTAGAGAGAGAAATGAAGGAAGCAAATTGGAGGTTCATCCGTTTCATGTTTTCTTGGAAAATGTGGATTTTAGGTCACAAAATTCATGGAATACCAGTGGAAGAGCTTCAATTCTGCTTATTTTGTGGTGGTTTGTTTTTGAGAAATCACTGATTATATCTGATATTGGCGAATCAGGCTTTAAAGAAACATGGGATTTAGGGGGATTAGGGTAATATCGTTATTTTGACCACCTGATTAGCTTATAGTAATCTCAGTTTCTGACACTAATGTTTTTCAATTATGGGTCAGAAACACATGGTTTGATTCTTTTTAGGTTTCATGATTTTTGGTAAATAGATGGTAATCTAGAGAGGGAAATGAAGGAAGCATATTGGGGGTTCATCCGTTTTGTGTATTCTTGGAAATGTGGGTTTTAGGTTACAAAATTCTTGGAAATGTGGGTTTTAGGTTACAAAATTCTTGGAATACCAGTGGAAGAGATCCAATTCTGTTTATTTTCTGGGCGTCTGATTTTCTATGATACTGGCCAATTGGGTTTGGTTTTAGGGTTTAAAGTAACATGGGATTTAGTGGATTAGGGTAATATCGTCATTTTGATAAACTGATTAGTTTATAGAAATATCAGTTTCTGACATTAATTTTTTTCAATTATGGGTCAGAAACACACTGATTGATTCTTTTAGGTTTCATGATTTCTTCAACAAAAAAGAAGGTTGATGAAATCAGTGCTGCACTTTCTTCTCACCAAGTGGAATCTATAATATATCAAAATCTATGTACTTAAAGAAAATGATGTACACACTCACACATATATATATACACATTTGTATACATATAAATTCACCTATGTATTCAATTTTTATTGTAATAATCATTATTGTTAGGGAAAAGGAGGGATAGTTGCTGTAGAGGCCAATATCTCTGAAAACCCTTGCTCAGTTTAGTTCTTGCAACACCTGTCAATTCATTTGTTTAATTTGTTCAAATATTTTATATATTTTTTTAATTGCTGTTGGACAGGTTTAAATAATCTTCTTCCCGGGTTCTCTGCTGCTTTTCCTCAGATTGCTGTTAATAATTTCCACTGGACTAAAGGTATATGCTGTATGCGTACTGTTCAAGTCTTCATATATTTTCAACTTTATATTGAAGTTTTTCATGTTTCATTTTTCACTTTCTAGAACTGAAAGTTCTGATTAAGGAATTTTCTTGCATGCTTATCAGTTGAAGACATTCGATGAAGAAGCTCTTCTTCTTCAGATCGTCCCAATCCGGCAGTGGAAACAAACCTGCTGAACCACCATTACCAGACAAGCAAATATGGGAAAACACGTCAGATAGTGTTTCAAGTCCGTGTCTTAGGAGGAGCGCTTCATATTCATCAGCCTTTCACGACGATGCTATGGGTAGAAAGAATTTGTCGCGCATGAGTGGGTCCCCTTCTAGTGGTAGTTATGGTTCATTGAAGCGAACTGATCGTCATTCAACACGGTGAGGAATTTTGGTTAACCTTGTTTTGGGGGATAAG
This sequence comes from Hydrangea macrophylla, assembly GCA_033977485.1. Lineage (NCBI taxonomy): Eukaryota > Viridiplantae > Streptophyta > Magnoliopsida > Cornales > Hydrangeaceae > Hydrangea > Hydrangea macrophylla. Next base: position 30,495,067 of record CM066999.1, read on the forward strand.
AGTTTCATATTTTCCCATATTTTAACTCATTTTGAAATTTTATGCATATTACGTATGAATATAACATATTTTGCTTCTTGAAACCAATTCTACATTCTTGTGGTTTGTGTTAGTAGTCGTGCCCACACTCCTGAGAGGCAATCCAAGGCAAAATACCTCGAAGGCATTGGTGTTCAAAATGCACATGGCGTTGAGAAACCTGTTTTTTCTGGGACCCGTTTCGATTCATCAGAAAGTTCGTCATATAGCTCCAATGTCTCAAATAAAGTTTTGGACCGTTACATAGACGGGGAACAACATCAGGAGAGATATCATGCTGAAAATGGAAACGGAAAGCGTCCCCCACGAGTTCAGTACACAGCACCTGCTTCACCAACGGACTGTGCGAGAGAGAAGCAAAAGTCCCATTCATTTCGAGAAGCTAAAGGACCTAACCTTTGTTTTTCTTCTAGGGATTGGGTGGAAAGTGGGTTTGGGCACGAATCTCCTCGGAGTCTTGCAAAGCATGTGATTGAGAGACTTTCCCAGTCTCGTGTTTTAGCCAAAACAAGTTCAAAAGAACTTGACCCTGATGTTCCAATCACAATTGAAGATATATACGATGGATCATTATACAAATGTCCACGGGATGGACCTGATGAAACCACCAGTGGATATCAAAACCACAAAGAAATCTCAGGGTTTAACAACAGAGTCCTGAGCTCTGTTGACGCTGAGGAGATCGTAGATCTGGAACTACTTAGAAAATCCAAAGAAGCTGAAGAGCGGGTCGTGGTTCTTTCTGAAGAACTTGAGCAAGAGAGCTTTCTTCATGATATTGGTTTTAGTGTTCCAGATTTGATTCAGACTATAAGACACTTGACGGAGGACAGGATAAGCATGGCACTTGATGTTTCTAATGTCTTGCAGGATCGAATTGCCCAGAGGGCTTCGGCCAAGGAAGAACTCAGAGTGCTAAGGGCAGAATTGGAATCAAAAACCCGAAGACTAGAGAAGGAGAAGAATGAGTTGCAATCAACACTGGAGAAGGAATTGGACAGAAGATCTAGTGACTGGTCGTTCAAGCTTGAGAAATACCAGGCCGAAGAGCATAGGCTTCGTGAGCGGGTAAGAGAGCTTGCGGAGCAAAATGTCTCACTCCAAAGGGAAGTCTCTTCATTTAGCGTTAGAGATATGGAGACTACAAGCCGAATAACATATTCGGAGGAACAACTTAAGGATATCATGAAGAGAATGGAGGAAACAAGGGAGGAAAATCAGAATTTGCTGCAAAATCTATCTGGGTTACGAGAGAAATATACCGTGGCAGAAGAAGATCGAGAGTGCGTTCGGAAAAACTATCAAGAGAAGGAGAGAGAATGTAAGGAGTTGCACAAATCTATCACTAGATTACTAAGAACTTGTAGTGAACAAGAGAAGACAATTGATGGGTTGCGAGAAGGTCTTAGTGAGGAAGTTCGGAAGAGGGGTTCTGTGGATAATTTTGATAGGCAGTTAAGAAAGTTCCAAACAGAGCAAATGAGGTTGACCGGAGTGGAACAGGCTTTGAGGAAGGAAGTGGAGTCTTTTAAGATCGAAGCTGATTCTCTTCGTCACGAGAATATAAATCTATTGCACCGTCTAAATGAGAGTGGTCAAAAGGGTGGATTTTCGACTTTTAAGCTTGATCAAGAAATGCGAAACCGTGTTTCCTGCTTGCAAAATCAAGGACTAATATTGCTCAAGGAGAGCACCCAACTCTCTTCGAAATTACTAGAGTATACCAAAAGAAAAGCAGGCCAAATTAGTGAATCTATGCAGGGTCCTGAAGTTGAAAAGAATGGCTTAGATGGCCAGTTTGTTATTGATGCTGATATTAAAGTACAGGGTTTCAAGAGGGGAACCGAAGCTTTGAGGAGGAGTTTAGAGACAATAGCTGTTGTATTGCATGAGAAATCCAATATTGTTGATTTGGAATCTCTTTCGCACTGCTTGGAGGATGAATCAGGCCTGCTAAACAATCGAAGCTTCAAGGTAAATTTATGCAGATATATAACCAGTGGGATATTGACGAATTCAGTTTAGATATATATTAAATCTTGATATTGGTTTCTAACTTTCTAAAGATTTAAATGTCTTAAGATCTGAAACTTAAATAAAAGAAATTTTTGATGCCAAACTAGAGTTTTATATCATAATAGCTATACTGGAATTCACCTTATTATCCAACTAAGATAACAATACAGAACATTATAGGCAGAAAGGTTGTGCATCAGGTGATCCATTTTGTCTGATTAGATATTTTATTCATCACCCAGGTCTTGATGTGAGGGAAGCCAAGTATAGGACTTATCCATAGGCTGAATACAGAAAACTTCATGCAATTAGAAAAGAATTCGAACATGGAAAGTTGTGGTCCACTGGTCCTTAAGAGTCTTAATACAGTTTTTATTAAAAATAATATCAATGCTACCGGCATCGCAAAAATGGATTCAATTTTGCTTTTAGTAATGCACCTTCATTTTCCTAAATTAGACAAGTAATTTGAATTCTAATTGAATTTACTAATGCATGGCATGCTCATGGACATGGGGGTGTAGAGAACACTTGTACCTTCTATATCTAGTGTTTGGAAGTGAAAACAATGAAGTTTCGTGCTGCTTATGATTTTTTAAACATTTTCTTTGAAGCTGAGCTCTTAATAAATTCGTGTTGGTTTTTCATTTCAGTGGCGTTCTTACATTTTGTTTTACTTGTATAGGACACTACAAGTTCAGAGCTAAAAGCAGAGACTTTAGTAACGAGTTTGTTGCGAGACAAGCTGTATTCTAAAGAACAAGACGTAGAGCAACTGCAAGCTGAGCTGGCTGCAGCTGTTAGAGGCAATGACGTTCTCAGATGTGAAGTCCAAAGTGCTTTGGATAACATTTCATGTCTAACCCACAAGATGAAAGATCTCGAAATTCAGGTAAGATTAGATGCAATTTTTAATTCTTCAAATGGATTATGGGATCTCATAGTTCAGTTTCTTGTAATTTTCACTACTCTATGTACTTTGCCACATGTGGGACATTGACTATAGGGGCGTGTCACTAATCAATTGGTGGGTATTGAGCACTTAGGTTATGTAATACCGTATATGAACTATTGGCCATGTTTATAATGAGCTTACGACCTTGCGTGGTCCTTGTTTTATCATTACCAGAAAACTATAAGACCCTAGTGATCCCTGTTTTGGTGCGATTGTTCCAAAACGTGGTACACTAGCGAATTGGAACGCCGATTGGGCGTTCCCGCTTTAAATCACCTAATATTATAATAAGACCACCAAAATCTAGTGAGCTTATAACACTACAAAATTCTCATCAATTATATCTTCTCATTTAGAACTTTACTTGACATAAAATGATTAAAAAATCATTTCATGTTTTAATCTATCATGCTACTTTCCCTCTTAATCCGAAGAAGTATACCCCCACCGTACCACATTTTATAGCATGTGGCGATCCGCGTTCTCGATCCCTTTCCTCGTACCGAATTGATCCGCGATCCGGGTGCAGAGTATAGTTTCTTTTTCTCCCCTTTGGGGATAGATTTTTAATTCATTTGTAAGGAGGGAGGGTTCTGATGAAGAATATTGGATAGAACCTAAGGTTTGGCTTGGAGGTGAAAGAGGGATTAGTGGATATGATGAGGTGGTCTAAAATTTTTAGCTTTGTTCCTGTCTACAGATAGCCATGAATCCAGGGCACATTGTGTACTGAAATTTTCGAGGATGAATATTTTGTTGACTTAGGCTTAGTTTGGCCCCCATTTTGGTGCTTCTCCTTTTTTAAGCACAATTTCATGTTAATTCATTTGGTAACTAGTTTATGAGCTTTGCGAAAATTGAACTTAGGGCTCTTTTTGAAGAGTAATGTGTCACTTGTACAAAATTATCAAACAACTTAATAATAAATTTCATAAGCTACTTTTAAAAAGCCACGTGGGGGCCAAACTAAGCCTTATTACTGTTAGTTTTCTATTCTTTCATCTAAAAGAGGCCTCTCCTTCCTATCTGGGAAAGAAATTTACTTTTCGACGAACTTCTTTTGGCGACATTTGGAAGTAAGCTGTGGCTGAAGTTGCTTCAAATACATTTTAACTGTGGCTTTGGATGATTACTTGACAGTTAGTAGAATTGAATGTTGATTCAAATGCTTACACTTTCCATTTGTTTCTAGTATTGTTCTCTTTGAGTTCGGAGAAGTTAGTTCTTTTGAGATGCTTTCCATTTGTTACAATTAGATTGAATATCTCACCCTTTCTTATTCTTTTTCAGTTGCATTGCATTTGTTACAATTGGATTGGATATCTCACTCTTCTGATTATGTAGATCTGTACTCCCTCTTGATTCTTCTAAGCATTCTCCTCGGCTCTATAAAGTCTTCCTTGCCTAAGCCTTTATTTGTTCATGGATATAGCAAGGGGAAAGAAAAGAAAACATTGAGGAAAATACTTTTCTTTGTTGGTTAACAATGAAAACAATGAGGAAAATAGGAAGAAAAAGAAAATGGGGTGAAAAACTTTTAATTCTTTGAGTCACTTCCGTTCCTCTTTTCTTGTTTTCTTATCATATAAGTGAATTTTTCTAATTTCTAATGTTCTTTAAGCCTGGAGGCAAACACTAGGAAGAACGGTAGGGGAATAGTTTCTTCCTCGTTTTCCTTCTCTAAAATCTGCAAACCAAACAAAGCCTAAATCTTAGGGGCTGTTGGGAAGCCGCATAACCGACTTTGTGGTTCACAAGTGGTTCTACAAATTTAAGTGTTTGGTTAAGGTCTGCTCGACCTAAAACCACTCTTAAAACTAGTTCCTTATCAAACCAATGATGTTGATTTTCATAAGAACTAGATAGAAATAAGAGTGTTACTAGACCTAGTCCTGTTTTGCACATTCCCAGTCCCTGACATCTTGGTTTGTCGCTTTTTATTTTATTACAGATAATTAAGAAGGAAGAGAACATTAACCAGCTTCAGAATGAACTTCAAGAATGTCGAAAAGAAGCAAATATTATGAGGGGATTACTACCGAAAGTCTCCGAAGAGAGAGACATGATGTGGGAGGAGGTGAAGCAGTACAGTGAGAAGACCATGTTATTGAACTCTGAGGTTAGTGTATTGAAGAAGAAGATAGAGTCTCTTGATGAAGATATACTTCTTAAAGAAGGTCAGATCACAATCTTGAAAGACACCTTAGGTAAACCTTTTGACTTTCTTGCAAGTCCAGATTCTATGAGAGAATTTCAGCTGGTTTGATGGATAGGAAGGCTTAGATTTAGGTGTTTGATGGTCTTTTTTTTTTTTTCTATAGGTAAGTGAGTTTGATGTCTTACTTGTTCATAGTTATGTACTTTTGGGTTTTCTTTCTTAGTTTGTTTTGCCCTTTTTTCTACCTTTTTTTTTTTTTTTGAATACTGGATGAGGAAAAGTGAAGTATAGCATAATTTCTTTGTAATGATTCTGACTAGTTGTAGTGGTTTGGTTTGCCAATTTCTAATTGAACAAAGTGTGATGGAATTTGATCTTTATGGAGACACAAACTTCCTCTTTCTTATTTGAGTTCCCAAATCTAAATCCCAAACATTTGGGATATGGATTTGGGATTTAGATTTAGGAAACATAGCATTACTCTTCTTATTTTTATATTTTATTTTATTTTTTTTTTTTATATTTTTCCTCTAATGATTTTCCATTTCTATTTGGAGTAACGCTATGCTTCCCAATCCTAATCCCAAATGATGTGGTTTGGGAAGCATAGCATTACTCTTCTATTTGTTGTGATTGTGGCTCTACTATCTGGTTTGGAACCATAATTAGGATTATAATTTGGGTAATGCTAGGGTCACAAAGAGATGTTCACAAAAGGATGTGTCATCCCATGTGGTAGTAGGACCTACTACACTTAACTCAACACAGTGATGCCACATCATTTTGTGACCATCTTTTTGTGACCCTTTTGTGTCCCTAACATTACCCAAATTATGGTTCCAAACCAGATAGTAGAGCCACATTCACAATCAAATACAGTGGAACCGCTTGAATTTTCAGTGAAAGTTGCTTTAAGCGATCTCACTGCAACATCAATTGAGAAATAATTTTGGAAATGATTGGGCCTTACTCATTCATGTTCGGCCTATTCAATGAGTTAGGCTTATTATTGTGGTGAAATAATCCACTTTCCATTAGTGTACTTTTTGAATCTCGTAATTTTAGTGTCACATCTAAGAAAATATGGGAGAGTTCTATGTATAAACTTGGAAGACATGTAGTTAAAAGTACTTAACATTTGAAAGAGGACTCTTAAAATAAGACAAAAAATAAAGGACTGTTTGCGTGAATTTGAATGAAATTACTATGATTTTCAAAGCATTTCGGTGGAGAAATTCATCATCTTGAGTGATATCATTTAGGAAAATAGAGAACCTCAATACATTTTTCTATATATGGTCATTCCTAGGTTTCTTTACGATGACGTAATATACGAGTTTTAGCACGACTTTTAACATAGTGACCATTTTCTTAAGACTTAGTTCATGGATTTGGTGAAGGAAAAGAGAGGAGAAAGCAAAACAAGTTCCTCATCAAATCTATGAACCAAACAAAGCCTAAATGAACTCATTCAAGATAAATGGATTTCTACACCAAAATACTTTGTTGCTCATGAATGATTCAATTCAATACATGAATGCTCAATAAAACCCAAAATAAATGACTCTTAAATTGAGACTGAGGGAATACGAAAAATATGTGCATTCTTCTATTAATTTTTTTTTTTTGTAAACAAGGACTAATTACACTATTCACTCTTGAGATAAGGTCAAAATACAAAAGACGTCCGTGTACATACACACATCATACCACACTCACTCCCACTCTACCCTTGAAGACATACCAAAGCAAGCTCAACCATATAATTTGTCAGCTATTTTTATTTATTTCTTTATTTTTTCCGTCTGTCCCACATTAGCTAACTGTCAAATGGCCAAGAAAATGTGTAAAAAAACACCAAAGATTTCAAACTGATTAATCATACGCTGAAGTTCATATCCATGTCCATAAATTTTACAAAACATCCAACAAACTGAAAATATAATGAGGGAGACAAGTCATTCGTAGGGATGACCTTTCATAGTTTCGGGAAAATTGGGTCAATAAAAGCATGGTACATAGGGTCCGCGATCCAAAGCTTAGCTAAATAATGATGAGACGTGGTGAGCCGGTGAGCTTCTTCCATGATCCAAATGCTAGCTTCAGCTTTGCAAGGATGAAGAATTATATCTAACGGTTTATCTTCATCCTCAGAGCCGATCCTCAATTGATCCAAGCGGTTTATGTGAATATTTGTGAGGTAATGTAGGGGTTGCCCGTATAATTGCTTCATCGAATCGGCTAATCCGGTCCACGAGGTGAATGGGATCACAGAGCCACGTAGAGTTGGGATTTTGATTTCTTTCATGTATTCTTGATACATTTGTGCCTTCCTCATCGCTGCACCTGCAAATTGTGTAAAGCACGGTTTATTTAATGGAAGCAATTCTTGAAGTAGAGAAGTCTTAGGCTCTATTTGGTTTGCAGATTTAGAGAAGGAAAAGAAAGAGGAAAGGAAAACAAGAAGGAACATAATTCTATTGCGTTTTTCTTCATGCTTAAATAACCTTCGAAATCAGATACTTCCAAAATATAATTGTAAAGTAAAAGGGGGGTAAGTGACTAGCAAAACTTTGAAAAAAATAAAAATAAAAAATTATTCTCACCATATTTTCTTTTCCTTCTAATTTTTATTCCTATTTTTCTTATTATCCGAACAAAGAAAAGTGTGATTAATAATTGAACCTCGGAGGAACAGGTTTTCTAGGTAGGTCCTATGCTGCAGGATCTATTCTAGCATCATCAATCCTCAGCTGGAAGTACATTTCCAATTTTCCAGTAACATCACCTCTGATTTTTATATGTATCGATTAGTAACTCGCCATTTCAGAAACATATGTCAAAACGCCATATTGAATATGTACCGCACTATTCGAATTTATAAAACACCAAACATATTTGATGTCCACTTGGGTGTGTCTGAAAATTATATAAAACTTTGAAGACTTGATGCTTACGGTTTAAGAGCCCGTTTGGGTTAGCTGAAATATGCTGAAATTTTAAGTGATGAAATATTAAGCTGTTAGGTGTTTGGGTTAGCTGAAATATTCATCACTTAAAAAACAAGAGTGTTTGGCAAACAAGTTGGAAAAAAAGTGATTGTTTCTATAAAATAACAAAAAAGGACAACATCTAAATATAATTCAACTCTTTTGCTTTCAAGTATTTTTGGCTTTTAACAACTTAAAAGTGAATTAAGTGATTGTTTGAAAAATAAGCTTTTTTTTTTCAACTAGTTTGTGTACGTGCTGAAATCTTAAACTAACCCAAACATTTCCATTTTATAAGCAATCACTTTTTTTCTCGAAATCCGCAATTCATCTCTTAATTTCTATTTTTCAGCTAACCCAAACGGGCTCTAAGTGTGTTGGGTGCTTGTTGAAAGAACAGAAAGATTACTAAGCCAGGGTTCTAAAAAAGGGAAGAAGGGTTCTAGCATTTGTGCACAAAATGGGGAGTCTTTTGTCCAGGTTTTTTTAAGGAATTACACACAGGAATTGTACAGAACAGGTTGGCAGAAATAATGGACAACAAATAACATAGGATTTTAGGTGTTAAAACTAGTGACCAGTGTTTTAAAAGGCTTACTGAGGCGCATCTCAAGGCAAGGCCAAAACGCCTCTAGGCTCTGAAATTTATGCAGTGGTCTTTAAAGGTGTGCGTCATTTGAAACTTTAACAGAATTAACTGTCCTTTTGGATTTCACTGATTCAAATCTCGACAACAGGCCACGAAGGCTCAGCTGTCTGTTGAGAAATTTTCAGCCTAAACATCTCCATTTAAGCATTTGCTGTGCATACGACGTTGCAGCCTCTTGTTTTGTTCTTGCACGACATTTTACTATCTTGGTTAGTTAATTTGAGACAATTTATTTTATTTTATTAATTTATTATTATAATTATTATTATTTTTCTGATTACGGGGTTGAATATGCTTTCTTTATTTTTTTAGCCGTTAATCCTATGTTTCTTAATTTGTTGTAGTTTATTTTGACTTTTTTAACAATAAAATTCAAAAACCAAAAGGCTCACACCTCAAGGCTTTCACTCTGGCCATGCTTAGCGCTTCAGCCTTTTTAAACATTGCTAACGCCTAAGGGTTTAAGAAAAAATTAAAGCTGACCGGGTTTGTAAGATGTGGGGGGTGGGAGCGGAGGGGGAGCAGCTTTGGAGAATGAGCCGAGGCCATTCTGGGATTATGAATAATAACCCAAAATCAGTTCTTTAATTAGCAAAAAGAGGAAAATTACAATCTTGGAATCTTAACGCAGAGTCCCTTATGCTTCATCCTCTCAAAAGTTAAGCAACATCACACCAAAGCAGTCTGAAATTCTCATACCTCAACTAAACCGAATGGAAACGTAAAGGTTAACTATTTATAGGCTGTTGGAGATCACTCCTCTTACAGAGACTACTTTTATAATTCTAAACTTCGGCTATAAATGAGAACACGCCTTATCAGTCTCTCCTTTTCCCTTGCAGAATGAAAATGAGAAATTTTTTTGACATAAATATTCTAGTAACGACATTTAAGTGAATATTGTTATCACTCTACGATGTAATTTTTACCATCGAATTTGGTGTATTCTACTTCCATGCAATTCGCAGGAACCAATTTGGGTAACATCCTTGACTTGCGAAAAAGTGCCGCACAACATTTTTTGGCTATGTAGTAGGATCCGTATACTCCAGACTTAACTCAGCATGGTTTCAGCTCTTTTCGATTTAGATCACAGCAGTTTATAACTTGCATAAGAGGATCAATAACCGAGTATAAATTGTTTGTAAGTGAACTGACAACAATTTACTCAGGTAAACTCAAGTACTCAACTCAACTTAGCTCTGATCTTCCCTCAAAGAGGTTTCCACTTTCCAATGAGCACCAAACTATTCCTCCGGGGTACATATATTAACCCCTCATCTCATCTTATGGGATGGCTGTAATGGGACTATTCGACTAAAGAATAGCCACAGGCGCTAACCTGGCCATCTTATCTTCCATTAGGCTCTTTTTGGTTCATGGACCTAGTGAGGGAAAGAAAGGAAAACAAGAGGGGATGTTTGGTTCATGGATTTAGTGATGGAAAAGAAGGGAAAACACTAACTAAAACGTTTTCCTTTGTTTGGTTATCAAGGAAAACAGTGAGAAAAGTAGGAAGGCAAGATAACATACCGGGAAATAAATTAAATTTTTTGAATTTGTGGAGTCACTTTCCTTCAATTTTTCTTAGGTTACAGGAATGTTTTTAAAATGTACATTTTATTGTAATTTAAGTATGGGGAAAAACACAAGGGAAAACCCAAGGGAACTAGTATTCCTTCAAGAATAAGCAAACCAAACAAATCCTAAAGAAGACACTTTTCTTTGTTTGGTTAGTAGGGAAATTGTGTAGACCATATAAATATGGCGGGAAATAAATTAAATTTTTTGAATTTTATGAGCCACTTTCCTTATCTTTTTTTCCTAAGTAACATCAATGGTTTCATAGGTATCAATTTTTAATCTTATTTAAGCATGAAGGAAAACACAAAGGAAAACACAATGGAACTAGTTTTCCTTTCCTTTATTTTCCATTTTCCTTCTCTAAATCCGCAAACCAAACAAAGCCTTAATATGTCCAAGTTAACTCAACCACCCTTATGCCAAGTACAAGAAATTTGGCAAATACCTTCAGATATTATTTCTTTAGCAGGTTGAATTGTGACATTATTCTTGGACTTCTTTCCAACACGCCCATCATCATCTGCCTCAGAGGACGAAGATTCGTCGGATGATATGATATCCACCTGTTCACCAATTGGCAATGCCCTCTTCATGGTCTATAAAACACAACCCTAAGGACAATCAAATGATGGATACTCAAATTAATGAAAATCTTTAGAAAATTGAGACTTCATCTGAAATGGAAATACAACATAGAACCACTCAAAGGGGATTCGAAAATATAATGGCATGGGAACATACATTTTTACACATGCCAAATTTGAGGAACAAGTTAATAAACTAAAGCATGCCCATTGCCCCATCAAGGTAATAATCTCTAGTAGAGAAATTGAACTTCTAATTTTGGCAAGAAAATTAGTCTTAAGAGTTATTTGGCATGACAAACTTCAAATACCTTCCTCGTACAAATATGGACATACAATAGACACACATATCCGAACTCCTCTTTGGTACATGTCAGAACCACACTTTTACTTGCATGTCAGTGGTTTTACCATGGGGTAAATTTCCTTTACTTTTACAATTGTTTCCAAGCAATTATTACTTCAAACAAAAACGTAGAGCCATATGCGTTCCATTCTCTAGAAAGTTCATAGATTTGCTCCCCAAGTGTCCCAAGAACTAACTGCTATGCACATTTTCACCTAGTTCAACACATTCTAATTTTTAATACATTACATGATTTTTCGATAACTATTGACCATTAAGGACAGTTTACTACATTCACTTAATTTTAAAATTTAAAAAATCCACTTTCTTGCTACTTCTAACATAAAGATCATATTCAAGTTGAGAACTCATAATTTTAATCATATCAGTCACATATTTATCACGATCATACTTGAATGTTATACATTATGCAACCTACTAAAAAAAATGCATTTTGTGGGTCTAGCTCTCTTTCTTCTGAATCTTGACCCTTAAACTTGCTTGAACATACATTCATATATAAAATATTGACCTGCAACATGAATATTGACCTCATATCAATTGAAGCTTTTACACAAATTTTTGCTCAAATTTGAGTAAAAATTTGAGAAAGGGTTAGATATGGGCAGCCTTTATAACATTATCAGAGGGTTCTTTCTCTTCACTGCTACAAGAAGACATAGAAGTGGAGTGAAATTGAACCAAATTCCAAAGAGAACAATATCAGCCTACATGAACTAAGCAAATATCACTATGAAATGAAAAACCCAACTAAAAAAACAACAAATTCATTGACCCAGCTAGGAGATAAAATTAGAATAATTTGGAAGAAAAAAAAATTCAACAAATTGTCAGAAAAACTCAAAAAATGGATAACAAAGCACTTACACCTTATCCTTGAAGCATTTCATCGAACATGCAGTAGACAAGAAAAACAAAAGAGAAGTATATACAATTTCAAATGTGAAGATCTGAAACTAGAAATGCGAATCTAAAAACTCGTGTGTTACTGAATAACCCAAACTCACAAAATTCAATCTGAAACTAGAAATGCGAATCTAAGAACTCACAGGCTGATTCAAACTCGAAAATTCCGAGAAGATCCGAAACCGGTTGAGGCTAAACAAACTACGTCAAGAAATAGTCGTCGGCACAGAAAATCATAGCCGATGTCGAGCGATAATCACTCAAATTGGCGAGTAAAAGGAGTTCTGGTCACTTCCTCTGGTGTCTGTGGCGATGGATTTGTATCTCTATATATATATAATATTTGTGGGGGCTAAGATTCTTCATGAATAAAGATTGGGGCACAAACAAAATCCACAAACACATGAATGTGTCTATCGCTCTCCTAATAGGGTCTACTGACACTGTGGAGTCCACTGACACTATAGGGACCACAGAGGAGAGAGATAGACACATTTATGTGTTTGTGGATTTTGTTTGTGGATTTTGTTTGTGGCCGTAGAACTACCCATTGTTAATATACTAGGGAATTGCCCGTGGATAAAGCCACTACCAAATTGTACTCATGAATTCGATCAACAACAAATTTCTCGTATCTCAACTCTTTTTAATACAACTCCACGTCTATTTGTGTAAGACCTCATGAACTGTTTATTTTTTTTTCCTAAAGCATTAAATGCCAAATATCACAATCATACATGAAACATTTAAACAAAATGAGTAATGATTGGTGCACATAAAGATCTGGGCCATTAATATTGGTGTGTCTCATGTGTGCAGGCACGAACTCCACCAAAATGAATGGCCCAGATCTTTATGTGCACATTTTATGTGCACATAGCATTACCCAAAAAAAAAGTTATATTTCTAAAGCATTAAATGCCAAATACCGCAGTCTTGCATTAAACACAAAAAGATACATAGAGTTCACAGAACAAATTTGAATATTTAATAAAATCTAATTTACAAAACCCATCAAGAGTAGATTTCTATCTTTTCCAGTGTTCTAAATCCTCCTAGGTCCAACCGCCTGGATTTACACCTAATCCTTGCAAAAATCCCACAGGGATTTAGGCCTGCTCTAGGCCCGGTCTAGGCTTCCTAGGCCGGCCCAGGAGGCCTAGGGGTGGAATTGTCATTTTCTTGAAATAATAACAAGGGCAAAACCCTAATAATCCCCTAAGCCACCACACCACACCACAATCGTTCATTCAATTGACTACCAAGATTAAGAGAGAGAGAGAGAGAGAGAGAGAGAGAGAGAGAGAGAGACTGAAGACGACTCACGACTCACGAGAACTTCATAAAGTCGATTTTTTGTATCTGATGAGGATACAAAAGAAGAGGGTGATGAGGAGTATGAATTGAGTCTGATGGAGAGAGAGAGTGTTGGAGCAATATGGAGAAGAAGAGTTGGAAGCTTAGTTTGTTGGTAAGCATCAATTTAAATTACATTGTTGATATTTGATAATGCGTATTTTTTTTCTTCTTCATATTAGTCTATTAGAATTGTCTCTATATCATTACTTTTGCTTTAAAATACTAGGCCTCTGCCTAGGTCCCCCACTCGCGGCTCGCCTACCGCCTAGGGATTTTTAGAACACTGATCTTTTGAGCACACTGTCCGTGCCCTTGGTCGTGTGATTAAACTACCCAAAAAAAGACATTACAACTCTTGAAGTTAATCCAAAGAATGATTGTCCATAATGTTTCTCTTGTGACAAACACAAATTACACTCCAAGCCTAACACACAGTACACTGTACACAGTACTCATCCCCCACGCCCTGGCCATGCACGGCCCAATGCCCCAGGGGCACTACCCATTACCCCAAAAATAATAGTATTGTAAGCCTAAATGAGAAGTAAAAACTGGTTTTAACTCAAATAGTATATCGAAAAATTCTCCTTTATTACTTCAATATAGACCATGTCAAAATGTCCCAAAAAAACATTGAACAAATTCTTTCCACTATCTTAGGGACAGTGATTATTCTTTAAAAAATTAGAAGGGAAGTGACTCACAAAAATTAGAAGCGAAGTGACTCACAAAATTTGAGAAGCATAACATTACTCTAAACCATAACTCCTGCATGATCAATCAACCAACAAAACAGATTCTAGCACTGGATTAAGATAGACAATACGGAGTATCAATTAAATAAAGAGGGACCGAAAATAGACACCTAGAAATAAAAAGTGAATATGTAGATTCTAGAATAATTACTTTGAGCAAGAGTGAATTCTTAATCGAATTAATAACCTTGGAATGGTTGTTTGCTGCCATTATTGGGTAGGGAGAGAAGATGAAATTCAAACTTAATGCAAATTCAAGCATAGTGCAAATATTCAAACATGTGGACCATTGGAATGTGTTATTGGAGATCAGTGAGTTGTCGTGAGAAAGAAAGAAAAAAAATAAAACTTTTAAGTGCTTGCTCCTAATCCCAGGAAAAGTATTACAATAAACTTAAATAATCAACAAAGCAAACCCAACAATACTGAAAGGAGTAAAACACACCAAGAAAGAAGGAGAAATGTGCGTTCGACTGCCCAAGACTAAAAAGCTCGCATGAAGACCCTATCACAACTGGCCGGCCAATCAACCTGAAAAACAAAAGTAGCCAAAAACACGGCTTATGTATTGTGGGAATTTGAGAAACCAAAACATAAAGATATCAAAGCTGAAACTTTTCCCCTAAAAAAAAGGTGATACTTTAAAGAGATACATCAATGAAAGCTGATACTTTTTTCAAAAATCAAAATAAAAAATCGATTACCTTACATGGAGAGGGGGAAGGGGGGAATGGAAAAAAAAAAAAAAAAAGGTTGATACTTCATGGAATGTTGATTAGTGAAAAGAAAATAACTTAAAGCTGATGAACTTCGGGGGGGGGGGGGGGTGTTGGACCTCACCTAAACATTGTAGAAAATACATATTGATTACAAACCACACATAAAGAAATCATACAAAAGCAAAACTTACAATTCGTCAATCCACAATATTTTTTTGCTGAAGCGTAAATCCACAATTACTCTCACGTAAAGACATTCCAAACCAAATCAAGTTCAAGCCAAAGTACCTGTACATTATACCCAAAAATAAAATAAACAGAACTACTGAACTTGCGAAAGTAAAGCAAAAAAATCCTACCAGGCCAATTAACAAAAATGCAAATGATTTTGACCCAAATCATATGTACACAAAAATAACAAATACAGCTGAACTTTGTAAAAAACTTAAGTTCCATGATTATCTCGCAGAGAATACAAAAGCTTTTTAATAGTCCAAAATAGAGTCGGAATCCAAATTAGGACAACACAAGTTAGGGAAATGGACAACACAAAGAGATAATATAATATGAATTTGTTTTACAGCACAGCACATAGGAAAACAGAAAAATCGTGTGTACGTGTATATACAATTAGACAATCCCATAATTACCTCTATGCAAGTTTTCCTTTCCATGTATATGCACAAAACCGTGTATTTGATGGAGTTTTAATTATCTCTATGCAAATTGTTCCTTTCCATGTATATACACACAACATCGTAATTATCGGAATGGAGTGTAGTATGTAATTTGTATATTCAGTTTGTCTAGTAATTTGAATATTCAATCCAAATGCGAATGGGGGGTAATTGAATGTGGTAATTTTCTCCATTGAGAATCATTACACAAACAGTGCATTGGTAAAACACACGCGCACACACACATTTTCGTATTTGACCAAAATCAACAAAATGGTTTCAAATTGAAAGTTGCCAAATATATGGTTTATATGTTAGTCAATTATCCTTGAATATCACCCTCGAGACATCGGCTACGGGTAAACAGTGGTGTGTTCAGAAAACACACACATTTTCGTTTACAAAAGATGGTGGTAAAAAAAAAAGAGTAAATTAAGGTTTAATATTTTCATGCATGTATTTAATGTTTCGGAAACAAATTTGGAGTGATAGTTGCTCATATGTATTTGTAACTTCTATAGAGACATAAGCCCCTAAGTGGCCATCTCCAAATCAAAATTAATTAAAATCCAAATCAAATCAAATTAATTAAACTCCAGATTGATTAAAGCCTTAAAAATCCAGATTCAACATTGTAAATTTGTGGGATTAAGCCTATGAATGGACATGCAAGCAAGAAGAAACTGATAAGAGAATTAGATGGACAATCCAACTCTACAACTTTTGCTATGTCATTTTCAGATACGGCAAATTCGATTCTTTTTTTTTTTTAAATGGACAATTCGAAGAACAGGGATAGAGTACATAAACAAAAATATGGTTAAGTAGAAAAAATTGAAGTAGGAAAAATTGATGTTCCTTCAAAAAAAAATTTGTAAAAATTGACATGCAAGCAAGAGGAACCCAATAAAGTTCTAACCAAACTCAAAACAAAATCAAAGACAAAACTCTTACTGATCTGAGCAAGTTAATCGCGGCCGCCTCAAAGGCGCTGATCGATTATGAAGGGGTTGTTTGATTGGAAGGGAAAATCCAGGTTTTCTTGACTCTTTGGTAAGTTTGAAGATCCAGTTGTTGTCGTCGCTGCCTCGTTAATCGCCGCCGCCTCGGTTTGAAGATCCAGTTGATGTCGCCGCCGCCGCTGCCTCCAAAGCGCTGTCGCCACCGCCTCGGTCTGGATCGGTGGTAGATCGGCGGTGACAGTGATGGTGGTCGGCAGTGGTAGGTGATGAGAGAGAGAGAAAGAGAGAGAGACCGTGGTGGGTTAGAGAGAGAAGGTGAGATACGGTAGTGGAGTTGTTTTCATATAAAAAAAAAAATGGGAAAGTTAAAGTGCCAAAAAGTATAAAAGTATAAAGTGGCCGTATTTTTAGCAATTTGTTTCAAAGTCCCTATTATCACTGTGAGCAATTTGTTGAACAAGCCTACGTGCGTGGCTTAACTGCAGCCCAAACATCACAGTCAATCACACCGTGTGAGTGGCTGTACTATAGTATTTTTTATTTTCAAAAATATTTCAAAATTTTAACATTCCATAACTTTTGATTTACAACTTCATTTTTTACAAAATTTATACCGTTGGAATCGTGTCGACGATAGAGGTGTTAATCGGGTCGGGTTGACCCGGCCCGACCTGATTTTTTCGGGCTAAAGGCCCGGCCCGGCCCGCTAGGCCCGAGCACTTTTGTCCGGTCCGGGGTGGACACCTTTAGTCCCGTCCACGGCCCAGCCCGCTCCTTTGCCCGAAACCCGGTAGCCCGGATAAACTAGCCGTTGTGGCCCGGCCCGAAGCCTGGCCTGAGCTCATAACGGCTAGTTTGGCCCATTTTCAATTTTTTTTTCCTATTTTTTACCCCTCTAACGGCTATAAAACGGCTAGTTTTGGGGTAAAAATGTAAATGTGCTTTTTGATTTCCCAAAATACTCCTTAGCCCATTTTCTATAAATACCAAACCTCCCACAACATATTTTCTCATACAAAAATCAATTATCTATCTCTATTCTCTACTTTCTCTATACTACTCCATAAACTACAAGTCTACAATTCTACTCTACAAGTTGGTGATTCAATTATCAAAGCTCTAATTTGTAAAGGCACTTCTAGTCTTCTACAACTTGAACTTACAAGCTCTCAAGTCTCAAGTCTTATTATAATTTATAGTTGTTCACTTCTTCTTCTACTACTATAAGTTGAGGTAAATTTATTTATTGTTTCACTTCTTGCTTTATTAGTTGCTTATTTAATTGTTAGTATTTTTAATCTTTTATATTTCTTTCCCCTCTTTTTTTTTTATTTAAAAAAAAAAAATGACATCTCACTCAAGATCTTCAAAAACTAGGGAATGCCCAACTTATGACTTTGAAAATTTAGATTATGGGGAAAGAAATGAGATTAATGATTTGGAATTGGAGGATGATGACGACGTTGAAATTATGGGGTCTAATACATCTGAACCATCTCCTTCAAATCCTAATGATCCAAGTCCCACCACTGAAAGAAAATTAAAATCACCTGTTTGGTTATTTTTTAAATTAAATGACGAAAAAAATGGAGCTATTTGCAAAATATGCAGACTCAAATTTTCTTACAAAAGTGGAGAAAATAATACACTTAAAAGGCACATCATAAGCAAACATAAAGGTGCATGGGAAGCAGGTACCACTTAAGCGGGCGGCCTAGTACAATCCCAAATTTCTGCTTCTACTGGCACAAGTGTTGGAACTTTTCTTTATAATAAAAAAAAAATGAGGGAAGGCTTGGCAAAATTTGTTTGTGCATCCGATATGCCTTTTACTTAAGTTGAAGAAGACTGCTTTACACGTTTTATTCAAACTTTTTTACAACCCGCCTACCAACCTATTACTAGAAATACTTTTAGAAGTGATATACAATCTGTTTTTCAACAAACCAAAAAAAAAATAATTGAGGATTTTTCTACTTTTAATTGTACAATTGCATGCACTTCTGATTTGTGGACTGGTTGTAATAAAACGGGATATATATGTATAACGACGCATTTTGTAGATGAAAATTGGAATATGAATAAAAATATCATTGCTTTTCGTGCATTAGACTATCCTCATACTAGTGAAAATATATATAACTATATAATCAATATTTTTAATGAGTATGATATTATGAAAAAAATTATAAGCATTACTTTTGACAATGCTAGTGCTAATACAAATGCTATTAATATGTTTAAAGATCTTATGCGCCCAATGTTGAATGGAAAATTATTTCATGGTCGTTGTGTATGTCATATCATTAATTTGATTATCCAAGATGGATTAACAAAAATTAATGATCACATACTTAAAATTAGAGAGGCATTGGTCTTTTGTTGTTCAACGCCTAGCCGTCTACAAGCATTTTATGGTGTTTGTAAACAAAATCGTCTTAATCCAAAGAAATTGCAAACTGATATTAAAACTCGTTGGAATTCTACTTATCTTATGATATATTCTTGTAAAAAGTATAGTAATATTATTACTCAATTTGTTAATGTTAATTATCCATCACTAAACTTGACTTCAAACGATTGGGATATGGCATTTGACTTTCATGGATTTTTAGAAGTATTTTACAATGCTACAAATAAACTTTTCGGTGTTTACTATTCTACTTCTTGTTTAATTCTTATGGAATTATATAATATGGCTCATACATTTCATAGTTATAAACAAAAAAATGATATTTTTATTGATATTTGCGAGAAAATGGAAAAAAAAGTTTAAAAAATATTGGTCTAACATTCCACCTGTATTTTACTTATCTGCAATCTTGGATCCTAGAATCAATTTTGATGGTGTTTGTGAAATGGTTAAACAAATATTTGAATTGATGCAAGGACCAGATGGTGAGCCTGGTCTAGAAATAACTACTATTGAAATGGAAAATAGTTTGGAATCTTTTTTTCGTATTTACTATGAAAAATATACAAATAAAGAAAGTGCTACTTCTTCTTCTCCTTCTAATATTGAGTTAAGTTCAGGAGCGTCAGGTGGTTCTTGGGCGAGCCAGTTTCTCAGTCGAAAGAAACAAAAGGGTGTTAGTCAATCATTTGTAAGTAGCTCTAACATTCTTGGTGAATTAAACAAGTATCGAGAAACCGAGTGGGAAAGCCGATTAACCAATGAGGAAATGGTCGATTTAAATCTTTTGACATGGTGGAAAGAACATGTAAGAACTTTCCCTGTTCTTTCCATCATGGCTCGTGATCTACTAACTCCTCCGGCTTCCACAGTTGCATCGGAGTCTGCTTTTAGTGTAGGTGGAAGGGTGCTAGAGGAAAGGAGGAGCAGATTATCTCCTGATATGCTTGACTGCTTGATGTGCTTGAAGGATTGGGACCGTGCACAATATCGAACTCAAAACCGCCAAGATCCTATTTAGGGGTGGGCATTCGGTCGGTTCGGTTCGGTTTGGGGAAATTCGGTTCGGTTTGAGTTCGGTTCGGTTTGAGAAACTGTCAACTGTTAACTGACTGAAATATAATTCGGTTGGTTCGGTTCGGTTAACCAAATTTCAAATTCAGTTCGGTTATGAAATTCGGTTAACTGAAATAGTCAAGCAAAAAAATAAAAAAATAAATAAAAATAAAAATATTAAAGCTAAAGCATTAAAGCTTTTTTTTTCTTGATAGGAATTCCAAACAGATTTGATATACAAAGCAATTAGGCAATTAGCATACTATACAAGAATTATTAACCATTTAGTTTTAATATAATTTTTTGCAAAATTAAAATCAGTAAATCACAAAACATGACATGAGAATCACTGAATCAGTAATCACTAATCACTACATTAACCCCTTCCATTTCATATCCGAGATCCAGAAACCCAAATCACCCATTTTTTTTCTCAGCCCCTTCAAGAAACCCAAATCACTACATCAGCCCCTACCAGAAACCCAAATCACTCAAGGAAAATGAGACTTTCCAGAAATCTAGAGAGAGATGAGATTTTCCAGAGATCTAGAGAGAGAGAGAGAGAGAGAGAGAGAGAGACTGAGAGAGCGAGACCTGGTGTGATAGTGAGGTGTTGGTGAGTCCCAGTCGCCGGCGGTCACTGAGTGAGGTGTTGGTGAGGTCGTCGGTAGGCGATCGGTGGGCCAATGGCTGGTGTGAGACTGAGGTGCGAGGTCGGCGGCGCCGACTGGTGAGGTCGCACAGTCCAGACTCCTCCAGTTCCAAAATGAAAGAAGAAAAAAATGAAATAAAGTTATGAACCCTATTTTCTACATAGTGCATATATATATATGTATATTATATAATTAGGTTTTCGGTTCGGTTCGGTTTCCTTAAGTGGTACCGAAAACCGAACCGAGCTAGTTAAAACAGTTCAGTTTCAGCCCAAACTAAATTCGGTTCGGTTCGGTTCGATTCTCAACTGAATTGGCTATTTTATTTCGGTTCAGTTAAAAATTTCGGTTAACTGAACTGTTTGCCCACCCCTAATCCTATTCTTGAAGACTTCGCAAATTTGGAAGTTACGGAAGAAAATTGAAGAATGAAGAATTGAAGAATGAATATGAGAGTTGAAGATCATTTAGTTCCAAACAAATCAATTGTAATACTCCTGGCCCGCATGAGTATAAACTGTGAACGACTTTTAAAAAAAAAATCCAATTCTGTAAAATGTAATCTTTACTTTTTATTATACAAATTAATGATAAGTAATCTTTATTTTTTATTAGACTATAATTTTAAATATCAAATACTAGTAATCTCTTTAATTTTTATTGAATAATAAAAATTCTTTACTATTTTATTTGAATGAACTTTTTTTAGACTTTTAGTAATCACTAATCATTAATGAATAAATATTTACTTTTTATTATACAAATTATTGAAATTAATGATAATAATCTTTATTTTTTATTAGACTACAATTTTTAAATATCAAATAATAGTAATCTCATTAATTTTTATTGAATAATAAATATTATTTACTTTTTTTTTTTGTTAAACAAACTTTTTTTTAGTAATCACTAATCATTAATGCATAAACTAAACATATATAAAAAAAGAAAAAGAAAAGTAAAAGTAAGAACTCCCCCCAATTCCCAAACATTAAACTTTAAAAGTTAAACCCCCTCCCCCCCAAAACTCCGGCCCGGCCCGTCTATGGGCCCGTCCACGAACCCGTCCACGAGCCCGTCCATGAGCCCGTCCACTAGCCCGGCCCTAAGCTCGGCCCTAGTGAGCCCGGGCCACCGGTCCGGGGCGGACATCCCCCCTCCCTTCCCAAGCCCGGCCCGATTTTAGGTGAGGCCCGGCCCGGCCCTCTAGCCCAGTTAAGCCCGCTTTGACCGAGCCCGGCCCGGCCCGTTTGACACCACTAGTCGACGAGAGCTACAAAACTAGTACCATTGTTGATATGTTTTGAGCAAATTTTTTTTTTTCCAATTTGAAGAAATTTTGAAAAAAATAGAGTTTTGTGAAATTTCACAAAACTACTTTTGTGAAATTTCACAAAACAATTTTCACACAGTTACACAAGGCATGTAAGATTTTGATTTTTTTTTTTCGCTCAAAACATATCAACAATGGTACTAGTTTTGTAGCTCTCGTCGACACGATTTCAACGGTATAAAATTTGAGAAAAATAGAGTTGTATGTCAAAAGTTATGGAGATTTAAAGTTGTACAATATTTTTTGAATTTAGAATATCATACGGTACAGTGCTCATATTGTATGAGTGGCTGCAAAAGCATGACACGTGAAAATTGGGCGAGCGTGGGGAAAATGTGGGAAATGTTTGGGTGCATGTCAGTTTTGTCCTTTTGACAAAGATCATGGACTTTTGATTAAATGCAGATAGTGAAGGTACTTTTTGTTAAATTTTTAGTTGACAAGGGATATAACTCTAACTGTCCCAAAAAAAAATGCATAATTAATACTTAATTATTAAATTAGGGTGTTTTGAAATTTAAAGACAAAAACAGAGTAAATCGTTTTTACTAATAACGACTCTATAGAGTCGTGTTTCGTAAAAACAAGTTTTTATTTAAAAATCGGTATAACTAAAACCGAGTTTATCAAAATCATTTTTTTTTTTATTTTCTACGAAAAATAGGTATTTCCTGAAAAAAGAAAAAGGTTATAAGTCGTTTTTTCAAATAACGACTTTAAAACAGTCGGTTTTATTAAAAACGACTATGAAGTCGTTATTCCGAAAAACGACTTTAAATCAGTGTTACTAAAACCAACTTTAAAGTCGTCCTTGGTAAAACCGACTTATTTAGGAAATGACATTTTTCCAGTGTTGTTCAATCAATGCAGCTTTTGCCACCCTAAAGTCGGTTTTACCAAAAACGATTTTAAAGTCGGTTTTAGTAAAACCGATTTTAAAGCTAATCATTCTGTGTAATCAGAGTGTTGTCAATCAAATGCCAGAGTGAAAAAGTTCTGCCACCCTAAAGTCGGTTTTAGTAAAAAACGACTTTAGGCAGTTTGTGTATATCTCTCCCGACCTTCTTCCCCTTGTTCGATATTTTACTTCTTCTTATTTCTTTTTCTTCCTTCGTGATTGTTTGCAAACCTTATTGTGTTTTTTCTCTAAAATTTTCTTCGTTAGACAATGTCGACATTTATTGCATTTTATTGGGAGGGGGGGTAGTATGAGAATGGATCACAACGAAGGAGGTGTTAAATATAATATTCCAGCCAAGGATATTCAAGAAGTGAATCACGGAACAACCCTGTCTGAGTTAGTTCAGTTGGTATATCATAAAGTAATATGTGAAGGTGAAATTATCGATTTGAAATTCACTTGTAGATTTCCAGTCAACCAATACGGAGCTGTCATGAATTACGTGGCTCTTTCCATAGTGGATGATTCGATACTAGATAAGGTACTTCATATTCCTTCATTATTTTCGGCAGTAAGATGTGTTGAGGTGTATGTCGAGAAGGTCCATCATGTTGTAAGACCCTTGCCGCAAAAGGATACAATCTAGACCGTTTACTCCACTACTGACACAAGGGCCCGAAAAATTTAATGTTGAGTCCCCTTGTTTGTCCCTGTTGAATTAAACGAAGACTACGCCCACAACTTTGATGGGTTTCGAAGAAGCTCACATTACTCGGAGTCCTACGGAAGGTACAACAATCTGTCAGAAGTTCATGTAAATGAAGGTCCTAGTTATAGCACTCCGAACTTTCAAAGTGCATGTCCTAGCTTTAGGACTCCAAACTTTGAGAGCGGTTATGATTTCAGTAGTCAGAATCTACGTGAAACGATGTCAACCGATGAAGGGTATATGAATCCCGTTGAGCAGCTAGTAAGACTTGAGGACAATGCTCAAGATATTACTGCAGACAGCAGCGGTGAGCACACGGAATATCCCTTAGAGGAGGAGGAAGAAGAGGAAGAGGAGATGATGGGTGGTTTAGATTCTGATGAAGAAGGCGAAACAGTGGGAGGGCAGAGTGTCCTAATGCCATCTCCCCCTCATGTGCAAGAGCTTCACAGTCCAGTCCCTTTCTTCACTGACCTTGACGAGGTGGGGTATAAGGGTTGTGAAGTTACTACTCGTGACAACAATCGTACTTTTCCAATATGGGACTCTCACAAAGTTGAGTTAAAGAAGAAAATGACATTCAGAGATAAGCAGCATCTCCAGGAATGTGTGAAGTTTTATCATACAAAGAATGACCGATAATACGAGGTAGTTGAAACATATCCAAAACTTTGGGTGGTTCAGTGCAAAAATGGGTGTACATGGCGCTTGCGGGCAACAAAAAAATTAATGACGGGTGGTTTTCAAATTACACAGTATAACAGCGACCACCACTGTGTGTACCCGCACAATAGCCAGGACCACGCTAACCTAGATATGAATCTTATGGTAAAATTAATCATGGGTTATGTCCAACATGATCCATGTATGAAAATCACTTTGATTATTGAAAGGGTGAAGGAAAGCCAGAAATTCACAATCTCGTACAAAAAGGCATGGCGTGCGAGGAAAAAAGCTATAGAGATGGTTTTTGGAGACTGGGACGAGTCTTATAGAAAATTGCCTAAATTTATGTTAGCTCTTCAGAAATACAACCCTAGGACAGTGGTGTAATGGAAAACGAATCCTACGGACACCCATGATGTGGTCAAATTCCAATACTTATTTTGGGCCTTCAAACCTTCAATTGACGGGTTTACTCATTACCGTCCAGTAATTTGTGTGGATATATTAATGGCAAATACAAAGGCAAGATCCTTGTAGGTATGGGGATAAACGTTGATAACAAGATATTTCCTCTTGTATTTGCAATTATTGATGAAGAGACCCTTCCTAGTTGGTCATGGTTCCTAAGGAACCTAAGTACGTATGTTGTCCGTGGTAGGCAGGGCATATGCCTAATATCTGACCGACATTCTGCTATAATCAATGCAGTTAAGAGAATAGTAGAGTGGCGTGAGCCCAATGCGTATCATCGATTTTGTTTAAGACACTTCCAGTGCAACTTCCACGAGAAATTCAAGAATGTCTTATTGAAGGACCTACTTTGGTTAGCTGGGATCAAGCATCAGATTAGGAAGTTCAACCGTGATATGGAGAATATTGAAAAAATAGATACCAATGCACGGCGTTGTTTAGATCGTGTACCCTCATATCAATGGTCTTTGGCGAATGATGGTGGTCACCACTGGGGTATCATAACCACTAACCATGTCGAAGGATTTAACTCAGTACTGAAGGGGGCCCGTGCTCTCCCAATAACTGCATGCGTCCAACTCATATTTTACCGGGTTGTGAAATATTTTGACGAAGGAAGGTTACTCGTGCAGAAATGGTTAAGAGATGGGCGTACCTTCACGAAACACGAGGTAGATGAACTTGATAAAGAACAAAAGAAAGCTAATATCCATGAGTTACAAGCGTATGACAGGTATTTTTCATTACTAAATTTTCACTTACCATACTTATTTAGTTTTTTGCAAACAACCTAATCACTGTTAATAAGTTAACTTTTGCAAAATTTTTACTTAATAGGTCCACAGGGGAGTTCCAAGTTATCACACGGAGGAGTCAAACAAGTGGGGGGTAATCGGCAGGTCGTGCGACTCAATTATTGCTCTTGTGGGAGGAGAGATATATATAAATATCCATGCTCGCACATATTGGCTGTTACAACGAATCAAGGACTAGATCCTTTCCAGTTTGTAGCAAAAGAGTATAGCATAGAGTCTTTTATTCGTACATGGGAGAGCAATTTCCACTCCCTGGAGCATGAGGACTATTGGCCACAAATTAACGTACCCGTCTTGCTACCGAATGAAAACACTCGGCGTGTGATAAGGCCGGGTCACCCTCAATCTGCATGTATCCACAGTGACATGGATGTACCCAGGGCCCGTGTGCCCAAACAATGTAGTATTTGTAGGGTAACTGGCCATGATCGACGCCGGTGTCCAGCACGACCACGGGTTGTTGCTGATTCTAACATTCAAATGTAACTTGAGTTTTGTGATTTTATGATTTTCTTTTCCCTTAAATGTATGATTTTTAATCATAATGATCGTTTTGTCCTCTTAAATTATGTGAGGCAAAAAAAATCAAGCCTACCTCTTTAAAATGCATATATATATTGTGAGATATTGTCTTCATTTAGTTGGTAAATTTTGTGTGTCCATCCATTTTTTATTAAGTTCATGCTGAGAATTTTCTATACAAACTGGAAAAGTAATGGTAAATCTGAAGAATGTTCATTTAGTTCAAATTTATATGAACATTCTTTGTATAATTCTCAAATTTAACGGTGCAGAATATTAAGATAATGAAGAGTGTAATCGGCATTGTTTAGGAGTTCTAAATAGGCTATACCAGTAATGACGTGACCAACGTGCGACATATGCATTTTTGTTATAATTGGCAGGGGAACTAATGGACGTAGTGTTCCATACCAAGTGGTACCAGTAGGATCTGTGTAAGATCCTACTGCTATCCGTCTAGTAGTATCCTCCACTGGTTTTGAAGTTCTCCCTCTCCTTTGCAAGAAAGAACTTTGCATTGGAAAATAAATCTGTGAATGACAGAATAAGAACTTTGCTTTTTATAAAGACTGTAGGATGCAATTCTAAATTCTGACGCTTGAGTTGACAACTCATTGACTTCGTACCTCTGACTTGATAACTCACTGACTAACTATGCCTGACTTGACAACTCGCTGGCATAAGCCATATGACTTCAGAACACTGACTGCGTCTGATGTCGCACAGATGATTTGACAACACACTGACTTCTGATGCCTGATTTGACAACTCACTGACTTCAGAACCCTCACTGAATTCTGACGCATGACTTGACAACTCGCAACGTCTAATGCCGTACATACATTCAGACTTGCAGTGTATGCCCTATATATAATGGATCTCTAAGGACGTATCTAACCAATCTAAGATATTATTGCAAACTCCCTACCCTACTAGAGATGGAAAGAGGTGGTTCATCCTGAGGTAATTCATCAAGAGTTCCCATGAGGCACATCCCCGGTCTGACCAGTTTTCTCCGAAGGGCATTACAACAATGGCACACGGAGGACGATACATTCCGGAAGAACCCTTGGTTAAAAGTCATCAACAGTGGGTATTTAGACATGGGAGACTGGTGTTCCATCGAGACATTAGTACCCCATAATGGCCCTTGGCTGGAAAATCGTGCCATGGGGGTTTTGGAAAGCTTGACCAAGATAGATCGTAATGATTTTCTTAACGACACTTACCTATGTGTTATTAAGGATCACACGGGAAAGCTCTGTGGTAAGATGGATCGCCATATATTTGAGGATGAAAAATGGCAAGGAAAGATCGTTCCAGGTCTCTCATTGATCCTAACTAGTGTAGTCGTATGGCATTTACCTCCTTGCAATGGAAAATTGGATATAAAACTCAGCAATCTTCAGAATGTCATAGGATTGGATGAGGAATGAATTTTCAGTGGCCTTTGTTTTTCGGAGATGTCTTTCGTCCTTATGTTATCAACGTGTCTGTTTTTGTTTTTTTTTTCCCTAAGTTAAATTCAATGTATGGAGTGCTTTTTTATTTCTGCAATGGAGTGCTTTTTTCGTAATTATTATGATATAAGAAGAAGAACCCCAATTGCCAATTCTATACTTGTCCCAACATGTAAGTGCAATTTTATTGAAGCAATATATTACAATAAAATCACAGTAATAGAGCACTGACAATATAACAGTAATATCATATCACATAAACTTTGACGTTAAAGTGATTTACTCAAGATATAAGTAAAAATAAATGTACAAAACAACATACCCATACCAAAATATAAGTACAAACAAATATACAAAACACCACAAAGGAACATATCAATGTTCCACACGGTGGTCGAATAATAATCCTCCTAGGTCTACCTCTCTACTTTCCCTC
This sequence comes from Hydrangea macrophylla, assembly GCA_033977485.1. Lineage (NCBI taxonomy): Eukaryota > Viridiplantae > Streptophyta > Magnoliopsida > Cornales > Hydrangeaceae > Hydrangea > Hydrangea macrophylla. Next base: position 30,523,222 of record CM066999.1, read on the forward strand.
ATCCTCATCCTCATCCTCATCAACAACTAGGGCCTCTTCCGGTGGCACCTGTGTATCTGGTGCAACCTGGGCTGACTGCGAGGAAGCTGGCTCTGATGCTGCCAAGGTATCTATAGCAGGTAGGGACAGCTGTTCATGGCCCACAACTGGTGTCAACTGTGTATCTACAACAATCTCGGACTCTGGCTCTGGCTCTTGACCCACAAATGGTGCCGGCTGTGTATCTAAATAAACCTGGGTCGGAATCGAAGAATTGGCGTCTGCTGCCGCCGTCCCAATATCTGGAGCAACCTGGGATGGCTGCGAGGGACCCGCCTCAACTACCGCCGGTATAGCAAAAGCAACATGTCTCCCACGACGTCACATCGAGGGACCTCTACCACGCCCTCCTCTCCCACGTCCTTTCCCACAACCCACTACTCCACCAATAGCAATCTGTGTCACCTCTCCCATATCTGCATCATGTGGAAAATGGGTCGGCATGGTCGGTGGTATGGTGATGGTGGCAGTGGTGGTAGGCGGGTCAACATGAACCTGGATCAACGCCTCGCCCATATCAGTATCATCTATAGATGCCAGAGTGATGGCTATGGGGGTAGCCAGTGGTATGGGGGTAAGCGGTGGTCCGGTGGTGGTGGTGGTGGTGGTATATGCGGGGTGGGTGGCTAGTGGGGCCACGGGACGTATGGTAGTAGTAGTGGTAGTATATGCGGGGTGGGTCGCTAGTGGGGCTACAGGTTTAACGGGTTGTATGGTGGGGGTGGTCGCGATGGTATATGCGAGGGGGGTGACTAGTGAGGTAGGAATGGTGGTGGTGGTGGTGGTGGTGGTAGATGCGGGATGGGTGGCCACTGGGGCCATGGGTCGTATGATGGGGGTAGTGGTAGCCGTGGTAAACGGAGGGGGTGGTATCGTACCAAACAAATCATATATCTCATCTATCGGAATATCATCAAGAAGATGTGACAGGTCTAATCCCTGAAACTATGATAGGTCATCAAATAAAGGGTCGGGGACTGGGGCTGTCCTGCTAGTGCTAGGGGCGTCGGGGTCTGGGACTGTCTTGCTAGTGCCAGGGGCGTCAGATGATGAGCCGATTGAAGGAGATATTGACGAATGTATCTGCTATAGTACCTCAGCACATGATGTAACAATCCCTTGAAGCGTAGTATGGTGACCACAGTCATGACCACTATACTGCTGTAAGCTGGTCTGCGCACTCCGAAACACCGTGCTAACAGTGCAAACCTGAAAGAATACAAATATAAGACAAGTAACCTGTGGTCGGTCTAAAAAATGAATAAAATATAAACAATTTAGTTAATTTACATACGTACCAGCAGCTCAACGGTAGATCCTCCTCCGTGGAAACTGGTTTGCGGTCACTCTATGTGTCCGACCTGTAAAACTGTAATCCGGTGATACCACTATATGTAAGGATCGGTGGACTCCATGCGCATGTCTACATATCACCCCTGACAATAGAGGTCCTCCGGGATGCCCACATCTGAATATACTCCCGGTGGAACACAGTCCAATCCTGCGATGCCCGTCCGCGTCGATCTATACCATGTAGGCACCGTGATGTGTCAACCGGATCTGGGACTATCTGTCGGAATCCGAACTGTCAAACGACCCTATCAGGTACGTGCCACTTAACAGTGTCTACACAGATCAATGGCGCGCGAGCTCTCCATAACTCGCGTCCAACCTGGTACGCATCATGCAGCACGTAACCAGGCGGCCCCACTAAGTATGGTCGCCACTCAAAATGGGCCTCATCCAACAAGTCCAGCTGATCTCTGTTTACCCGACGCACGTGAGTGCTGATGGTACGCAGTTCCAAAGGAACCGTCCACCTAAACAAATAAACGAAAATAAATTGTTATAGTACTCTACAAATCATATATTTTAACATAATTGAATGGAACACGCACTAATACCTGCACCCACGCGACTCAATGGGAAGATCCGGATGGGCCTGGAGCTGCTGAAAACCAATGGGAGTAATGCTGGACAAGCCCGGCCTAATTGACGGTATACACTCCCATGCCCACATATGCAACAACAAGATGCATCATAATTAATATGTTATTATTTATTTATTTATATAAATAGGGTCTACTTAATGAGATATTAAACCATACCTACAATAATGTAACTGGACCGCCAATGTCGCACACATGCATACGGGATGACCGACACAAGCATCGATACAACCACGCCAATATGGCTGATCCCCAGCTTATGCGGTCTCATGCGTCCAAATCACGTAGCAATGGAAGGTACATCAACTTACCCTTGTTATCCGATGTATCGGATAACAAACGACCTCCAAGCAGCCACAATATGGCAGCACGAGCATACTGCTCAAGTGTCTGGACTGGCAAGTCACCTGCCGGCATAGCCTCCAAATGCTCGGCTATCTAGGTGAGATATATCCTGTTGTGGTCTAACCTCCCAGGGGGTGGTGCTGCACCTAGTAGCTCCAAGCAGAGAGCCTGCCAGTCTGCGACGCTATATGACTCAACCCTGCATGTGACTGGCTCTCCGTCTATAGGCAAACCCCAAGGTCTTTTATCTTTTAAAAATTATAAATTTGGTACAAAAGTCCCTCGTTTTAGACTAATTAAGTTTAAAGGACAATTCGTTTCTTTTTTTTTTTTTTTTTGGGTCTATGCTTGAATTTTTCATACTTTTCTGTGTGCCACTTACACAGCACGGGGTACATACATTTAAAGCTAGATGTCAAATTTAGTTTGAATTTCAACGTGTGCCTAACATTACTCCATTAAAAAATGGGTACATGATATTAATAAACCAAACATAGTTCAATTAACTGAAGGTAACCCTAAATAAAATAACAATCAATCATAATAAATTCATACAAAAAAAAAAATATACAAGCGGTAAATTGAATTAATTAACAAACTAATACAGTATTAACAACGGGTTGCATAAAAGGGTGATGTAAATGTAATTAATTCATACATATACATATACATATACATATACATCTACATATACATACATATCAAAATATACATATATATATATACCTCGTCGGAAAGAGAGATATCGTCAGAGAGAGAGAGATATCGCCGGAGAGAGAGAGAGAGAGAATCGCCAGAGAGAGAGAGAGAGAGAGAGAGAGAGAGAGAGAGAGAGAGAGAGAGAGAGAGAGAGAATTGCCAGAGAAGAGAGAGACTAATGAGAGAGTGAACCAAGAAAACGAGAATAGAAGGAAATGAACCGACTTAAAAGTCGTGATTAGTAAAGACGACTTTATTTAAAGTTGTTTTTAGTAAAACCGACTTTAACTTAAAGTCGTGATTGTTAAAAACGACTTAAGCAAAAGTCGTTATTACTAAAAATGACTTATAAAATCGTCTTTGGTAGTACTGACTAATTCTACGTCACTGGTCAGAAATGTCCAATCACTTTACAGAGACGACTAAAGTCGGCATTAGTAACACCGATTTTGACTTAAAGTCGTTTATGGTAATGACGACTCTATATAGTCGTTTTTACTAAAACCGACTTTTTTAAAGTCATTATTTGTAAAAATGAGTTATAACCATTTTATTTTTTCCAGAAAAATACTATTTTCGTAGAAAATTAAAAAAAAATGATTTACTTAAATTCGGTATTACTAAAACCGATTTTTAAATAAAAACTCGTTTTTACGAAAAACGACTCTATAGAGTCGTTATTCGTAAAAACGATTTACTCTGTTTCTGTCTTTAAGTTTCAAAACATCCTGGTTTAATAATTAAGTATTAATTATGCTATTTTTGTGGAAACAACTCTACGGTAGTGGGTGAGAGAGAGGAAGAGAGAAAAGAAACGCCTCAACCAATCACATTAAATTTTTAAGTGATAATTAAAAATCAGTCAGCAATTGTTGACAAATGAAAAGTCAGTCACCTACCTTTTTAAAATTAAAAGAAAATTATTTTAAAACTAAAATTTTTAAAAACAGTCAAGCTTTGAACTTTTTTTTTTTTTTTTAAATAAAAAATATAAAAATTACATTTACTCCCCCATCTTCTTCCTCACCACCACCAGCCGTCGCCACCACCCCCACCAGACCACGACCACCACCACCAGCCACCACCTCTACGACGACGACCACCACCATGGCCGGCCACCACACCACACCACATCACACCATGACCATAACTACTACCAGCCATCACCACACCACGACCTCCCCCACCACACCACGACCACCACCACCATGGCCAGCCACCACACCACACCACACCACACCATGACCAAACTCCCTATCTCTTCTCTCTCTTTGATCTCCTCTCCCTCCCTCCCTCCCTCCCTCTAGAAGATGATCACCATGAAGAACTCTCCCTCTCTCCCTCAAGAAGAATAAAAAAAAGAGTTGCAGGTTGGAGCAAGAGTCCAAATCTAAGGAGCAACTCACCAAACCTGATCCGGAGCAACTCACTAAACGTATGGAGCAACTCAACAAACGAAAAGAAAAAAAAAAGTGTTCCAGGTTTGGAGCAACAGTCCAAACCTGAGTAGCAACTCGCCAAACCTGATCGGGAGCAACTTGCCAAACAAAAAGGAAAAAAAAAGAGTTCTAGGTTTGGAGCAACAGTTCAAACCTATGGAGCAACTCACCAAACGTAAAGAGCAACGCTGCTCTTTACGTTTGGTGAGTTGTTCCCGATCATGTTTGGTGAGTTGCTCCTCAGTTTTAGATTGTTGCTCCAAACTTGGAACTCTTTTTTTTTTTTTCATTTGGTGAGTTGCTCCATACGTTTGGTGAGTTGCTCCCTATCAAGTTTGGTGAGTTGCTCCTCTGGTTTGAACTGTTGCTCCAAACTTGTAACACTTTTTTTTTCCTTTTCATTTAGAGAGTTGCTCCATACGTTTAATGAGTTGCTCCCAATCAGGTTTGGTGAGTTGCTCCTTAGGTTTGGCTTCTTGCTCCAACCTGCAACTCTTTTTTTTTATTCTTCTTGAGGGAGAGAGGGAGAGTTCTTCATTGTGATCATCTTCTAGAGGGAGGGAGGGAGAGAGAGAGAGAGAGAGAGAGAGAGAGAGAGAGAGAGAGGAGATCAAAGAGAGAGGAGATCAAAGAAAGAGAAGAGATATGGAGGTTGGGGTTGGGGTCATGGTGTGGTGTGGTGTGGTGACCGGCTGTGGACACGCGGGATTCCACCACTTGTTTGTTTGAGATTGTTTTGAAAAGGAAAAGAAAAGGTCTGTTGAAAACAGATACAGAGTCGCCACTTGGTCTTTAAAGAACCAAGAAACCTAATTTGACTCATCCAAATGGATAAAGGGCACCGGCCCTTCATAACCAAAGAACTTGGCTCGGGGTTTTGGTACGAGAGAGGAAGGAGCCTTTGTCGCGGCTAAAACACCCTCAACTCGCCCCGTCTTTCGACGGGCCTCAATTAGCATCCAAATAATCATCTTATACTATGTATGGTTCGACAATTAATACTATGATAGTATATTACATCACATAAGAAAATTTGAAATGGAAGATCTAAAGATAATATATCATTCATAAGATCTAAGCCAATTATCACACAATGCAAAGTGAAAGATCACACAAAACAAACCTAGGAAAAATCGTCTAATCATGTATCAAGTAATTAAGTTTTCCCTAATCTATAGGGGACAAGAATTGTTCTTGAAACAAATAAACAAGGAAATCAAAATATGCTTAGCAAGTATAGTATGATGCATGTTATTCTTTGAGAAAAGAAAACCTCTCAATCCCCGGGACAGATGAGAAAGGAGGATTAGATCGAGGGGAAGCATGAACATGTGATCATGATCATTCCTTATAATCTTCTTAGATTAGGAGTCACAAAAGCCCCAAATCTTTGCATGGATGCAATGTATGTATCTAAAATGTGCCAAGGTTGTAGTGTGCTTTGTGTTCATGGATTCCTAGAATGACTTAGAAGTCTAGACTGTGTATGAATGAGTGAAGGAAAACATCATGGAATATGTAAAAATGTAGTGTGAACTACTTCCTAAGACATGAGCTAATTTGGAGTGCATGTAAGCATCAAATCAAAGAATGAAAGTTAAAATGTGCTTGCTGTGAATAGTGGACAGAATAGTAACTAGATCTTTTGAAAATTGAAAAGAGGGGTTAGGAGTGTTTTCAATGCATGAATTTTTATGGAGATCTTTCTTATTATGTCTAGAACACAACCCAAAAAGCCAATATTTAATAACTATTACAGATTGAGATAAATCATATGAACAATGGAGGTCACTTAGAAACAGAGTCTGTAATGTCGACTGAAATGTTGAAAAATCTTAGAAAATGAAAACAAATGATCTAGAGGCCTATTTTATACATAAAGTTCCCTAAGACATTGAAGTTTAAGGGAAAAATAAGTTGGTACCACCCATTTTGGAAAAGTTTTTTGTAAAACAAGTTGAAAGTAGACCAAGCTGCTGTGACAGCAAAAACAGAATATCTGGAGAGAATGTTTGGGCAAGAATGGACTCTTTTCAAGTGCTTCCAAGTCAAGCCAAAAATCATGGATGTTCTATAATGAGTTAGAAAGGCTTTCCAAGTGGTCTTGCATTCATACATTGAGTATTGAACTCAAAATAATTCCTTGAAGTTAAATGACTCACTGTTTAGAGAGTTTTGAGAAAAAACAAGTTTATTTCTTGAAATCAAAATGAGGGGTTTAAAAGGGGGGTTTTGAAATGGGGGGTTTTGAAAGTATACTTCCAGAACTTGGATGAATATTCTAACCACTTGGAATATCAATTCCTAACTCATTTCAAGAACTTCCCAAGTATTTGCAAAACATGGTTTTATTTGGAAACCAAACTCAAGAATCTATGGGAGTATGATACATGAGAGGATAGATGATACATGATATGATATAGCATGCTAAAAGTGGTAAAGAACATGTTCATGGGATATGGGTTCATCTAGATACAAGAGAGTGTTGCATCAAAGTGTGAAAGTAAAAAAAATGACATGCTGTGAATAGTGGACAGACTGTATGCATTACTTTATAACATCATAATGGGAGGTCAAACATGCCTAGGAAAATGTGGGAAAAATCAGAGATCATCCTTATTGTGTCTAGAAAACAACACAAAAAGCCAAACCTCAATAGTTATCACAGATTAAAAGAAATAAATCAGAATGTAGACATGACTCAGAAATAAAAGCTGCACAGTTGACTGATTTTGTATGATTTTTCATAAATCAAAGAAATGGTTTATGATGACCCATTATATACCAAAAGTTTCCTAAGACACCCAAGTTTCATAAATAAAATAGAAAAGATATATGTATAGTGACGAAAACATCCAGAATAAGTGCAAGAAGTCAGGTAAACATTCTGTGAGAACAGAGGCAGATTATGAATATGAACTTTTTAAATCCGAAAATAATACTTTCACATCTCTATAATTGATGGGAAAAATTGGAGATAAACTATGATGTCTTAGGAAGATTTTCCAAGTGGTTTCATCATCATAACTCAAGTATTTAATTCAAAACAAATCTTTGAATCTGAATAGCTCACTGTTTTGGATCATTCTTGAAGAAAATGGATTTGGGTTTTGAAATAGAGTTTGAGTTCTTGATTGGGGGTTTTGAAATAAATGTTCAAAGCATGAACTTAAACTCTTGAGATGACCATGTGACCACTTAGAGCCTCATCCAACCTTGAATCATCAAAGAACTCCCAATATTATTTGCACAAACATAGTTTTGTTTGAGAATATGACTTCAAGAATACTTATGAATGTATTGAAGGTAGAATCATCATCCATCAAACATGTCTTTGAGGTCAAGAGCTACTATCCATAAGGATTCACTCTCCTCAAACAACATGTCATCTAGATGATGATGAACAACTAAATAATCAAAGAAAAGTCAAAAGAAATGAGGTTAAGAGTGAGATGAACATCAAAGTAAACAAACATTCAAATAGCAATCAATAGTTGATATTCATTGAGATATTGGACTTGTAGCTTGGTGTTTCACTCATATGTGTTGACATTTGGACATGGAAGTAGCTTCCTATCTCATAGATACTCAAGAATGGTGGTTGGAGATGATTTGAATGTGGAGTATATGAGAAGAACATAAGATTAAACTCACTTTGATTGGAAAAAATGGAAGAAGAAGACTACTTCTTCTCTTTCTCTCTCTATATTTCTCTAGAGTTTCTTCCTAAGCTTTCTCTAAGCTTCCATGTCTCTCCCTAAATGGAAGTAAATGGCTTCTTTTATAGGCAAAGGAGGGGTGGTAATGAACTTTTAAAAAGTTTAAAATGGTCTCCCATTGGTCCAAAATAAGCTGGGAACTAAAACTACGTCGTTTTGATTTCTAATATATCAAATTGGACCCCCAAAATAAATTACAAAAGTGGACTGTTCTGGGGGAGAGTGCCGCGGTGGCAGTGGGCCAGTGCCGCGGCGGCACTGCTCCTCCTTCGTCCAGATAATGCTGTTTAGGCCCCCAGAGGTTCCGGTACTCGCGAAAAGGCTCTATTTCGTCCGAAATTCAAAGAAAATGTATACGAACTCCAAATTGAGGTTGTGATATACCGTTAGAAAGGTAATGGAGTCTAATTTACATAAAAAATAGTTCAGGCATAGGTCATTTTGAAAATTGTTGCGGTATTTTTGATAAAAGCCGATTTGATCGCCTTTTTCGCCTTCGGAAATTCATAATAGATTCATTTGAAATCCAAAAATTATGTGCGATATACCGTCGAAAAGCTATTGACCTCTAGTATCCATGAAAAATATTTGAAAATTGTTACGGTGCTCTGATTTCAACGTCAAATTTTGGTCAAACTGGTCAAACCTGGGATTCCCGGGAAGTTCTGGGAACCTCTGGGAGCTCCGAGGAGTTGACGTTTTCGTGCAATCTTCTTTTAAAACTCATTTTAATACTTTCCACATAATCTAGAATGATCCCGGCGAATTTGGATGATTTTGGTCAAACTTGGTCAAACCTTGGTCAAACCTGGTCAAACCTTGGTCAAACCGGTCAACGGGGACTTTCTGGGAACTTCCGGGACTTCTGAGGGTCTCTGGGAGCTGACGATTTCATCTGACTTCACTTAAAAACTCATTTTCTTACTTTTTTACGACATAGCATGTTTTCAGAACTTTTTGGTCCAAATCTGGGAGTTTTCGGGCTTTCAGGGGCATTTTGGTCATTCTGAGCATCTTGAGAAATAGAACCAACTTCCAAGAGTCCTTTTGAGTCTTTTGCGATCATTGTGAACCACCAAGCTATGGGTCTCCTAAATTTGATAGCCGACAAAATGGGGTGTCTACACCGGCCATGGTGGTGGTGGTGGTGGTGGTAGTGGTGGTCGTGGTGTGATGGGGGAGGTTGTGGTATAGTGATGGCTGGTAGTAGTGATGGTCATGATGTGGTGTAGTGTGGTGTGATGTGGTGGTGGTCGTGGTGGTGGTGGTCGTGGTGTGGTAGGGGTGGTGGCTGCGGCTGGTGGTGATGAGGAAGAAGATGGGGGGAAGGGGGGTAAATGCAATTTTTTGATTTTTCATTTTTAAAAAAAGATCAAAAGTTGATTGCTTTTAGAATTTTAGTTTTAAAATGATTTCCTTTTTATTTTGAAAAGTAGGTGTCACACCCTAAAAATCGAGGACACGTGAATGAAAGGAAAGGGGAAAGAGAACAATAATAAGTCTTAGCACAATGCGGAAGCAACTTTGAAATCCTTCGGGGATTCTTTGCCAAAAGACAAGTCAATACGTGAATCCAAAGTAGAGTCAAGTGCAACGAGTATAATAAACAATTATAAGTTTGAAAACATTATAGAAATCATTTAAACATGAACCTAAGACCATCCAATACCCTAAGCTATAACATGTAAAAAAAATTTGAAAAAAAGAAAAAGAAAAAAAAAACCTTAATGTGAGAAATAAGGTTTTGAAAACACCAAAGGAGGACCTTATTTTATAGCCTAGGATATCTTAGAATAGTTTAGAAAGCTTAAGTTTTTAATTAGCCCGGCCACGGACAAAGAAAAAGTATAGTCATAGACAAAAGTGGGCTAAAATCACGATTCATGGGCAGCCTTGAAATTCTCTATTCATTGCTAAAAAAAATAATAATTTTTTTTGAACTTTGTTTAGTGCAAGGACGGACATGGTGACACTTCTAAACTATTAAAACATGTTTCAACTAATAAATGAAGGATTTAAATAAAGTTAGTGGCGACGACAAGTCTACCCACCATATAAATAAAATCAATAACAAGATCCGACAAGGATCAATTTAAACCACTACAATCCGGCAAGGAATGGAAATAAAACATCTAGTCCGGCAAGGACGAAAGCAATCACAAGCAAATTCGGCAAGGATTCAATTTAAATATAAATATACATGCATAAGTCTTTAAGTGAAATACAAAGATCATGATACAGAGTTACAATCCAAATAACAACTTTGACATGTAAATATGCAAGGATTAACATTTGTCCAAAAATATTACAAATCATGCTTCTCGGATCCAAGATATGAAAGGAGTAATACATGAGTTTTGTAAGAACTTAATACAACTAGTCAACGTGAATTAAGCTATTACAAAATCTACAAATACAAGAAGGCATGAGAAGCTATTCAAAATTCAAACTAAGGCATAGCCTTCAAAATAAACGACGTCGTAACGTTGGATCACATGCGATTCTTCCCCTTATCGAGATCACCTGAAAAAGGGGTGTTATAGATTCATTAAGCACGATGGCTTAGTAGAAAACATTGAAAGGTTAAAAGATACTATTCATTATCAAGGGTGTGATGAGGTGTCGTGAATCACCACCTAGGCAACAATGAAATGTGAATTGCCATATTAGCTATGAATAACATGTTCACTTTCCTCGTTATCGGACTATGAGCCACCCACACGTGGAGTGTAGCATACCAACTTCCGGGAGCTAACCGAATATAGTTGGAGTTTGAATGTTTCAAAGGGTCATTCTCCCTGTCTCACATTACAACCCATATCTGGATTTTTCATATCCAATTTCCCCTTTAGGGATTTCTCATATGCAACTAATGTTTATGCCATGAGAAAGTGAAGTACGCCGATTAGGTTTCTATCCACGTGATATTAATATTTCTATATCGATAATTATGTTAAAAGTGTACGAAACTTCTCTGGCATGATAAGCAAGTTTCAATGTAATTAATCCCTTCGAAGGGCAATGCGCAAACTAACATTCCAACACATATTCTACTAACAAGGACATTCATCTTACATACTAAAGCAATAAGAACAAATGCTAGTCACATTTCAACATGTTAATCCCATTTCCAAAGAAGGCATTATAAGTTTAAACTAACGTCCTAACGCTTTTTCGCATAAAGGGATCATCGTAACCACTTCTAAATCACATAAACATGTTTAATTTCACATGAACACAATTAGAAGCATAAATCATGAAAGTCACTATTCACCCTCAAATCCTAAATTCACAATTTGGGGGAAAACCTAGAAATATGTCTATGTTTTTATTTTTAACATAGAAATGAACTCAAAACACACCCAATAACAAATAGCATAGTGAGGTCATTCAATGAATCTACCTCTTGAAGTTCAACTAAAAATAAATAGTTGAAGCCTAACTTGAAGAAATAAACTTTGAATGAATACCACCAAATGCTTCCAAATGGATACCAAAGATAGCTCTAGCAATCCCAAGAACAATACCCAACGCTAGATTGAACCCAAATCCTCTAAGTCTTCATCATCAATTTATCAAGCTCTAGGCCAATTTTTGGAAAGTGGTGAGAACAAGCTTGTAAATGGATTTTGAGGGGTTTTCTAGAAAGCCCAACCAATTCTAAGAACTATTTATGAAATAAGAAAACAGCTCAAAAACTCATCTTGATGATCATTTAGAAGCTTGAAGCTTGAAGAAAGAAAATGAAAATGGAGTCTTTTCGAGATAGGTATTTTTGTGTATGTACAATAAAGAGAGAGAGAGAGAGAAAGCGAAAAATCTAAGTAAGAGGGAAAGGTGGCCGGCCAAATGGAGTTAGAGAGAGGGAGACATCATTTTTTTTTTCTTTTTGCTTTGTGTTTGCTAGGTGCTTGACTCAACATGTGGCCCAATAAAGAGATGACAAGTGTTGGCTAGCAATTAAAAGCTTGTTTTGCTAGTAAAAGTAATATAACTTCACATGATTAACCCATGTATAACCCTCTAGGCATGAAGTACTAGCATATATTTATATCATAACTCATGCATAAAATTTAAAGGAAAAAAATAAAAAATTTCATAGGCACACTATTCGCATTAATGACAGTTATATCCTTAAAAACCATGAGTTATGACAATTTACTCCCCTTAAAAGAATTCCGTCCCAGAATTCGCAAACAACTACGCACTAGGGAGCAACGGCTTGCTCTCTAGCTATCACTACAAGCTAAAGGAACTCACTCTACTCGACAGACAAATGGGGATAACTCTTTCTCGCTTCACCCTCATCTTCCCACGTCGACTCGGTTATACCATGGTAGTTCCGCTGAATTTTGACTAATGGAATACTTCTACCACGCAACACTCGGTCTTTCCTCTCTAGAATACAAACAGGTTGCTCTTCATACGATGCATCTTCACCAAGTAGTAACTCAGACCAATCTAATACATGTGATGGATCCGATAATGCTTACGGAGTGGGTCAGGATTATACCTAAAGAGCATCAAAACATGAAATACATTGTGAACACTCGAGAGTTGAGGCAGAAGAGCTAAACGATACGCGACTTCACCAACCCTTTCAAGAATTTCAAGTGGTCCCGCAAATCGTGGTGCTAACTTCCTACTTTGACCGAAACATTGTAACCCACGATGCGGTGAAACCTTTAGAAACATGTTATCACAACCTCAAACTCTAACGATCGACGGCGACGATCAGCATACGATTTCTGACGACTCTAAGTTGTAATCAACTTTTCTATAATTACCTTGATCTTTTCGGAAGTTTCTCGAACCATATCAGGACCATGAATAATAGATTCACCTACCTCACCCTAACACAATGGTGATCTACACGGACGACCATATAATGCTTCGAACGGTGCCATTTGAATACTCGCTTGATAACTATTATTGTAAGCAAACTTGGCCAAAGGCAAATGATCTTCCCAATTCCCACCAAGTTCCATAACACTAGCTCTCAACATATCCTCTAAGTTATGAATTGTATGCTCGGACTGCCCATTTGTCTGAGGATGAAATGCTGTGCTAAGAAGAAGCTGAGTACCCAAAGCTTTCTGCAAGCTCTGCCAAAAGTGGGATATAAATTTTGAATCACGATCGGATACAATCTAAACTGGAATGCCGTGAAGTCTCACAATCTCTTGAACGTCAATCATAGTAAGAGAATCTGCGATGTCGGTTATTTTAATCGGCAATAAATGTGCAGATTTAGTCAAACGGTCCACGATGACCCAAATAGCATTGTGTTTATGCAAAGTTCTAGGAAGCGCTGTAACAAAATCCATAGCAATATGCTTCCACTTCTACTTAGGAATAGAAAGTGGTTGTAACAAACCTGCGGGTCTCTGATGCTCTGCCTTTACTTATTGACAAACTAAATAACTAGCCACAAACTCAACAACTGCCTTTTCAAACCTTTCCACCAATACTAACGACGTAAATCATGATACATCTTCGTACCCCCTAGATGAACAGCAAAACGGGAGTGGTGAAACTCTTTCAAAACTTTCGCTCGACAAGCTACGGGAACGAAAACTCAGTTTCAGAACCTCAAACCTCTATCATTATCACAGCCCGGTCCGACAATAGCGGAATCGAAGCCCGTAGCACGTCACAGAGGCTAAATCAATTCATTAATGTTCCAAAAAATTAGTTCTAAGAATACGCAGCGGAAAAACAAAACAAATCATTTTGAAAATCAGCAGTCCAATCACCTGAGTCGGGACACCAGTCGACTGACTTGAAGTTGCAGAGAACAAGAAATCTCCAACAGCCACTTTCAGTCGACTGACTTCTCGGTCCATTCGAATGATGCCTCAATTGTTCAGTCGACTGGGCTCGTTTGGTCGACTGAACCCATCCCAGCAGAATGTGTGTTTTGAAAACAGATTCCAGTCGACTGGTTCCCATCTTCCAGTCGACTGATGTCCTTTGAAAACTGAAAGATATTTTGATAAAATAGGGGTGTAGTCGACTGAGCCCTCGGTCCAGTCGACTGTTTTCCAGTAACAGACCCTTTCTGCAGTATTTCCAAGTTAAAGGTTTCTCTGAGTTTAACCAGGATTTAAAACCGCACTCTAACCTCATACTAATACGATTTCCATTGGATTAAAACATAATTACAAAAGATTCATATCTATTACGATATCACAAATCCGTTCTACGATTCTAAGTTAAACATAACCAAAAGTCATGAAATTCTTATTACAACAATTCTATTTTAAAACTATGGGATAAACACGATAAGTCGCCTTCTATAGTGAACTCCCAAACCCACGTGCTCATTTCTGCGATTCCTCGCCAGCATTAATACCTACAAGGGTTATTTGAATAACCACACATATTTTGATTTGTTTAAGCTAACGCTTAGTGAATAAAACAACAATGCACATGAATGATAAACATGGTCGCATTCACATCTCTACATTTCATACTAGTCTCCGGAGTCTCACGTGGACGTTCCATACTCCTAATCTGCGACTCCTCGCCAATAAGTCCACGAGAAAAGGTAAGACCCACGATTTAATTCTTCAATCTTACGACCTTAATGCCTAATTGGCTCCACAAGATGGCTTGGTAACCTCGTGCTCCTTTGACCCAAACAACAACTCAATGTGCTCAATTCACATATCACCGTGCTTTCGACATAATCAAACATATCACAGTGCTATTGGGCCTACTTAGCAATATAAACGCCCAATATGAACTACACAATATATATCTATGAATTTACACATGCTACTCATACAAAAAATGAATACATGACAAGAAACCATTCCAAAACACATGGTTGAATCACTCACCTCCGAATAACGCTCCTATAATTCGTTCTAAAGAAAACCCTCTTACAAAGAACGTGCAGAAGTCTGTCTAATACAATTCCTATCAATCAGAATTCCAATTATCAACTTTTATGAAAAATTCTAAAAAAGAGTTTTCAAAAAACTTAACCAAACGAGTCCTAATAGGTATCAAAATGACGACCTTACCTCGAGGAGTTTGAATACGAAGTTTGAAGAAAATTAAACGGGCAGAAGTCCGTCGTTTGTCGTGGTGAAGCTTTAAGCAACCAAATCCCCCTTTTTGGCCTCCTCTTGAATTTTAGGATAGAACTTATAAAATATCCAAAGTCATCTCTATCTATATATAGGCAACACTTTCAAAAATTACGTTTACCTCCCCACGAGTTCTCAAAACTCCTAATCAGTCTCTGAAACTTTCTACACAGCTAGTTCATCGCTTCATGAGTAAAACTAAAAATTATAAAAGTTTTCGACTAAGTTCTGTTTGGTCGCTAAAACACAGTCTCACATGATTTTACGAAATTGCTAATTAGCCTACCAAATTAATAGTTGTTAATTTGTCCTCACAAGGATACTAAAATTGACAACAGAAATATATTCTAAACCAAAAATAATACAGATAGTGAAATACACAGGTAAATATTTATTTTCAAATAAATATTTAAGGCATTCCACAATGGCCGCCTAAATTTCGGATCCAAACACTAATTCAACACCATCTCAATGGGTTCTCTAACACAGACACCCAAATCGACTTGTGAGTCAAAACTCACTTACACATGTGCCAACATGCACAACACATCACATTATCATGCATGACAATGTAATGAAATGCAATAACACAGATACGGGTGTTATAATTCTCTCTCCCTTAAAAGAAGTTTGTCCCCAAACTTGTACCTCATGTATCGAATAGATGCGGATACTGAGTACGTATCTCATCTTCAATTTACCATGTCATCTCTTTCGTCGTTTGGTTACGCCATAACACTTTCACCTTTGATATCACCTTATTTCACAAGACCTGATCCTTTCGATCCAAGATCTCTACTGGATACGCCACATACGTCAAATCACTCTGAATCTCATTCGCCGCCAGAGTCATCACTTGCTCTCTATCATTCGCTAAGTGTTTACATAACAAGGATACATGAAACACATTATGAACTTGAGCATACTCACTCGGCAAGTTCAATCGATACGCTACGAGTTTAACTCTCCCAATGATTTAAAAAAGGTCCTACATACCTTGGATTGAGTTTCCCGTATCTCCAGAATCTGGTAATCCTCTTTGAAGGTGCCACCTTCAAATAAACCAAATCTCCCACATCAAATTTCAACGGTCGTCTATGCTTATCGGCATAGCTCTTATACCTACTCTGAGCTGTCAGTAACCGTTATCGAATTACCTTTATCTTATCTGTCGTCTCATGCACCATTTTCGGCCCTTCAATCATTCTTTTTCCAACTTTTATCCAACTAATCAGTGAACGACATACATGACCATATAAAGCTTCATAAGGAGCCATTCCAATACTCGTCTGAAAATTGTTATTATATGCAAACTCAATTAACGGCAGGTGGTCTTCCTAATCACCTTGAAAATCAAGTACACATAAACGAAGCATGTATTCCAATATCTGGATTAATCTTTCCGATTGACCATCGGTCTGAGGATGAAAAGCAGTACTGAAATGCAATTTGGTACCCATTGCTTCTTGCAAGGCCCTCCAAAACTTTGATGTAAAACTACTATTTTTATCTGAAATAATAGAAACTGGTATACCATGTAGTCTCATAATCTCGTGGATGTACTGTCATACCCGCTCCAGCGGCATTTAATTATATTATATTAGCATGCATGGTATGCTTACTGTTGTATTAATGAACGCGCGTGAAGTGAGTGATGACTCACTAGTCGTTGGAGGGTGTCTTTTAAGAACCCAGTATTTGGCCTTGAAGGCAGTCCAGAAGGTAGGCATGTGAGAATTCCCTATGGTTGGGAAAATGAGTAATAACTCATGATTATGTGCTTAAATGTTTATTAGGCATATGTGAATATAATTTATTATTATATTATTGATAGCGATTCATCGGAGTCATTAGATTCCTGGTGAGGACGAAATTGAACACGTTACATAATTTGGTAAGCTAATTAGCAATTTCGTAAAATTTGTAGAAACTTGCGTTTTAGCAACCAAACGGAACTTAGTCGGAAACCTTTATAATTTTGAGGTTTCACCTGAAGAGCTATGCATTAGCTGTGTGGAAGTTTAAGAGACTGATTAGAAGTTATGGAAACTCGTGGGGAGGTAAACACAATTTCCGAAAGTGTTGACTATATATAATTAGAGATGACTTTCATAATTTTATAAACATTTGACCTAAGTTCAAGAAAGAGGCCAAATGGAGGATTTCTTGGCTTAGAGCTTCAAGACTCGAATCGACGGAGTTCTACCCGTTTGTTTTTCACCAAATTTCGTATTTGAACTCTACGAGGTAAGGCCATCGTTTTGATACCTATTAGGCCTTGTTTGGTTAAGTTTTTCGAAAACTCATTTTATAGAATTTTCATACAAAGTTGATAATTGGACTTTTGATTAATAGGAATTGTATTAGAAGAATTACTGCACGCTCCTTGTGTTTGAGTTTTCCTTGGATCGGCGTTAAAGAGCGTAATCGGAGGTGAGTGATATTAATCTTGAGTTTTGGATGATTTAATGGTTTAATGCATTTGATATGCTAGGGACCTTATATAGATACCATGTGTAGTTCATATTGGGCAAAATTCATGTGTAAAGTAGGCCCAAGGCATGTTGAAATGAAAAGCATGGTGATTTGCTAGTTGAGCATGTTTATGTGCCTATGTGGGTTAAAGGGGGATTTGTGCTAATTCACCGTGAGACGTCCTCTCGAAGGAGGAGGATTAGTAGTGACGACGGTCACTTGCCGAGAAAGGCATTAATGCGACATGTCGAAGGGGCATGGGTCGTGGTTGAGTCTTAAGACTTTGGATCGGTGAATGTGCACTTATTCCCTAGAGACCAATAGTTATGTGTTTTGATGGATTGGAACATATTTGTCATCCGTATGCTTGATTCATATTATTCACTAAGCGTTAGCTTAAACAAATCCATATATCTGTGGTTATATAAATAACCATTCAGGTGCAAGGACTGGAGGGGAGAATCGCGGGTAATGAGGCGAGGAAGGACCGGAAGCTCCTAATGTTTATAGAACTTGTATCACGTTTGTAATATATATGTTTAACTCATGCCGGTTGTTTAACCGCGCGGCTTGTAATAGGTTTTGTTATATATGCGAGTATGGCACTTGGTTCACCTTAGGACCTCGTTGCCGAGACGTGTGAAACCTGTTCTTTTGGTACTTGTAATCCGGGTAACGGTTGTGGTGGTTGTATAAATGGTTTATTTGTTTTTACAAGTCTTTGGAAGGTTTAACTCGCAATTGAATTGGTTTTGGTTTGAAATAATTTGATTTGAAATGGTTTGGTTTGATTTGATTTGGGTTGGTTCTTTGGGTAAAAGAGGTATTGATTTATTAGCGGCGTTTGTCGCGAAAGCGCCGGGAATTTATGGCATTTATTAGGATGCGCCAATAATTAACGGCGTTTGTGGAAAAATGCCGGCAATTGTGAATACGGTCTTTTGGAGGTTTGGATTCTGCACAGACCCCATTCGACCGGTCGAACGGGGCAATTCGACCGATCGAAATGCCCCCTGCCAGAAATTTCAAACTCCTACTTCTAATGTTCGGAACAACGTTTAATTAGGCATGGAGGTACCTTTGGGGACCCTTTGACCTATGAAACTGTTACTTTCGAAAATGAAACTCGTTAAGGCGTGTTTGGGCACGTGTTTAATATAACCTTTGAAAAACTATTTGGAAGTTGGTGGTTTTGGTGCAAAACTTTTATTAAGGTCATTTTTGGAAACCTTAATCTTTTTGGTAAGCCTTGATGGCGTGCCATGTGACCTAGATTCATATGTATGGATCCGGGGCGTGACATGTAGTGGTATCAGAGAAAAAGGCTATAGACCTTGAACTATAGGTGTAGGTTTAGAGCCTTGGGTACGAGAGACGACGTCATGAGTTTGAATATTGATTAATGTGTACGGAATTTGGATTAGTGCATTATATATGTATATGAATAATGGTTATATGCATTGTATCTTACATGCATACTCTGAGATATATGTCATGACATGCATGATATCATATGCCAGTGGTTATCAGGGATAAGTGGTGGAAAGTATGGATATCAATAATGACAATGCAACGAATGCGCGAATCGATCGAATAAAGGCCGCTATTGAGGGGTTTATTAGAGCAGTGGATGATAGAGTGTTGGAAAAACAGGTTTAAATGGAAAGTTTAAACGCGCAGCGGAAAAATCAAGTTATGAAACTTTATTGGCATGCCTGGATCTACTACTCGTCAACTCTACAGATGCGAACAAGAGGGGACAGAGTTATACCTTAGTGTCTTGAACCCAATTCTGATCTTCAACTTCCAGCAGCCTCCACTAGATGATCTTCACCCTTATGACTCCTGCGGATGCCTGCCAGAAAGACTAGGGTTGGTGGGAACCCTAATGGAGAGGATAGAGAAGGTTTTGGGACTCCAAAACAGTTTCTGCAGCTTCTGACGTTCAAAACGACGAACAACCTTTTCCAGAACGCAGCTGCCCTATTTATAGATTCCCAGAACCGACCTAGACTTCGAGCGATCGAAGTGCCTTCGATCGATCGAACATTCGATCGATCGAACCGTCTTCGATCGATCGAACCTTCAGACTTCAATCGATCGAGACATCTTCGATCGATCGAACCTATCTGGACATCATCCTCAAGCATCTTTCCAAGCATCCTGGCGGAGCTAAGAGTGGGACCTCCTAGGCTCTTTATTGTTGGCTCAGACCAGTTTGTTAATTACCATGACCAAACTCTTTGATCAGCAAACTAACTAACTGGTCAGTTAAAGTTTACTCCACTATAAAACGATAACTGAACTCCAACGCAAAAGAACATATCCGAAGCGATAACTAGACTTGTATGGTGTACTAATGTCCCTCTACCGTCAGCATTCGTAATCATATTCAGGTAATCGGATAACTGTTACTGTCAACCTGAATCATGATTACTTCTTGTATTCCTTGAGTCCCATTCACCTCTCATGATTACCAAACATGTTGATAACTCTTATCAACAAGACTGCAGTACTCAGTAATCGACTTGGTGACATTCTCAAGGGAATGCTTACTCTGAAACAGAGGGTAGATTCTATCTTGACAATGCATGTTCACAACCCTATGAACATGACATACCCAAGATACCCAGGTGTTGATCTTTTATAGACCTCACTGATTGGTAAATCAAAGCAGTCATATCCACAGTCTGTGTTCATAATCGTCTCAAGATTGAGAACACGTACCTTATACAAGTTATGAGTTCCTATTGACTGTTTGACAGCCTTAAGCGTCAATAGGAAACTCAGGTCCGTCAATGCACTATAAGCACTAGCATATCAACTAAGAGCTACACTCTAGTGATTGAGATTAATCACTCCATCCAATGGTAGTTAATTATGCTACAGTGTAGACTTGATGAGGTATCCAGTCTCATCATCCACTGTGACACATTCTAAGTATTAAAGAATAGTAATTCGTATCTCACTTGTGTGCATCTCATACACACACGAATTACTTACTATAATACTTAAGGATTAACAATCATCTCATGAAAAGAACATACACAATAAAATGTAAAGCTGATATCCATATATTAAAATGTCAATGTCTCGTACAGAAAGTAATGGTTTGAGGGCACAAACCCAATAAACTCCCACTTGCACTCATAACCATTCAGAACTACATCTAAGACCTAGACTATCTAGATGACGATCAAAGACCTTCTGTGACAAGGCCTTTGTAAACGGATCAGCAAGATTGTCAGCTGTGGCAATCTTGGTGACAGTCACATCTCCACGTTGAACAATATCTCGGATAAGATGATATTTCCGCTCTACGTGCTTTCCCTTTCCGTGGTTCCTTGGCTCCTTGGACTGAGCCACTGCCCCACTATTATCACAATAAAGCGTAATAGGCGACAGCGACGCTGGTACCACCTCGAGTTCCATAAGGAACTTCTTGACCCAAACAGCTTCCTTTGCGGCTTCACAAGCAGCCACATACTCAGCTTCTGTAGTTGAGTCTGCAATGCATTTCTGCTTAATGCTCCTCCAACTGACAGCACCACCTCCCAAGGTAAAGAGATGACCGGACGTCGACTTCCTCGAATCTTTATCTGACATAAAGTCCGAGTCAGTGTATCCCACTGGAATTAACTCACTACCACCGTACATAAGCATGTAATCTTTAGTTCTTCTCAAGTACTTAAGAATGTGCTTGACGGCTGTCCAGTGCTCTGGACCCGGATTCGACTGATATCTGCTAACCATGCCAACGGCAAAGCAGATATCTGGTCTAGTGCATAACATCGCATACATGAGACTTCCCACTGCAGAAGCATAGGGAACTCCTGTCATGCGATTCCTCTCCTCCTGTGTCTTTGGACACTGGTCCTTGGAGAACGCTAAACCATGCCTGAAAGGTAACAAACCTTTCTTCGAATTATCCATTGAAAACCTAGTTAGCACCTTATCGATATAACCAGCTTGAGATAATCCCATTATCTTTCGCTTGCGATCCCGAAAGAGCTTTATCCCAAGAATATAGCTCGCCTCTCCTAGATCCTTCATATCGAAAGTACTAGCTAGCCAAACCTTGACCGTTGACAATGCCGCTACATCATTTCCAATGAGTAGAATGTCGTCAACGTAAAGCACAAGAAAAGCCACCACTTTCCCTTCACTCTTCTTGTATACACAAGGTTCATCCAGATTCTGTATGAAACCAAACGATTTGACCGCTTGGTCAAATCGTATGTTCCAACTTCTGGATGCCTGCTTAAGCCCATAAATGGACTTTTGCAACTTGCATACCAAGTTACCTTTCCGACCAGCTATGAACCCTTCTGGTTGTTGCATATAGATGTCCTCCTCAAGATTGCCATTCAAGAATGCAGTCTTGACGTCCATCTGCCAGATCTCAAAATCTAGGCATGCAGCAACGGATAAGAGTATTCTGATGGACTTGAGCATGGCCACCGGCGAGAAGGTTTCCTCATAGTCAATGCCCTCCCTCTGAGTATAACCTTTCGCAACAAGCCTTGCCTTAAAGGTCTCAACCTTTCCATCAGATCCTCTTTTCCTCTTGTAGACCCACTTACAGCCAATGGGTTTAATATTGGCTGGAAGTTCTACAAGATCCCAGACCTGATTAGAATCCATAGATTCCAATTCAGCCTTCATAGCTTTAACCCAATGAGCTGAATCAACATCAGCCATTGCCTCTTCGTAAGTGGTAGGATCAGATTCAGATTCTATGGAGACAGCTTCAAAAACTTCTCCTAAGAACATGTATCTATCAGGCTGGCTGATAATCCTCCCACTACGACGAGGTACTGGTGCGGAAATAGGTGAAGAAGTGGTGTTTTCCTGATTTACATCGTTATTAACTACGGGTTGGACTGAGGGCTCTCCTTCTATCTCTCTAAGATCTATCCTTCCCTTAGGTTTATGGTTCATGATATAATCATCCTCCAAGAAAATAGCATTCGTACTGACGAACACCTTCTGTTCTCTTGGATCATAAAAATACCATCCATAAGTACCCTTTGGATACCCCACGAAGTAACATACTTCCGATCTAGAATCCAACTTGCTCATCTTTCCTTTTAGCACATGTGCCGGACATCCCCATATCCGGAGATGTTGCAAAGAAGGCTTGCGCCCAATCCACATCTCTCGTGGTGTCCTGGGAACAGATTTGCTTGGTACTAGATTTAGTATGTAAGCAGCGGTTTCCAAAGCATAACCCCAAAGAAATAAAGGTAACTCAGAATAACTCATCATTGACCTAGTCATGTCTAAAAGAGTCCGATTCCTTCTCTCCGCTACACCATTTTGCTGAGGCGTGCCAGGTGCAGTCAACTGTGACAGAATCCCATTCTGTACGAGGTGATCAATAAATTCATTAGAGAGGTACTCGCCACCTCGATCAGATCGAATGGCCTTGATATGTGTGCCCAATTGCTTCTCCACTTCAGCCCTAAACTCTTTGAACTTTTCAAAGGCTTCAGACTTGTGCTGCATTAGGTACACATATCCATACCTAGAGTGGTCATCAGTAAATGTTATGAAATACTCATAACCACCCCTTGCTCTAATATTTATTGGTCCACACACATCAGTATGAACTAATTCTAACAATGCATTGGTTCTATTGCCCTTTGCAGGAAAGGGCCTTTTGGTCATCTTACCCTCTAAACAAGACTCGCAGACTTCTATTGGTTCGAGAACCAA
Source organism: Hydrangea macrophylla (assembly GCA_033977485.1). Taxonomy (NCBI): domain Eukaryota; kingdom Viridiplantae; phylum Streptophyta; class Magnoliopsida; order Cornales; family Hydrangeaceae; genus Hydrangea; species Hydrangea macrophylla. The sequence goes on from CM066999.1 coordinate 30,546,702, forward strand.
ATCGCCTAAGACCCCTTCTTTGACTAGTCTGCCAATCCTATTTAGATTGATATGACCAAGCCTCATATGCCAAAGCTTTGTTGGATTAGTGGAAGGTCTCTTTCTTTTAGATGGTACAGTTACCACTGAGTTATTAAGTTCCATACAAGAATCTATAGAAATATTGGGAGTAATCACATATAAACCATTTGATTTAACACCAGAACATATAAGAGAACTATTTCTTTTAATCACAACTTCAGTTCCAAAATGAAAAGAATAACCATTATTCGATAAATTAGAAACTGAAATTAAATTACGTCTCATTGAAGGGACGTAAAGTACATCTGATAAAATCAAAACTTTATTGTCTAGAAATTCTAAAACTACGACTCCTATAGCAACCGCAGAAACGGTTGCGCTAGAACCTAGAGTAAGTACGATTTCCCCATCACTGCACTTCCTGGTTGATCTGAACCCCTGCAATGAATTACAGATATGGTTAGTCGCACCAGAATCAATGCACCAAGTGTTTGAAGTATCCGTTATAAAACTTACTTCAATCACATGTGATTCAATCATACCTTGAACTCTTGTAGCTAAGAATTCTGGACAGTTCCTCTTCCAGTGGCCCTTCTCACCGCATTGGAAACACTTTCCTTTGCCTTGGCCACCCACCTTCCCTTTGCCCTTACCTTTTCCCTTAGATTTTGCAATCTTAGGGACTGGTCCAACACTTGAACCACCAGTGCTAGCCTTCTTCTTCCCTTTCTTTCCTTTCGGCACAGATCGGGAAGAGGAAGCGCTTTTCTCAACGTTTAAAACGCTGCCCCCAGGTTTGATCACCCCTTCCGCTGCCAATAAAGAACTCATCAATTCGCTCATTGAAAAATCCATTTTATTCATATTATAATTCAGTTTAAATTGAGCGAATGATGGCGACAGCGTATTGAGGATCATATCAACTTGGGTCTGTGCATCGATGTTGGCTCCTAGGGTCTCCAGCTCGTTTAAATAACCAATCATTTTTAAAACATGTTCTTTGACTGGAGTCCCTTCCGACATCTTAGCACTCATTATCTTCTGCATAGCTACCTGTCTGGCAGGCCTGCCATGCTCCCCAAACATCTTTTTCAGGGATTCGATAATGTCACTGGCGGAATTGTTCGACTGGTATTGGTGTTGTAATACATTAGCCATAGAAGCCAATATGTAACAACGAGCCATCCCATTCGACTTTTTCCATTTATCGAACTCGCGTCTAGCAGCAGCCGAAGCATTTGCAGCGGGTTCTTCGGGGCATGGGGTGGTGAGGACATATATGTGATCCTCCGCAGTTAACACGATGTCAAGATTACGTTTCCATTCAGTGTAGTTGTTTCCAGTTAACTTGTTTTGAGTGAGTATGGTGGCAAGTGGACTAAATGCAGATCCAGACATTATGATTTACTGAAAAAATCAAAACAAAATAAATATGGATATCAGAATTTGACAGTTTGAAATAAAAGAATCCTTTTAAAACTCTTATTTTAAAACTAAGTCGCCGGAATATCGAAACGAAAGAATAAAGCCTCCGTGTGGTGGTCAATGTTCGATCTTTCAATTTATCATAACTTATCCGCTATGCAACTCTTGCAAAACAAGTTATGACTTCCGAACCTATTTGATCTCTAAGTTTCTGAATAATGCCCCGTGTGGGATCCCTTATCCATAGCTTAGCTAGTGTGTACCATTAACTAGGATCCAATCATAACCGTCTCAAGTAGCGCCTCCGTATGGTGGTCACCCTCTAACACGTCTGATTGATCCTATCAAAAGAAGTTCACATCTAGTAACCAATGAGTAATGCACCCTCCGTATGGAATGATCACCCCTGGCGAGGTGACACAGAATGCATCACTCATCTTACAGTGAACCGTTAATGGAAGATCGTGGGTGTAATTAATAAGACCCTCTCCCACTAGATTTAGTAAAAAGGATTTTGCTTTTTGAGAAAATCTGTTTCTACACACTTCCCATAAACATCTAATGTTTACTAATGTGTTGAAAACTGTTTTTGAATTTTATTTTAGAAAACTTGTTTTGCGTGCATGCAACAATGTATAATACGCCAATCACAAACCAAGCACATAAAACAAAAAACTAAAATGAAATAAAAGACATCCAAACGATGCCTCTATCTCCCATGGCTCTATCTTCATAGAACCTGCTTTTTGGTTTGATCGCCTCCAGTTCCATCTTCATGGACAACGGCTCCTTGATCCATCTTCATGGATTTTCTAATTCTATTACATTGAACCTATGCCTCTTCTGAAGCTTACAATTTATCTAGAAATAGAAATAGCATCAACAAAATAAAAGGCTAGGGAAACCGGTGCGACTTTCCTTTTCGTAGGATTGAAGCCGCAGCGCCCTTTACATATGCCTTAAAACCAAACAAAATTAAAACAATACACCAATCTCAAAACATTCAAACACAAAATAAATGCTCTTGGTGCCATGGGAGATAGCGACTAACTTTTGCTGCAAAAGGTTAGTTGAACACACATCCACGCATATATATAACAAAAATATAACTATTGGAACCCCTAATTGATTCACACAGTATATAAACTCTTTACATACTGAATCAGAACTCAAAAACAGCATCTAACTTCTCTGTCACAGTTCGATCGATCGAAGCCCGTTCGATCGCTCGAACCTTCGATCGATTGAACATTGTTCAATCGCTTGAACATTCTTTTTCACATAATGATTTGAAAATTTTACAGAATATTTTAAAATTAAAGTTTTTAATTTCAAAACTCTTTAATACTGTGAAACAAAGATCCTGACAAAGAGTCTGTCTCGATCGATCGAACTCTATTCGATCGCTCGAACACCAGAAGGTTTCGATCGATCGAAACCTGTTCGATCGCTCGAGTACAGAGAGTTCGATCGATCGAGACTACTTCGATCGATCGAACCCATCTTGCATCCAATGCAATCACAGATTTGTATACTGCTGTGATAACACTGCAGAAACAGATCTGTGACGATGCAGTTTCGAAAACAGTTCTAAAATCAACATACAAATCAAAATAGTGTTCCAAAAAACGCATCTATAGATCCAAACGAGCGTGGCTCTGATACCAATTGTTGGAAAAACAGGTTTAAATGGAAAGTTTAAACGCGCAGCGGAAAAATCAAGTTATGAAACTTTATTGGCATGCCTGGATCTACTACTCGTCAACTCTACAGATGCGAACAAGAGGGGACAGAGTTATACCTTAGTGTCTTGAACCCAATTCTGATCTTCAACTTCCAGCAGCCTCCACTAGATGATCTTCACCCTTATGACTCCTGCGGATGCCTGCCAGAAAGACTAGGGTTGGTGGGAACCCTAATGGAGAGGATAGAGAAGGTTTTGGGACTCCAAAACAGTTTCTGCAGCTTCTGACGTTCAAAACGACGAACAACCTTTTCCAGAACGCAGCTGCCCTATTTATAGATTCCCAGAACCGACCTAGACTTCGAGCGATCGAAGTGCCTTCGATCGATCGAACATTCGATCGATCGAACCGTCTTCGATCGATCGAACCTTCAGACTTCAATCGATCGAGACATCTTCGATCGATCGAACCTATCTGGACATCATCCTCAAGCATCTTTCCAAGCATCCTGGCGGAGCTAAGAGTGGGACCTCCTAGGCTCTTTATTGTTGGCTCAGACCAGTTTGTTAATTACCATGACCAAACTCTTTGATCAGCAAACTAACTAACTGGTCAGTTAAAGTTTACTCCACTATAAAACGATAACTGAACTCCAACGCAAAAGAACATATCCGAAGCGATAACTAGACTTGTATGGTGTACTAATGTCCCTCTACCGTCAGCATTCGTAATCATATTCAGGTAATCGGATAACTGTTACTGTCAACCTGAATCATGATTACTTCTTGTATTCCTTGAGTCCCATTCACCTCTCATGATTACCAAACATGTTGATAACTCTTATCAACAAGACTGCAGTACTCAGTAATCGACTTGGTGACATTCTCAAGGGAATGCTTACTCTGAAACAGAGGGTAGATTCTATCTTGACAATGCATGTTCACAACCCTATGAACATGACATACCCAAGATACCCAGGTGTTGATCTTTTATAGACCTCACTGATTGGTAAATCAAAGCAGTCATATCCACAGTCTGTGTTCATAATCGTCTCAAGATTGAGAACACGTACCTTATACAAGTTATGAGTTCCTATTGACTGTTTGACAGCCTTAAGCGTCAATAGGAAACTCAGGTCCGTCAATGCACTATAAGCACTAGCATATCAACTAAGAGCTACACTCTAGTGATTGAGATTAATCACTCCATCCAATGGTAGTTAATTATGCTACAGTGTAGACTTGATGAGGTATCCAGTCTCATCATCCACTGTGACACATTCTAAGTATTAAAGAATAGTAATTCGTATCTCACTTGTGTGCATCTCATACACACACGAATTACTTACTATAATACTTAAGGATTAACAATCATCTCATGAAAAGAACATACACAATAAAATGTAAAGCTGATATCCATATATTAAAATGTCAATGTCTCATACAAAAAGTAATGGTTTGAGGGCACAAACCCAACATAGAGTGCCACCAAGGGGAATGGAGCTGGAAAATCCAAATTTGGTACCAAGGGCTGGGCAATCAATTGCCGAAAAGTTTGCAAAGAAGAATCTGACAATATTCACTGGGGGATCTGATCCTGATGTGGCAGACTTTTGGAAAATGGATATGGAACGTATATTCCGTAACCTGGCATGCACCGATAGAGAGAAAATAGAGAATGCCACTGATACTTTGAAAGAGGGAGCTCAGAATTGGTGGGTTGGTATCCTCGCTAGTAGAGCACCGACTACTTGGGCAGGTTTCATAGAGGAATTCGATAAGCGGTACTTTCCGGATTCAGTGAAGACCCAAAAGAAGCGAGAGTTCATGAACTTGAAACAAGGGGATATGACAGTAAACGAGTACGCGACTGCATTTAATGGGTTGGCTCGATTTGCACCTGGTATAGTTTTGGAAGAAGTGGATAGAGCCAGGCAGTTCGAAGAAGGTCTGAGGGAAAATATCCATAGTTGCGTGGATACATTTCGTCTCCAACATTTGCTGAAGTTCTAGATGTGGCTCTAATAGCCGAAAGAGATATTGGGAACTACAAGCTTAGCCAATAAGGGAAGAGGAAAAATGAGAATCAAGGGAGGAACCAGGGTAACTTTAAGAAATCCTATTCAAGGGCACCTGGTGTTGGTTCAGGAAATCAAGGGGGAAGTTCATTCTCTGGAGGAGATAAACCGGTGTGTACTATTTGCGACCGTAAACATTGGGGTGTTTGTTTTATGGCAAATACGATTTGTCATATTTGTAATCAATCGGGACGTATTGCCAAGAATTGTACACAGACAAGAACCCAAAGTGTGAATGTGGATATGAGGGGTAAATGTTATGAATGTGGTATGCCGGGTCATCAGGAGAGGGATTGCCCGAACAAGCGACAACGTGGGGCTAGTTCTGTGGCTTCTAGTGGAACAAGAACAATGCAACAACCAGACAAAGAAAAGAAGGAACAAAGGGAAACGCGGGCATTTAACCTTTTGCCAGGAGAGACGGCCAACGCAGACTCTGTGGTGTCAGGTACACTACTTATTTGCTCACGCCCTGCACATGTACTTATGGATTCAGGATCCAGACACTCATTTGTGTCACATGAATTTGCTAAATGCTTGGATGTGATGTCAGAACCATTGGGATTTGATTTGTCCGTTTCAATTCCGTTAGGGAGTCCTATAATAAGTTCATTAGTACGTAAAGCATGTGACATCAACGTAAATGAAAAGACCTTCGTTGTTGATTTGGTTCCATTAACCATTCATCACTTTGATGTAATTTTGGGAATGGATTGGCTATCAGCGAATTGTGCTTCAATTGATTATGTAAGGAAAAGAGTTGTATTTCAAATGCCAGATCAGGAAGAGTTTTATTTCTATGGGGTGGGGATCACATCACCACCGTATATTGTATTGGCTGCACGAGCTTGTCGACTAGTGAGGAAGGGTTGTCAAGGATTCTTATGTAGTATTCTTGATACAAGAGTCACCGGATCAGGGATTGAAAATATTTCAATAGTGAGAGAATTTCCTGATGTGTTTCCTGAGGAGTTACCTGATACTCTAATTGAAAGGGAGATTGAATTTACCATTGATACGATACCTGAAGCGCAACCGATATCGAAGGCACCATACCGAATGGCACCAATGGAATTGAAGGAACTGAAAATCCAACTACAGGAGCTACTTGATAAAGGGTTTATACAACCAAGTGTCTCACCGGTATTGTTTGTTAAGAAGAAAGACGGAACAATGCGAATGTGCATAGATTATAGAGAGTTGAACAAGTTGACGATCAAGAACAAATATCCATTACCACGTATTGACGACTTGTTTGATTAACTACAAGGGGCCCATATATTTTCAAAGATTGACTTGAGATTGGGGTATCACCAATTGAAAGTCAAGGTGGAGGATATTGAGAAGACAGCGTTTCGGACTCGATATGGCCATTATGAGTTTTTGGTCATGCCATTTGGAGTAACAAATGCACCAGCGGTGTTTATGGATTTGATGAACAGGGTATTCAAGGAATATTTAGATGAGTTTGTGATTGTGTTCATAGATGATATCTTGGTGTATTCCAAAAATGTTGAAGAACATGAAAGGCACTTACGATTGGTCTTACAATGACTGCGAGAGAGAAAATTATATGGGAAATTGAAAAAGTGTGAGTTTTGGTTGACTGATATAGCTTTCTTGGGGCATGTAATTTCTGAAGATGGAGTTTCAGTGGACCGGAAGAAGATTGAGGCTATAGCTAATTGGTCAAAACCAACAAATGTGTCAGAAATTCGAAGTTTTTTGGGATTGGCATGTTATTATAGAAGGTTTGTGGAAAATTTCTCCAGGATAACGATGCCAATGACTCAACTGATGAGAAAGAACACAGTATTTAATTGGGACTCGGAATGTGACAAGAGTTTTAAAGAGCTGAAGACTCGACTTATGTCAGCACCGATCTTGACGATTCCGTCTGGTACAGAAGGGTTTATAATATATAGTGATGCTTCACATAGAGGACTGGGATGTGTTCTGATACAGAACGGCAAAGTGATTGCTTATGGCTCACGTCAGTTAAAGGTACATGAAGTGAATTATCCGACTCATGATCTTGAGTAGCAGCGGTGATCTTTGCATTGAAGATCTGGCGGCATTATCTTTACGGGGAAAAGTGTGATATCTACACAGATCACAAGAGCCTGAAGTACTTGTTTACACAGAAAGAACTGAATATGAGGCAAAGGCGATGGTTGGAATTGATGAAAGACTACGACTTGTTGATTCACTACCATCCTGGGAAAGCAAATGCAGTTGCTGACGCATTAAGTAGGAAGTCTATGAATAATTTGGCCTACGATTTGACTTCACAGAAACAACTTGTTGGTGAAATGGAAAAGTTAGAACTTGAGGTGATTTCAACAACTGAAGGAAACTTGCTAGCAGCTATTGTAGCACAACCGACATTGATAGATGAGATAAAGATGAAACAACTTCAAGACCCAGTTTTAAAAAAGATCTATGATGAAATACCGCTAGATAAACAGCCAGAGTTTTCCTTTGTGGACAATATTCTGAAATTCAAGAATCGGGTATGTGTACCTAATGTGGATGGGATTGAGGAGTTAATACTTGAAGAGTCTCATAATACCAAATATACTGTTCATCCAGGTAGTACCAAGATGTATCGAGATTTGCGAGAAGTGTACTGGTGGTCTGGAATGGAAAGAGAGGTAGTTGAGTACGTGGCCAAATGTTTGGTTTGTCAGCAAGTCAAAGCGGAACATCAAAGGCCTGCAGGGTTATTGCAACCTTTGGACGTACCAGAATGGAAATGGGAAAAGATTACCATGGATTTTGTATCGGGTTTTCCAAGGTCTACAAGATCGAACGATAGTGTTTGGGTAATTGTAGATAGATTGACTAAGTCTGCACATTTCTTGCCGATTAAGACAAAGGAACCGATGAAACTCGTGGAGTTGTATGTTAAAGAGATTGTGAGGCTACATGGAGCGCCAGTGTCTATAGTTTCAGACAGGGATAGTAGCTTCTTATCTAGATTCTGGAGAGGACTACAAGCAGCTATGGGTACAAAGTTAAAATTTAGTACAGCTTTTCACCCACAGACGGATGGACAGTCCGAGCGTATTGCAAAGCGGGGGTATTTGTAAAATACAACCGCGCTAAAAGGAAGAATTGTAGTAGTTTTGATCACAACTTCCCGTATTATCTGCAATTTGCATTGCAAGGCTAATTTTTATACAGTATGATTAATCTATGATAAGTTGTATTGTTTTAGCTGTTGTTTATGCAGATCACTGCTGTGCGGACTAAACAGATGAGTATCAGAATAAATGGAATGCTGGAATGCAAACAAAAGAAGTCAAAGCTGAAAAGTGAAGTTCGATCGATCGTAGAAGGTTCGATCGATTGAGAGTTCGATCGCTCGAACAGAGTAGAAGCGCTTGAAGATCAAGGGTTCGATCGATCGAAAGCAGTTAGATCGATCGAACGGGGTATTTCCAGAAACATTTGCGTGCGCAGCAGAATGCGGGTTTTAACCCTAGTGCCTTAGGTTTTTCTATTTAGATGCGTTTTGTTCACGTCCATTGGGACGCCCACTTTTACATTTTTAACAGTTTAGAAGGAGAGATAGAGAGTTTGTTTGGTTTTTGTAGGTTTTTCATTGATTTCTCATATTGTGGATTGGATTCTTCGAAGTTTATACAAGTATCTTCTATTCCAGGTTATCTATATACTGTTCATTCATACTCTGCACGTATTAGGAGTAGTTTAATCAATCATCTCGTGATATTGCATGCTAAACATTGGTAAAACCATAGATTTCATAGTTTTAATGAATAACTCACAACCAAACATGGTATTAAAGTTTTCTTACGTTAAAAATCAATCCTCGACACTCCAGACGATGTCTGAGTAGTCTCAGGTTGGGAGAACACGATGAAACAGTGATCTCCAGCCTCTGCCATGCAGCAGGATAATCGCTGTGTTCGATCGATCGAAGTAAGTTCGATCGATCGAACCAGAGACAGTCAAGCGATCGAAGTTAGTTTGATCGATTGAGGGATGAAGGTCTTCGATCGATCGAAGGCGCGTCGATCGATCGAACTCTCTGATTCTTGAGGATGTTCCCTGCAGTATTCCAGGACTTTTTGTTTTAGGACTTGTTATCATTCTGTCCCAAATAAATGCTCAGTCTGTCAAAACAGTTTTAAAACTAAGGCCCGAAGGCATTTTCTTTCAATACATTTTGCAAACCATTTTCAATGCTAATACCATTGAGGATGCGAGTCTTAACTATTGAATTAAACCGCTTTCATGTATTTAACTTAACTGTGATGATATGGTCCCGGTCATGAAAGGGCCATGGATTCTTTATTTTTAGAGGAATACGGAAAACTGTAGGTAATTTACTCCGTTGTGCTTCAAGGCAAATGCATGGTAGATGGCTAGGTTACTGCGGATTCGTGTAATCCCAACACTTTCTTTTAAAAGTTAAACACCTTAATTTAGAATATTGTTTTCAATAGCTAGCTAAATTGTTTAATTAATTTTAATTATTGTCAGTAGTAATCCTAGTTTGTGGAACTTCGTGTTCTGCACCATCATTCAAACTTAGTTATTTTATTTTGTTTTCTGTAGAGGTTAGTCTAATTCGATAGGTCAACACCTTCCCTGTGGGATCGACCTGGTCTTACCAGATATTACTTGCACGTCTACCTACACTTGGGTACTGCACAAGAGCGCACAAGAAAATTCTTGTGTCAAGTTTTTGGCGCCGTTGCCGGGGAAGGCGACGATCAATTCTTTAGATTACCTCAGTCTCTCTTCATCTCTTTCTATTTTTCCTTTCTTTTCTTTTCGGTTCTTTTGGGTAAGTTCTCACCCTAGGGACCCTCTCAGTTCATGTCCGAGAATTCTATTGAAGGATTCTTTGGAAATCCATTCTACTGCTCTGACTCTGATAGTTCCATCAACCCGATTATCACTCCAACTGCATCAATGGATGATCATCAGAGTGAAAACGGTGACAATGTTGTGGTGCCAATCGATGAGGCACTCCGTCCTCTTTGCGATCTCATGCAACCAGAACATGCACCTACGCCCTCCTGCATTCAAATCCCACCGCACAATGGCGAATTTCAGTTTCGTAATGGGATGATTCAATTGCTTCCCACTTTTCATGGGATGGACAGCGAGAAGGCGTATTTACATGTCACCGATTTCGAGGATGTTTGCAAAACATTCTCGCAAAATTGTCCTAGGGAGGTGACGCATTTAATGCTATTCCCCTTCACTTTGAAAGATAAAGCGAAGGCGTGGCTCCACTCTCTAAAGCCTAATTCCATTTTCACCTGGCATGCGATGAGCACCGCATTTCTGAAGAAATTCTATCCTACTCGCATGACCACAGATCTTCAGCGTCAAATTAATTCCTATAAACAAAAGAGCAATGAAACCTTCACACAAGCGTGGGAGCGTTTCAAAGATTTGCTTCTCTCATGCCCACACCATGGGTTTGAGAAATGGCGAACGATCAGCTTCTTTTATCAGGGATTAAATGGTGAAACAAAGAAGTTGGTGGAAACAATGAGCTCTGGACCATTTCTGCGAAAAAATACTGAAGAGGCCGAAGCCCATTTCGAATGGTTAGCTGAATACGCTCATGAATGGTCAAATTCTGACAATATCTCACGATCACAGATATCCTGTGTAGAAGAGAAAAGCTTATATCAGCTAACCAATGAAGATCGCCTCATGACTAAGTATGCAGAGCTAGCAAAGAAGGTGGAAGAGTTAAGCATGAAAGGAGAGAGTTCTAGGCAAGTCATGCCTGAAGAACCATGTGGCACATGCAACATGTTGGGACATACAACTCAGTATTGTCCTAATGTGCCATATTTTCAAGAGCAAGCCCCTGTAGAAATGAATGCCATGCAAGGTTTTCGAGGGGCGGGGAATTCCAATAATACTTTTCAAAGCAATAATAGATGGAATCACCCCGGTTTTGATTGGAGAAATAACGCTGGGGCCCAAAATCAATATCAACAGCAGCCCTACAACAATAATCAGTATCAAGGGCAAAACAATAGGCAGCCCCAGCATTACAATCAAAACAGAACTAATAATTACAATCAAGCTCAACCCTCCAATGCACCACAAACCAATGCCTATGTGCCCCCGCACAAGAAGGTACAAGAGGAGGAGCCACTTGCTAATGCCAATCTAACGCAACAACTCATCCAAATGATGAGTAAAATGTCTGCCACGTTAGAGAGGATAGATGCACGGCAAGAGAGCTCAGGAGGAACATTCCCTGCCCAACCACTTCAGAACCCCAAGGGACATAACAATGGTCCTAATAATCAAGAACATGCTAAAGCTGTGATCACACTGAGAAGTGGAAAAGTCATAGAAAAAGGCATACCTCTGTCCACTCCCGAAGTGTACAAGGAGGGGGAAGTGTTGGATGAAGAAGTTGAGCTACCATCTACTCGAGAGGAGGAGCCGTCTACTAATGACGAACCAATAAAGGAAAACCTTGAAGCTCCTAGAGTAGATGAAGAAGTTGAGCAAAGGCCGGGAAAGGAATCTGTTAAGGAGGAACCACCAAAATGCCCCTTTCCTGCACCTTATCCTCAACGGTTGAAGAAACCCAAGAATGAGACGAAGAATCAGGAGTTTTTGGAATTGTTTAAGCAAGTTAAGATTAACCTTCCACTCCTAGATGCTATCAAGCAGGTGCCGGCCTATGCAAAGTATCTCAAAGATCTATGCACGGTCAAGAGGAGGCAAAGCGTGAAGAAACATGCTTATGTCGCGTGCCAAGCTAGCGCGATCATTCAAAACGAGTTGCCTCCAAAACTCAAAGATCCCGGTACACCTACTGTCTCATGCAGAATTGGGAATCAAAAGATAGACAACGCACTCCTTGATTTAGGAGCAAGCGTTAATCTGCTACCATATTCAGTCTATAAACAGCTAGGGTTGGGTGAACTCAAACCCACTCGAGTTGCTTTGCAGTTGGCAGACAGATCCGTGAAGTACCCTAGAGGGGTATTAGAGGACGTCCTGGTCCAAATAGACTCGTTTGTATTTCTGGTAGATTTTGTGATATTGGACACAGAACCTGTGTCTAATCCTGGTGCACATATTCCGGTTATCTTTGGACGGCCGTTCCTCAACACCATCGATGCCACAATCAAGATTAGAAGTGGTATCATGACAATCGTTTTCGGGAACATGACATTGAATGTCAAGATCTTTTCTAATCCCCGACCTGAAGAATACGATGATGAGGAGGAAGTCCATTATATAGACACGATCATTGAAGATGAAGTTGACTTGGTCGACTATAAAGATCCTTTGGAAGTTGTGATGACTCAATTTGGCGATATTTATCAGCCTGCAGAGTCCACCCCATTGGATGCTGACTTGAATCAGACGTGTCTTATGATGGATACGATAGAGGAGGATAGAGCCGATTGCATGTGGGTAATGCCATATGAACAACTGCCTCCGAAAACCAAGTTGGTAATGCCCTCTAGTTTCCAGTTCCCGGAGTTAGAATTGAAGGAGCTCCCCAAAGAGCTAAAATACGCATTCCTAGGAACTGGAAAAACTTATCCTGTAATTATTTCATCGGCTTTAACTCATGAACAGGAAAGTAAGCTAGTGGATATGCTGAAAAAACATAAAGATGCTATGGGATGGACAATTGCTGACCTCAAAGGCATAAGCCCATCCATATGCACGCATAAGATATATCTGGAGGAAGACGCTAAACCCTCAAGGCAAATGCAAAGGCGTCTGAATCCCAACATGCAAGAAGTGGTTAAGAAGGAAGTGCTTAAACTGCTTGATGTTGGGATGATATATCCAATATCTGACAGTCCTTGGGTTAGTCCTACCCAAGTAGTTCCAAAGAAAGCTGGCATAACGGTCATTCCGAACAAAGAGGGTGAATTAGTACCGACACGAGTCCCCACTGGATGGAGAATGTGTATCGACTACAGGAAGCTAAATACTGTGACCCGAAAGGATCATTTTCCTTTGCCATTCATGGATCAAATGCTAGAACGAGTGGCGGGTCATAAGTATTACTGCTTCTTGGATGGATACAGTGGGTATAATCAAATTGAGATTGCTCCTGAAGATCAGGAGAAAACCACGTTCACGTGTCCATTCGGTACTTTCGCCTACCGACGAATGCCATTTGGCTTATGTAATGCACCGGCTACCTTTCAGCGGTGCATGTTAAGCATTTTTAGTGACATGGTCGAAAACATCCTTGAAGTCTTCATGGATGACTTTTCAGTTTTCGGCCATAGCTTCGAGGATTGCCTCAGCAATCTCGAACAGGTTTTAATGAGGTGTGAGGACAAACACCTAGTCTTGAATTGGGAGAAGTGTCACTTTATGGTGACCAAGGGTATAGTTTTAGGCCACATAATATCCGATGAAGGAATCCAAGTGGATAAGGCTAAGATCGACATAATCTCAAATCTACCTGTCCCCCGTACAGTGCGAGACATTCGTTCATTTTTGGGGCATGCAGGTTTTTATCGTCGATTTATCCAGAATTTCAGTGCAATCTCTCGACCCCTTTGTCAACTTCTTGTCAAAGATGCACCTTTCGAGTGGTCAGAGAGTTGCCAAAAGTCCTTTGAGGATCTAAAAGATCTCCTCACCTCCGCACCTATAATACAGGCACCCGACTGGAGTTTGCCTTTTGAATTAATGTGCGATGCTAGTCATTACGCCATTGGCGCAGTCCTAGGCCAGAGGAAGGACAATAAGCCGCATGTGATATACTATGCCAGCCGAACCTTAAATGAAGCTCAAATGAATTACACTACTACTGAAAAGGAGCTGCTGGCCGTAGTATTCGCTCTGGACAAGTTTAGGTCTTACCTGATAGGGTCGCCAATCGTCTGTTTTACAGATTATTCGGCCCTCAAGTATCTTTTGTCAAAGAAAGACGCTAAACAACGGCTTATCCGCTGGATACTCTTACTCCAAGAGTTTGATTTAACAATCAAGGACAAGAAAGGAGTAGAGAATGTGGTTGCTGATCATTTATCCCGGTTGACTTTTACCGATAACACTGAATCCCAATCCATCAAAGATGAGTTCCCAGATGAACAGCTACTGGCAGTAAGTAGTCTGCCTTGGTATGCTGATGTGGTAAACTACCTGGTCACGGGTGAGACACCGACTCATTGGTCAAATCAAGATAGGAAACGGTTCCTCTCGTTTGCACGCCATTTTTTCTTTGATGACCCATACCTTTTCAAATACTGTGCTGATCAGGTCATCAGGCGTTGCGTACCCAATGAGGATATAACCGTTATCTTAGCGTCATGCCATTCTGAGGCATGCGGTGGCCATTTTGCGTCACAGAAGACCGCACAAAAAGTGTTGCAAAGCGGTTTTTACTGGCCCACAGTCTTCAAAGATGCTTATTCCTTTTGTAAGACATGCCAACGCTGTCAAAAGCTTGGAACCATTTCTAAAAGGAATTCTATGCCTCTAACCCCTATCATCACAATTGAGATATTTGATTGTTGGGGCATAGATTTTATGGGCCCATTTCCCAAGTCGAATAACTGTGAGTACATACTCCTTGCTGTGGAGTATGTATCGAAATGGGTAGAAGCGATACCAACGAGACGAAATGATCACAGAACAGTCATGTCATTTCTCAGAGAGCATATTCTGTCTCGTTTTGGTACTCCGAAAGCTTTACTAAGTGATCAAGGCAAGCATTTCTGCAATAAGCCCTTGGAGTCACTTCTCAAGAAATACGGAGTCCATCATAAAATCGCTCTTGCTTATCATCCACAGTCAAATGGGCAAGCAGAATTGGCTAACCGAGAAATTAATCATATTCTCGAGAAATCGGTTAGTTCCAATCGAAAAGACTGGGCATACAAATTGACTGACGCGTTATGGGCATACCGTACTGCCTATAAGACGAATCTTGGTATGTCCCCGTATAGACTAGTTTACGGGAAAGCTTGCCACCTTCCTGTTGAAATTGAACATAAAGCTTATTGGGCGACACGCTCATTGAACTTTGATATTCAAGAGGGAGGTCAGCTACGCAAGCTCCAACTTGCAGAGCTAGAGGAAATACGACGAGATGCGTATGACTCTGCAAAGTTGCATAAGGAAAAGTTGAAGGCTCGTCACGATCGTACGATTTTTCGTAAATCATTTGAGCCGGGGCAGAAAGTGTTGCTATATGATTCTCGCCTCCATCTTTTCCCAGGTAAACTCCGTTCCCGGTGGACAGGCCCGTTCATCGTTAAAACTGTTTTTCCACATGGGGCAGTCGAGATTGTCAATCCAAAGAACGACGATTGTTTCAAGGTCAATGGCCAAAGATTGAAGCCGTTCTTGGAGAATTTCCACTCTGAAGTTGAGCACATCCAGCTGGATGAGCCCAGCTATTCCACCACTTAAAAAAATCTCAGGTGGAATTTCAACTTGTTGTTGTATTTCTTTTCTTTCCCTGCATTTTAGTTTCTTTCTTTCTTTTGTGTTTAGTTTTTGTTTGTTCTTTCGTGTTTGTGATTTAGTTCTAATCCATTATTCCTTAAACCACTCTGTTGCAGGTGAATATGCGAGGTGATGATGTCCATTCAATTGGTTCATGGACTGATTCCGAGTGTTGTTGTGGCACTTGGACTGAGGGTGAACCCACGCCCTGCCCCTTGCATCCTTATGATCCTGAAGTTCACACTCGAATCAATGCTTCCATCGGTTATATCCCATTCGACCCTGCTCTCCTGGACATCAATCCGTATGAAAATATGGACTTCCCTAATGAGGAGGAGTTGGATGAGGAAGAAGACCTGTATATGGGACGCATGGTGGATGATGCCCTCATGGCCCAATGGGAAAACGATGATATGTGGGAGCCATGGGAGGATCATGTCCTTCAGGATGTCGTCCCAGAACGCCACAATGCCGTCTTTGTTTTTGTGGATGACTTCCTTGTTCTTGAGTTGGTCCCATACCGCTACGTGCACCTGAGCTACTTGCTATTCAGGCTCCAATGCCCCTTACCAGCTAGTGCACTTTGGGAACCAATGCCAATAGTGAGGTTGGAACGTGTCACATTTCTTTGTAATTCTTGTTTCTTTTCTTTGATCTTCTTTTTGTGATAATTTGTGTTTCTTGTGTTCTGTTGTTTTAATTTCAGTGTGTTGTCTTTTGTCCAGGATTGTCACTATGTTCCTAAATGGCATCCCGGTATTCCTTCCACATCAACTGATTCATGGTCTTGGGCCATACATAAGGCCCCCACTCACTCCGCCGCAAGAGGAGGGTCCATTGCGCAATCACACTCCGTTATCCTTGTCTCCATCCGGATCACCTCTTGCATGGGCTTGCCATTCCTTGGAGACTCCAGACTTGGTTGATGATGTCCTTGCTGCGTTTCGATTGTTCTGGGAAAGGGAATCATCAAGTTTGGACTTCACATCTGAAGATTCGGCGGATTATGAAGAGATCGTGGAAGAGGAAATTTTTATACTCGAAGACTAGTGCTACATTTCAGTTGTTTCTGTTCAATTTCAATTCTTGTTTAGCAACTGGAATGTAATCCTTGACAACTTGTTTTCAGTTTTAGTTTTAGTCTTAGTTTTGGTTTTCTAGTTCAATAAGGTTTTAACCACAGTTGGGGATGATAATGGTGCAATTTGGATGCAATAATAAAGTTTTTGTTTATATATATAAATTGCGATTTTCTATTCTGGGGAGGAATTTCTGTCATACATGCTTGTTCTTCACCTGTTATTTCAGTCTATCTGCATGTCCATATTTGTTTATGATAGTTAGGGGTGATGTAGTTCATATCCCATTGAATTCTGGAATTTTTGTGTTCGATCGATCGAACTCAGTTCGATCGATCGAACCCTGAATGTTCAAGCGCTTGTAGTTTATGTTCAATCGATTGAAGGATTTATGTTCGATCGATCGAACATAGTTCGATCGATCGAACGAGGCATTTAAACGAGGCGTCTTCAGGACATTTCTTCATTTCCCTCACCCTCACTCTCAATCGCTCGAAGACAGAGGAAAGGGCGACTCGGCAAATTCTCGTTTCTGGCATCCAAGAGGGAGCCCCTGATCAATCCTCTGATCATCCTCATCTTCATCTCATCTTCTGTCCATCCCCACTGCGGGTTATTCACCGAGGTAGGCCCCACTCAGTTTTGTTTTTCTGTTCATTTATGTTCGTGTTAGAAAATCCCAAGGGGGTGTCCCCTTGGTCTTAGGATTGTCTTTTGATTAGTGTAACTTAGGTTTTCTTTTCGTTTCTGCGATTGATGAACACCGCTGTGTTCGATCGCTCGAACTGGTTTCGAGCGATCGAAGGGGAGATGTTCGATCGATCGAATAAAAGTTCAAGCGATCGAAGTCTACTCCAGTTCGATCGATCGAACTCAGTTCAATCGATCGAACTCCAGCAGTGTTTGTTTTGTTTCTTTTTCTTCCTATTCTTATCTGTATCTTGTGTGGTCTTATTTTCAGGACTGCCAAAAATGAATCCAGTGACGGGCTATCATAAGTCTAAGCCCCTCGACCGTACTATACCAGATCCGGTACCTGATCACGGGTTCCGGAATACCGAGGACAGGCTATGGTTTGAGCGATACTTTCAGACGAGGATGGTGATGGTCGAGCGGCCTATTGAGCACATCTGGATTGAGAGCCCATGGTTCCTCACACGGATCCGCGCTATGCCTCACTGGTTCGATCTCCTGTCATTGGCCAAGAGGGTCAACCTATCATGGATTAGAGGCGCGTGTGCGACTATGATCAGCGACCCGTTTGTGCCATTCACTTATCATGCCTTCTTCCGGAGTCGTTCATTCATCATCAGTCCCGCGACCGTTTCCGCCGCGTTGGGGGTACCAGAGGTACCTGATTATGTTTGCCCCCACCGGCCTGATGCACCCGTGACCCCACCATCCGCTATTATCAGGGAGCTCACTGGAGGCGCCATTCCGTCTTGGGATGGCGATGCTTTGATCGAGGACCACTCTCTCACCGATGACTACCACATGCTTCATTTGGTCCTCAGTAACTGCCTCCTAGTGACGTCCTATCGAGAGAAGATCGCGGCTTGGTATGCGCGAGTCTTATATGCTGTGGGGACGGGTCAGCCAGTTTGTATACCACGACTATATATTGATTTTATGGTCCACCCCACCCGTTATATCTCGTCCAGGAAGCACCTGAAGGGTGCTTGGGCTATTCAGAGGGTCATGGCCGATGCCGGGTTCCTCGAGCTCCCTGGAGATGATATCCGCCCTTCTCCCCGCCGATTTAGCGAGGCGGCTGCTCGCCGCTCCGACGCTCAGAAGAGGAAGCGCAAGGGGAAAGGGACAGCGAGGGTGCGGGGGAGGAAGAAGAGGCGTGGCGGTACAGACACGGAGGCCGGAGCTTCAGGGACACCCACCGAGGTGGAGGAGCTTGATTCGGATGATGAGGATGATCCAGTTGCTGCGGTTCAGCAGTTTGAGCTGCGACAGCGGTCGCAGTCTCGTGCCCAGGGAGAGTCTTCTTCTTCGGTGCCTCTCCCGACAGTTCGCGAGTTATTATTAGAGGAGAGAGAGGCCAGGATTAGACTCGAGGGCCGGATGGATCAGATCCAGACTTTACTGGAGTCCATTTTGATTCAGATAGGGGTTGATCAGGCTGTTCACTCTGCTCACCATCCCACGGCCACCCCATCTGCTCCGCCTGCTGCTGATCCGTCACATGTTGCTACTCCTACGGATCCACCACTTCCTGATCCACCATTTGCTACCCCAGCTGCTGAGGCTACTGATCCGGTTTCGACCGCTACTTCCGAGCCATCTACTACTCCTACTACTACTGTATTGCCGCCTGCTCCTATCGACATCCCTTCTGAGATAGCCGATGATACGCCATCTGGGGTCGATTAGTTTTAGTCGGGGAGGTGGCATTTATTTATTTTTGGTTGGTTGTATATGCTGGTGGTTTTTGGGTGTTTTATTTGGTTAGTTGGTATTGTATGGACAGTATTTATCACTGCTTGTATTTTATTTTATTTTGTTCATATTCCAGTGGTTTCGATTGATTGGATCATGGTTTTATTGTATTATTGTTATCTTTTGATCCTGTCTGTTTTGGAGATTGTGTTCTAATTTTTATGCTAGGTTGCTTTGCTTGCGATCATCATTTGCGCTATACAGGTGATACCCATCTCTTTTATTTATTGAAAATCAACTTCTGAAGACTTTGTTGTTTTCAGTTGGGGGTAGGAGACAATAGATAGGTATACACCCGTAATAATCAGGTTTTGCACTTAGATATGTTTTAAATTTAATGAACACACAGTCTGTTAAAATTTGAAAAAATTTTATTGAATAGTATTGATAGAATAACTCTGAATAACTTCTCCTGCTTGTTAATTAGACAATGATACATTTGTAGTATTCTTATCTTTTTATGGATTAAATCCACGCGTTTTTCTGTATCACTGAAATGAATTGCATCTGTAAAGCTAGTATGTACCCAATACTTGTGCACACTAATTAGCAGCCATGTAGAAAACCTGAAAATTGAGTTAAAATGAATATTGTACGAAAAGAACAAGTAGTGGAAGCTAATAACCCTTTGTGAGCTTTTGAGCCAATCATCATTTCTGAGGGGATTCTCATACATTGTCGAATGGTTTTTTCTTGCGTATACTTGTGAATTCGTTGTTAAGTCTCAGTTTTCGTTAAAAATTTTGACTGCTTTTTAGAGGAGAACGTTCAGGATTTACCAATTACACTCGATAAACACTTAAGTGCTAAAAATTGAAAGTTGAGAAAATGATTCAAGCCATCGTTTACCCATTCCTTTACCTAATATAGCTCGCCCTCATTCATTGAATCATTTCACCCCTGATCTCACCTCAATTAAATATTTCCAATAAAATCACAAGAATCCGAATCCTTGATCTATACCTTGGCCTCATTGAACCGTTTGATAAATTTATTGAGAATGAGTCGTCAAAGTATGTGAAATGGAAGGAAGTTGTTGTGGGATATTCCAGGTTAAAAAAAAAAAAAAAAAAAAAAAAAAAAAAAAAAAAAAAAAAAAATATGAATGAATGGGAGATTGGGTGGAGAAAAGAATAAAGAATAAAAAGAGAAGTGGAAATTCCATCACATACTAAAAAGCACACTCTTCTCTACAACACCCCCACCTACTAAATAAAAGCCATAATTCAAAGTCTTGAAGATTCTCAACAATTGATTTGAACATGAAAGTGTGAGTTGAGTTATCCACGGTATTTCGCTCCTCTAGTAAGTAGTATTCCATTCATGAGACTTTACACTCTTAAATGTCCGTTTTGCATAGAGTCAAGTATGAAAGCATTAGCACCTAGAATATCATTCTCCTCAAAGCTTTCATACTATGTGCGATTATTGTAAAGCAAGTTTCTGAGAGACGTTCTTTTTGAGTGTGACCAATGTGAGAATTGAGCTAAAACTATAAGTTTCCAAAGTACAATAGTCTAGATAACTCTTAATAAGGGTTGGCCGCATGGTTGTTAATTCCACACACACACGGGTGCATGATGGTAATACATTTGTATATTGTACTTGGTGATATAGGAGAGTATGTGGATCTTTTTCATGGGTTGATAGAGGATATTATATTCTTGTAGAGTTGAATTAACAGTTTAATGGAAGGGGGAATTCTACAAAGTTATTCTAATTCTTTTTGAGCTAAAAATTGGAATTTTGTGGGTATATTCACTGCAAACCCTCACGAGACAACACTCGTCCACTAGGGGGAGCCTAGGGGTTTAACGGCTTGTTGCATTCGCTAAATGCAATCGCGATTCCTGCGAAAGTGAGTTAGGATTTTTTTCTCTCTATCTTAGTTTTGGTTTTTTTTAGTTTTTCTTTGTTTCTTAGTTGAGGTAGTATTAGTTTAGGAGTGTTTGGTTTAGTTTATTTTTATTTTCGCTTTATCGCTAGGGACTAGCAATAAGCTAGTTGGGGGTTGTGCAAAGCGGGGGTATTTGTAAAATACAACCGCGCTAAAAGGAAGAATTGTAGTAGTTTTGATCACAACTTCCCGTATTATCTGCAATTTGCATTGCAAGGCTAATTTTTATACAGTATGATTAATCTATGATAAGTTGTATTGTTTTAGCTGTTGTTTATGCAGATCACTGCTGTGCGGACTAAACAGATGAGTATCAGAATAAATGGAATGCTGGAATGCAAACAAAAGAAGTCAAAGCTGAAAAGTGAAGTTCGATCGATCGTAGAAGGTTCGATCGATTGAGAGTTCGATCGCTCGAACAGAGTAGAAGCGCTTGAAGATCAAGGGTTCGATCGATCGAAAGCAGTTAGATCGATCGAACGGGGTATTTCCAGAAACATTTGCGTGCGCAGCAGAATGCGGGTTTTAACCCTAGTGCCTTAGGTTTTTCTATTTAGATGCGTTTTGTTCACGTCCATTGGGACGCCCACTTTTACATTTTTAACAGTTTAGAAGGAGAGATAGAGAGTTTGTTTGGTTTTTGTAGGTTTTTCATTGATTTCTCATATTGTGGATTGGATTCTTCGAAGTTTATACAAGTATCTTCTATTCCAGGTTATCTATATACTGTTCATTCATACTCTGCACGTATTAGGAGTAGTTTAATCAATCATCTCGTGATATTGCATGCTAAACATTGGTAAAACCATAGATTTCATAGTTTTAATGAATAACTCACAACCAAACATGGTATTAAAGTTTTCTTACGTTAAAAATCAATCCTCGACACTCCAGACGATGTCTGAGTAGTCTCAGGTTGGGAGAACATGATGAAACAGTGATCTCCAGCCTCTGCCATGCAGCAGGATAATCGCTGTGTTCGATCGATCGAAGTAAGTTCGATCGATCGAACCAGAGACAGTCAAGCGATCGAAGTTAGTTCGATCGATTGAGGGATGAAGGTCTTCGATCGATCGAAGGCGCGTCGATCGATCGAACTCTCTGATTCTTGAGGATGTTCCCTGCAGTATTCCAGGACTTTTTGTTTTAGGACTTGTTATCATTCTGTCCCAAATAAATGCTCAGTCTGTCAAAACAGTTTTAAAACTAAGGCCCGAAGGCATTTTCTTTCAATACATTTTGCAAACCATTTTCAATGCTAATACCATTGAGGATGCGAGTCTTAACTATTGAATTAAACCGCTTTCATGTATTTAACTTAACTGTGATGATATGGTCCCGGTCATGAAAGGGCCATGGATTCTTTATTTTTAGAGGAATACGGAAAACTGTAGGTAATTTACTCCGTTGTGCTTCAAGGCAAATGCATGGTAGATGGCTAGGTTACTGCGGATTCGTGTAATCCCAACACTTTCTTTTAAAAGTTAAACACCTTAATTTAGAATATTGTTTTCAATAGCTAGCTAAATTGTTTAATTAATTTTAATTATTGTCAGTAGTAATCCTAGTTTGTGGAACTTCGTGTTCTGCACCATCATTCAAACTTAGTTATTTTATTTTGTTTTCTGTAGAGGTTAGTCTAATTCGATAGGTCAACACCTTCCCTGTGGGATCGACCTGGTCTTACCAGATATTACTTGCACGTCTACCTACACTTGGGTACTGCACAAGAGCGCACAAGAAAATTCTCGTGTCACGTATGATTCAAATATTAGAGGACATGCTTCGACTATGTGTTTTAGATTTTAAGGGTGACTGGAAAAAGTATATACCATTGATTGAATTTGCCTACAATAACAGTTTTCAGTCTAGTATTGGGATGGCACCATATGAAGCGCTATATGGGCGTAAGTATCGATCACCGATTTGTTGGACCGAGGTAGGGGAACGAAGGCTAGAAGGACCTGAGATGGTTCAGTTGGCAGCGGAGAAGGTAAAGGTAATACAACAACGGTTGAAAACGGCTCAGAGTCGTTACAAAAGCTATGCGGATACGGGACGAAGACCACTAGAATTCGAAGTAGGTGACCGTGTGTTCTTAAAGGTTTCACCTTCCAAGGGGATTACGAGGTTTGGAAAGCGAGGGAAGTTGAATCCTAGATACGTTGGACCATTTGAGATTATTGGAAAAGTGGGGCCAGTAGCTTATCGGCTAGAGTTACCACAAGAGTTAGCTAATGTACACGATGTATTCCATGTGTCGATGTTAAGAAGAGTTATATCTGATTCAAGTCATGTGATTACTCTAGAGCCATTGGAAGTCAGAGAAGACTTAACGTATGTTGAACGTCCAGTGAGAATCCTAGATAGAAAGGATAAAGTATTACGAAACAAGACGGTTCCATTGGTAATGATCTTGTGGCGAAATCACTCAGTGGAAGAAGCCACGTGGGAAAGAGAGGATGAGATGCAGGCAAAGTATCCATTTCTGTTTGAAGCATGAGGTACTGAAAGTTTGGGGACAAACTTCCTTTAAGGGGGAGAGGATATCATACCCGCTCCCGCGGTATTTAATTATATTATATTAGCATGCATGGTATGCTTACTGTTGTGTTAATGAACGTGTGTGAAGTGAGTGATGACTCACTAGTCGTTGGAGGGTGTCTTTTAAGAACCCAGTATTTGGCCTTGAAGGCAGTCCAGAAGGTGGGCATGTGAGAATTCCCTACGGTTGGGAAATGAGTAATAACTCATGATTATGTGCTTAAATGTTTATTAGGCATATGTGAATATAATTTATTATTATATTGTTGATAGCGACTCATCGGAGTCATTAGATGCCTGGTGAGGACGAAATTGAACACGTTACATAATTTGGTAAGCTAATTAGCAATTTCGTAAAATTTGTAGAAACTTGCGTTTTAGCAACCAAACGGAACTTAGTCGGAAACCTTTATAATTTTGAGGACGTTTCACCTGAAGAGCTATGCATTATCTGTGTGGAAAGTTTAAGAGACTGATTAGAAGTTATGGAAACTCGTGGGGAGGTAAACACAATTTCCGAAAGTGTTGCCTATATATAGTTAGAGATGACTTTCATAATTTTATAAACATTTGACCTAAGTTCAAGAAAGAGGCCAAATGGAGGATTTCTTGGCTTAGAGCTTCAAGACTCGAATCGACGGAGTTTTACCCGTTTGTTTTTCACCAAATTTCGTATTTGAACTCTACGAGGTAAGGCCATCGTTTTGATACCTATTAGGCCTTGTTTGGTTAAGTTTTCCGAAAACTCATTTTATAGAATTTTCATACAAAGTTGATAATTGGACTTTTGATTAATAGGAATTGTATTAGAAGAATTACTGCACGTTCCTTGTGCTTGAGTTTTCCTTGGATCGGCGTTAAAGAGCATAAATCGGAGGTGAGTGATATTAATCTTGAGTTTTGGATGATTTTATGGTTTAATGCATTTGATATGCTAGGGACCTTATATAGATACCATGTGTAGTTCATATTGGACAAAATTCATGTGTAAAGTAGGCCCAAGGCATGTTGAAATGAAAAGCATGGTGATTTGCTAGTTGAGCATGTTTATGTGCCTATGTGGGTTAAAGGGGGATTTGTGCTAATTCACCGTGAGACGTCCTCTCGAAGGGGGAGGATTAGTAGTGACGACGGTCACTTGCCGAGAAAGGCATTAATGCGACATGTCGAAGGGGCATGGGTCGTGGTTGAGTCTTAAGACTTTGGATCGGTGAATGTGCACTTATTCCCTAGATACCAATAGTTATGTGTTTTGATGGATTGGAACATATTTGTCATCTGTATGCTTGATTCATATTATTCACTAAGCGTTAGCTTAAACAAATCCATATATTTGTGGCTATATAAATAACCATTCAGGTGCAAGGACTGGAGGGGAGAATCGCGGGTAATGAGGAGAGGAAGGACCGGAAGCTCCTAATGTTTATAGAACTTGTATCACGTTTGTAATATATATGTTTAACTCATGCCGGTTGTTTAACCGTGCGGCTTGTAATAGGTTTTGTTATATATGCGAGTATGGCACTTGGTTCACCTTAGGACCTCGTTGCCGAGACGTGTGAAACCTGTTCTTTTGGTACTTGTAATCCGGGTAACGGTTGTGGTGGTTGTATAAATGGTTTATTTGTTTTTACAAGTCTTTGGAAGGTTTAACTCGCAATTGAATTGGTTTTGGTTTGAAATAATTTGATTTGAAATGGTTTGGTTTGATTTGATTTGGGTTGGTTCTTTGGGTAAAAGAGGTATTGATTTATTAGCGGCGTTTGTCGCGGAAGCGTCGGGAATTTATGGCGTTTATTAGGAAGCGCCGGTAATTAACGGCGTTTGCGGAAAAACGCCGGCAATTGTGAATACGGTCTTTTGGAGGTTTGGATTCTGCACAGACCCCATTCGACCGGTCGAACGGGGCAATTCGACCGGTCGAAATGCCCCATGCCAGAAATTTCAAACTCCTACTTCCAATGTTCGGAACAACTTCTAATTAGGCATGGAGGAACCTTTGGGGACCCTTTGACCTATGAAACTGTTACTTTCGAAAACGAAACTCGTTAAGGCGTGTTTGGGCACGTGTTTAATATAACCTTTGAAAAACTATTTGGAAGTTGGTGGTTTTGGTGCAAAACTTTTATTAAGGTCATTTTTGGAAACCTTAATCTTTTTGGTAAGCCTTGATGGCGTGCCACGTGACCTAGATTCATATGTATGGATCCGGGGCGTGACTTGTACAACTTAGCTAACGTCATCGGCTTAGTTGTTCGAAGTGGTAGGAAGTGTGACGACTTCGTCAAATGGTCAACGATCACCCAAATAATAGTATTCAATTTCTTAGACCTTGGAAACCCACTAATAAAGTCCTAAATAATGTGTTCCCATTTCCACTCGGCTATCGCTAACAGTTGTAACAATCCCAAAGGTACTTGGCGTTCGGCATTCACTTATTGACAACTCGTACATCGTGAAACATAGCGTGCTATTTCTCTCTTCATTCTCGGCCACCAATAAACATGTCTCAAGTCTCTATACATCTTCGTGCTTCCCGGATGAATGGTGTACTTCGTATTGTATGCTTCTTCTAGGATGTTCCGTTTCAATTCCTTCTCGTTGGGCATGCAAATTCTTCCCCTCAATCTCAAAACATTGTTCTCATAAGTAAATCCCGGTTTTTTACCCATCAGAATCTCATCATAAATCTTCTTCAAAGCCACATCTTGAAGTTGTTTCTCCGTAATCTCGTGAATCAAGAGTGGTTGTGCCATAATCGTCGATATCAAGCCACTTTTAATCCTCAGAATCACTTCAAGTTCTAAGTTCTCCATATCTCGAATCAATTCTTTCTGAGAAGTCAAATATGATGCCATGTTGGTTGGTGCCTTACAACTAAGAGCATCGGTGACTACATTCGCCTTGCCCGGATGATACTGAATCGACAAATCATAGTCCTTCATCAACTCTAACCATCTCCTTTGTCTCATGTTCAAATCTCGTTGCGTGAACAAGTATTTTAAACTCTTATGCTCCGTATATATCTCACATTTCTCCCAATGTAGGTAATGACGCCAAATCTTTAATGCAAAAATTACAGCGGCCAATTCTAGATCATGTGTCGGATAATTCTTCTCGTGCGATCTAAGTTGTCTCGATGCATATGCAATAACCTTGTCCCCTTGCATAAGAACGCAACATAACCCTCTATATGAAACATCACTGTAGATGATAATTCCTTCAGTCCCCGTCGAAAAAGCTAATATTGGTGCCTTCACTCGGCGACTCTTCAATTCTTGAAAACTTTCCTCGCATTCTAGACTCCATACAAAGGCAACATCTTTCCTCATCAACTGTGTCATCGGCATTACAGTACGTGAAAAGTCTTTTACAAACCTCCGATAATAACCAGCTAATCCTAGGAAACTTCGGATATCTATCACATTTGTCGGTCTCACCCAATTGGTAACTGCTTCTATTTTCTGAGGATCTACTGAAATTCCTTTTACCAATATTATATGTCCAAGAAAAGCAATCTCTGTCAACCAAAACTCACACTTCTTCAATTTCCCAAACAATCGCTTCTCGCGCAATCGTTGTAAGGCTAATCGCAAATGGTGTTCGTGATCTTTAACACTCTTGGAATAGATTAGATGTCATCTATAAATATGATAATAAACTCATCTAAATGATCCTTGAAAACACGATTCATCAAGTCCATGAAAGCAGCTGGTGCATTAGTCACTCCAAATGGCATAACCAGAAATTCAAAGTGACCATATCTAGTCCTGAAAGTTATCTTCTCAACATCTTCCTCGACTTTCAACTGGTGGTAACCGGATCTCAAGTCAATCTTCGAAAATACATGAGCTCCTTTCAACTGATCAAACAAGTCATCTATTTGTGGCAACGGATACTTGTTCTTGACAGTCAATTTATTCAACTCTCGATAGTCGATGCACATATGCATTGTCCCATCCTTCTTCTTCACAAAAAATACTAGAGCTCCCTATGGCGAAACATTAGGTCGGATAAAACCCTTCTCAAGCAGTTCCTGTAATTGAACTTTCAATTCTTTCAACTCTATCGGTGCCATTTGGTACGGTGCTTTGGATACCGGTTGTGACCCTAGTACTACCTCTATTGCAAACTCAAGCTCTCTTTCAATTAATACATCGAGTAACTCATCGGGAAACATATCTGGAAATTCTCAAACTACTAGAATGTCTTCTACTAGTGGTCCAAAAACTCGTGTGTTAATAATCGAACATAAGAAACCTGAGCAACCTTTCTTCAGCATCTTGCTTGCTTGAATTATCAAAATCAAGTACGGCGGAACGGTCACACCCTTACCCTAAAAAGTAAACTCTTCTTGACCCGACGGATAGAAACTAACCCGTTTCTGCTCACAATCAATTCTAGCTTGATTAATCGACAACCAATCCATGCCCAAGATAACATCAAAGTAATTTACTGTCAACGGATCGACGCTCAAGACCTTATCACCTATCTTGATCTCACACGACTTGAATACCGAAGAAGTTACTAACGGTTCACTACTAGGCAATGATACACACAAATCATATCCTAGCGATTCGGACATAATAGTTAAATCCTTAACAATGTGATCGGCGACGAATAGTTGTCGTTTAGAGTCCTAAAAATATGCTTTGTTAGCCCATTTTATGTAGTTATTAGTTAATTTTTAATAAGTATTCTAAATTTTGTAGGTTTTGGAGCTTTAACTTGAAAATGCACAAAAATCCAATGATTAGTGGCTTTGGAAGTCATTCTGGGCTTAAAAGATGATTCCGGTGAAGGATGAATGCAGTAGCAGCCTCAGAAAATTGCATTTTTAACAAGTAATACTTCAGATTTTAGAAATTTCTCCACAGATATAAAATGTAGATCTTCAAGTTACGGACGCGTGGCCACAAACGGTGAGTCAATACGAGGTTCGAGTCAAAAGTTATCGCAATTCTACGAAAGTGGCACAGAGCAGCGAAAAATCTGAGAAAATTCTGGAAATTGCCCAGGTCGCTGGAGCGACCCGCGCGCGCGACCCGCGCGAGCGACCTGTTGAAAAAGTCAAAAATGCGTATTTCGAGGTCCTGAAGGCCCCTGTGCGATCCGAATTGGTTAAATACGTCCAGAAACGTAAAAACAGCAGTTTTAGTGCGAATTGACTTAGGAAAGCTTCCTAAATCCTTCCAAACTCTATATAAATCCTATTCTAAATCAATTTTGTAGTTAGATATCATTACACAACATTATACACATCCATATACACATATACTTTCAGCCATTGAAGGGAGAAAAGTAAGGAGAAGAAGAAGAAGACCAAGGATTCCCATGGCCTCCTCCATCAACCTCTTGCCGTTCATCAATTCTATGGCCAACTAAATCTAGATCTAGGGTTTCAATGAAACCCTAGCCAAGTAATAGGGTTTTATTTATGTTTTTATTTTAGATTTATTATGTATGGATGATGATTACATGTTCCGAGGATTTTTATAAATAAATCGTGCTTCTAATTGATTAAATCATCACTTTCAAAGTTTATTCTTGTCTTAGATCTATTTTGACTGTGATGTGCTCAATGATCTATGTTTGCTGTGCTTGTATAGGTTATTTACATGTAATGGTGCTTTATTGAATTGTGCTATCAAGTATCCGAATAGTCCATGCCTAGATTAGACGGATTATTCCACAACCCTAGTTTAGTGTGGGATAATTCGTGCTAAATTAAGATGGATTATGTTGGTGCTTGAAGCATAGTTATTTTTTTGATGGAGGAATTGGGCTTGTAGTTGCAATTCCTCATTATCATCCAACTTAATAATCTAATTGAATGCATAAATATTCCTATTATGAAGCTAGTGGTGGATTTGCAATCCTAGGTTCCTTTAAACATATTTATAAAAACACTTTTAAATCGCTTTCATAATTTAGATCTATTTTATTGTTCTTAGTTTAATTAAATTCAAAATCAAAATCTCGTTTTTATAATTAATTAGATTTAGGTTTTAAAATCAAGAGTCGTAGTAATTCAATCTCTGTGGGTTCGACCTTTACTTCCACACTGCAAATCTTTAGAAAAGTAAAGTATACTTTTATACCTTGATATTGACAACATCAATTTTTGGCGCCGTTGCCGGGGATTGCAAATTACTACCTTTAGTTTTAAAATCTTAGTTTAGTTAATTTGTAAATATTAGATTAGTTTTCTTTTTCTTATTTTTCATTTTATTTTGAGTCGCTAACTTTTCTTTTTATTTTGTAGTTTCTCGAGTCATCAAATCCTAACGTTTTCGAGTGGATTAGCTAAGCACATCAAAGGAGTATACGCGAAAAAAATATATAAATAAAACCAAGTAAATTGCTTCTTGTGAAACTCGCTTTAAACCACTGTAAGTCAGGGCGCTGTGACGCATTATTTGCATTAGTTTAGGGTTAATTGCACTGCATTAGCTAGGAAACCCGGGGCGCTGGTTTGACGCGGTCACCGCATTACAGGATAATTTACATGCATCACAGTAGTTGAGTGCTTGTTATCTTAATTGCGTGATTGCTATTTGTTTTTTTTTTTTTTGAGTCAGTTTTTGTTTTTAGTTTGTTTTCTTTTTAAGTTTATGTTTGGTACGCGTTCAAATAAACCTGAACTACATTCTATCGATTTTGAACTTGAACGTACTTTAAGAGTTAGTAAGTCCGCAACCCAAGCTTCTAGAGCTAGGTTGCAAGACGATGAATCAACGCCGATTCCGTCGTCTTTGTTTGAGGCCGAAATTCAAAGTACCCGTAAACGGTTAAGGAGAACTCGAACTTTTAAAATCGAACTGATTAAAATGGCTGACGAAAACAACAGAAACAATATGAATAATCTTAATATGCCGCCACCTCCTCCACTTAAAGATTACTTTATTCCTACGACTTACACGCCACAAACTTGTATCGACTTACCGGAGGCGACGGCATCTCACTTTGAGATAAAGTCGTCTACCATCTCGCTACTTCCATCTTTCCATGGCCGTCTAAATGAAGATCCATATCAACACTTAGGAGATTTTCAGGATATATGCTCCACTTTGAAAATTCAAAATCTTACTGATGATGAATTAAAATTGCGGCTCTTTCCATTCTCGTTAAAAGATAAAGCTAAATACTGGTTCCAATCTTTGGAGCCAAACACAATTAGAACATGGGAAGCCTTACACACCGCATTTTTACAAAAGTTTTTCCCTATTATGCGTACAAATCAGATAAGGAAATCCATAACAAACTTTGTGATGCAAGATGGGGAATCACTTTACGACACGTGGGAAAAATTTAAAGAATTATTACGCTCGTGTCCATATCATCAGGTTCCTAAGTGGCAGTTAGTACAAGTCTTTTACGAAGGACTTATCCCCTCCGTGCGTAATACTGTCGATGCCATTTGTGCGGGTACCTTCCTACACAAAAGCGCCGACGAGGCTTGGAAAATTTTTGAAACGTTGAGTGAGAATTCAATGCATCAGGCTGTGTCGGTACGTTCTGAGGGGTACCTTCGACCTAAGCGAGAGGTAAAGTTCGAGTCAAGTCATTCAATTGAAATAAAAGAACTATCTAAAAAACTTGACCGACTTTTAACAATGAACCAAACAACAGTCTCACCAGTTTATGAAATTTGTGCATTATGTTCCGATCCGTCACATTCTATCCTTGCATGTCCATCGGCGAGTCAATTTTCAGAATTCGTGGAGCAACCCATTAATTCTATTCAACAATACCCACAGAATAATTATAATTCAACTACTAATAATCCGGATGCGCCATGGAGAAACCATCCTAACTTCTCGTGGAAAAATAATAATAATAATCCTAATGAGGCGACTAATTGTCCTAATGCATATCGACCTCAGTTTCAACCTAATCAATACCAACAACCGCCTCCTAATCCGAACCCTCCAAGGGGTAACATTTTTGAGGAAAAGGTGTTGGCATCCCTTAATAAAATCGAAACACAAGTACAGGCACAAGCACAAATAGTGCACTCACACATACAATCAATTGCGAAGCTTGAATCCCAAATGGGACAACTAGCTACTGTAGTGAGTCGTAGAAACGAGGGGACGTTACCTAGTCAAACAATTCAAAACCCTAAGGGACAATATGAGGTTAAGGGGTCGAATGAGCAAGTAAACGCCGTCTCAACTAGGTTGACTACACGAGAGGAAGAGGTAATAGAAATTCCGAATGAGAATGTGATAGATATGAATATCAACTCTAATACGAAGAAGGGTGAGGACGCGAGCCAAAATAAGAAAGAAAAAGAACCGGTCCCAACGAATTATATTCCGAGAATGCCATATCCCCCAAACGTTGAGGGACCGTCACATTTGTCTAAGAAAGGGTCAAAAGTTGAGGATATACTCGAGGTATTTAAACAAGTTAAAATTAATATTCCATTCCTCGATGCTATTAAACAAATTCCCGCTTATGCTAAATGTCTTGAAGACCTTTGTACTCAAAAACATAAATTGCGTAGTCATACTCCGAAAAAGGTCTTTCTCACAGAAAAAGTAAGTTCTATTTTTCAACACTCACCTCCAAAGTATAAGGATCCTGGTACGCCAACTATTTCATGTGTCATAGGTGACACTGTCATCCATAGGGCTCTCCTTGACTTAGGTGCGAGTGTTAATCTCTTACCTTATCACGTTTATAAACAACTAGGTTTAGGTGAACTTAAACCTACGGCCGCTACTATTCAATTAGCGGATCGTTCTGTTAAAGTACCTAGAGGAATCATCGAGGATGTCTTAGTTAAAGTTGATCAATGTTTTTATCCTGTCGATTTTATGGTCCTTGACACTGAACCTGTCCTAGATGCTAGAAAGCACACCCCTGTTATTCTTGGTCGTCCATTCTTAGCCACCACTAATGCGCGTGTCAACTGTCGAACGGGGGTGATGAAAGTGTCATTTGGGAACATGAACTTAAAATTAAACGTCTTTAACGCTATTGATCAACCTCCTAAAGACGACGATTACCTATGTGAGGCGGAGAGTAAGGTAAAACAAACTATTGAACCCAACTATGCAATACCAATGAGTAATGGAAATAATATGGTGAGTAGTGAGAGGATGAATGCAAATAACCTGGACCCTAACAATGAATTTACTCGGAAGGTGAGAAATCGATGTGAACATGAGCAAGATGAACCGTTAAATAAATTGACTCATAGCGACGTTATTTCTGCTTATCACCGAAATATCCCTAACGTCCTTAGGGGTACACAGTCCGATTTACGGCCTCCTTGAATCTTGAGCTAGAATGGTCTAGCTAAAGACGTAAAAGATAGCGCTTCTTGGGAGGCAACCCAAGCTTTAATTCATTTATTTTAATGATTTTTGACTATTTTTGGGTCGTTTTGGTCTGTTTTTGAGTTTCTGGACAGGTTTAGGGGTTGGAGTAAAGTTATTTTTAATTTATTTACATAAAATAAGTGAACTGAGAGAAAATACCATTCTCGCGCGCGCGGCCCGCTCGCGCGAGACGTCGCTCGCGCGGCCCGCTGGCGCGAGAGTGTGCCTTAGTGAAATTTTTCTGACTTTTCTTTTTATGAGCCCTCGGGTTATCCTCGCGCCTGATCTCGCGGGCACGAGGCATCTCGCTCGCGCGAGAAATGAATTAAAAAAAAATAAAAAATAAATAAAACTTTGGGATTCATGCGCTCGACCGCCGCTAGCGCGGACTGCTCGTGCGTTCCCCTATTTTCCTGATTTGTTTTCTCATGTTTTCTCCCCACCTGTCACATAGTTTTTACTTTCTGTTTTTGTTTCTTAGGTACTTTTAGATCGAGTCTTTGATTGTTTTCATAATTCTGGTTATGTTTTATTTTCTTTTATAGTATGTTTTATTTTCTTTTAGTTTATTTTCTTGTTGATTTTCGTAGTTTTGTTAAGTCTTATAGTTAATTTTGTTTAGTTAGTGTAGTTTAGTTTTCTATATTAGATATTTCTATTAGCTTTTCTTTTGTTCAGTTTCTATTGTCGAGTATTAACAGGTGCGATTGAATTTTATCGTCATATTCATATACGTTCACCTGTTTGTGAGTGCCGAGATCGAGGTATTATCGTTTCTTTCTTACCTACTCTCCTTTCTTTCGGTTTATTGTTTCATTGGGGACAATGAAAGGTTTCGATTTGGGGGTATGCACACACATGCACATTATTACACTAAATTTTCAAAAATTTTTGATACTTGTGCTTAAATAAACGATGATTACCGAGTTTTTGTAATATAAATTTGATACTTCTTGTTATGTAACTTGGATTGTTATAGAATGGTAAACAAGGAAATATGCGATTAATCATTTACTGAAGTTATGATGCGACGTTCTAGGATATGTATCGTTGGAATCGTAGTTTTATATCATAAATTTGCACACAAACCTATGCACTGCACGTAGTCGCTTGAATACATGTCTGATGTGAACTATAATATGATTCGGATTTATAGATAACACAAGGTGGAGACTAAATCCAGTGAGCTTTTGAGCCTATCTTTTCTTTTTAGAGGGTTATAAATACATTGTGTTTGTCGAGTTTCATTTGAAATAGCGCATTAACTTGTTGTTTAGTCTCATTATTCTTGTTGGTTGATAGTCAAGTTAAAATATTTGTTACCATGCTAAATAATCTTCCGTTGTAAACATTGAATAACCGTATCACCCTAGGACATGATTTTAGGCCTTCTTTGTTTATTACCGACCGATAAATGAAAAAAAATTCCTTAGTTCGCCCCTTGAGCCGTTAAAATGCCATTTCTTTCTTTAATTACCATTATCCTGTTTTTGCTCCAATTTGGCCAACTTGGAGTTCATCACTAAAAGATTGATCAACTTTTAGTGGTATTAAGGCGATGTGTGATTGAGAAGAAAAAGAAGATAAGATGATGTTTGGGGTGGTTGCCTTATTATTTATTGAATATTCGTTTCAAAAGCAACGAGGAGGAAAAGAATATAGAAAAAGAACGAGAAGGAAAGAAAAAAAAGATAGGGATTGAAAAAAAAAGTAGAAAGTAGAAAGAAGAATAAAAGAAAAGAAACAGAAGGAGAAAAAAATTGAAAAGAATGAAAAGAAGGGAATGAAAAGATGAAGTTGGTAGAAGAGACGAATAAAAGAAATCGAACATGCCTTACAATGCCATTCTAAGATTACCCACCTAATGAATTCCTGTCAATCCTTTTTCATTGCCTGAGCCACATTACAACCTTTGAAAAGTCCTATTTGATCCTAGGAAACATGGTTCGGATATGAAAACGATGGGAGGGGGATTAAAACATGGTAATGATTAATTTTTCTTGATTGATTGGCATCCTATCCATGAGACTATTGTTCTTTCGTGTCATGCGTCTTTTTCGAGTCATATGTGAGCATTTATCGTTTTGAAAATATATTTCCTTTGCTCCCATATATTAGAAAAATTACACCTGTTTCTGAGTGTTTCATTTGAGAGTGTAATTGACATTGTGAGATTCGTAGTCAAGACATAGTTAGATGGTCATCCGAGTTATATTCCAAGTTCATGACATGCGCGTGTTCATTTGACTATCATATCACACACGTGCACTTTTATGAAAAACTCTATTATTTATACGATTCATGTGCTTAGGATTGTGTTTCATGATGTCGGTAGACGTTTGATTCCGTTTCTTCTTGTTCGTTATTCTATTTCAAAGCATCGTTCTATGATAAGGAGTATTGATTGTTTTGTTTTTCGTTTTAATAAAAGTTTTTAAATTGATAAGTTAATAAAGATGGTTGTGGGTAACTTGTTGACGAGAACCCTCACGAGACTTCACTCGTCCGACTAGGGACACCTAGGGGTTTAAAAGGCTTGTTGCATATGCTAAATGCAATCGTGATCCATGCGAAAATGGAGTAGTATTTGTAGTAGTAGTTTTATTTTTCTTTTCTTTTTGCTCGAGGACTAGCAAAGAGTAGGTTTGGGGGTGTGATCGGCGACGAATAGTTGTCGTTTAGAGTCCTAAAAATATGTTTTGTTGGCCCATTTCATGTAGTTATTAGTTATTTTTTAATAAGCATTCTAAATTTTGTAGGTTTTGGAGCTTTAACTTGAAAATGCACAAAAATCCAATGATTAGTGGCTTTGGAAGTCATTCTGGGCTTAAAAGATGATTCCGGTGAAGGATGAATGCAGTAGCAGCCTCGGAAAATTGCATTTTTAACAAGTAATACTTCAGATTTGAGAAATTTATCCAGAGATATAAAATGTAGATCTTCAAGTTACGGACGCGTGGCCACAAACGGTGAGTCAATACGAGGTCCGAGTCAAAAGTTATCGCAATTCTACGAAAGTGGCATAAAGCAGCGGAAAATCTGAGAAAATTCTGGAAATTGCCCAGGTCGCTGGAGCGACCCACGCGCGCGACCCGCGCGATCGACCTGTTGAAAAAGTCAAAAATGCGTATTTCGAAGTCCTGAAGGCCCCTGTGCGATCCGAATTGGTTAAATACGTCCAGAAACGTAAAAACAGCAGTTTTAGTGCGAATTGACTTAGGAAAGCTTCCTAAATCCTTCCAAACTCTATATAAATCCTATTCTAAATCAATTTTGTAGTTAGATATCATTACACAACATTATACACAGCCATATACACATATACTTTCAGCCATTGAAGGGAGAAAAGCAAGGAGAAGAAGAAGAAGACCAAGGATTCCCATGGCCTCCTCCATCAACCTCTTGCCGTTCATCAATTCTATGGCCAACTAAATCTAGATCTAGGGTTTCAATGAAACCCTAGCCATGTAATAGGGTTTTATTTATATTTTTATTTTAGATTTATTATGTATGGATGATGATTACATGTTCCGAGGATTTTTATAAATAAATCGTGCTTCTAATTGATTAAATCATCACTTTCAAAGTTTATTCTTGTCTTAGATCTATTTTGACTGTGATGTGCTCAATGATCTATGTTTGCTGTGCTTGTATAGGTTATTTACATGTAATGGTGCTTTATTGAATTGTGCTATCAAGTATCCGAATAGTCCATGCCTAGATTAGACGGATTATTCCACAACCCTAGTTTAGTGTGGGATAATTCGTGCTAACCGAAGATGGATTATGTTGGTGCTTGAAGCATAGTTATTTTCTTGATGGAGGAATTGGGCTTATAGTTGCAATTCCTCATTATCATCCAACTTAATAATCTAATTGAATGCATAAATATTCCTATTATGAAGCTAGTGGTGGATTTGCAATCCTAGGTTCCTTTAAACATATTTATAAAAACACTTTTAAATCGCTTTCATAATTTAGATCTATTTTATTGTTCTTAGTTTAATTAAATTCAAAATCAAAATCTCGTTTTTATAATTAATTAGATTTAGGTTTTAAAATCAAGAGTCATAGTAATTCAATCTCTGTGGGTTCGACCTTTACTTCCACACTGCAAATCTTTAGAAAAGTAAAGTATACTTTTATATCTTGATATTGACAACATCAACGTCACGTGATACAAATGAATGCATTGAGCCAGAATCCTTTAGTATACGTGCAGGATACGAACAAATAGGAAGAATACCTGATACGACAGTATCATCCGTATTCCCCGGCCTGAGTTGGAAATTTCACCCTTATTATTGCGCGACTTCTTTCCCTTTATCCACTCGTGGTTCTACCCTTGATCTGCTTGGCACACTCGATGCCTGGTACTCATTCCGGGTTGTCTCTTACTCGGACAATTCTTTGCTATATGCCCTGGTTGGCCACACTCAAAACATTTCCCTCTCATCTCTAGGTTGTAGCTCTTGGTGTTCAAGATTGTGTTCGATGTAGTTGTATTCGCATTCAAAGGACAATTCCTGGATATGTGCCCCAGTTGCTTACAAAGGTAACACGTGCTCAGTAGATAACAAGTCCCTTTGTGTCGTATGTTACATGTTGGGCATAATGGTCTCGAATCTTCGACGAACGTACTCCCTTCTTGGCTACGCATATACGATCTCGAACTTTGTGTAAATGGCTTCTTAGCATTTCCCTAACCCTAACTCTTATTGTCATTGGATTTCTTCCCTTATTGCCCTTGTCGATATCGATCGACGCTTTTCTCAGCTATGTTGGCGGCTTCTTCGACTAGTGAAACAGTCAGGTGTTGCAACATGTCCACACAGCTACGGATATTCTCCCTAAGCCCTTTCTCAAACTTATGAGCTTTATCCTCCTCAGTTGGAACTGTAATCTTCCCAAAACGTATCAACGCGTTATAACAGGAAACGTACTCACTCACAGTCATGTCTCCTTGAACCAAACTTGCAAACTCTTGGTGTTTCTGAGTATAAGCTGATCGCGGAAAGAAACGTCAGTTGAATTCCTCAAATGTTTCCCACGTAGTCGGCTTTCCTTGTTTAAGCACGTTGTTCCACCAATCCAATGCCTCTCCCATTAATGTATCGGATGCACACATAATTTTCTCTTCATCGGTGTATATTACGGTACGTAAATGTCTTTCCGTATCCATCATCCGATGATCGGCCAAGTCTATGTCAACTTGTCCATGGTACAAGGTCAGTTTTTGTTTATGGAATTATTCTACGATTCTGTGTTGAGGTCGCAGTACTAGTGGTGAGTTAATATATCGAACCTCAACTGGTGGAGTCTGAACATTCATCTGATCTCATTCACTTACAGCTTGAACAAAGTTCCCCACCATATTCACTATCTGATCCATCCGTGAATGCGGTGACAACTCTCTTATCGTATTAGCCATAATGTTTCAAGAACTCATCCGATGCATGAAGACGATGCAAGCTATGCCACAAGATATATATGCATAGTTCGTCATCACAAACAATAGATGCAAACATATGAAGCATCTCTACAATGATAACAATATTGTCGTCACAGTCATACGCTCCACTCGACGTCACTCAGCATAATAACGTCACTTGTTCCCAAGGCTCTAAACTTAAGCTCTAATACCACTAAATGTCATAGCCCGGTCCCATAATAACGGAACCGAAACCCGTGGCATGCCACCGAGGCTAAATCAAGTCATTAACGTTCCCAAAATTTAGTTTTAAGAACACGTAGCAAAAAAATAAAACAAATCATTTTGAAAATTAGCAGTCTAGTCGACTAAGTCGGGACCCCAGTCGACTGACTTGAAGTTACAGAGAACAAGAAATCTCCAACAGCCACCTTCAGTCGACTGACTTCTAGAGTTCTAGGTCCAGTCGACTGATGCCTCAAATGTTCAGTCGACTGGGCTCGTCCGGTCGACTGAACCCATCCCAGCAGAATGTGTGTTTTGAAAACAGATTCCATTCGACTGGTTCCCATCTTCAAGTCGACTGATGTACTTTTAAAACTGAAAGATATTTTGATAAAATAGGGGTCCAGTTGACTGTTTTCTAGCAGCAGGCCCTTTCTGCAACATTTCAAAGTTAAAGGTTTCTCTGAGTTCAACCAGGATTTAAATATGCACTCAAAACTCATACCAAAACGATTCCCACTAGATTAAAACATTACTAAAACATAATTACAAAAGATTCATATCTATTACGATATCACAAATCCGTTCTACGATTTTAAGTTAAACATAACCAAAAGTTATGAAATTCTTATTACAACATTTCTATTTCAAAACTACGGGATAAACGTGATAAGTCGCCTTCTATAGTGAACTCCCAAACCCATGTGCTCATTTCTGCGATTCTTCGCCAGCATTAATACCTGCAATAGTTATTTGAATAACCACACATTTCGATTTGTTTAATCTAATGCTTAGTGAATAAAACAACAATGCACATGAATGATAAACACGGTCGCATTCACATCTTTACATTTCATACTAGTCTCCGAAGTCTCCGTGTACGTTCCATACTTCTAATCCGCGACTCCTCGCCAATAAGTCCACACGAAAAGGTAAGACCACGATTCTTTTCTTCAATTGTACGACCTTAATGCCTATATCGACTCCACAAGATGGCTTGGTAACCACGTGCTCCTTTGACACAAATAACAACTCAACGTGCTCAATTCACATATCACCATGCTTTCGACATAATCAAACATATCACCGTGCTATTGGGCCTACTTAGCAATATAAATGCCCAATATGAACTACACAATATATATCTATGAATTTACACATACTATTCATTCCAAACATGAATACATGATAAGAAACCATTCCAAAACACATGGTTGAATCACTCACCTCTGAATAACGCTCCTATAATTCGTTCCAAAGAAAACCCGCTTACAAGGAATGTGCAGAAGTCCGTCTAATACAATTCCTATCGATCAGAATTTCAATTATCAACTTTTATGAAAAATTCTAGAAAAAGAGTTTTCAGAAAACTTAACCAAACGAGTCCTAATAGGTATCAAAACGACGGCCTTACCTCGAGGAGTTTGAATACGAAGTTTGAAGAAAATTAAATGGGCAGAAGTCCGTCGTTTGTCGTGGTGAAGCTTTAAGCAACCAAATCCCCCTTTTTGGCCTCCTCTTGAATTTTAGGATAGAACTTATAAAATATCCAAAGTTATCTCTATCTATATATAGGCAACACTTTCGAAAATTACGTTTACCTCCCCACGAGTTCTCAAAACTCCTAATCAGTCTCTGAAACTTTTTACACAGCTATTTCATCGCTTCATGAGTAAAACTAAAAATTATAAAAGTTTTCGACTAAATTCTGTTTGGTCGCTAAAACGCAGTATCACATGATTTTACGAAATTGCTAATTAGCCTACCAAATTAATAGTTGTTAATTCGTCCTCACAAGGATACTAAAATTAACAACAAAAATATATTCTAAACCAAAAATAATACAGATAGTGAAATACACAGGTAAACATTTATTTTCAAATAAATATTTAAGGCATTCCACAATGGCCGCCTAAATCGCGGAGAGACGTCACATGATCCAAATACTAATTCAACACCGTCTCAATGGGTTCTCTAATACCGACACCAAAATCGACTTGTGAGTCAAAACTCACTCATACATGTGCCAACATGCACAACACATCACACTATCATGCATGACAATGTAATGAAATGCAATAACACAGATATGGGTGTTATAATCATCATCGAAAGTCCAACCCTTCTCCAAATCTCCTTTAAGCATACGGGATTTCAAGGATACGGTCTCATCATCAAATTTTTGTACTTGCAAAATTCGATTCAAAAGTGACAGTTGAACGGTCAAAGTAAACAAAGTAGATCCATCAGAATTCTCTGTGCAATAAACCTCATAGTCATCAAGTATCCCAACATCTTCCACTCTTGAATAGGTAAGTAAGCCAAGGTACCATGCAGTTTAAAACTAAGGGCATCGGCCACGACATTAGCTTTCCCCGAATGATACTGCAAATCAAAGTCATAGTCTTCTAAGTATTCCTTCCAACGGCGTTGCCTCAAGTTAAGGTCTCGATGAGTGAAGATATACTTAAGGCTCTTGTGATCGAAAAATACTTCGAATCCTTCACCATACAAGTAGTGTGTCCAACACTTTAATGCAAAAACAACGGCAGCAAGCTATAAGTCATGAGTAGGATAATTCTTCTCGTGCGGCTTTAGCTGTCTCGAAGCATAAGCTATAACTTTACCTTCTTGCATTAGGACACACCCAAGACCCTCAAAAGAAGTGTCACAATACACTTTATATCCCAATCCGTGCTCAGGAATGACAAGAATAGGTGCTTGACGACATCCTATTGACGCGTTTTCTTATCACACCCAAGTGTAGGTGATCGTATAAGTAATAAAGTTCTAGACGTCCAGGTCGAACCCACAGGGAACGGGAAACAAAAGATAGGCAATAACTATTTTGTCACTGTAGACACCCCATTTTGTCGGCTATCAGATTTAGGAGACCCATAGCTTGGTGGTTCATAATGATAAAAAAAGACTCAAAAGGACTCCTGGAAGTTGGTTCTATTTTTCAAAATGCTTAGAATGACCAAAATGCCCCTGAAAGCCCAAAAGCTCCCAGAATTGGACCAAAAATTTTGGAAACATGCTATGTCATGAGAAAAATGATAAAATGAGTTTTTAAGTAAAATTGGATGAAATCGTCAGCTCCCAGAGACCCCCGGAAGACCCGGAAAGTCCCCATTGACCGGTTTGACCAAGGTTTGACAAGGTTTGACCAAGTTTGACCGAAATCATCCAAATTCGCCAGAATCATTCTAGATCATGTGGAAAGTATTAAAATGAGTTTTAAAAGAAAATCGAGCAAAAACGTCAGCTCCTGGGAGCTCCCAGAGGTTTCCAGAACTTCCTGGGAATCCCAAGTTTGACCAGTTTGACCAAAATTTGACTTTGGAACCGGAGCGCCAAAACAATTTTCAAATATTTTTTATGGATACTGTCGATAGATTTCCAACGATATATTGCACATAATTTTCGGATTTAAAACGAGTTTACTAAGAATTTTCGAAGGCGAAAAAGGCGAACAAATCGGCTTTTATTGCAAATACCGCAAAACTTTTCAAAGTGACCTATCCCCGAACTATTTTTTATGTAAAGTAGACTCCATTACCTTTCCAACAGTATATCACAACCTCAATTTGGAGTTCGTACGCATTTTCTGTGAATTTCGGACGAAATAAGGCCTTTTCGCGAATACCGGAACCTCTGGGGGCCTAAATAGGATTATCCAGACGATTGAGGAGCAATGCCGCGGCGGCACTGGCCCACTGCCGCCGTGGCACAGGCCCAGTGCCGCCGCGGCACTCTCCTCCAGAACAGCATGTTTTTGTAAATATTTTTGGGGTTCCATTTTGATTAATTAAAAATCAAAACGACGTAGTTCTATGTTTTCAGATGTTTGGAGCCAATGGGAACACTTCTAAAACCCCAATACCACCCCAAGTTGGCCTATATAAACCCCCCTTGACTTCTCATTTTGGGGGTGTCAAATGTAAGCTTTGAAAAGTTTTGGAGAGAAACTAGTAGAGATAA
Source organism: Hydrangea macrophylla (assembly GCA_033977485.1). Lineage (NCBI taxonomy): Eukaryota > Viridiplantae > Streptophyta > Magnoliopsida > Cornales > Hydrangeaceae > Hydrangea > Hydrangea macrophylla. The sequence continues at coordinate 30,589,296 of CM066999.1, forward strand.
GGTTAGAATAGAGAGAAAAGAAGCTTTCTTCTTTGATTTTTCAAACAAAAGTGAGTTCTAAACTTTGTTTTTACTTCAGTACTCCTATTTACTTCAATATTCAATACGCCCAACCACCATTTTAGTGAGCATTTAAGAGTGTGGAAGCTTCTTCCATGTCCAATGTCATCACATATGAGTGAAACACCAAACTACAAGTTCAATACATCATGAATATCATCTATTGATTGCTATCTACTTGCTTATTTATACAATGTCCATCTCTTCTTACCTCATTTATTTTTTATTTTCTTTATTTACTTACTAGTTCATCATCATCTAGAAGATGACATGAAGTTTGAGGTGAGTGAATACTTATGGATAGTAGCTCTTAACCTCAAAAACATGTTTGATAGATGATGATCATAACTTCAATACCTCCAAGGTATCCTTGAAGTTATGTTCAAATAAAAAAAGAATCCTTCCAACAATCTTGGAAGTTCTTGATGATGAGTTTGATGTTGATATTTTTTAAGTGGCTATAATCTTCATTGAGTATTAAAATATTCTTTCAAAACTTCTATTTCAAAACCCCCTTCTTGAAACCCTCACTTTGATTTCAAGGGATAAACCTTGTTTTCTCCAAAATCTTCAAAACAGTGAGTGATCTGAGTTCAAAGATTTCTCTAGAACTCAATACTCAATGTATGGATGCAAGGCCACTTGGAAAGTCTTCCTAACTCATTAGAGAACACCCATGATTTTTGGTTTGACTTGGAAACACTTGAAAATGGTCCATTTGGACCCAAACATCCCTTCCAGATGTTCTGCCTCGGCTGTCACAGCAGCTTGGTTGAATTCCAACTTCTTTTTCAGAAACATTTTCCAAAAGGGGTGGTCCCAACTTATTTTTACCTTAAACTTCAATGTCTTAGGGAACTTTATGTATAAAATGGGCCTCTAGATCATTCGTTTTCATTTTCTAAGATTTTTCAACATTTCAATCGACAGTACGGACTCTGTTTCTGAGCGACCTCCATTGTTTATATGATTTCTCTCAATCTGTGATAGTTATTAAAGATTGTCTTTTTGGGTTGTGTTCTAGACACAATAAGGAAGATCTCCATGAAAAAGCATGCATTGAAAACATTCCTAACCTCTCTTTTCAATTTTCAAAAGATCTAGTTACTGTTCTGTCCACTATTCACAGTAAGCACATTTTAACTTTCATTCTTTGATTTGATGCTTACATGCACTCCATATTAGCTCATGTCTTAGGAAGAGTTCATACTACATTTGTACATATCCCATTTTGATTTCATTCATTCATTCATTCATACACATTTTAGACTTCTAAGTCATTCTAGGAATCCATGAACACCAAAACACCCTACAACCTTGGCACATTCTAGATACATACATTGTATTCGTGCAAGATTTGGGGTTTTTGTAACTCTTAATCTAAGAAGATTATGAGGAACGATCATGATCACACGTTCATGCTTCCCCTCGATCTAATCATCCTTTCTCATCCGTCCCGGGGATTGAGAGATCTTCTTTTCTCAAAGAATAACATGTATCATGCTAGCTTCCTAAGCATATTTTGATTTATTTGATTATTTGTTTCAAGAACAATCCATGTCCCCTTTTAGATTAGGAAAACTTTACTACTTGATATGTGATTAGACGATTTTTTCCTAGGTTTGTTTGTGTAATTTTTTTCACTTTTGCATTTTGTGATATTTGGCTTAGATCTTATGAATGATATCTTATCTTTTGATCTTCCAATTTTAAGATTCTTATGCAATATAGTATACTTATCATAAATATTAATTGTCGAACCAAACATAGTAGAAGATGATTATTTGGATGCTAATTGAGGCTCGTCGAAAGACGGGGCGAGTTGAGGGTGTTTTAGTCGTGACAAAGGCTCCTTCCTCTCTCGTACCAAAATCCCGAACCAAGTTCTTTGGTTATGAAGGGCCGGTGCCCTTATCCGCTTGGGCGAGTCAAATTTAGGTTTCTTGGTTCCCTAAAGACCAAGTGGCGACTCTGTATCTATTTTCAACAGACCTTTCCTTTTCTTTCTTTAATCCAAAACAATTTCAAACGAAAACAAACAAAAGCGGTGGAGTCCCGGTATCCACAATTTGGCGACTCCACTGGGGATCTTTATTTTCAAAACAAAATAATACAGAGGTTTGACTCATAAGAAGCATCCTTAAAATCATCTTTTTACTGTGTCTGGTTCACCGCATTGCACTCTTGCATTTTTCCCCCCTCCGACTGTGTCTGAAACGCGGCGTTGACATTGTTCAGGTCTTGCTGTGCCAGGGCACAAGTCACCGTTGATACTGTACCTTCCAAGGTATATAAAAAAGAGTAAAAACCTCCATACTGTCTCCCTGACGGTATATTGGAACTCTCGTCAATGGACCCTCTTTGACTAAACCCAGCCTTTGCATATAGATTCTTGTAGAACCTTTCATAGGACTGTTCATTTATCTTTTCAGATAGGACGATATGATATAACTGTTGTATGCCCTGATGGGATTACCTGAGCGGTGTAGACACTTATGTGGCATAGAACAGAACCTCTTTCTTATGATCCCCAAGGCAATCACTCTCATGTGATCATGTTGAGTTGGCCTGCCTAGGCACCATGACAAGGATGTCTGCTCTATGCTCACAAAGATATACACCGCAAACCTTGTTTGTCGGTCCTAAGACATAGGAGTATGAAAACCTGCTAGACAGTACGATCACTATCACCTTATTAACCAGTTTTTCCCAGAAACTCTGTCCAGATATCCCAGATATGACCATATTAACCAGTTTTTCCCAGAAACTCTATCCAGATATCCCAGATATAACCGTATTAACCAGTTTCTCCCAGAAACTTTGCCCAGATATCCCAGATATAACCGTATTAACCAGTTTCTCCCAGAAACTCTGTCCAGATATCCCATATATGACCATATTAACCAGTTTCTCCCATAAACTCTGTCCAAATCAACCAAAAATGCCCAGTCTCTCCTAGAAGCTTTCATTAAAACCTAGAAACCCCTGTTATCCCTTGGTGATCGTACTGGAAAGTAAGATTGGCACATTCTATATGGTTAGGACCATAATTGTTTAACTGCTATCTATTAGAAATAGAAGCATCACATAGATTAGGGCTTACATCCACATGCTTGTCTCATTTGCATACACCATTCTCATCGATCTGCATACACTGTTCCAACCAAGTCTATACACAAGTCAGTCCATGTTTGTTAACATCACTGTCATTGTCTGTCTAAAGTCATCACTGTCAAAATCTGATCTAGTCCTCTCAAAATCTGTCAGGTCAGTATAGATTCCCGGAGTCAACAGCTAGGATTCTCGTCTTGGGTCAGAAGTTCAGATAACCGTTTGGTCAGAATCAGTCCGACAGCTTACTTCGGCATGAATCGAGAAGAATTAGAAACAAGGTTACCGAGTTGGGAGCAACCAAGCCAGCAGTCTGACAGCCTAGCCCAAGTTTTGAAGTTCATGGAAGAATTAAAGCAGCAGCGGCCGCAACCTTTGCCTGGGTTTCCACCACCGGGGTTTGAACCACCCCCACATGAGAATAATGGGGAGGAAAACTGGTTTCAAGGGGTCCCACCATTTGCGTATGAGAAGAAGCTCCAAGAGAAAATGGATAAGGTTGATAAGTTAGAAAGTGTACTGAGGAAAAGCAAAGGGGTCGATGATTACATGCTAGACCTGGAAGGCCTCTTTGAGCCTGTTAAGCTGAAACTGCCAGAGAATTTCAAGATGCCTGCCATCGACTATTTTGACGGAACTGGGAATCCAAAAAGTCATGTGAAGCTATGTATGAGTATCTTCCAGTCCATGGGTTGTACCCACGAGCACATTGCGATGTTGTTCCCACAAACTCTTGCAAAGTCTGCACTATCATGGTTCCTAACCTTGGAAGCCTCCAAAACCCAGGCATGGGAAGACATTGTTCGAGTCTTCGTCGATCACTACTCCTATAATCAAGAGCTGGATGTCACTATCAGGGATTTGGAAACAACCCGACAGAACAATAATGAATCCTTCGCTGCATTTCTGAGCATATGGAGGAACAAGGTAGCCCAAATGACCCACCGGCCGATTGAGAAGGAACAAGTGAGAATGCTAATCTGAAATCTACAGCCGCTCTATCATGAGAAATTGTTCTACCAGTCCATCTCCACCTTTGAGGAGTTGTTTGAAGTTGGAACTCGAATTGAAGACGCTATCAGAGAAGGAAAGATCAAAAAGGAAGAGCCTCCGAGTCAGTCAAGAAGGCCCAACTACTCCCGGAATCCCCCGGATGTCAATGCCCTTAGCAGCCAACCCATGGCGTACCCTCCTAGGCCATACCAACCCTCCAACCAGGCAAATTCCTCCAATCGCCCTTTCCAGAAAAAGCCCCCTCGCAACTTCGCCAAGCTAGAAATCTCTCTCTCCTCAGCCTTAGACCGCCTCCTCAAAAAGGGCCATCTCCAACTACTCCAGCCTCGAAATACCCTGCCCCCGCCTAATTGCGATATGTCCAAACGATGTACTTACCACCAAGCCCCTGGCCACAACACCGATGATTGCATGCGCCTCCGCCATGATATCCAAGACCTCATTGACCAGAATATCATTGAGCCGCCTCTGAAGCAGCCCCATATCATTCAAAATCCTCTACCAAACCACCAAAATGTTAGCCTCATCGAGTCCAACCCTGTATCCTTTAACCCTGCTACCTATATCACCCCCCTAGGACAACTCTTACCCCTCATTGACATCCCGGATTCTGTGGGAATTCATCTGATTGAAGGGGAGAATGACGAGAGGCAGCAACAGCTGGTTGATGAACAAGACCTATTCTTCCTGGAAGAGCATGATCTAGGGGTAGTGGACCTCAAATGGTACAATCCCAACAACGAGAGCGATGCTTCTATCTGGAGTGAGCCGAAAAAGCCATTTGTGGGAACAGATTGTGACTGGTTCAAAGAAGATGGGACTGCAGAAGGGCCTACTCCTGCCGAGATTGATCATTTGACCAGGTCAGGCCGTCATTATCAGCCTCCATAGCCTACCACCGAAGCAACCGAGAAAGGTCCGATCAAAGACAAGGGAAAGGGAAAAATGGACGAGGTCATCGAGGAAGACAACGAGTTGATAAAGCAGTTGAAAAAGACCCAAGCACATCTCTCGATGTGGAACATCATGGTAACATCCTACAAGCATAGGTAAGCTGTGTTGAATGCCTTGGCTGGAATAGAGGTCCCCATCGACGCCGCACCGGAGGACATGGTGGCTTTCTTGGGCGCACTTACCCCTGACCCGATCATTACATTTTCTGACGAAGACCTACCACCAGAAGGATCTGCGCATAACAAAGCATTGTACATCACTGTCGGATGTAAGGGACAGCAGGTGCCATTTTGTCTGGTCGATACAGGTTCTGCCTTAAATGTTTGTGCCCTAAGGACTGCCACCGCCTTGGGGGTCGATGTCCATGACATCATACCATCTGTGCAATCCATGAGGGCTTACGATAACACCAAGAGGAATGTGATGGGAACTATTTCTCTACAAATCCGGGTAGGATCTTTGGTAAGCACTAAAGTCTTTCAAGTCATGGACATACCTGCCTCGTTCAACTTGTTGATCTGAAGGCCTTGGCTGCATGTCAACAAAGCCGTATCATCCACTGTGCATCAAATGATCAAGTACATTCATGAGAAGGAAGTAAAAATCATCCTCGGTAATAGTTGGGGTAATGAAGCTTTCCCGAACTACGCTCCCATTTTCGAAATCCAAATACATGATCTAGAAGAAGGAAAAATCGGGGGATTCTTCATGGAAGAAGTCCACATGATCAATGATGAAGATAGGTTCCCCGAGATCCACTCCGCAGTTGTCAACATTATCCGCAAAATGAACTACTTCCCCGGAATGGGATTGGGCCGACGCCAGCAAGGGATTCGTGAGTTCCCTCAGATCAAAGGGCAACAAGGCACTTTCGGGTTGGGGTACAAGCCCACTGAAGAAGACGTCGAGCTACAGAGGCCATGGAAGAAAAGGGTAAAGGGTCTCCCACCATACCGCAAAACCTTGAATGGACAATTCATCAAAGAAGGGGATGATTTCCCCTACTTTGGGTTCCCCGAACCCTGGATCCATCAAACCACTGGAAAAAGGCACCCCGGGCTTGAAATCTTCGCTGACTGCGAAAGGCCCCCCTATCAAGATCCGTTCTATCCCGAAGAAGTTAAGAAGACCCCGGAGGAAGACTGGTTGAAATACTTGGACACTGAAGCCATCGAGAAAATGTGGGAGGAATTCGCTGAGAAGAAGGAAGAAGAGAGGGCCAAGAGCCAAGATGATCAGATCAAGCCAACTAAGGAGGGTTTGAGCAACCAGGCTGTAGAGTCATCTGTCTGTGTCTCCCTATCCCCTGTTCCCCCAGAATCTGTACTACCAATTATCGAGTCTGTACTAGAGTCGACTGCTGTAAGCCCACCACTGTCCAATGTAATCACTTCACCTGTCATGAATGAAATGAAAGACGATTCTGCTTACTCCTCTGTGTCTAATACTTGTGAATGCACAGATCCCTCCGAGGATCTCCCAATCGAACTTAAGCAACTAATTGAAAAACCACCTGCTTATGAAATAATCGAAGATACTTTATTGGTTAACCTAGGTGAAATAGATAATCCACAAATTGTGCAAATCGGCTCAACTCTTAATAAAAAAGAAAAAGAAGAATTAACTCTCTTGCTAAAAGAATTCAAAAATGTTTTTGCTTGGTCTTACGAGGACATGCCTGGAGTCGATCCCGACATTGTCCAACATCATATTCCCCTCCTCCCCAATTCTAAACCTGTCAAGCAGAAACTGAGGCGCATGAGGCCAGAATGGGCACTCAAGGTTAAAGAAGAAGTGGAGAAGCAATTCAAGGCAGGGTTCATCATTGTCACCGAATATCCGGAATGGGTTGCCAATATTGTGCCAGTCCCGAAGAAGGATGGAAAAGTTCGTGTGTGCGTCGACTTCCGTGATCTAAACAAAGCCAGTCCCAAGGATGACTTCCCACTTCCCCACATTGATGTTTTGGTAGATAACACCGCAGGACGTGAGTTGCTGTCATTCATGGATGGTTTCTCAGGGTATAATCAGATTTTGATGGCGCCAGAAGATCGGGAAAAGACGACATTCACCACCCCTTGGGGAACCTACTGTTATGGAGTAATGCCTTTCAGACTCAAGAATGCTGGGGCAACCTACCAAAGAGCTGCCACCACTCTGCTGCATGACATGATTCACAAGGAAGTAGAAGTGTACGTAGATGACATGATTGTGAAGTCCAGGGATAGAGAAGGACACCTAGTGGCACTGGAAGAGTTTTTTGAAAGGTTGCGCAAATACAAGATGAGGTTGAATCCAAAGAAATGCACTTTCGGTGTGACCTCCGGTAAACTCCTGGGTTTTCTCATCATACAAAGGGGGATAGAGGTGGATCCCTCTAAGATCAAGGCAATCCTAGAAATGACATCACCACAGAATGAAAAAGAAGTGAGGGGGTTTCTCGGAAGAATCCAATTTATCAGCTGCTTCATTTCCAAGCTCACAACTACATGCAATCCTTTGTTCCGATTGCTGAGAAAAGGGGAAAAGTTCCAATGGGATGACCAATGCCAAGCCGCTTTCGACAAAATAAAAGCCTACCTTCAAAATTCGCATGTCCTCTCACCGCCTACTCCTCATAAGCCATTATTCCTTTACCTATCTGTCTCCGAAAATGCCATGGGTTGCATGCTAGCCCAAGAAAGAGAAGAAAGCCACTCCGAAAAAGTCATATACTACCTCAGCAAGAGGATGACTGGGTATGAGCTCAACTACTCTACCCTCGAAAAAACATGTTGGGTCTTGGTTTGGTGCACTCGCTGACTGAGGCACTACATGCTGGCCTTCCCAGTTGTGCTCATATCCCACATGGATCCTCTAAAATACCTCCTCGAAAAATGGAAGTCAAAGTTAAACTTTCTTCTTGAAAATTTGAGCAAACCAAAAAACCAATCAAAATTCCAACCACGAGGAAAGATTACTCACCTGAGCGCGCACAAGCTGCGTTTTGACGGATTTTGGCTCCAAAAACACCCCAAAATGGCTAAGAATGAGCTTAAAAAGCTCAAAAAACTGAGTTATACACAAATGGAGTCCGGCCACCCAATGCCGCTGCGGAACTGGACAACTGCTACCGCGGCAGTGGCCTAGTGCCGCCGCGGAACTGCTCCCCGCAAGCCCCGCTTCGCTCCGTTTTCCTCCATTTCGCCTCGTTTTGACCCATTTTGGCCTTTTTCAGCCCATTTTTGGCCCCGATCAGCCCCGGTGGCCCATTTCGGTCAAGATTTATGGGGTTTTATCCCGAAAAGTCCAAAAAGTTATCAGGGCTACCTCCAGTAGGAAGAAATTGAGAAAAATTGACTCCCGAAGATCCAAATTGGCTGCTTCGGGACGACCGTCACAAATTTTGATCAAGCACGAGAGTTCTGATTATGAATCCTGGATTTTGCCTGATGCACCAAAGAAAAAGAAAAAAGATTTTCTAAGAACCCTACATCATCCCCTGAGGACAGAAATAGAAAGATACCAGCACCTGGAGGCCCTGACCGGCCCTCTTGGATTGAGCGCCGAAAGAATTAATCAACCGTGAGAGATTCAGAGATGGGTCCTGGTTCCCGACCAAAAGAAAAGAGATTCTCCGAGAACCCTACATCATCCCCTGAGGACAGAAATCGAAAGATATAAGCTCCCGGAGACCCCGACCGGCCCTCTTGGATTGAGCACCGAAAGAATTGATCAACCGTGAAAGATTCAGAGATGGGTCCTGGTTCCCGATCAAAAGAAAAGAGATTCTCCGAGAACCCTACATCATCCCCTGAGGACAGAAACCGAAAGATATAAGCTCCCGGAGGCCCCGTCCGGCCCTCTTGGATTGAGCGCCGAAAGAATTGATCAACCGTGAGAGATTCAAAGATGGGTCCTGGTTCCCGATCAAAAGAAAAGAGATTCTCCGAGAACCCTACATCATCCCCTGAGGACAGAAACCAAAAGATATAAGCTCCCGGAGGCCCCGACCGGCCCTCTTAGATTGAGCGCCGAAAGAATTGATCAACCGTGAGAGATTCAGAGATGGGTCCTGGTTCCTGATCAAAAGAAAAGAGATTCTCTGAGAACCCTACATCATCCCCTGAGGACAGAAATAGAAAGATAACAGCTCCCAGAGTCCCCGACCGGCCCTCTTGGATTGAGCGCCGAAAGATTTGATCAACCGTGAGAGATTTAGAGATGGGTCCTGGTTCCTGATCAAAAGAAAAGAGATTCTCCGAGAACCCTACATCATCCCCTGAGGACAGATACGGAAAGATACTAACTCCCACTACCCTCAGCAGAAAGTAACAAAAGAGGAATCGACTCCCGAAAATCGACCGTCAGGAACAATCAGAACATCGCCCGTATCCATATCTCCTGATTATCAAGAGTTTTCTCATCTGTCCATTTTCATAGCTTTATCACAAGATCCCTCGGTCACCTTTGGCTGTCATCTTCTAAACAAAGTGCATCTGATCTATCTCACTCATTTGCAAAGCACACTTCCCAAGTTTCAGAAGTTTGCCCCTAGACCCAGAGTCTTCTAAACCTTGGTGTCCTCATCTGAGTCATCCACATCACAGTCACCAGCACAACACTAGCCCACTCGGAGTGGCACACCCCATAGTACCTGTTCATGCTAGGGTCGTAATACTAGACACGATAGGACTCATGACACAATTTATATCACATCCATGTATGGCATATCACTCATATAGCATAGCATCCGCCTGATTGTTGTGTACATGCATGTGTGATTTATTCCATTGTGCCCCGAACTACGTCCTGGTCTGATTCCCCTTGGGATATGTAGGCAGCTCACGCAGAGCACGACCAGCACTGACCTCAGCATCATTGCATCTTTTGCAACGCTTTTTATCCTAAATCTATAGCCTCCAAAAAGTCCTGTCTCTTCAAAGCTTTGGCACTCGCTTGCGACATGCGTTGCCTCGCAAGTTTATGCCAAAGAGGGGCAAACTGTAGACACCCCATTTTTTCGGCTATCAGATTTAGGAGACCCATAGCTTGGTGGTTCACAATGATAAAAAAGACTCAAAAGGACTCCAGGAAGTTAGTTCTATTTCTCAAAATGCTCAGAATGACCAAAATGCCCCTGAAAGCCCAAAAGCTCCCAGAATTGGACCAAAAGTTCTGGAAACATGATACATCATAAGAACAATGATAAAATGAGTTTTTAAGTAAAATCGGATGAAATCGTCAGCTCCTAGAGACCCCCGGAAGACCCGGAAAGTCCCAGTTGATCGGTTTGACCAAGGTTTGACCAAGTTTGACCAAAATTGTCCAAATTTTCTAGAATCATTCTAGATCATGTGGAAAGTATTAAAATGAGTTTTAAAAGAAAATCAAGCGAAAACGTCAGCTCCTAGGAGCTCCCAGAGGTTTCCAGAACTTCTCGGGAATCCTAGGTTTGACCAGTTTGACCAAAATTTGACTTTAGAACCGGAACGCCGTAACAATTTTCAAATATTTTTCATAGATACTAGAGGTCGATAGCTTTCGAACGATATATCGCACATAATTTTCAGATTTAAAACGAGTTTACTAAGAATTTCCGAAGGCGAAAAAGGCGATCAAATCGACTTTTATCGCAAATACCGCAAAACTTTTCAAAGTGACCTATCCTCGAACTATTTTTTATGTAAATTAGATTCCATTACCTTTCCAACGGTATATCACAACCTCAATTTGGTGTTCGTACGCATTTTCTGTGAATTTCGGACGAAATAGGGCCTTTTCGCAAATACCAGAACCTCTAGGGGCCTAAATAGGATTATCCAGATGATTGAGGAGTAGTGCCGCCGCGGCACTGGCCCACTGCCGCCACGGCACAGGCCCAGTGCCGCTGTGACACTCTCCTCCAGAACAGTATGTTTTTGTAAATTTTTTTGGGGTTCCATTTTGATTAATTAAAAATCAAAACGACGTAGTTCTATGTTTTCAGATGTTTGGAGCCAATGGGAACACTTCTAACACCCCAAAACCACTCCAATTTGGCCTATATAAACCCCCCTTGACTTCTCATTTTGGGGGTTTCAAATGTAAGCTTTGAAAAGTTTTAGAGAGAAACTTGTAGAGATAAGGTTAGAATAGAGAGAAAAGAAGCTTTCTTCTTTGATTTTCCAAACAAAAGTGAGTTCTAAACTTTGTTTTTACTTCATTACTCCTATTTACTTCAATATTCAATACACCCAACCACCATTTTAGTGAGCATTTAAGAGAGTGGAAGCTTCTTCCATGTCCAATGTCACCACATATGAGTGAAACACCAAACTACAAGTTCAATACATCATGAATATCATCCATTGATTGCTATCTACTTGCTTATTTATACAATGTTCATCTCTTCTTACCTCATTTCTTTTTGATTTTCTTTATTTACTTACTAGTTCATCATCATCTAGATGATAACATGAAGTTTGAGGTGAGTGAATACTTATGGATAGTAGCTCTTAACCTCAAAAACATGTTTGATAGATGATGATCATAACTTCAATACCTCCAAGGTATCCTTGAAGTTATGTTCAAATAAAAAATGAATCCTTCCAACAATCTTGGAAGTTCTTGATGATGAGTTTGATGTTGACATTTTTTAAGTGGCTATAATCTTCATTGAGTATTAAAATATGCTTTCAAAACTTCTATTTCAAAACCCCCTTCTTGAAACCCTCACTTTGATTTCAAGGGATAAACCTTGTTTTTCCCAAAATCTTCAAAACAGTGAGTCAAAACAGTGAGTGATCTGAGTTCAAAGATTTCTCTAGAACTCAATACTCAATGTATGGATGCAAGGCCACTTGGAAAGTCTTCCTAACTCATTAGAGAACACCCATGATTTTTGGTTTGACTTGGAAACACTTGAAAATGGTCCATTTGGACCCAAACATTCCTTCCAGATGTTCTGACTCGGTTGTCACAGCAGCTTGGTTGACTTCCAACTTCTTTTTCAGAAAACTTTTCCAAAAGGGGTGGTCCCAACTTATTTTTCCCTTAAACATCAATGTCCTGGGGAACTTTATGTATAAAATGGGTCCCTAGATCATTCGTTTTCATTTTCTAAGATTTTTCAACATTTCAGTCGACAGTATAGACTCTGTTTCTGAGTGACCTCCATTGTTTATATGATTTCTCTCAATCTGTGATAGTTATTAAAGATTGGCTTTTTGGGTTGTGTTCTAGACACAATAAGGACGATCTCCACGAAAAATCATGCATTGAAAACATTCCTAACCCCTCTTTTCAATTTTCAAAAGATCTAGTTACTATTCTGTCCACTATTCACAGCAAGCACATTTTAACTTTCATTCTTTGATTTGATGCTTACATGCACTCCATATTAGCTCATGTCTTAGGAAATAGTTCATACTACATTTGTACATATCCCATTTTGATTTCATTCATTCATTCATTCATACACATTTTAGACTTCTAAGTCATTCTAGGAATCCATGAACACCAAAACACCCTACAACCTTGGCACATTCTAGATACATACATTGCATTCATGCAAGATTTGGGGTTTTTGAAACTCTTAATCTAAGAAGATTATAAGGAATAATCATGATCACACATTCATGCTTCCCCTCGATCTAATCATCCTTTCTCATCCGTCCCGGGGATTGAGAGATCTTCTTTTCTCAAAGAATAACATGCATCATGCTAGCTTGCTAAGCATATTTTGATTTCTTTGATTATTTGTTTCAAGAACAATCCATGTCCCCTTTTAGATTAGGAAAACTTGACTACTTGATATGTGATTAGACGATTTTTTCCTAGGTTTGCTTGTGTGATCTTTCACTTTTGCATTGTGTGATATTTGGCTTAGATCTTATGAATGATATCTTATCTTTTGATCTTCCAATTTCAAGATTCTTATGCAATATAGTTGCAAAGCGGGGGTATTTGTAAAATACAATCGCGCTAAAAGGAAGAATTGTATTAGTTTTTATCACAACTTCCCATGTTATCCGCAATTTGCATTACAAGGCTAATTTTTATACAGTATGATTAATCTATGATAAGTTGTATTGTTTTAGCTGTTGTTTATGCAGATCACTGCTGTGCGAACTAAACAGATAAACATCAGAATAAATGGAATGCTGGAATACAAACAAAAGAAGTCAAAGCTGAAATGTGGAGTTCGATCGCTTTAAGAAGGTTCGATCGATCGAGCGTTCGATCGCTCGAAGAGAGTAGAAGCGCTTAAAGATCAAGGGTTCGATCGATCGAAAGCAGTTCGATCGATCGAACGGGGTATTTCCAGAAACATTTGCGTGCGCAGCAGAATGCGGGGTTTAACCCTAGTGCCTTAGGTTTTCTTATATATATGCGTTTTGTACACGTCCATAAGGACGCCCACTTTTTGTTTTAACAGTTTGATAGAGAGAGATAGAGAGTTTGTTTGGTTTTTTGTAGGTTTTTCATATTGTGGATTGGATTTTCTCGAAGTTTATACAAGCATTTTCTGTTCCAGGTTATTTATATATTGTCATTTACATTCTGCACTTCGTAGGCATAGTTTAATCGCTTGTTTTACAGTGTTGCATGCTAGATAGTTATAAAACCATAGATTTTATAGTTTTCATGAATAACTCAAAATCAAACAAGGCACTAATGTTTTCTTACGTTAAAAATCAATCCTCGACACTCCAGACGATGTCTGAGTAGTCCCAGGTTGGGAGAACACGATGAAATAGTGATCTCCAGCCTCTGCCATGCAGCAGAATAATCGCTGTGTTCGATCGATCGAAGTTAGTTCGATCGATCGAACCAGAGACAGTCAAGCGATCGAATTCGGTTCGATCGATTGAGGGATGAAGGTCTTCGATCGATCGAAGGCGCGTCGATCGATCGAACTCCCTGATTCTTGAGAATGTTCCCTGCAGTATTCCAGGACCTTTTGTCTTAAGATGTGTTATCATTCTGTCCCAAATAAATGCTCAGTCTGTCAAAACAGTTTTAAAACTAAGGCCCTAAGGCATTTTCTTTCAATACATTTTGCAAACCATCTTCAATGCTAACACCATTGAGGATGCGAGTCTTAACTATTGAATTAAACCGCTTTTGCGTATTTCAATTTAACTGTGATGATATGGTCCCGGTCATGAAAGGGCCATGGATTTTTTATTTTTAGAGGAATACGGAAAACTGTAGGTAATGTACTCCATTGTGCTTCAAGGCAAATGCATGGTAGATGGCTAGGTTATTGCGGATTCGTGTAATCCCAACACTTTCTTTTAAAGTTAAACACCCTAATTTCAAGTACTATTTTAATTAGCTAGTTAGATTATTTAGTTAATTTTAATTATTTTCATTAGTAATCCTAGTTTGTAGAACTTTGTGTTCTGCACCATCGTTCAAACTTATTCATTTTATTTTGCTTTCTTTTAGAGGTTAGTCTAATTCAATAGGTCAACACCTTCCCTGTGGGATCGACCTGGTCTTACCAGATATTACTTGCACGTCTACCTACACTTGGGTATTGCACAAGAGCACACAAGAAAATTCTCGTGTCAAGTTTTTGGCGCCGTTGCCGGGGAAGGCGACGATCAATTCTTTAGATTACCTCAGTCTCTCTTCATCTCTTTCTATTTTCCTTTTCTTTTCTTTTAAGTTCTTTAGGTAAGTTCTCACCCTAGGGACTCTCCTAGTTCATGTCCGAGAATTCTATTGAAGGATTTTTTGGAAACCCTTTCTACCTGTCTGACTCTGATAGCTCCATCAACCCAATAGTCACTCCAACTGCATCAATGGATGATCATCAGAGTGAAAATGGTGACAATGTTGTGGTGCCAATTGATGAGGCACTCCGTCCTCTTTGCGATCTTATGCAACCAGAACATGCACCTACGCCCTCTTGCATTCAAATCCCACCGCATAATGGCGAATTTCAGTTTCGCAATGGGATGATTCAATTGCTTCCCACTTTCATGGGATGGAAAGCGAGAAGGCGTATTTACATGTCACCGATTTCGAGGATGTTTGCAAAACATTCTCGCAAAATTGTCCTAGGGAGGTGACGCATTTAATGCTATTCCCCTTCACTTTGAAAGATAAAGCGAAGGCGTGGCTTCACTCCCTAAAGCCTAATTCAATTTTCACCTGGCATGCGATGAGCACTGCATTTCTGAAGAAATTCTATCCCACTCGCATGACCACAGATCTTCAGCGTCAAATTAATTCCTATAAACAAAAGAGCAATGAAACCTTCACACAAGCGTGGGAGCGTTTTAAAGATTTGCTTCTCTCCTGCCCACACCATGGGTTTGAGAAATGGCGAACGATCAGCTTCTTTTATCAGGGATTGAATGGTGAAACAAAGAAGTTGGTGGAAACAATGAGCTCTGGGCCATTTCTGCGAAAAAACACTGAAGAGGCCGAAGCCCATTTCGAATGGTTAGCTGAATATGCTCATGAATGGTCAAATTCTGACAATATCTCACGCTCACAGATATCCTGTGTAGAAGAGAAAAGCCTATATCAGTTAACCAATGAAGATCGCCTTATGACTAAGTATGCAGAGCTAGCAAAGAAGGTAGAAGAGTTAAGTATGAAAGGAGAGAGTTCTAGGCAAGTCATGCCTGAAGAACCATGTGGCACATGCAACATGTTGGGACATACAACTCAGTATTGTCCTAATGTGCCACATTTTCAAGAGCAAGCCCCTGTAGAGATGAATGCCATGCAAGGTTTTCGAGGGGCGGGGAATTCCAACAATACTTTTCAAAGTAATAATAGATGGAATCACCCCGGTTTTGATTGGAGAAATAATGCTGGGGCCCAAAATCAATATCAACAGCAGCCCTACAACAATAATCAATATCAAGGGCAAAACAATAGGCCGCCCCAGCATTACAATCAAAACAGAACTAATAATTACAATCAAGCTCAACCCTCCAATGCACCACAAACCAATGCCTATGTGCCCCCGCACAAGAAGGTACAAGAAGAGGAGCCACTTGCTAATGCCAATCTAACGCAGCAACTCATCCAAATGATGAGTAAAATGTCTGCCACGTTAGAGAGGATAGATGCACGGCAAGAGAGCTCAGGAGGAACATTCCCTGCCCAACCACTTCAGAACCCCAAGGGACATAACAATGGTCCTAACAATCAAGAACATGCTAAAGCTGTGACCACACTGAGAAGTGGAAAAATCATAGAGAAAAGCATACCTCTGTCCACTCCCGAAGTGTACAAAGAGGGGGAAGTGTTGGATGAAGAAGTTGAGCTACCATCTACTCGAGAGGAGGAGCCGTCTACTAATGACGAACCAATAAAGGCAAACACCGAAGCTCCTAGAGTAGAAGAAGAAGTTGAGCGAAGGCCTGGAAAGGAATCTGTTAAGGAGGAACCACCAAAATGCCCCTTTCCAGCACCTTATCCTCAACGGTTGAAGAAACCCAAGAATGAGACGAAGAACCAGGAGTTTTTGGAATTGTTTAAGCAAGTTAAGATTAACCTTCCACTCCTAGATGCTATCAAGCAAGTGCCGGCCTATGCTAAGTATCTCAAAGATCTATGCACGGTCAAGAGGAGGCAAAGCGTGAAGAAACATGCTTATGTCGCGTGCCAAGCTAGCGCGATCATTCAAAATGAGTTACCTCCAAAACTCAAAGACCCCGGTACACCTACTGTCTCATGCAGAATTGGGAATCAAAAGATAGACAACGCACTCCTCGATTTAGGAGCAAGCGTGAATCTGCTGCCATATTCAGTCTATAAACAGCTAGGGTTGGGTGAACTCAAACCCACTCGAGTTGCTTTGCAATTGGCAGACAGATCTGTGAAGTACCCTAGAGGGGTATTAGAGGACGTCCTGGTCCAAATAGACTCGTTTGTATTTCCGGTGGATTTTGTGATATTGGACACAGAACCTGTGTCTAATCCTGGTGCACATATCCCGGTTATCTTTGGACGGCCGTTCCTCAACACCATCGATGCCACAATCAAGATTAGAAGTGGTATCATGACAATCGTATTCGGGAACATGACATTGAATGTCAAGATCTTTTCTAATCCCCGACCTGAAGAATACGATGATGAGGAGGAAGTCCATTATATAGACACGGTCATTGAAGATGAAGTTGACTTGGTCGACTACAAAGATCCTTTGGAAGTTGTGATGACTCAATTTGGCGATAACTATAAGCCTGAAGAGTCAACTCCATTGGATGCTGACCTAAACCAGACGTGTCTTATGATGGATACGATAGAGGAGGATAGAGTCGATTGCATGTGGGTAATGCCATATGAACAACTGCCTCCTAAAACCAAGTTGGTAATGCCCTCTAGTTTCCAGTTCCCGGAGTTAGAATTGAAGGAGCTTCCAAAAGAGCTGAAATATGCATTCCTAGGGACTGGAAAAACTTATCCTGTAATCATTTCATCTGCTTTAACTCATGAACAGGAAAGTAAGCTAGTGGAAATGCTGAAAAAGCATAAAGATGCTATGGGATGGACAATTGCTGACCTCAAAGGCATAAGCCCATCCATATGCACGCATAAGATATATCTGGAGAAAGACGCCAAACCCGCAAGGCAAATGCAAAGGCGTCTGAATCCCAACATGCAAGAAGTAGTAAAGAAGGAAGTGCTTAAACTGCTTGATGTTGGGATGATATATCCGATATCTGACAGTCCTTGGGTTAGTCCTACCCAAGTAGTTCCAAAGAAAGCGGGCATAACAGTCATTCCGAACAAAGAGGGTGAATTAGTACCGACACGTGTCCCCACTGGATGGAGGATGTGCATTGACTACAGGAAGCTAAATACTGTGACCCGAAAGGATCATTTTCCTTTGCCATTCATGGACCAAATGCTAGAACGAGTGGCGGGTCATAAGTATTACTGCTTCTTGGATGGATACAGTGGGTACAATCAAATTGAGATTGCTCCTGAAGATCAGGAGAAAACCACGTTCACGTGTCCATTCGGTACTTTCGCCTACCGACGAATGCCATTTGGCTTATGTAATGCACCGGCTACCTTTCAGCGGTGCATGCTAAGCATTTTTAGTGACATGGTCGAAAACATCCTTGAAGTTTTCATGGATAACTTTTCAGTATTCGGCCATAGCTTCGAAGATTGCCTCAGCAATCTCGAACAGGTTTTAATGAGGTGTGAGGACAAACACCTAGTCTTGAATTGGGAGAAGTGTCACTTTATGGTGACCAAGGGTATAGTTCTAGGCCACATAATATCCGATGAAGGAATCCAAGTGGATAAGGCTAAAATCGACATAATCTCAAATCTACCTGTCCCCCGTACAGTGCGAGACATTCGTTCATTTTTGGGACATGCAGGTTTTTATCGTCGATTTATCCAGAATTTCAGTGCAATCTCTCGACCCCTTTGTCAACTTCTTGTCAAAGATGCACCTTTCGAGTGGTCAGAGAGTTGCCAAAAGTCCTTTGAGGATCTAAAAGATCTCCTCACCTCCGCACCTATAATACAGGCACCCGACTGGAGTTTGCCTTTTGAATTAATGTGCGATGCTAGTGATTACGCCATTGGCGCAGTCCTAGGCCAGAGGAAGGACAATAAGCCACATGTGATATACTACGCCAGCCGAACTTTAAATGAGGCTCAAATGAATTACACTACTACTGAAAAGGAGCTGCTGGCCGTAGTATTCGCTCTGGACAAGTTTAGGTCTTACCTGATAGGGTCGCCAATCGTCTGTTTTACAGATCATTCGGCCCTCAAGTATCTTTTGTCAAAGAAAGACGCTAAACAACGGCTTATCCGCTGGATACTCTTACTCCAAGAGTTTGATTTAACAATCAAGGACAAGAAAGGAGTAGAGAATGTGGTTGCGGATCATTTATCCCGGTTGACTTTTATCGATAACACTGAATCCCAATCCATTAAAGATGAGTTCCCAGATGAACAGCTACTGGCAGTAAGTAGTCTGCCTTGGTATGCTGATGTGGTAAACTACCTTGTCACGGGTGAGACACCGACTCATTGGTCGAATCAAGATAGGAAACGGTTCCTCTCGTTTGCACGCCATTTTTTCTTTACCTATTCAAATACTGTGCTGATCAGGTCATCAGGCGTTGCGTACCCAACGAGGATATAACCGTAATATTAGCGTCATGCCATTCTGAGGCATGCGGTGGCCATTTTGCGTCACAGAAGACCGCACAAAAAGTGTTGCAAAGTGGTTTTTACTGGCCCACAGTCTTCAAAGATGCTTATTCCTTTTGTAAGACATGCCAACGCTGTCAAAAGCTTGGAACCATTTCTAAAAGGAATTCTATGCCTTTAACCCCTATCATCACAATTGAGATATTTGATTGTTGGGGCATAGATTTTATGGGCCCATTTCCCAAGTCAAATAACTGTGAGTACATACTCCTTGCTGTGGAGTATGTATCGAAATGGGTAGAAGCGATACCAACGAGACGAAATGACCACAGAACGGTCATGTCATTTCTCAGAGAGCATATTCTGTCTCGTTTTGGTACTCCGAAAGCTTTACTAAGTGACCAAGGCAAGCATTTCTGCAATAAGCCCTTGGAGTCACTTCTCAAGAAATACGGAGTCCATCATAAAATCACTCTTGCTTATCATCCACAGTCAAATGGGCAAGCAGAATTGGCAAACCGAGAAATCAAGCATATTCTCGAGAAAACGGTTAGTTCCAATCGAAAAGACTGGGCATACAAATTGACTGACGCGTTATGGGCATACCGCACTGCCTATAAGACGAATCTTGGTATGTCCCCGTATAGACTAGTTTACGGGAAAGCTTGCCACCTTCCTGTTGAAATTGAACATAAAGCTTATTGGGCGACACGCTCATTGAACTTTGATATTCAAGAGGGAGGTCAGCTACGCAAGCTCCAACTTGCAGAGCTAGAGGAAATACGACGAGATGCGTATGACTCTGCAAAGTTGCATAAGGAAAAGTTGAAGGCTCGACACGATCGTACGATTTTTCGTAAATCATTTGAGCCGGGGCAGAAAGTGTTGCTGTATGACTCTCGCCTCCATCTTTTCCCAGGAAAACTCCGTTCCCGGTGGACAGGCCCGTTCATCGTAAAAACTGTTTTTCCACATGGGGCGGTCGAGATTGTTAATCCCAAGAACGATGATTGTTTCAAGGTCAATGGCCAAAGATTGAAGCCGTTCTTGGAGAATTTCCACTCTGAAGTTGAGCACATCCAGCTGGATGAGCCCAGCTATTCTCACGCTTAAAAATCCGAAGTGGAATTTCAAATTGTTGTTGTATTCCTTTTCTTTCCTTGCATTTTAGTTTTTCTCTCTTTTGTTTCTTTTTGGTTCTTGTGCTTTCTTTCGTGTTTGTGATTTAGTTCTAATCCATTATTCCTTAAACCACTCTGTTGCAGGTGAATATGCGAGGTGATGATGTCCATTCAATCGGTTCTTGGGCTGATTCAGAATGTTGTTGTGGCACCTGGACTGAGGGTGAACTCACATCTTGCCCCTTGCTTCATCAAGATCCTGTTGCTCATTCTCTCATTGATGCTGCTCAAGGGTACATTCCATATCCGCCAGCCCTCCTGGACATCAATCCATACGAAAATATGGGATTTCAGGATTACGAAGAGGTGGATGAGGAAGAAGATCTGTATATGGGACGAATGGTGGATGATGCACTCATGGCACAGTGGGAAAATGATGATATGTGGGAGCCATGGGAGGATCATGACCTTCAGGATGTCGTCCCAGAACGCCACAATGTCGTCTTTGTTTTTGTGGATGACTTCCTCGTGCTTGAGTTGGTCCCATACCGCTATGTGCACCTGAGCTACTTGCTATTCAGGCTCCAATGCCCCTTACCAGCTAGTGCATTTTGGGAACCAATGCCAATAGTGAGGTTGGAACTTGTCACATTTCTTTGTAATTCTTGTTTCTATTCTTTGTTTTTCTTTTTGTGTTAATTCGTGTTTCTTGTGTTCTGTTGTTTTAATTTCAGTTTGTTGTCTTTTGTCCAGGATTGTCACTATGTTCCTAAATGGCATCCCGGTATTCCTTCCACATCAACTGATTCATGGTCTTGGGCCCTACATAAGGCCCCCACTCACTCCGCCGCGAGAGGACAGTCCGTTGCGCATTCACACTCCGTTATCCTTGTCTCCATCCGGATCACCTCTTGCGTGGGCTTTCAATTCCTTGGAGACTCCAGACTTGTTTGATGATGTCCTTGCTGCTTTTCGATTGTTCTGGGAAAGGGAATCATCGAGTTTGGACTTCACTTCTGAAGAGTCGGCAGATTATGAAGAGATCGTGGAAGAGGAAATCTTTATACTCGAAGACTAGTGCTATATTTCAATTGTTTCTGTTCAATTTCAATTCTTGTTTAGCAACTGGAGTGTAATCCTTGACAAAATGTTTTTGGTTTTAGTTTTAGTTTTATTTTTGGTTTTCTTTAGTAAATAAGGTTTTAACCACAGTTGGGGATGATAATGTTGCAATTTGAATACAATTATAAAGTTTTATTTTGATATAAATTGCAATCTTCTATTCTGGGGATACATTTCTGCACTACATGCTTGTTCTTCAACTGTTCTTTCAGTCTATCTGCATGTCCAGATTTGTTTGTGATAGTTGGGAGTGATGTGGTTCATATCCCAATGAATTCTGGAATTTTTGTGTTTGATCGATCGAACCCAGTTCGATCGATCGAAACCTGAATGTTCAAGCGCTTGTAGATTACATTCAATCGATTGAAGGATTTGTGTTCGATCGATCGAACATTCTTCGATCGATCGAACGAAGCATTTAAACGAGGCGTCTTCAGGACATCTCTTCATTTCCCTCACTCTCACTCTCAATCGCTCGAAGACAGAGGAGAGGGCGATTCGGCATATTTTAGTTTCTGGCATCCAAAAGGGAGCCCTGATCAATCCTCTGATCCCCCTCATCTTCATCTCATCATCTCTCCATCCCCACTGCGGGTTATTCACCGAGGTAGGCCCCACTCATTTGTGTTTTTCTTTTCTTTCTGGTTGTGTTAGAAAATCCCAAGGGGGTGTCCCCTTGGTCTTAGGATTGTCTTTTGATTAGCGTAACTTAGGTTTTCTTTTCGTTTCTGCGATTGCTGAACACCGCTGTGTTCGATCGCTCGAACTGGTTTCGAGCGATCGAAGGGGAGATGTTCGATCGATCGAACAATTTTCAAGCGATCGAAGTCTACTCCAGTTCGATCGAGCGAACTCAGTTCAATCGATCGAATTCCAGCAGTGTTTGTTTTGTTTCTTTTTCTTCCTATTCTTATCTGTATCTTGTGTGGTCTTATTTTCAGGACTGCAAGATGAATCCAGTGACGGGCTATCATAAGTCCAAGCCCCTCGACCGTACTATTCCAGATCCGGTACCCGCACACGGGTTCCGGAATAACGAGGATAGGGTTTGGTTCGAACGGTACTTCCAGACTCGGATGGTCATGATTGAGAGACCTATTGAGCACATATGGACTGAGAGCCCATGGTTCCTCACACGGATCCGGGCTATGCCTCACTGGTTTGATCTCCTGTCGTTGGCCAAGAGGGTCAACCTATCCTGGATTAGAGGTGCATGTGCGACGATGATCAGCGACCCGTTTACACCATTCACCTATCATGCCTTCTTTCGGAGCCGGTCGTTCATCATCAGTCCCGCCACCGTTTCTGCCGCGTTGGGGGTACCAGAGGTACCTGATTATGTTTGCCCCCACCGGCCTGATGCACCAGTGACCCCACCGTCCGCTATTATTCGAGAGCTCACTGGAGGTGCCGTTCCGTCTTGGGATGGCGATGCTTTGATCGAGGACCACTTTCTCACCGACGACTACCACATGCTTCATTTGGTCCTCAGTAATTGCCTCCTAGTGACGTCCTATCGAGAGAAGATCGCGGCTTGGTATGCGCGAGTCTTATACACCGTGGGGACGGGACAGCCTGTTTGTATACCACGCCTATACATCGACTTTATGGTCCACCCCACCCGTTATATCTCGTCCCGAAAGCACCTGAAGGGTGCTTGGGCTATTCAGAGGGTCATGGCTGATGCCGGATTCCTCGAGCTCGCTGGAGATGATATCCGCCCTTCTCCCCGCCGATTTAGCGAGGCGGCTGCTCGCCGTTCCGACGCCCAGAAGAGGAAGCGCAAGGGGAAAGGGACAGCGAGGGTGAGGGGGAGGAAGAAGAGGCGTGGTGGTACAGATACGGAGGCCGGAGCTTCAGGGACACCCACCGAGGTGGAGGAGCTTGATTCGGATGATGAGGATGATCCAGTTGCTGCGGTTCAGCAGTTTGAGCTACGACAGCGGTCGCAGACTCATGCCCAGGGAGAGTTTTCTTCTTCTGTGCTCTCCCGACAGTTCGCGAGCTCTTATTGGAGGAGAGAGAGGCCAGGATTAGACTCGAGGGCCGGATGGATCAGATCCAGACATTATTGGAGTCCATATTGATTCAGATAGGGGTTGATCAGGCTGTTCACTCTGCTCACCATCCCACAGCCACCCCGTCTGCTCAGACTGCTGCTGATCCATCTCATGTTGATACTCCTACAGATCCACCACTTACTGTTCCATCTGATGCTACCCCAGCTTCTGAGGCTGCTGATCCTGTTTCCACCACTGCTACCGAGCCACCCACTACTGCCCCTGCTACTACCGTCTTGTCGCCTGCTCCCATCGACATCCCTTCTGATGTAGCAGATGATACGCCGTCTGGGGTCGATTAGTTTAGTTGGGGAGGTGGTATTTATGTATTTTTGGTTAGTAGTGTTCTGATTTTTGTTATATTTTTGGTGGGTTGTATATGTTGGTGGTTTTGGTTGTATTATCTGGTTAGTTGGTATTGTATGGACAGTATTTATCACTGCTTGTATCTTATTTTATTCTGTTCATATTCCAGTGGTTTAGATTGATTGGATCATGGTTTTATTGTATTATTGTTATCTATTGATCCTGTCTGTTTTGGAGATTGTGTTCTACTTTTCTATGCTAGGTTGCTTGCTTGAGATCATCCATTTGCTCCATACAGGTGATACCCATCTATTAATTTATTGAAAATCAACTTCTGGGGACTTTGTTGTTTTCAGTTGGGGGTAGGAGATAATAGATAGGTATACAATCGTAATGATCAGGTTTTGCACTTACATAATGTTTTGAATTTAATGAGAACACAGTCTGTTAAAAATTTGAAAAATTTTATTGAATCGTATTGATAGCATAACTCTGAATAACCTCTCTTGCTTGTTAATTAGACAATGATACATTTGTAGTATTCTTATCTTTTTATGGATTAAATCCACGCGTTTTTTCTGTATTACTGAAATGAATTGCATTTGTAAAGCTAGTATGTACCCAATACTTGTGCACACTAATTGGCAGCTATGTAGAAAACCTGAAAATTGAGTTAAAATGAATATTGTACGAAAAGAACAAGTAGTGGAAGCTAATAACCCTTTGTGAGCTTTTGAGCCAATCTTCATTTCTGAGAGGATTCTCATACATTGTCAAATGGTTTTCTTGCGTATATTTGTGAATTCGTTGTTCAGTCTCAGTCTTCGTTAAAAATTTTGACTGCTTGTTAGAGGAGAACGTTCAGGATTTACCAATTAAACTCGATGAACACTTAAGTGCTAAAAATTGAAAGTTGAGAAAATGATTCAAGCCATCGTTTACCCATTCCTTTACCTAACATAGCCCACCTACATTCATTGAATTCATTCCTGATCCCACCTCAAATAAATATTTCCAATGAAATCACAAGAATCCAAATCCTTGATCTATACCTTGACCTCATTGAACTGTTTGATAAATTTATTGAGAATGAGTCATCAAAGTATGTGAAATGGAAGGAAGTTGTTGTGGGATATTCCAGGTTAAAAAAAAAAAAAAAATGATGATGAATGAAGGAGTTATACAAAAAAAAAAAAAAAAAAAGAAAGAAAATGAATGGGAAATTGGGTGGAGAAAAGAATAAAGAATAAAAAAAAAAAGAGAAGTTGAAATTCCATCACATACTAAAAAGCACACTCTTCTCTACAACACCCCCACCTACTAAATAAAAGCCATAATTCAAAGTCTTGAAGATTCTCAACAATTGGTTTGAACATGAAAGTGTGAGTTGAGTTATCCACGGTATTTCGCTCCTCTAGTAAGTAGTATTCTATTCATGAGACTATACACTCTTAAATGTCCGTTTTTCATGGAGTCAAGTATGAAAGCATTAGCACTTAGAATATCATTCTTCTCAAAGCTTTCATACTATGTGCGATCATTGTAAAGCAAGTTTCTGAGAGACGTTCTTTTTGGGTGTGACCAATGTGAGAATTGAGCTAAAACTGCAAGTTTCCAAAGTACAATAATCTAGATAACTCTTAATAAGGGTTGGACGCATGGTTGTTAATTCCACACACACACGGGTGCATGATGGTAATACATTTGTATATTTTACTTGGTAATATAGGAGAGCATGTGGATCTCTTTCATGGGTTGATAGAGGATATTATATTCTTGTAGAGTTGAATTAACAGTTTAATGGAAGGGGGAATTCTACAAAGTTATTCTAATTCTTTTTGAGCTTAAAATTGGAATTTTGTGGGTACATTCACTGCAAACCCTCACGAGACAACACTCGTCCACTAGGGGGAACCTAGGGGTTTAATGGCTTGTTGCATTCGCTAAATGCAACCGCGATTCCTGCGAAAGTGAGTTAGGATTTTTTTCTCTCTATCTTAGTTTAGGTTGTTTTTAGTTTTTCTTTGTTTCTTAGTCGTGGTAGTATTAGTTTAGGAGTTTTTAGCTTATTTTTATTTTTGCTTTATCGCTAGGGACTAGCAATAAGCTAGTTGGGGGTTGTGCAAAGCGGGGGTATTTGTAAAATACAACCGCGCTAAAAGGAAGAATTGTATTAGTTTTTATCACAACTTCCCATGTTATCCGCAATTTGCATTACAAGGCTAATTTTTATACAGTATGATTAATCTATGATAAGTTGTATTGCTTTAACTGTAGTTTATGCAGATCACTGCTGTGCGAACTAAACAGATAAACATCAGAATAAATGGAATGCTGGAATACAAACAAAAGAAGTCAAAGCTGAAATGTGGAGTTCGATCGCTTTAAGAAGGTTCGATCGATCGAGCGTTCGATCGCTCGAAGAGAGTAGAAGCGCTTAAAGATCAAGGGTTCGATCGATCGAAAGCAGTTCGATCGATCGAACGGGGTATTTCCAGAAACATTTGCGTGCGCAGCAGAATGCGGGGTTTAACCCTAGTGCCTTAGGTTTTCTTATATATATGCGTTTTGTACACGTCCATAAGGACGCCCACTTTTTGTTTTAACAGTTTGATAGAGAGAGATAGAGAGTTTGTTTGGTTTTTTTGTAGGTTTTTCATATTGTGGATTGGATTTTCTCGAAGTTTATACAAGCATTTTCTGTTCCAGGTTATTTATATATTGTCATTTACATTCTGCACTTCGTAGGCATAGTTTAATCGCTTGTTTTACAGTGTTGCATGCTAGATAGTTATAAAATCATAGATTTTATAGTTTTCATGAATAACTCAAAATCAAACAAGGCACTAATATTTTCTTACGTTAAAAATCAATCCTCGACACTCCAGACGATGTCTGAGTAGTCCCAGGTTGGGAGAACACGATGAAACAGTGATCTCCAGCCTCTGCCATGCAGCAGAATAATCGCTGTGTTCGATCGATCGAAGTTAGTTCGATCGATCGAACCAGAGACAGTCAAGCGATCGAATTCGGTTCGATCGATTGAGGGATGAAGGTCTTCGATCGATCGAAGGCGCGTCGATCGATCGAACTCCCTGATTCTTGAGAATGTTCCCTGCAGTATTCCAGGACCTTTTGTCTTAAGATGTGTTATCATTCTGTCCCAAATAAATGCTCAGTCTGTCAAAACAATTTTAAAACTAAGGCCCTAAGGCATTTTCTTTCAATACATTTTGCAAACCATCTTCAATGCTAACACCATTGAGGATGCGAGTCTTAACTATTGAATTAAACCGCTTTTGCGTATTTCAATTTAACTGTGATGATATGGTCCCGGTCATGAAAGGGCCATGGATTTTTTATTTTTAGAGGAATACGGAAAACTGTAGGTAATGTACTCCATTGTGCTTCAAGGCAAATGCATGGTAGATGGCTAGGTTATTGCGGATTCGTGTAATCCCAACACTTTCTTTTAAAGTTAAACACCCTAATTTCAAGTACTATTTTAATTAGCTAGTTAGATTATTTAGTTAATTTTAATTATTTTCATTAGTAATCCTAGTTTGTAGAACTTTGTGTTCTGCACCATCGTTCAAACTTATTCATTTTATTTTGCTTTCTTTTAGAGGTTAGTCTAATTCAATAGGTCAACACCTTCCCTGTGGGATCGACCTGGTCTTACCAGATATTACTTGCACGTCTACCTACACTTGGGTATTGCACAAGAGCACACAAGAAAATTCTCGTGTCAATAGTATACTTATCATAAATATTAATTGTCGAACCAAACATAGTAGAAGATGATTATTCGGATGCTAATTGAGGCCCGTCGAAAGACGGGGCGAGTTGAGGGTGTTTTAGTCGTGACAAAGGCTCCTTTCTCTCTCGTACCAAAACCCCGAACCAAGTTCTTTGGTTATGAAGGGCCGGTGCCCTTATCCGTTTGGGCGAGTCAAATTTGGGTTTCTTGGTTCCCTAAAGACCAAGTGGCGACTCTGTATCTGTTTTCAACAGACCTTTCCTTTTCTTTCTTTAATCCAAAACAATTTCAAACGAAAACAAACAAAAGTGGTGGAGTCCCGGTATCCACAGTCACTTAAAAAGAAAATAAAAGATGATGAATTTTTGTGGGGTTTTTACTAAACTACTAATTTTTATATATTTTTTGCAATAAACTATTTAACAGCTATTTTTTTCTAAGTAGTTTACGGTAAAGATTTTAACAGTGCAAAATAAATTAACTAAGATACTAGTAAGAAAAGAAAGAAAAATAAATAAAAGCTAAATTTTTGTGAGATAAACTTTTTGTATTTAATAATAGCGAAATATGGAAATAATACAGATATTTAAGAGAAGTTATTAAAAACAGGAAATATTAATTAACTTGAAAGAAATAACTTAAAAGAATTGAGAATATGCAAACCAACACTATATCCCACAACTTTTGTGCATTTGAAAATCATTTGGCATTTAAGAGCGCAGAGTCATTCTTGATTTAAAAATAAACTATCAGCATTCAGGGTCATATCAAGTGTGTCAGGTTTGATATGAAACGACGTCGTTTGGTTTAAAGAAAAATAAAAAGGCAATTACACAGTAGTCAGGTTCGAACCGTGCCCCGCTGCAGACGTGGGTTATTCGGCGTCTAGTCTCCACCACTCTGCCACTACACAATTGCCTGTCCATTAGTGGATAGAAATATATATAAACACATGCTTGAAATATAAATTTTGTCATATGAATTATTTGGTATGCTAAGTGTTTTTTTATGACAAAAGGCATAGTTTGACAATCCACATAATTAGATTTATATTTCAAATATGTAAACTTTTGAGTCCAATATAGCCGTAGTATATAAACATGTTAAATGATCATAAACTATAGATACATAGATATTTTTGGCCATAAATGGAAAAACAACCCATCCAGATAAATTTGCCCATTTAAGATTAGTGCACAGAAGCTGTGTTTTCTTAGTTTTTTATTGCATATCCCCAATTAAAGTTTTAGCCTACCATTTTGGAATTGAAACTGTCTTCAAAATAACATTTTAAAGAAAGATTAAATAGATGTAAATAGTGACTGCTCAATTAAAACTAAAGTCATAACACTAAGGTAAGGGTGAAATATAATATTTATATACTGTTTCTTTACTTAACATGAGTTGGGGTTGAATTTGTAGAATCTGCAAAATAGCAAAGTTTAGTACAACTATGCTAACAAAATATACATAAATGAAAATACTGAATTAATAATAAATTACTAAACCTTTAATTTTGGATTCTTGTGAGGGTCACAGTGGTTGAACTCCAAGAACACAAATAAGGCCAAACCAAATCCTAATCTACTTTTGGAGTGAGATATGGATAGGGTGTGCTTTGGGCTTTGGTAGGTGATTGTAACAACTACGTGGCTAAGAAATACTGCATTTACTTGCAAAATCTGTCTTCTAGTGAATGGAAATATTACTATAAAAACCGGAAATTTGAGATTTCAAAATATTTTAGGGGACAATTATAAGTACTAACTAGACTAAAAATATTAAATCTAAATTTTACTAGGAATATTTTATTACTACAAAGTGACAAAGGTCCTACAAGAAAACAAATATTTTAATTTAAGAAATACAGTACACAAAGTTTTGCTACATATTTTTGGAACATGAAATCATCAATTATATAAAAGTAAAATTTTACAACTACTAGAACTAGAAAAAGCTAAAAAAATTAAAGTTTTCTATTTCTAGTGACAATATGAAGTGCGCAATGATAACCTCCCCTAAACTATTCTCTCCCTAACAGTGTTGTGATTGTTGTAGCTGTGGAGCTTGGTCTCTTTTATAGACGAAATTTGAGAGACGAATCATCATCGCGTTCGTCAGTTTTGACATTTTTTTCTCCGTGCTCGCCTCAATTTCTTTGGCTTCTGACAGTGTTGAATACTTGCATTCTGTGAGAGATGGAGACGGAGAGAAAGTGAAGGAAAGGAATCAAAAAAGTATTTAAATAAATAAAATATAACAAACATCCAAGCAAAGCTTGGATGTTTCCTACTGCTTTTCGGTTTTTTTTTCTTTCAAAAAAGTAAAATTACTGTTTATTCACTGTTTACTACTATTTATCGTTGACTAACAAATGAATATACTATGGTGTGGTTGCTACTTCTTTCATTCCCTTTATTTCACTTCATTTTTACCTAAACATATAAAATATGTAAAAACAAATAATTACATACATTTGAGTGACATCACTGTTAAATTATATTAATTCAAATATGCATGTAAAACTAGGAATTTGGGGGATTAAATGAGCACTATATCTATTATATTGGCACATGACTGTGTAATATTCAGTGTTTGTCACACCCCTCAACTAACTTATTGCTAGTCCCTAGCAATGAAGTGAAAAGAGAAATTGTTCTAGAAGTTTTATTAAAAAGTAGAAATAAACTAAGGAAAACAAGATTACCTAACTCACTGTTGCAGGAATCGCGATTGCATTTAGCGTATGCAATAAGCCGTTAAACCCCTAGGTTAGCCCTAGTGGACGAGTGTTGTCTCGTGATGGTTTGCAGTGAATATACCCACAAAATTCAAATTTTCTTTTTTTTTTTTAAATGTAAAAGTAAAATAAAAAAAAATAAAGGTAGATTTTCTCCTTTTACAACAGATAAGATTAAATTTGCCAATAAAATGAAATTTCCAAGTATGTAATAGTAATGCAACACATATACTCACAGTTTGTCAATGGTAGCATTTTTTATACTCTTTAAACTTACAGTGTGTACTTGAAAAGTCAAGCAACTGATCTTAACTTTAAAGTTTACATAACAATTAACAGTCATAAAATTTGTACTTTTAACTCAAATCTCACTAGGATTTCACTCTTTTAAGGAGATACTCTCAGAAACCGGTGTAGAGAACATCTCACTTGGTAGGGAAGCAAAGATAGAGAAATTGCTTCCATTTTTTTTTATGACTCAATATATAGGCATTTGGAGTACAATAAGTCTCATGAAAGAATACTTAGCATTAGAAGAGCGATC
The DNA here is from genome assembly GCA_033977485.1 of Hydrangea macrophylla. Taxonomy (NCBI): domain Eukaryota; kingdom Viridiplantae; phylum Streptophyta; class Magnoliopsida; order Cornales; family Hydrangeaceae; genus Hydrangea; species Hydrangea macrophylla. The sequence continues at coordinate 30,620,203 of CM066999.1, forward strand.
TACCGTGGAGAACATCATTATCACTTAAATTCAAAAATCAATTTCTTTTAAATCATTAGGACTTTGACTGGTAGGTTAGAAACTAAGATGAGTAGGAGATTTGGAGTGTATTTGTTCTGAGCATATGATTGGAGTGTTTGCGCAATTCATTCCAACCTCTTCTTTTCTTCTCCTTTTTATCATTTGTACCGTCTTTTTTTTTTTTTTTTAAATCAACTCCTTTCTTTCTTTACCACTTCTTGCAATATCATTACAGTCCAATCACATACCTGGATATAGAAGTGAGGTTTGTACTCCCAGGTGGAACAAGGCATGATTTGGAGAGAATTGAGAATAAGGCAATATAAGGTGAAGGGGGGTGCATTTGAAAGAAAAGATGGCTAAAATCATTTTTAAAATAGATTGACTTTGTTCATTTAAGCAATTTAGACGTTCTAATGGTAAATCCTGAACGTTCTCTTCTAATGATCAGTCAAAGAGAAAAAAATAATAATGAGACTTTCAACGAGTGATATGATGAAGAGAATAAAATGAGACTGAAAAGAGTAGTAACCCTCATAAAGAAAGATTGGCACAAAAGCTCACATGGGTTAATTAGTTTCCACTACTTGTCTTTAAACTGCATAGTTTATGTTTACTCATCTATTTAGATTCAGTAAATATTTTCACACTGTTTCAAAAAGTGTTTAAAGAGTTTCTAGCATTTGAAAATAGTAAAACATGTGACAATGTGTTGTATGCTATTAACATACCCAAAATAACATTAACGTGTCAAATTTAACTTATATAAAGTAAAAGAAAAACTTCGAAAAATCCTAAGCGCATCCACTAAGTTGGATACATATATGATGCAATTAGTATCCTCTGCACCTATACAAAAGAGGCTACGTAATCCGGAGCGTCCAAGTTGTCATGTTAGCCCATCCACCTCTAGTAAAAGAGATGGGTCTAGAATCACTAGCAAGCTAAAACATCAGTAAGAGGCTAGGAGATAACTCTGACTTTACCTAGTTTTTCGCTACCTCTAGAGTCATTCACCGCACTAGACATATCTGGTGATGTTGGGATCATGCAAATTACTCCTATCGAACCAGTTAATGAAAGCCAGATGTACACGTAGGATCATTTTAAAGTCTGACCTAACTGAAAATTATTGAAATGTACTGAAAATAAATTTAAAAACAAATAATAAAAATTAAAATAAATGAGGGATGAGAAAACAAAATATATTTGGGTATCAAAGGATCCAGTCCTTTTTCTCAACCAAAATTTTCTTTTGTTTTGATTTGAATTGTCTTTTGTAACAGTAGTAAACTTTAAAAGATGTACCATTGTGAGCAATTAAATCAGGACATTCTTCTCTATAACAATTCAAACACCATCCTAACCTTTTAGCTTTCCTTTTGATGGCATAAAGACTAGTGCCAGCAAAGGGTTTCTTCTGCTCAGAAACAAGTGAGCGATCTATTAACGTCTGGTCATCGACTATTGGATCCATTTTTTATACTCCCAGCCAATAAGAGAGGCTAGACTCAACCCTCCACTCCTTCCAACTATCAACTAAGATCTAATTAAAGAGAGTATAGAGGGGGTGGGTGGGAATTTTATTTAAAAACTAAAAATATTTATATCAAGAAAAATGTATACATTCAGGAACTAAAAAGAAAATATTTTTTTTCTTTTTCTTAAACAAAAAACTAGAAAACTACATTTTTTTTAACAAAAAAAAGTAGAACACACAAAAAGAAAAACTAAATTTTTTTTATAGAAAAGTCCAAGACAACGTATTATTACAATAACAATAATAAGGAAAATTATGGTATAAACTTTGAAAATCATAAGAGCGGTGACGTGTTCGTCATTCATTTTTTTTTTATTTAAAAAAAACAGAAACTTGGAGGGAAAAAAAAACAAAATTTTTTTTAATAAGGGCAACGCAGCATTATCATAACAGCAATTAAGAAAATGACAAGGTAAAGTTCAAAATACATAAAACCAATAGCTAGCGCGTCGTCCATTTTTTTTTTTTTTAAAGAAATGGAAAAATATCACCTGTCTCTTGGAAATCTGATAACCTAGTAGGACCGTAAATCGAGTGATATTTCCAAGCTTCTGTGGTGAGTGGGTACCTACAACTTATGCATTATATTTTTGTTAGATAATGGAAAAGAGAGAATAAAAATCTAAAAAAAAAAACTAAAAATTTAAGTTTTAAGCCGAAATCGGAAAAAAAAATAGAGAATAAAATCAAAATCAAGCTTTTCTCTGGATTATAGATCTTACCTTTAGTGATCGCTAGAGTGGATCTTGATTTTAGATCGAGAAAATTAAAGAAAATGGAAAGAAAATGAGAGAATGAGAGAGATCGGAGCGAGAGTGAGAGAGTTGCAGAGAGTGAGAGAGAGATATTTGCGATGGAGAGGAAAGAAAAAAGAAGAAAAAGAAAGGAAAAGAGAGATAGGGAAAGTTTTCAGGGTTCAAAGCCCTATATAAAGCCATTTTCTCTTTTTCAGTGTATCTCTCTCTCGAGAGAAGCTATTTTTTTTTTATGAAATAAAGATAAAATAAACAAACATGTGTTAATCGTGAAATCGTCCCCCCCAACTGAGTCTGACATTGTCCTCAATGAGTGAGATGAGAAAAAGTAGCTAAGGATAACACCTGTAATAAAAAGAAATTAAAAAAGAAATGATAGAATAATAATGACCAAATTAAATTATATATAAAAAATATAAATATACAATCACTGTGTTGAGATAAAGTTATCAAGAATTACTGTTCAATTGATCTTTTGAACTGCAGTTTCAAAGGATCGATTTTGTATTCAAATTTTGCTATCTGGCAGTTTTAGCAACATACTATTTAACCTAGCAATACTTTTGGTGTGCCTTTTTTATTTTAGACTGTAATAGGATACTTTAAACATACAATTTAGTACAGTTATGAGATAGCATTATTTGAGATTTGTAAGACTTGATAAAAATCAGAACTCATAAAATAATAAGTGCAAGTGGTTATGATACTTAAAACACAATGGTGATTTATTTTTATTTTATTCATATATAAAAAGAAAAGTACAATTACAATAAAAATAAAGACAGGAATTTTTTTGAACATATCTAGACGTTACTTGGGGTTACTGCCCATGAAAGATGATCATTTCGAGGTCTAGGATAGTAGACTCGAAACCTCAAGTAGGTGTCAGAGCTATCTCTGTCAGGATCATCATACAAGGTTATTTCCATAAGTATATCATATATGACAATGATTCTTTGAGGAAGGAATTGTTCAATAAAGACAGGGAGTAGAGCTGTCCCCCATTCAAGTAGGTAAAAGAACCAATTCCTTTGGAAGGCGTACCTTATCATTTCTCCGCTAACAACTCTATTTAACAAACGCCCCCATCCAAATATAATGTCATTATCATCATAAATGGGGAATTGTTCTAAAGAGGTTAGGTATCACTCCCATTCATTTTCTTCATTTTCATGATATAATTCTTGGAACACCTCATATTGAGCTTGTTCCCATTCATCGTAGTTTGTCCTAATATTTTGCCAATCATCTAATCCATCAAATGTTGGTTTAGCATTCCACTCCCTAGGTTGGTCAGGTTCCACTAAATAATCAATTTCTTCATCAGTGTCATAAATTCTATCGAGACACCTAGCGTAGAACATTTCATCCTCGTCAGAGTCCATGAGATATTTGAAATGTGGACGTGTATCATCATCTGACGAAGTTCTATCCTCTAACGGATAGTTGTTATTGTTAGACGATCGAACTTGAAAGGTTTATACTCATTCTTACATTTCTGCGATGATTAGATGGGTTCATATCTCTTTGTTACCTGTGACATCAGATAATATGTTGTAATTCCTGGAAAATATTAAATAGTAAGAAAAAAATAAAATAAAATAAAATAAAATTCCTACTATGTACAATTCTAATAATGATTTATGAATTTAAGAGGCATCATAGTTGGGGTCCTCCAAAGGAAAGGACTCCAATTTAGTTTCAAAATCTCCTAAAAACGGCTTTAATTTATGCCTACTGACTTTAAATGTATTTCCATCTTTAGGGTCCTCAATCATGATAGTTCCATAAGGATAAACATTTTTTTACAATATATGGACCAGTCCATCGAGATTTCATTTTTCTTTTACGAAGATGTAGTTTTGAATTATATAGTAGAACTTTTTGTGCGGGGGTAAATCTTTGATAAACAGAAGTATTAAGACATTTTTCTGTAGAGTACCCCATCATATGACATGTACTGCAAAGTTCTAATTTCTTTTTAGATAGAGGAGGATTAGCTTTTTCCAATTTAACAGCTACTAGCTTGCGAGTTAATTCTTCAATTTTTATGACTAACTCATCTTTTGTTTGTGATTGCTATGAACTTACAGCCTTTTCTTTCCTAGAAATATCTTCTTTTTCCCTTTGTGGAGTGTCTTTGCTAAGCCAATCAAAATATGATTAAGCTTCGTCAGCATTTTTAAAAAATTCCCCTTGATACATGGCTTCAATTATTTCCCTTGACTCTGGATCTAATGTTTCATAAAAGAAATTAATTATACGCCATTTTTTAAATCCATGATGTGGACAAGTTTGTAGGAGATCTATAAAAAATTCACAGTCTTCAATGCATGGTTCCTTCTCTTTTTTAGTGAAAAGTCTATATTCTCACATCAAGCTATAAGTTAAATTCTTTTGATAGAATTTATCTAGAAATGCTTCATTTATACCTGCCATGAATTTATAGATCTAGGATAGAGAGATAAAAGCCAAGATTCAGCTTCATCTTTTAAAGAAAAAGGGAAAAGCTTGAGATAAACAATCTCAGGAGGAAAAGTTTGATCAGCAAACGTATCACAAACTTCTTCAACTTCACGAATGTGAACATAAGCATATTCTTTTTTAATTCCGTGGTAAGTTGGTAAGCATGGTAGCATGTTATATTTAAAATGAAAATTTCCTATATGTCTAGGTAGTACGATGCAAGAAGGAGTGATGATTTGTTCTGACATAAATAGACCACGTAAAGACCATCGCTCACGTTCTGATAAGACAGGTTGTGGTATATTATCCCCATATTCATTATGAGTATCATCAGTTATTCCTTCCACGCCTTCAATTTCACTCATGATTCTAGGAAATTGTATAATAGATGAATCACTAAAAATATTAGAATTATGTAGTACTTGATATAAAGCTTCAGTAGTATCTAAGGACATATGAAATAAAAGAAAAACTAAGTGATAATAATATTATTATGATTATTATTATTATTATTAGCTAAGTAAAAAAAAAACCTCTTTTTTTTATATATATTTTTATGTTTTGTTAGAAGATAGGTTTATATATGTATATAAATATATGCTTTTTTTTTTGAAGGTAGATACGTACATATTTATAAATATATATATTTATATATTTAACAAGGAAAAATTTTATATAGTTATTTATTTATTTATTATTTTTTTTTATGTTATCATTTTTTTTCTTGAAAAGAAAACTAGATTATTTATAAGGTAGAATAAGTATATATATATATATATATAGATATAGATATAGTGGGAGAAATAGTTTTAAACCTAATTTTTTTAATTATTTTTTTTATTTTTTTAACTGTTTCCCGTCAACGGCGCCAAAAACTTGGCGACATCCTATTGACGCGTTTTCTTATCACACCCAAGTTTAGGTGATAGTACAAGTAATAAAGTTCTGGAAGTCCAGGTCGAACCAACAGGGAACAGGAAACAAAAGATAGGCAATAACTATTTTGTCACTTAAAAAGAAAATAAAAGATGGATTTTTGTGGGGTTTTACTAAACTACTAATTTTTATATCTTTTTGCAATAAACTATTTAACAGCTATTTTTTTCTAAGTAGTTTACGGTAAAGATTTTAACAGTGCAAAATAAATTAACTAAGATACTAGTAAGAAAAGAAAGAAAAATAAATAAAAGCTAAATTTTTGTGAGATAAACTTTTTGTATTTAATAATAGCGAAATATGGAAATAATACAGATATTTAAGAGAAGTTATTAAAAACAGGAAATATTAATTAACTTGAAAGAAATAACTTAAAAGAATTGAGAATATGCAAACTAACACTATATCCCACAACTTTTGTGCATTTGAAAATCATTTGGCATTTAAGACCGCAGAGTCATTCTTGATTTAAAAATAAACTATCAGCATTCAGGGTCATATCAAGTGTGTCAGGTTTGATATGAAACGACGTCGTTTGGTTTAAAGAAAAATAAAAAGGCAATTACACAGTAGTCAGGTTCGAACCGTGCCCCGCTGCAGACGTGGGTTATTCGGCGTCTAGTCTCCACCACTCTGCCACTACACAATTGCCTGTCCATTAGTGGATAGAAATATATATAAACACATGCTTGAAATATAAATTTTGTCATATGAATTATTTGGTATGCTAAGTGTTTTTTTATGACAAAAGGCATAGTTTGACAATCCACATAATTAGATTTATATTTCAAATATGTAAACTTTTGAGTCCAATATAGCCGTAGTATATAAACATGTTAAATGATCATAAACTATAGATACATAGATATTTTTGGCCATAAATGGAAAAACAACCCATCCAGATAAATTTGCCCATTTAAGATTAGTGCACAGAAGCTGTGTTTTCTAAGTTTTTTATTGCATATCCCCAATTAAAGTTTTAGCCTACCATTTTGGAATTGAAACTGTCTTCAAAATAACATTTTAAAGAAAGATTAAATAGATGTAAATAGTGACTGCTCAATTAAAACTAAAGTCATAACACTAAGGTAAGGGTGAAATATAATATTTATATACTGTTTCTTTACTTAACATGAGTTGGGGTTGAATTTGTAGAATCTGCAAAATAGCAAAGTTTAGTACAACTAGGCTAATAAAATATACATAAATGAAAATACTGAATTAATAATAAAATACTAAACCTTTAATTTTGGATTCTTGTGGGGGTCACAGTGGTTGAACTCCAAGAACACAAATAAGGCCAAACCAAATCCTAATCTACTTTTGGAGTGAGATATGGATAGGGTGTGCTTTGGGCTTTGGTAGGTGATTGTAATAACTACGTGGCTAAGAAATACTGCATTTACTTGCAAAATCTGTCTTCTAGTGAATGGAAATATTACTATAAAAACTGAAAATTTGGGGTTTCAAAATATTTTAGGGGACAATTATAAGTACTAACTAGACTAAAAATGTTAAATCTAAATTTTACTAGGAATATTTTATTACTACAAAGCAATGTTTTTAAAACCGGACCGGTCCTTGAACCGGAAAGGTGACCGGTTCACGGGTTGACCGGTTCAACCGGCCGGTCCGGACGGTTGAACCATGACGTCATAAATATTAATAATAATTAAAAAAACTAAAAAATATATATATAAAAACAAAACATGACCGGTTCCCGGTTCAACTACCGGTTTTACCGGTTCAACCGCCGGTTCAACCGTATATTCTACCGGTTTTCAAAAATTCGAACGGTTTAACCATTATCCCCGGTTCCCGGTTCAAACCGGTTCGTTCGCGGTTCCGGTCGACGGTTCAACCGGTTCGACCGGCCGGTTCGGTCCGGTTTTTAAAACAGTGCTACAAAGTGACAAAGGTCCTACAAGAAAACAAATATTTTAATTTAAGAAATACAGTACACAAAGTTTTGCTACATATTTTTGGAACATGAAATCATCAATTATATAAAAGTAAAATTTTACAACTACTAGAACTAGAAAAGGCTAAGAAAATTAAAGTTTCCTATTTCTAGGGACAATATGAAGTGCTCAATGATAACCTCCCCTAAAATATTCTCTCCCTAACAGTGTTGTGATTGTTGTAGCTGTGGAGCTTGGTCTCTTTTATAGACGAAATTTGAGAGACGAATCATCATCGCGTTCGTCAGTTTTGACATTTTTTTCTCCGTGCTCGCCTCAATTTCTTTGGCTTCTGACAGTGTTGAATACTTGCATTTTGTGAGAGATGGAGACAGAGAGAAAGTGAAGGAAAGGAATCAAAAAAGTATTTAAATAATTAAAATATAACAAATCCTACTGCTTTTCGTTTTTTTTTTTCAAAAAAGTAAAAGTACTGTTTATTCACTATTTACTACTATTCATCGTTGACTAACAAATGAATATACTATGGTGTGGTTGCTACTTCTTACATTCCCTTTATTTCACTTCATTTTTACCTAAACATATAAAATATGTAAAAATAAATAATTACATGCATTTGAGTGACATCACTGTTAAATTATATTAATTTAAACATGCATGTAAAACTAGGGATTTGGGGGATTAAATGAGCACTATATCTATTATATTGGCACATGAATGTGCAATATTCAGTGTTTGTCAGTGCTGAAGTCAAACGAACTTTCAATTCTTGAAAAGCATTCTCACAGGTTTCATTACAAACAAATTTCGCTCATTTCCTTGGAAGTTTTGTCATTGGCATTGCTAAACGTGAAAAGTCTCCTACAAAGCGATGGTAGTAACCCGCTAAACCCAAGAAATTACGAATCTCAAATACGTTCTTTGGTGGTTGCCAATCCATAACGGCCTCAATCTTAGAAGGATCGACCATAACACCATCACCCGAAACAACATGTCCCAGAAATTTAACTTCTGAAAGCCAAAACTTACATTTGCATACAACTGGTGCCCTCGCAAAACCTCCAACACAATACAGAGGTGTTCTTCGTGCTTATCCCTAGAAGGCGAATAAATTAGTATATCATCAATAAAAACAATCACAAATTTATCCAAGAAGGGAATAAAAATGCGATTCATCAAGTCCATGAAAGCGACAAGTGCATTCGTCAAACCGAATGGCATAAAAAGAAACTCGAAATGACCATAACGTGAACAGAAAGCTGTCTTCGGAATGTCACAATCACGGAACCTCAACTGATGATAACCCGATCTCAAATCAATTTTAGAAAAACAAGTCAAACCACGTAGCTGATCAAACAAGTCATCAATTCTCGAAAGTGGATATTTGTTCTTCATAATCACATGATTCAACTTAAGATAGTCAGTGCACAACCGAAGTGTACCATCCTTCTTCTTCACAAAAAGCGCAGATGTTCCCCACGGAGAAGTACTAGGGCGTATAAAATCCTTAAGTTGTAAATCCTCTAACTGAGGCTTTAACTCTTTCAATTTAGCAGGTGCCATATGGTACGGCGGAACTAAAATAGATGAAGTACCCGAAACAAGATCTATCGCGAACTCAATCTCACGAATGGGCGGCAAGCCAGGCAAATCCTCGAGAAACACATCTGAATACTCACTAACCATAGGAGGAAGCTCGACGTATGTTGCCTCTACCTCATCGGAAAATAAACTCGCCAAATAATCACTACGGTCTTTTCCCTTACACAAACTATGAAGTGAACGGATCGAAAGGCCTAAACAATCCCTTCAAAATGACACTGATCTTCGGATGACAATTCAAAAGTGACTCTCCTCTTACAACAATCAATAAATGCTCGGAAGGCAGTCAACCAATCCATACCCAGAATTACGTCGAAGCTAAGCATATCAATAATGATAATTAAATAAAAACGAGGCCCTGGTCAGCTATAACAAGCTCACACCCGCGACACACTCAGTCCAACGGAACTAAACCTCCTACGGGAGTATCAACTAAGAGAGTAGCATCCAAACGACTTACTTCTAATCCCAAAGATGATGCAAATGATGATGATATAAATGAAAATGATGCACCGGTGTCTATAAGCATAGAAACTCTAGAACTAAATACAAGCAATGTACCTGGAATAACAGAGGCCTCAGAGGTATCCACGGATGGTGCAGCAGCAACAAGGTTAAATGCATTCAGAGGTGGCCTAGGGGCTTGCTGTCCTACTCCATGATTTCCTATGTGATGGTACTGGCCTCTAAGAATATTTGGCTTGAAGCTCTGAGCAGAAGGAGCTGGCGGTGTTGTCAAAAAAGGCGGCCTATAAATTTACTGAAACAGTCCAGGAATCGGTGGACGGACCAGTGGTGGTTCAACGGCCTGCGACACTGTTTGAGCAAAAAGACACTGTCTCATCAAATGACCTGGATCGCCACAAGTATAACAATTCCTCGGGCCAAAATTACTCCCTCCGTGGGAATTACTAGAACGATGAGAACTACGAGACTGGGTCTGCTGAGACTGAGTCTGAGGCATAGCCTGTGAAACTGGTTGAGCCTGTGTAGGCACCTGTGAAGAATAAGAAGACTGTTGAGGCATATACTCTTGCCTCTGCTTCTTGAACTGGTGTCTACCCGATGATCCTGACTGGTTACCTTTCGACGGAGCATGGGATTCCTTATCTTCCTTTGACGTCAGATATTCTTCTTCAAAAATAAGTGCCTTCTGTACCACTTGACTATATGATCCTAATTCAAAACCAACGACTTTAGTCCGAAGACCTAGACGAAGTCCTCTTTCAAAATGTGCCAAGAGCCCAAAACAAGCTTCGTACTCAGAAACTGACATCTCACCTTAACGAAGGTTCAGGAACTCTGTCCTCTTAGCTTGACAACCGACAGGTGAAAAATGCTTATCCAAAAACAACTGGGTAAATGTATCCTAAGTCATCCCAAATAAAGTCTGAGAAGTCAGAGTTAATTCCCACCAAATTTGTGCTCGTCCCAAAAACTGAAATGTCACGACATCAATACGAAGATTGTCTTCAACAATACCAAGATGCTCAAAGATCCAGGCAATTCTTTTCAACCACAACTCTGCTTGAACAGGATCGGGATCTCCCGAGAAAATTGGAGGATTTTTCCTACCAAAGTTTCTCATAGCTGATTGTGCCCTCGGCTCAGCCTGAACAATAGACACTACAAGCACCACAACGGTAGGAGCTACCGGTGGTAGTAGAGGTGAAATATCATTTCTCGCTGCTTAGGTAGCTTAAGTGAAAGCCCTCATGGCAGCAGCCAAGTCATGAAAGAATTGAGCCCCATCAGGAATTCTCGGAGCGGGGACCGAAGCAGCTACAGAAACAGGTGCAGTAATTAAAACAGGAGCATGAGCAGAAGAAGATGAGAAAGACTGGGCTTCTCGACCTCCAGCTCCATCGCGGTGCCTAGCACGACCCCTAGCATGACCAAGAGGTCGACCTCTAGCACGACCCCTAACACGTGGCGGCATAGCTAGGAAAACACAACGAAGAATAATTTGAATTAGATATTTAGCAATTTTACTATGCATCTAATTTAAGCATTAATCATGTCATACTTGCATAATTGCAACAACGATGTAAACACATAGGGCATGTACACATAACATGTATTCACATAGTCTCGAAGGCAAATAACACATAAGCATGCCCAGAAGAAATGATATCTACAAAATTAAACACTTAGCATGCTATACAACTCACAAGTAAGCCCATTATAAACTCCCAAAGTTCCAAGGTATTCAAAACCCTTGACGCTTTGATACCAATCTGTCACGCCCTAAAAATCGAGGACACGTGAACGAAAGGAAAGGGGAAAGAGAAAAATAATAAGTCTTAGCACAACGTGGAAGCGACTTTGAAATCCCTCAGGGATTCTTAGCCAAAAGACAAGTCAATACATGAATCCAAAGTAGAGTCAAGTGTCAATGAGTCTAATAAACAATTACAAGTTTGAAAACATTATAGAAATTGTTTAAACATGAACCTAAGACCATCCAATACGCTAAGCTATAACATGTAAAAAATTTTGAAAAAAAAAAAAAAAACTTGATGTGAGAAATAAGGTTTTGGAAACACCAAAGGAGGACATCATTTTATGGCCTAGGATATCTTTGAATAGTTTAGAAAGCTTAAGTTTTTAATTAGCCCGGCCACGGACGAAGAAAAAGTATAGCTGTAGGCAAAAGTGGGCTCAAATCACTATTCACGGACAACATTGAAATTCACTATTCATTTCTAAAAAAAATAATTTATTATTTTTTTTAAACTCCGTTTAGTGCAAGGATGATGACAAGCGGGGGTATTTGTAAAATACAACCGCGCTAAAAGAAGGAAATACACTAATTTAGTCTACAACTCTTTGTTTTATCTGCAATTCATATTACAATGCTAGTTTATACACAATATGATTAATCTATGATAAGTTGTATTATTTTAACTATTATTTGTACAGATCACTGTTGTGCTGTATGAAGAAATGAATAACAGGATAAAGGGAAAGCTTGATTATAAGCAAGGCAATTCAAAGATGAAAATTGGAGTTCAAGCGATCGAAGAACCCTCAAGCAATCTAAGTTTCGATCGATCGAAGGTTGTTCAAGCGCTCGAGTAATTCAGAAGTTCAATCGATCGAGTGATGTTCGATCGATCGAACTTGCTTTTATCAGAAACTTACGCGCATGCAGCAGATGTTTTGTAATCAACCCTAGCTTTAGGTTTTAGTATTAATATAAGTTATAAACACGTCCACCAGGACGCCCACTTTGTTTTTCTTCAGTTTATTGAGAGATAGAGAGATTTGTATTTGGTTTTGTAGGTTTCTCAAGATTTGATATTGGTTTTGGCTTGGATTCTTATTAAGTAATCACAGTTCTTCGTTCTAGGTTTTTGTACATTAGTCAATTTACATTTTGCTTGATTAATTTCGTAGTTAAAGCTGTTATAATCCTAGTTTTTTATAGTGTTAGTGAGAAAATCCATAGTTTTCATAGTTTGCATGTTTAATTCACAACCAAACGCAACCTTAATGAATATTTACGTTAAAAATAGATCTGTGACACTTCAGATCATGTCTGAGTAGTCCCAGAGTTGGGAGATCATGGTGAAACAGTGATCTCCAGCCTTTGCCATGCAGCAGTGTAAAACCTATGTTCAATCGATCGTTCGAAGTTTGTTCGATCGATTGGACCAGAGTTACAGTCAAGCGATCGAAGACATTTTGATCGATTGAGAGATGTTTGATCGATCGAAAGCGCGTCGATCGATCGAACCTTCAGATTCTTGAGAAGGTCCTCTTCAGTAATCCTAGACTTTCTGTTTTTGAGATTCGTAATCAAACTATCCCCAAATGCTCAGTTTGTCAAAACAGTTTCTAAACTTTAAGCCTTAAGGCATTTTTCTTCAATAACTTTCGGAAAACACTTTGAATGCTTACACCATTTAGAGTGCGAGTCTTAACTATTGTTTTAAACCACCTTCACGTATTTTTGAATCAACTGTGATGATATAGTCCCGGTCATGAAAGGGCTGTTGATTCTTTTTTTTTTTAGCAAATACAGAATGCTGTAAGTGGATGTACTCCATAGAGCTTTAATGTCACTACATGGTAGATGGCTAGGTCACTGCGGATTCATGTGATCCCAACGTTCCCCTCTTATTAAGGAAAAAACCCGTTTTTAAAATATTGCTTTAGTTAATTAGTTAATTCATAGTTTAACGTAATTGCTTTACTTTTAGTAGTTGTTAGTTTGTGGAACTTTGTGTTCTACACTTTGCTTAAATCTTGAATTTTCTTTTTCTTTTAGAGTTTAATCTAAGTAATTAGTTTACAACCTTCCCTGTGGGATCAACCTGGTCTTAATCAGAATACTACTTGCACGTCTACCTACACTTGGGTATTGCACACAAATTTTTTCTGTGTCAAGTTTTTGGCACCGTTGTCGGGGAAGGCGACAAGCTAACGCTTAGATTACCTCATTCTATCTTTATCTAATTCTATTTTCATTTTCTTTCTCTTTAGGTTTAAAACCTTTTAGGATCTTTTCCCCTTCATGTCCGATAATTCCATCGACGAAATTTATGGAAATCCACTCTACTCATCTGATTCTTCTAGTTCTATTAATCCCGTAGCTACACCTACAGATTCAATGGCTGATAATCAAAGTGAAAATGGTGAGAATGTGGTTGTGCCTATTGAAGATTTGTTGCGTCCTTTGTGCGACCTTATGTAACCTGAACACGCACCTACGCCTTCTTGTATTCTCACTCCACCCCATGCGGGTGAATTCCAATTCCGCAACAGAATGATTCAACTTCTTCCAACCTTCCATGGAATGGAAAGCGAGAAGGCATAGCTACATGTCAAAGACTTCGAGGATGTTTGTAAAACATTCTCACAAAAACGTCCTATAGATGTGACACGCCTAATGCTATTTCCCTTCACCTTGAAGGATAAAGCAAAAGGGTAGCTACTCACCCTCAAGCCAAACTCAATCTTCACCTGGCATGCGATGAATACTTCATTTTTAAATAAATTATTTCAACCTCGCATGACCACCGAACTTAAACGTCAAATAAATTCCTACAAACAAAAGAGCAATAAAACCTTTGCTCAAACTTGGGACCGTTTCAAAGATTTGCTTCTCTCATGCCCACATCACAGGTATGAGAAATGGCGAACCATTAGCTACTTTTATGAAGAACTAAATGGTGAAATGAAAAAACTGGTTGAAACCATGAGTTCAGGTCCATTTCTTTGCAAAAACACTCAAGAGGCTGAAACCCACTTCGAGTGGTTAGCTGAACATGCTCATAAATGGTCTAACTCTGAGGATGTCCCACGTTCATAGCTATTAGGTGTAGAGGAGAAAAGTATATATCAGCTAAAAATTGAAGATCACTTAATGACCAAATACGAAGAACTAGCAAAGAAAGTAGAGGAGTTAGGGATGAAAGGAGAGAGTTCTAAGCAGATTTTGCCTGAAGAACCATGTGGCACATGCAATATGTTGGGACACACCACTCAATACTGTCTCAATATGCCGTACTTTCAAGAACAAGCCCCCATGGAGATGAACGCCATATAAGGATACTGAGGGGCGGGGAATGAAGGAAAAAACAGGTTTAAAATCATTATTAAACGCGCAATGGAAGGAACAACTTACAAAAACTTATTGGTAGCCCGGATCTACTACTTGTTAACTCTATAGATGCGTAGTAACAAGAGGGGACAAGAATTATATCTTAGTGTCTTAAACCCAATTTCTTGATGATGCAGCAGCCTCCACTAGGTTGTCTTCACCCTTATGTCTCCTGCGGATGCTTCCCGGAGAGACTAGAGATGGTGGGATCTCTAATACGGAGGATAGGAAGGTTTGGGAAGCCCTAAATAGGTTCTGCAGCTTTCATATAGGAAAAACGACGATTATTAAACCCTGAACTCAGCTGCACTATTTATAGATTTCCAAAACTGACTTTAACATTCGACCAATCGAAGTGACCTCGATCGATCGAAGGTCCTTCGATCGATCAAAAACACCTTCAATCGATCGAACATGTCAAGACTTCAATCGATCGAAAGTAGTTCGATCGATCGAACCTGTCTTAACACGATCCTCATGTGCCTTTCCAAGCATCCTTGCGAAGCTAAGATTGGGACCTCCTAGGCTCTTTATTGTTGGCTCAGACCAGTTGTTAATTCCCATGACCAAACTCTTTGATCAACAAACTAACCAGCTAGTCAGTTAACGTTTACTCCACTATAAAATGATAACTGAACTCCAACTCAAAAGAACGTATCCGAAGCGATAAATAGACTTGTATGGTGTACTAATGTCCCTCTACCATCAACATTCATAATCATATTCAGGTAGTCGGATAACTAATACTGTCAACCTGAATCATGATTACTTCTTATATTCCTTGAGTCCAATTCACCTCTCATGATTACCAAACATGTTGATAACTACTTACCAACAAGACTGCAGTTCTCAATAATCAACTTGGTGACATTCTCAAGGGAATGCTTACTAAGGGTGGCAATCGGGTCGTGTCGGGTCATAATCGTGTCGGGTCATTATCGTGTCAGGTCATTGTCGTGTCGGGTTATAATCGTGTCATTCTTAACGTGTCATAATCGTGTCGGGTTATAATCATGCCGGGTCATATACGGGTCACCTGTTTAACCCGTCTAACCCGTATAGGGTGTCATCGGTTCGGTTCGGTTCGATTCGGATCGGATCGGATCGGATCGAATCGAATCGAATCGAATTTTTATTTTTTTTATTTTCGATATTTTTTTTCATTTTTTGAAAACCAACCGAAGTGGTCGATTCGATTTATTTTGCCAATTTTGGCGATCAGATCAATTTTTTAGTTGTAAGTAATTTAAGAAACCCAATCGGTTAGCTCGGTTCGGCTATTCGAAATAAGCTTACTAGTCTTCCATCAAATGTATCAATTATTAACACGTATATCTTAAATACCAAAATACTACAAATATAGCAATATCTAACTATTGTAAACTTAACACCCAAGCACATCCACACAATCTGAATAAGAAGAAATATTGTTTTGCTAACAGTATAAAAAAATTTCTTCACTTGCCATCCATCAAGAATCAAGATTAACAGTTGTATTTATCTAATTGACTAATTTGTCTCCCTCCCAATCTAGCAATCCTAGCGGGCTTTCTCCCTTTTTTTTCTTTCTTTTTTTATTTTTTAATTATTTTTATTTTTATTTTTTATGCAATGCTTGATGCATGAATGCTTCGAGGCTCCAACTTCCTTCGTCCCTTATTAGTTATTAATTATTATTTTTTATTACATTAGTTATTAATTATTATATATAAATTTACTTGTTTGGTAAGTTGGTAACTACTCTCTCTTTTTTTTTTTAGCAAAAAAAAAAAAAACAATTTTAGTTTATATATATCTATATATATTTTAAATATTTTTTTCTCTAAAAAAAAATAATAATAATTTTTTAAAAAAATATTTTTTTTTAACTTTTTTTATATTACTTTTATTTTAGACTTTCAGATTATTAAAAATTATTTTTAAAACTAAAAAAAAATGTCACAACTGCACTTAAATACTTAATCGGGTCAAACGGGTTAGACGGGTTGACCCGCTTCAACCCGTTTATTAATCGTGTCAAACGGGTTGACTCGTTTATGACCCGTGCCCTTATATGGGTCACCCAAACCCGTTTATTTTCGTGTCGGGTTACCGTGTCGTGTCAAAAATTGCCACCCCTAATGCTTACTCTGAATCAGAGGGTAGATTCTATCTTGACAATGTATGTTCACAACCCTGTAAATATGACATACCCAAGATACCCAGGTGTTGATCTTTTATAGACCTCACTGATTGGTAAGTCAAAGCAGTCATATCCACAGTCTGTGTTCATGATCGTCTCAAGATTGCGAACACGTACCTTAAACAAGTTATGAGTTCCTACCGACTGTTGACAGTGTTAAGCGTCAATAGAAAAGCTCAGCTCCGTCAATGCACTATAAGCACTAGCATGTTAACTAAGAGTTACACTCTAGTGATTGAGATTAATCACTCCATCCAATGGTAGTTAATCATGCTACAGTGTAAACCTGATGAGGTATCCAGTCTCATCATCAACTGTGACAAGTTCTAAGTATCAGCGAATAGTAATTCATATCTTACTTGCATGCATCTCATACATACACGAATTACCTACTATGATACTTAAGGATTAACAATCATCTCATGAAAGAAACATACACAATGAAATGTAACACTGATATTCATATATTATAAAGTCAATGTCTCCTACATAAAGTAATGGTGTGAGGGCACAAACCCAACAAACTCCCACTTGCACTCATAACCATTCAGAACTACATCTAAGACCTAGACTATCTAGATGACGATCAAAGACTTTCTATGGCAAGGCCTTTGTAAACAGATCCGCAAGATTGTCAGCGGTGGCAATCTTGGTGATAGTCACATCTCCACGTTGAACAATATCTCGATTTAGATGATATTTCTGCTCTACGTGCTTTCCCTTTCCGTGATTCCTTGGCTCCTTGGACTGAGCCACTGCCCCACTATTATCACAATAAAGCGTAATAGGTGACAGCGATGCTGGTACAACCTCGAGCTCCATAAGGAACTTCTTGAGCCAAACAGCTTCCTTTGCGACTTCACAAGCAGCCGCATACTCAACTTCTGTAGTTGAGTCTGTAATGCATTTCTACTTAATGCTCCTCCAACTAAGTCTACATCAGCCATTGCCTCTTCATACGTGGTAGGATCAGATTCAGATTCTATGGAGATAACTTCAAAAGCTTCTCTTAAGAACATGTATCTATTAGGGTGGCTAATAATCCTCCCACTACGATGAGGTACCGGTGCGGAAATGGGTGAAGAAGTGGTATTTTCTTGACTTACATCGTTATCAACTACGGGTAGGACTGAGGGCTCTCCTTCCATCTCTCTAAGATCTATCCTTCCCTTAGGTTTATGGTTCATAATATAATCATCCTCCAAGAAAATAGCATTTGTACTAACAAATACTTTCTGTTCTCTTGGATCATAAAAATACCATCCATAAGTACCCTTTGGATACCCCACAAAGTAACATACTTCCGATCTAGAATCCAACTTGCTCATCTTTCCTTTCAACACATGTGCCGGATACCCCCATATCCGTAGATGTTGCAAAAAAGGTTTGCGCCCAATCCACATCTCTCGTGGTGTCCTGGGAACAGATTTGCTTGGTACTAGATTTAGTATGTAAGTAGCGGTTTCCAAAGCATAACCCCAAAGGAATAATGGCAACTCAGAATAACTCATCATCGACCTAGTCATGTCTAAAAGAGTCTGATTCCTTCTCTCTGCTACACCGTTCTGCTGAGGTGTACCAGGTGCAGTCAATTGTGACAGAATCCCATTCTGTACGAGGTGATCAATAAACTCATTAGAGAAGTACTCGTCACCTCGATTAGATCGAATGGCCTTGATATGTGTGCCCAATTGCTTCTCCACTTTAGCCCTAAACTCTTTGAACTTTTCAAAGGCTTCAGACTTGTGCTGCATTAGGTACACATATCCATACCTAGAGTGGTCATCAGTAAATGTTATGAAATACTCATAACCACCCCGTGCTCTAATATATATTGGTCCATACACATCAGTATGAACTAATTCCAACAATGCATTGGTCCTATTGCCCTTTGCGGGAAAGGGGCTTTTGGTCATCTTACCCTCTAAACAAGACTCGCAGACTTCCATTGGTTCGAGAACCAAATCGCTTAAGACCCTTTCTTTGACTAGTCTGCCAATCCTATTTAGATTGATATGGCCAAGCCTCATATGCCAAAGCCTTGTTGGATTAGTGGAAGGTTCTTTTCTTTTAGATGGTACAGTTACCACTGCGTTATTAAGTTCTATACAAGAATCTTTAGAAATATTAGGAGTAATCACATACAAATCATTTGATTTAACACCAGAACAAATAAAAGAACTATTTCTTTTAATCACAACTTCAGTTCCAAAATAAAAAGAATAACCATTATAGATAAATTAGAAACTGAAATTAAATTACGTCTCATTGAAGGGACGTAAAGTACATCTGATAAAATCAAAACTTTACTGTCTAGAAATTCTAAAACTACGACTCCTATATCAACCGCAGATACAGTTGCGCTAGAACCTAGAGTAAGTACGATTTTCCCATCACTGCACCTCCTGGTTGATCTGAATCCCTGCAATGAATTACAGATATGGATAGTCGCACCAGAATCAATGCACCAAGTGTTTGAAGTATCTATAATAAAACTTACTTCAATCACATGTGATTCAATCATACCTTGAACTCTTGTAGCTAAGAATTCTGGACAGTTCCTCTTCCAGTGGCCCTTGTCACCGCATTGGAAACACTTTCCTTTGCCTTGGCCACCCACCTTCCCTTTGACCTTACCTTTTTCCTTAGATTTTGCAATCTTAGGGACCGGTCCAATCTTGGACCACCAGTACTAGCCTTCTTCTTCCCTTTCTTACCTTTCGGAGTTGATCGGGAAGAGGAAGAGTTTTTCTCAACGTTCAGAACGTTGCCCCCAGGTTTGATCACCCCTTCCGCTGGCAGTAAAGAACTTATTAATTCGCTCATTGAGAAATCCATTTTATTCATATTATAATTTAGTTTAAATTGAGCGAATGATGGCGACAGCGTATTGAGGATCATATCAACTTGGGTCTGTGCATCGATGTTGGCACCTAGGGTCTCCAGTTCGTTCAAATAACCAATCATTTTTAAAACATGTTCTTTGACTGGAGTCCCTTGCAACATCTTAGCACTCATTATCTTTTGCATAGGTACCTGCCTGGCAGGACTGCCATGCTCCCAAAACATCTTTTTCAGGGATTCGATAATGTCACTGGCAAAATTATTCGATTGGAATTGGTGTTGCAACACACCAGTCATTGAGGCCAGAATGTCGCAACGAGCCATTCCATTCGACTTTTTCCATTTGTCGAACTCGCATCTGGCAGCTGCCGAAGCATTTGCCGCGGGTTCTTTGGGGCATGGGGTGGTGAGGACATATATGTGATCCTCCGAAGTTAAAACGATGTCTAGGTTACTTTTCCATTTTGTGTAGTTATTTCCAGTTAACTTGTTCTGAGTGAGTATGATGGCAAGTGGACTAAATGCAAATCCAGACATTATGATTTACTGAAAAAATCAAAAACAAAATAAATATGGATATCAGAATTTGACAGTTTGAAATAAAAGAATCCTTAAAACTCTTATTTTAAAACGAAGTCGCTGGAATATCGAAATGAAAGAGTAAAGCCTCCGTGTGGTGGTCAATATTCGATCTTTCGATTAATCATGACTTGCCCGCTATGCAACTCTTGCAAAACAAGATATGACTCCCGAACCTATTTGATCTCTAAGTTTCTGAATAATGCCCCGTGTGGGATCCCTTATCCATAGTTTAGCTAGTGTGTACCATTAACTAGGATCCAATCACAACCGCCTCAAGTAGCGCCTTCGTGTGGTGGTCACCCTCTAACACGTCTGATTGATCCTATCCTTAGGAAGTTCACGTCTAGTAACCAATGAGTAGTGTCCGTATGGAATGATTACCCCTGGCGAGGTGACACAGAATGCATTACTCATCTTACAGTGAACAATTAATGGAAGATCGTGGGTGTTTTATTAAGACCCTCTCCCACTAGATTTAGTAAATAAGGATTTTGCCTTTTAGAAAATTGTTTCTACACATTACCCATAAACATCCAATGTTTACTAATGCGTTGGAAACGGTTTTTGAATTTTATTTTAGAAAAACTTGTTTTACATGCATGCAAGTAGTAACAATATAATTAAATGCCAATCAAAAACCAAGCACATAAAACAAAAAACTAAAATGAAATAAAAACATCCAAACGATGCCTCTATCTCCCATGGCTCTATCTCCATAGAACCTCATTTGGTTTGATCGCCTCCAGCTCCATCTTCATGGACAACGGCTCCTTGCTCCATCTTCATGGATTTTCTAATTCTATTACATTGGTCCTATGCTTCTCTCGAAGCTTACAATTTATCTAGAAATAGAAAAACAATAATAAAATAAAAGGCTAGGGAAACCGGTGCGACTTTCCTTTTCGTAGGATTGAAGTCGCAGCGCTCTTTACACATGCCTTAAAACCAAACCAATAATTAAATAAAATACACCAATCTCAAAACATTCAAACATAAAAAATTAAATGCTCTTGGTGCCATGGGAGATAGGGACTAACTTGCTGCAAAAGGGTTAGTCGAATGCATATCCACGCATACATCTCAAATATATGTACCTTTTGGAACCCACGATTGATTTGCATAGTACATAAACTCTTTAGGTACTGAATTAGAACATTAAAACAGCATCTTAGTTCTCTGTCACAGTTCGATCGATCGAAGACCGTTTGATCGCTCGAACCTTCGATCGATTGAATACTGTTCAATCGCTTGAACATTCTGTTTCACAGAATGATTTGAAAATTTTTACAGAATAATTTAATATTAAAGTATATAATTTAAAAAACCCTTAAAATTGTGAACAGAACACCTGGACAGAAAATCTGTATCGATTGATCGAGGCCTATTCAATCGATCGAAAAACAACAAAGTTCGATCGGTCGAAACTTGTTCGATTGCTTGATCACAGAGGACGTTCGATCGATTGAGAATACTTCGATTTGATTGATTGAGACTACTTCGATCGATCGAAACCAACATGCATCCAATACAATCACAGATTTGTATTCTGCTGTTTAAATACTGTAGAAACAGATATGTGACAATGCAGTTTCGAAAGCAGTTCTAAAACGACATGCAAATCAAAACTAGTGTTCCAAAACGCATCTATAGATCCAAACAAGCGAGGCTCTGATACCAATTGAAGGAAAAAACAGGTTTAAAATCATTTTTAAATGCGCAGTGGAAGGAACAAGTTACAAAAACTTATTGGTAGCCCAGATCTACTACTTGTTAACTCTATAGATGCGCACTAACAAGAGGGGACAAGAATTATACCTTAGTGTCTTGAACCCAATTCTGAAATCTTCAAACTTCTTGATGATGCAGCAGCCTCCACTAGGTTGTCTTCACCCTTATGTCTCCTGCGGATGCTTCCCGGAGAGACTAGAGATGGTGGGATCTCTAATACGGAGGATAGGAAGGTTTGGGAAGCCCTTAATAGGTTCTGCAACTTTCGTATAGAAAAAATGATTATCAAACCCTGAACGCAACTGCCCTATTTATAGATTTCCAAAACTGACTTTAACCTTCGACCGATCGAAGTGACCTCGATCGATCGAACCTTCGATCGATCAAAAACACCATCAATCGATCGAACATGTCAAGACTTCAATCGATCGAAAATAGTTGGATCGATCAAACCTGTCTTGACACGATCCTCATGTGCCTTTCCAAGCATCCTTGCGGAGTTAAGAGTGGGACCTCCTAGGCTCTTTATTGTTGGCTCAGACCAGTTGTTAATTCCCATGACCAAACTATTTGATCAGCAAACTAACTAGCTGGTCAGTTAACGTTTACTCCACTATAAAACGATAGCTGAACTCCAACTCAAAAGAACGTATCCGAATCGATAACTAGACTTGCATGGTGTACTAATGTCCCTCTACCATCAGCATTCATAATCATATTCAGGTAGTCGGATAACTGATACTATCAACCTTAATCATGATTACTTCTTATATTCCTTGAGTCCCATTCACCTCTCATGATTACCAAATATGTTGATAACTACTTATCAACAAGACTGCAGTTCTCAGTAACCAACTTGGTGACATTCTCAAGGGAATGCTTACTCTGAGTCAGAGGGTAGATTCTATCTTGATCATATATGTTCACAACCCTGTGAAAATGACATACCCAAGATACCCAGGTGTTGATCTTTTATAGACCTCACTGATTGGTAAGTCAAAGCAGTCATATCCACAGTCTGTGTTCATAATCGTCTCAAGATTGAGAACACGTACCTTATACAAGTTATGAGTTCCTACCGATTGTTGACAGTGTTAAGCGTCAATAGGAAAGCTCAGGTTCGTCAATGCACTATAAGTACTAGCATGTTAACTAAGAGTTACACTCTAGTGATTGAGATTAATCACTCCATCCAATGGTAGTTAATCATGCTACAGTGTAAACCTGATGCGGTATCCAGTCTCATCATCCACTGTGACAAGTTCTAAATATCAATGAATAGTAATTCGTATCTCACTTGCATGCATCTCATACATACACGAATTACCTACTATGATACTTAAGGATTAACAATCATCTCATGAAAGAAACATACACAATGAAATGTAAAACTGATATCCATATCTATTATAAAGTCAATGTCTCCTACATAGAGTAATGGTTTGATGGCACAAACCCAACAGGGAATTCCTATAATAACAATAACACTTTTCAAAACAATAACAATCGATGGAATCACCCCGGTTTTGATTGGACAAATGATGCGGGGACGCAAAATCAATATCAATAGCAGTCCTACAATAATAATCAATATCAAGGGCAAAACAATATACAGTCCCAACAATTCAATCAGAACCAACTATTCAACCAAAACAGAGCTAATAATTACTACCAAGCTCAACCCTCTAATAATCAACAGTCAAATATGTACGTGCTACCACATAAAAAGGTGCAAGAGGAAGATCCACTCTCCAATGCAAATCTTATACAATAGTTAATTCAAATGATAAGTAAAATGTCCGCAATGTTAGAGAGAATGGATGCACGACAAGAGGGATCGGGTGGAACATTTGCTGCCTAACCACTTCAAAATCCTAAGGGATACAACAATGGTCCCAATAATCAAGAACATGCTAAAGCCGTGACTACTCTGAGAAGCGGCAAGGTTATAGGGTACAATATGCCTCTCTCTACTCCTGAAGAGTACGAGGAGGAAGAAGTGGTAAATAAAAATGAATCGTCTACTCCGGAAGAGGAGCCACCTACCAATAACAAACCATTAAAGTCAAATGATGAAGCTCCTAAAGAAGTAGAAGAAGTTGAGAGAAGGCCTAGAAAGGAACCCGTTAATGACGAATTACCTAAATGCCCATTCCCCGCACCTTATCCTCAAAGGCTAAAGAAACCCAAAAATGAGTTAAAGAGTCAGGAGTTCTTGGAACTGTTTAAACAAGTCAAAATAAACCTTCCACTCCTTGATGCAATTAAACAAGTGTCGGCCTATGTTAAATATCTAAAAGATTTATGCACGGTCAAGAGGAGGCAAAGTGTGAAGAAACACGCTTATGTTGCTTGCCAAGCAAGTACGATTATCCAAAATGAATTGCCTCCAAAACTCAAAGACCCTGGTACTCCCACTGTCTCATGCCAAATTGGGAATCAAAGAATAGACAATGCACTCCTCGATTTAGGAGCAAGCGTAAACCTGCTGCCATACTCAGTTTATAAATAGCTAGGGTTGGGTGAACTCAAGCCTACCCGAGTTGTACTATAATTGGCAGACAGGTCAGTCAAATACCCTAGAGGAATACTGGAGGACATACTCGTGCAAATAGACTCATTTGTATTCTCAGTCAATTTTGTAATCTTAGACACTGAACCTGTGTCTAACCCATGTGCACAAATTCCAGTGATTTTTGGACGTCCATTCCTCAACACCATTGATGCCACAATAAAAATAAGACGTGGTATAATGACCATCGTATTCGGGAATATGACTTTAAATGTCAAAATCTTTTCAAATCCCCGACCTGAAGAATACGAGGATGAGGAAGAAGTTAACAATGTCGAAATGGTCATTGGAGATGAGGCTGATTTGATCGATTACAAAGATCCTTTGGAGGTACTGGTGTCACAATTTGATGCTGTCTACCAACCTAAAACTCTACTCCATTGGACGTCGACTTGAATCCAACTTGCCTCATGATGGAAACGAAAGAGGAAGACAAAGCTGAATGCATGTGGGTAACACCATATGAACCATTGCCTCCAAAAACAAAGTTGGTCATGCCCTCAAACTTTCAGTTTCTCGATTTGGAATTGAAGGAGCTTCCAAAGGAGATCAAATACGCTTTCCTAGGAACTGAAAAGACTTACCCTGTTATAATTTCATCTACGTTAAATTCTGAACAAGAGGGTAAATAAATTCAAATGCTGAAACAACATAAGGGAGCTGATGTTGTCAATATCAAGATATAAAAAGTGTTCTTTACTTTTCAAAAGATTTGTAGTGTGAAAGCAAAGGTCGAACCCACAGGGATTGGTTAACTACAACGACTTAATTTTAAAACCTAACTTTAGTTAATTATGAAAACGGATTTTGATTTGATTTTAATTAAACTAATAACAATAAAAATATATCTAAACTATGAAAGCAATTAAAAGTGTTTTTGTAAATATGTAAAGGGAACCTAGGATTGCAAATCCACCACTAGCTTCATAATAAGGAATATTTATGAATTACTTTAGCTTATTACGTTGGATGAATATGGGGAATTGTAGCTACAAGCCCAATTCCTCCGACAAGAAGATAATCATGGTTCAAGCACCAACATAATCCATCTTCGGTTAGCACGAATTATCCCACACTAAACTAGGGTTGTGATCTAATCCATCTAACCTAGGCATGGACTATTCGGATACTTGATAGCACGAATCAATAAAGCACCATCACATGTAAACAATCTAAACAAGCACAGCAAGAATAGATCATTGAGCACATCACAGTCAAAATAGATCTAAGACAAGAATAAACTTTGAAAGTAATGATTTAATCACTAGAAGTTCGATTTATTTATAAAAATCCTCTAAACATGTGACTGTCATCCATACATAACAAAACTAAAATAAAAACATAAATAAAACCCTATTACTTGGCTAGGGTTTCATTGAAACCCTAGATCTAGAGTTTAGTTGGCCATAGAATTGATGAACGGCAAGAGGTTGATGGAGGAGGCCATGGGAATCCTTGGTCTTCTTCTTCTTCTCCTTGCTTTTTCTCTCTTCAATGGCTGAAAATAATGTATAATATGGCTGTATATTGATGTGTATAATGATGTGTAATGATTTGTAACCTTCAATTTGATTTAGAATAGGATTTATATAGAGTTTGGAAGGATTTAGGAAGCTTTCCTAAGCCAAATCGCACTAAAACTGCTATATTTTGTAATCTGGACGTCATATGCACAAACCACCTTCGCTGGGCACTTTAATTTAATAAAATACGCATTTTTGGTTTTTTCAAAGGTCGCTCGCGCGACCCGCTCGCGCGAGGTCCTTTTCGCTGCACTGCGCAACTTTCGTAGAATTGCGATAACTTTTTGCTCGGAACTCGGATTGACTCGCCGTTTGAAGCCACGCGTCCGTAACTCGAAGATCTACATTTTATATCTCTGGAGAAATTTCTCAAATCCAAAGTATTATTTGTCAAAAATGCAATTTTCCAAGACTGCTACTGCATTCAGCTTTCACCGGAATCATTGTTTGAGCCCATAATGACTTCCAAAGCCACTAATCATTGGATTTTTGTGCATTTTCATATTAAAGCTCCAAAACCTACAAAATATAGAATACTTATTAAAAATCACCTAATAACTACATGAAATGTGCTAACAAAGCGTATTTTTAGAACTATAAATGGCAACTATTCGTCGCCGATCAGGAGCATTGGGATGGACTATTGCCGACCTCAAAAGCATAAGCCCGTCTGTTTGCACCCATAAAATATACTTGAAGGAAGACGCTAAACCTTCACGACAAATGTAAAGGCATCTGAATCCCAACATGCAAGAAGTAGTCAATAAGGAAGTCTTAAAACTACTTGATGTAGGGATCATATATCCTATTTCTGATAGCCCCTGGGTCAGCCTGACTCAAGTGGTGCCCAAAAAAGCAGGCATAACAGTTATTCCTAATAAAGACGGTGAATTAGTACCAACACGCGTCCCCACCAGATGGAGGATGTGTATAGATTACCGAAAACTGAATATCGTGACCCGAAAAGACCACTTTCCTTTGCCATTCATGGATCAAATGCTAGAACGAGTGGCGGGTCATAAGTACTATTGCTTTTTGGATGGATACAGTGGGTATAACCAAATTGAAATTGCTCCTGAAGATCAGGAGAAAATGACTTTCACATGTCCGTTCAGTACTTTTGCTTACCGTCGTATGCCTTTCGGCTTATGCAATGCACCTGCTACCTTCCAGTGGTGCATGTTAAGTATTTTCAGTGACATGATCGAACAAATACTTGAGGTCTTCATGGACGATTTCTCAGTGTTCGGCCATAGTTTCGATAACTGTCTAGAAAACCTTGAAAAGGTTTTAGCACGATACGAGGATAAACATCTAGTATTGAACTGGGAAAAGTGTCACTTCTTGGTGACCAAGGGAATAGTTCTCGGCCATATTATCTCCGACGAAGGTATTCAAGTGGATAAAGCTAAAATCGATATAATCTCGAATCTACCTATCCCCCAGTAAAGGACATCCATTTCTTCTTGGGACATGAGGGATTCTATCATCGGTTTATCCAAAATTTTAGTGCAATATCCCGACCACTCTGTTAACTACTCGTTAAAGACACACCATTCGAGTGGTCGGAAAGCTGTCAAACGTCTTTTGATGCATTAAAAGAGCACCTTACCTCTGCACCAATAATACAGGCACCCGACTGGGGTTTGCCATTTGAATTAATGTGCGATGCTAGTGACTACGCTATTGGCGCAGTTCTAGGACAGAGGAAGGACAATAAGCCCTACATGATCTACTATGCCAGCCGAACGCTAAATGAAGCTCAAATGAATTATATAACTATTGAAAAAGAGCTATTGGCTATAGTATTCGCCATAGATAAATTCAGGCCTTATCTGATAGGGTCCCAATTGTCTGTTTTATAGACCACTCTGTAATACCTGTATTTTTATTATATTTTATTAATATATTTTCCAGCCCCAAACAGTAATTAAAAGATCTTCACTATAATTTATATTTTCTAGGAACCCATAATTATACCTGTATTGCCCAACCATGTGTGTACCCTAAACCAACCCCCAAACAACCCCTAGAATTTATGTTGTGTGTTGTGTATGTGCCGACCTAAGGAAGAGAGAGAGTGATGAGTTGTGTGCCATGTTTGTGTGAGGTATGTGTAGAGTGGTGATGTGTGTGGTAGTGTGCTTGAGTGTATAGGGTATAAAGTGTAGTGTCATGTGTCTTGTATGGTGTGTGTGTGTAGTGTCATGTGTTTGTGTGTGTAGTGTGTGGCGTGTGACAGTTTGTGTGGTGATTGTTTGTGTGTTAATACATGTTATATAATAGATATGTATTATATATATATATATATATAATATACATAGAGAGGGAGGGAACCATCCCTATAAATAGGGACTTCCACTAAGGTTTAGAAGAAGAAAATATAAAGAGAAGAAAGAAAAGAAAAGGAAGAAAAAGAAAGCTTACCCCTTGTGCCACCCCGCGACCTTGAACCCACGGTGAGTTCCTAACTCACTTGGTATATCAGATTTAATGTCCATGTTATATTTCCGTTAATAATAGTATTATTATTATTATTATTATTAGTTTACTGATTCTAGAAAAACTTGTGCTTAACATGTGGTGCCCCTAATTTAGGTCCGTATTATCATTATTATTATTGCTACTACTATTTATTGTTATTAATATTATCTTGTTAGTTAGCCGTTACAACTTATGTTTTAAACATGTGGTGTCCCTAATCCAGGTCCGTGTTATAATTGCTATATTATAATTATTATTGTTATTATTATTATGATTATTATTTTCAGCTTATTATTATTATTACGGTCTAAATTAACCTCATGATTAACATATGTACCCTAAACATATTAATGTCCGTTTTAATATTTTGTTAATAATAATGATATCATTATTGTTATCATTATCATTATGATTATTATTAATTAATTAAACTTCAGGCTTTAATATGTTGTGTCCCGAACATATTATTCCACTACTATTATTAATATTAGTGTTATTATTATTGTTAGCACTTTCCGGTTAACCTCATGTTAATATGTTGCACCCCGAACATATTATCTCCGTTATTATTATTATTATTATTATTATTATTATTATTATTATTATTATTATTATTATTATTATTATTTATGTTCATTATTATTATTAATCCGGTTAATCTCATGCTTTAACGCGTGGTACTACGAGCATAGGGCTCGTACTATATTTCAGGAATAAATAGTACATATTTAATTAACTTGTACCTCGTGCATAACATATGATACACCTCATTTAGGAATCAGTGTCGTAACGTCAAATCGATGTGTATGAGTATAAAGTCGAACGGTCGCGGAGACCAAGTCTGTATGCATTTGGAGATACGTGTAGTCGACCGCGGAGGTCCGAAAGTTGATATGTAGTGAGTTGGTACTGTCAAATGGAATTACGGGATCGCATACTGGTGATGATTGCTACTATGGCCATGGAGAGGCAAACACGATAGCAAAGTAACCATATTGATAAGAATACATCGATAAATGAATAAACACGGTTAGCCTGTAAGGCGAGATTACTACTGCGGTCGCGACGACCAATGATAGTAAAGTAACCGTTTCACAAATTGGCGACGATATTCATAAGGCAAGGTTTTGAGGACCTAGAGTACATGGTTAGCTTGTAAAGTGAGATTACTACTATGGCCACGGAGGGGCAGACAACGACAGTAAAGTAACCATAGCTCGACCCACTGGGTGAGCCACTCTAAGCCAACGACGTTACTCTGGTAATGTAACAAAGTTAAGTAAGTCGGATGTTAAGTCGAGTGAAGTCGAATATATCGATGATGCATAGTTTCACGGACGGTCTAATTATAATTCATTCAATCGTCGTAACCAGCCGTTGTGTACTTTTGGATACATATTTTATATTAGGAGTGTTCGGTTAGAACGCTCACTTTGCTTTTATTAAAGCTAACGGCATACTACGCCCTGGACATTCCCATGTCTAGACTATACAGGATATGATTGTCCGGAGGAGGACTATCTGGAAGGAGCCTACGAAGGGGAAGCCTACTATGCTGAAGGTCACGGCTACGCCAGTTAAAGGCGCGGCTTCAAGAAAGAAGACTTAGTTGTTCTTCATAGACTTTTGTCCTTTCGTGCTAAGTTGTAAACGACATCTAATGCCTTAAGCTCTTTTGTTCCTTATCTTTTGATAACTACAAACTCTGATGTAATAGCTAGTAATCTGTTGATGTATATATTCAGTTTGCACTTCCATTAAGTTACTCTTTTATTTATCTAGCGTGTTTGCGGACAATCAGTTAATGTAACTAGTCATGGCTTACGGACCCAGAAAGGAAATTTTATTTCCTGCTAATTTCTGCTGCTCCGGGGCGTGACAGGATTTTTGGTATTAGAGCACTAGGTTTTACTTAGACGTGCTCGCTGATTGTCCCCCACCATCTGTTTCTAGTATTTTAGATATGAGTACTAAGATAAGTTCGTCATTCTGACGTTAGATAGTTTCCTTGCAGGTTAGCAAGGATCCAAGTTTTCATAAGTTTCTGGATGATCCCTTTGGAGGCCACGTGATTCGTGGGGACACTGTGGAGCCGGCTGACCCAGAGTCTTATTACAAGCGCATACGCCGTACAGCCAGCCAGTACCTAGAGGAGGATGTTTAGAGAGCCCTGTATGTTACTGGACGGACTCACCCTACTGAGATTCGTATGGACGCATACCATTACGCGAGGACTCGGGAGGCTATTTATCACGAGATGGCTCGTTTCGTCCAGAGCAAGCCAGAGATGGATGTTATCGAGTTACGAGCTATCTTAGCGAGGCCTGATCCCCTACCCGTACCTGTGGCTGCACAAGCTCAGGTAGTAGCACCAACACCAGCACCACCAGTACCAGTACCAGCACCAGCACCACTAGTACTACCACCACCAGCACCGGTACCAGTAGCACTAGTGCCAGAGCCAGCGGAGCCTGAGCCGATAGGGGACGACGAGGATCCTATTAAGGACATAAAGCCTGGTGATAAGGATGTGGACGAGGACGGAGAAGAGGTTCCCGTAGACGACAATGATGAGCCGAAGGATGACCCGGAGGAGGATCCCGAGGACCCAGAGCCCGCAGGTATGTATGTATTAGCTGGAGGGGACATTGTACTAGAGGTAAATGATGATGCTGAGGATGAGGGACTTGAGGAGGTAGTTATACCTGAGTTACTAGCAGGGCCTATATTTCAGATGGCAACTATTGTCAATAGGGCAGCAGATTTGGTAGCAGGGATAGCTGCACAGCCAGAGGGATTCATCATAGGAAAGATCGAGTTAGCAGAGGCTATTGCTATAGCCGAGGGATTTGCCGCTGCAGCTGCTGATGCTGCTGAGCCAGTAGTAAACGCCATGGAGGAGGACGACGAGGAGGACGATGAGGAGATGGTGGTCGAGGAGTGGGATTTTTCCTTCGTGGATGAAGCTCCCTTATATGGATCAGACGTGGATGACTACTGAGTCAGGACTTTTGGGGGCTTAGATTTTCTAGTATATATATGACAGGACATGTTGTCCACTTTATTTTGAGGATTTGAGGGATAGCTATTCGACCATAGCTCTTTTGTATAGCTAGCAGCCACTATTAGTGGCATTGTAAATAGTTGACTCGAGCACTGTATTGGCTTATGTCCCACGTGGTACACAGTTTACTAGTGTGTACTTCATGGTACATCTTTAGGATATATATATATATATATATATATACGAGTATCATCTTTTGGTATAAACTGTGGCCCAATAATCTTGATGTTTTTTATATTTTTACTATTGTTGCTACCTTGTTGAATTTCACATCTTGACGTATATGTTTCAGTGACAACTTGTAGATGTGTGCATATATTCTAGTAGTAACCAATAGATGTCTGTATAGGTACACCAACACACGAATCACTATGGCAGGAAGAAATAGAAATACCCGTAACAATCCCGTTGGGCAGATTGAGGCTGCACCCCAGGCACCTGCAACTGCTGATCCTACTGGTCTATTTGAGGCCTTTGTGCGGAGAATAGAACGCATCAACAACAATGACAACAATAATGTGAATAATAGAAACAACCCCATACCACCTTCGAGACCTGTAGAGGATAGAGTGGTAGAGCGTTTCTGTCATTTTTGTCCTGAGAAGTTCGACGGAGATGCTGAGCAATGGCGTGCGGAACAGTGGCTTCGAGAAATGGAGTCGATCCTCGACACACTAGGATGTACAGAGTTCGAGAAGCGTCGACTGGCGACATTCCAATTAACATACGCGGCAGCCGATTGGTCGGAATCGAAGAAAGCAACGGTAGGAGAAGCGGCAGTAAGAAGAATGCCTTGGGCTACATTCAAGGAGCTGTTCCTGGAGAATTACTTTCCACAGACAAAGAGGAACAAGAAAGAGAGGGAGTTCATTGATCTGACACAAGGAAATTGGACCGTGAGGGAATACACAGTACAGTTTGAACTATTGTCTCGCTTTGCTCGCCACATGATTGATACTCCTGAGAAGAAAAATCGACAGTACCACCAAGGCTTATCGCTGCCACTTCAACGCATGACTCTCAATAATCAAGGCCTGACCTTCAAAGCCATGGTAAGCATGACAATCGGCCACGAGGAAATCAATGGTCGAGAACGAGGACGTTTTGGAAATCGACTACCATTCAGAAACAACCAAGGACCAAGACCCCCAATGCGATTCCAAGGGAACAAGCATAATTGGACTGGCGAAAGGAAGCCACAACTCATATTCCCTCAGAACCGACCAGCTGTACCCCAAGCACAAACCCCAAGAGGACCACCTGTTTTCACTGGAGCTAATAACAATGGATGCTTCAATTATGGAAAACCCGGACACAGGTCCAAGGACTGCCGAGCCCCAAGGAGAAACCGAGAGGACACCGTCTGCTACAACTGTGGCAAAAAGGGCCACTTATCCAGGGATCGTCGAGCGCCTCAAGGCGGATACTATGGAGCATCTACTCAAGGTCAACCCAAGCAAGCCCGCCTAAATGCCATTATCCCGGAGGAAGCCGGATTCGATGAAGGAGAATATCAGAATATGGAAGGTACCCTTACATTGTTTAATAGTCAAGTTAAAGCTTTATTCGATACTGGTGCTTCCAACTCCTTTATTGCTATTAAGATTGTACAACGATTGGGTTTAGTACCCCAGACGCTTGATGTAGCTCTGAATGTTATGTCCCCCTTAGGAGTGAATATTATGTTAGAAAAAGTGTATAAGGACTGCACTTTGAACTTGGAAGATCATAACCTCCCCGCTGATCTGATAGTTCTGTCGATGAAGGAATTCAACTTAATATTAGGAATTGATTGGCTCACGAAATACCAGGCCAAATTAGACTGTATTAGCAAGTCTATCACTTTCTCGACACCTGGAAATCAATCATTTAAATTCCAATGCGATCCCTTGTGCGATGCCTTCCTCACAAGATGTCTAGCTACCCTTGGAAGTGTAAGTTCGGAAATTTCAATTACACAAATTCCTGTGGTTCAAGACTTTGAGGACGTATTTCAAGAAATCTTAGGGCTACCACCCAAGAGAGACATCGACTTTTGTATTGAGCTGGTACCCGGTACCCTACCGATATCTAAGACCCCATATCGGATGGCCCCGACAGAAATGCAAGAATTAAAGAAGCAAGTCCAGGAACTTGAAGATCTCGGATTCGTTCCACTGAGCACGTCGCCTTGGGGAGCGCCGGTGCTATTTGTTAAGAAGAAGGATGGGACACTTCGACTCTGTATCGACTACAGAGAGTTGAACAAGGTCACAATCAAGAACCGATACCCACTTCCCAGAATTGATGACCTATTCGATCAATTGTATGGAGCGACGACCTTCTCCAAGATAGATCTACGATCCGAATACCACCAATTATTGGTTCGACCCGATGACGTATCAAAGACAGCTTTCAGAACAAGATATGGGCACTATGAATTCCTGGTCATGCCGTTTGGACTAACGAATGCCCCAGCTGTATTCATGGATTTAATGAATAGAGTATTCAGGCCCTACTTGGATCAATTCGTGATTGTGTTCATAGACAACATCCTAATCTACTCAAAGACCATGGAGGAACACAAAGAACATGTGAGGATCGTACTACAGACGCTTCGAGATAACCACTTATATGCAAAGTTCAGTAAGTGTGAATTTTGGCTAAAGGAAGTCAAATTCTTGGGTCATACTGTCTCACAGGATGGGATAGCTGTGGATTCAATCAAGACAGATGCTGTTTTGGACTGGAATAGACCGAACACTGCAATCGAAGTTCGGAGTTTCCTTGGTTTAGCCGGATACTATCGAAGATTTGTTGAAGGATTCTCTAAAATAGCATCCCCTTTGACCAATCTGACAAGGAAGGACGTGAAGTACGAATGGAAAGACAAGCATGAACGTGCGTTTCAAGAGCTGAAAGAAAGATTGACCTCGGCGCCAGTGCTTGTAATACCAAAGAGCGGTGAACAGTTCACCATTTATAGTGATGCATCACACCAAGGACTTGGGTGTGGAAGAGTGATAGCATATGGATCACGACAACTTAAACCACATGAGATGAACTACCCTACGCATGACCTCGAACTAGCTGCAATTGTTTTTGCTCTCAAGATTTGGAGACATTACCTTTACGGAGAGAAGTTCGATCTATTTTCAGACACAAGAGTTTGAGATACTTGTTCTCTCAGAAGGAGCTGAACATGAGGCAACGACATTGGATGGAATTGTTGAAGGATTACAATTTCACTTTGCAATACCACCCTGGTAAAGCAAATGTAGTTGCCGACGCACTAAGCCGAAAACCGCGCAAATTGTTCATATCCTCTCTTATGGTCAAAGAGTGGAGAACATTGGAAACACTAGCTGAATTCGACTTTCAGAACATCGAATTTAGTGAAGGACGAATTTTTGGATGTCTAGTAGTACAGCCGACGCTCATAAATTGCATCCTTGAAGCTCAAGGAAAGGATGAAGGACTTCGTCAATGGTTTGAGAAAGCATCTGCAAAGGACCCAGTAGAATGGAATATTGGGGCAGACGGAGGGTTTAGATGCCGCAATAGACTTTGTGTGCCTAACGAGGATAACTTAAGGAAGGACATACTAAATGAAGCACATAAGTCAAGAATGATGGTCCACCCTGGAGGAACCAAGATGTATAAGGACTTGAAAAGAAACTTCTGGTGGGAAGGAATGAAAAGAGAAGTAGTAGATCATGTATCCAAATGTTTAACCTGCAAACAAGTCAGAGCAAAACACCAAAGGCCAGCAGGGTTATTACAACCACTACCAGTTCCTGGATGGAAATGGGGACACATTACTATGGAGTTCGTTGTAGGAATGCCTAGATCGCAACAGAATCATGATGCTATTTGGGTGATCGTGGACAGACTCACGAAATCATCTCATTTCATCGCCTACAACATGACGTACCCGGTTGAGAAGATGAGTAGAATGTACCTGCAGCAAGTCATATGACTACACAAGTGGTAGAGAATGGAAATCTCTTTGTCAAAATAAATTCAAAAGCCTTTAATTACTTGTTTTAACCAAAATCCATCACATGAGGTTCCATAATCTCATTTCTAAATATTTGTAAGTTCACTTAATCATTAAATTCCATGAATGTTCATTTGAAAGAACAAACTTGCATTCTTTTATCAAGGCTAGACTCAACATACGAACAAGTTCCAAACCACATCTTAAAGCATTAAAAGTTGTTGCTTAACATTTTACAACTTACAAAGGAGTTTGCAAATACAACTTGTTCTCCAACAAAAACCATTTATAACTACAACATTATAAGCAAGAGTCTCAACTCCACCAAGACTAACATAATTACAAGTCTCTGAACATATAAACAAAATGACCTTCACCCGGACCTCCGATCAATTCTTTCCCTCGTTACGATTCGTACCTGCGGTGGTTATTCAATAACCACACAGAAAATAGTTTTGTTTTAAGCTTACGCTTAGTGAATACTTTAACCGTGTCATTGGAGTATGAAATGTGCATATGCAATATCCAGCTACACAACAATAAAACTAGTCGCCGGTATGCCAAATAACTAATCACCATCACAACGGACCCAAGATTTTGGGACTTTTTTCACTTAAACGTCGCATATAGCGAAAGCACACACTTTTACGTGACCGTAGTCAAATCGTTGTGGTTGTCACCACCGTCCCCTTTTTCTTGAGGAAAACATCATCCCGTTAATACGGGCTAAATAATGGTGATCGTTACTTGACATCCATTGACCCAATTAAGCACATAAGCATGTCAAATATATCACATAGCAATTTTCGTAAAATCGACATATTAAGCTCTAATTAACACATGCTTTATCTACCAATTCAAGAACTAAGCAATTCTATCATACTCAATATCACATAAGCATCATTTAACACCCAATTTAGGATTAGAGTACTCATCACAAAATTTTCCAATTAAAGCCTAGAACCCCAAATTCCTTGTAAATTTTAGCTCTAATTAACTCCAATGATATTCCTACATACAAATATTATGTATATGTATCGTCACCTCAAAGAGGGTTGCGGAAAAACGTTAACGAAACTGAAAAAGAAAGGTATAGAAACGATCCTTTCACCTTCACGATACCGAATACGATCTCGATTCGCGAAACGGCGACAAAACGGCGAAGACGACTGAGCTTCCTTCAATGGCCGAATCTTCTCCTGCATCTCCTTTCTTATTTTGATATATGGAGAAGATGATGAGTCATGTGTTTTGAGGTGTCAACCTCTTGGGCTTCATGCCAAACTTTTGCCTATTTATGTTTACACCCCCCAATATTCTTAAAGCTTTATTATGAAATCCCCTAAACAATTATGTTAACTACCCAATATCTAAGTGGGTATTTGTCTATGTCATGTGTGGGTCCCAAACATGGTCTCACATATTTTGTGAAGTTGCTAGTTAACCTACTAGTTATGAATCTAGTTCCAATTTACTCTTACACTGGTACCTAAACTGGCACCATGAAAGATCGCAACTAAACAATAAAATATTAAAGCAATAAATAAATACTCATTTAATTATATAAATGCAACTAAGTGAAATTTATTTAATCCGGACCTCCCATGGGTCCCACTTCATATTCGTCCAACTGTGCCCTTTTATCAAGCACTTAACACGTCGGGGTAACTGGAACTTACCCAAATTATCACATGCTATTAATTATACTAATTAATGCATGCTAAGCATATATTATCTCATTTCTCCGGGTGCGGGTATTACATTTCTCTCTCCCTTTTGGAAGTTTGTCCTCAAAGTTTTCTTACCTCAAGAATCGAACAAGTGAGGATACTTTTCTCGGATCTCGTCTTCACGTTCCCAAGTTGCCTCTTCAATCGAGTGATTATGCCATAACACCATAACTAGAGGAATAACTTTGGTTCTCAACACCTGATCTTTATTATCTAGGATTCGAACTGGATGTTCAACATAAGTCAAGTCTTCTCGAATCATCAATGGTTCTGGAGTAATACAGTGACTCGAATCTGATAAGTAACGTCGTAACATAGAAACGTGAAATACGTTATGAACGTTAGCCAACTCTTGTGGCAATTCTAACCGATATGCAACAGGACCAACTCTATCCAAAATCAAATAAGGTCCTACAAACCTCGGATTCAACTTGCCCCACTTTTCGAACCGTGTTATGCCCTTCGAAGGCGATACTTTCAAGAAAACATAATCACCTACCTCGAATTCCAACGGTCTTCTACCAGTATCCACGTAACTTTTATATCGACTCTGAGCTACTTGTAGTCATTGTTTAACTAACTTGATTTTGTCGGTGGTGATTTGCACAATTTCAGGTTCCAAAAGTTGCTTTTCCCCAACATCTGTCCAATATATCGGTGATCTACATTTCCGACCATATAATGCCTCATAAGGCGCCATCCCAATACTCGTTTAGCAGCTATTATTATAAGAGAATTCCACCAATGGTAAATGGGTTTCCCAATCTAACTTGAAATCCATAACACGTCCTTGAAGCATATCTTCCAGAATCTGAATAACTCGCTCAGATTGACCGTCTGTCTAAGGATAAAAAGCTATGCTAAAGTGCAAGGCTATCCCAATTGCCTTTTGTAAACTCTACCAAAATCTAGACACGAATCGTGTATCCCAATCTGACACAATGGATGTTGGTGCCCTGTGTAATCTGATAACTTCTCTAACATAAAGCTTTGCTAACTTTGTCGGTTCACGAGTCTTAATTGGCAAGAAATGGGCTGACTTCGTCAACTGCTCAACGATCACCCAAATACTATCATTAGACTTAGGAGACCGCAGCAAACCTGTTATAAAATCCATAGTGATATGCTCCCATTTGCATTCTGGTATCTCTAACGATTTTACTTCTCCGGCGGGTCGTTGATGTTCTATCTTCACTCGTTGACAAGTTATACACTTAGCCACAAACTCGGCAACTTCCTGCTTCATACCACTCCACCAATACATCTCTCGCAAATCCCTATACATCTTGGTACTATCTGGATGTACGGAATACCTCGTGTTGTGAACTTCTTCCATAATCTTATCTTTCAACTCTTGAATATTAGGAACACATAAGCGATTAATATACCTCAACACATTATTCTGAAAACTGAACTCTGGCCGTCTACCCTCAGGTAACTCTTCAACTATTTTCTTGAAATTTGGATCCAAAAGCTGACTTACCTTGATTTCATCAATCAAACTCGATTGTGCTATGATAGCTGCCATTAAGCCATCTTGAATTCTAGGAATCACCTCAAGTTCCAATCATTCAAAGTCTTGTACTAACTTTGCTTGAGCTGTTAAAGCATAAACCAAATTTTCTGAAGACTTTCGACTCAAAGCATCGGCCACCACGTTAGCTTTACCTATATGGTACTGAATCTTCAAGTCATAATCCTTCATTAATTCAAGCCATCTTCTCTGTCTTATATTTAGCTCCCTTTGGATAAACAAATATTTTAAACTCTTGTGATCGGTAAATATTTCACATGTTTTCCCGTACAAGTAGTGACGCCAAATCTTTAATGCGAAGATTACTATCCCAACTCCAAATCGTGGGTTGGATAATTCTTTTCGTGTGTCCTCAATTGCCTTGAAGCATAAGCTATCACCTTACCCTCTTGCATTAAAACACATCCTAGGCCCTGATGAGAAGCATCACTGTATATACTAAAAGCTCCAGTACTTGACGGAATAGCCAATATCGGTGAAGTCAACTTGTCTTTCAACTTTTGGAAACATTCTTCACATTTTTTATTCCACACAAAAGGCATATCCTTTTTCATTAACTGGGTCATTGGAGTCGCGATTCTAGAAAAATCTTGAACGAACTTTTTATAGTAACCGGCTAACCCCAAGAAGCTTCGAACTTTGGAAATGTTTGTCAGTCTTGACAAATTCTTAACGGCTTCTATCTTTTGTAGGTCTACGAAAACACCATCCTTAGAAATCACGTGTCCAAGAAATGTAATACTTGTTAACCAGAATTCACTTTTCTTTAACTTCCTAAATAATTGCTTTTCTCTAAGTCGTTGCAAAACCAACCTTAAGTGTCGCTCGTGTTCCTCCTGACTTCTAGAATACATTAAGATATCATCGATAATTACAATCACAAATTCGTCTAAATAAGTCTTGAACACCTGATTCATCAAATCCATAAAAGCGGCTGGTGCATTTGTGACCCCAAACGGCATAACAAGAAATTCATAGTGCCCGTACTGAGTTTTAAAAGCAGCTTTCTCAACATCTTCAGCTTTAACCTTTAACTGGTGATACCCGGATCTCAAGTCAATCTTAGAAAAGACTTGTGCCCCTTTTAACTGATCAAAAAATCATCAATACGCGGTAACGGATACTTGTTCTTTATGGTTACTTTGTTAATCTCTCGATAATCGATGCACATTCGCATTGTCCCGTCTTTCTTTTTCACAAATAGGACCGGTGCACCCCACGATGATACACTTGGCCGAATGAACCCCTTATCAAGTAACTCTTGCAACTGAGTCTTCAACTCCTTTAACTCTACTGGAGCCATTCTATACAGTGCCCGAGAAATCGCTTGAGTCCCCGACATCACATCTATCCCAAACTCAATTTCCCTCTCAATCAACACACTTGGCAAATCTTCTGGGAAAACATCTGGAAATTCCTTGACCACAGGTATATCTTCAAGTTTTAATTCAGTACTTTTAACCTCGAGTATGCTACACAAGAAGCCTTGATAACCCTTTTTCAATAAACGATAAGCTTTGATAGCTGATACCAAATAAGGCGGTGATACTACACATATCCCTTGGAAACAAAATTCATCTTGATTTGGCAATCGAAACGTTACTCTCTTCTTCTCACAATTGATAATAGCATGATTTGCAGATAACCAATCCATCCCTAAAATAACGTCAAAGTGTTGAATGACCAATGGTACTAGATCAACGCACAACCTTCTACCATATACGTCAATCGTGCAAGCTTTAAAGACACCCGAACTCACTAGTGGCGCTCCTGATGGAAGTGCAATAGATAAATCAAAATCTAGTAATTCTAAGGGTGTGTCTAAATTCCTAGCAAATTGATGTGATACGAAAGAATGAGTTGAACCCGAATCTAATAACACATTGGCAGGTCACAAGCAAATAGAAAGTATACCTGAAACCACCATGTCAGCCGCAGTGGTCTCCCCAAGTTTGAGCTAAAAATACATTCCTTGTTGTTGCTCCCTCCCTTGGGATTGCTGCTGAGATGGTCTTTGCCTTGGTGCACTACCCACGGATGAGGTAGAACCTCCTTATCTTCTCCTGGGACAATTGCGTTTTTGATGTCCCAGGTCACCACACGAATAACACCTTATTCCACTGTCATCTATACTTGGTCTCGGAGTAATACTTTATCTTGGAGGATTAGGACAATCCCTTGCTACGTGCCCCAGTCGTCGACAAATGTTGCAAACTTGTAAATGATAGGAGACATATTACATACTCCCTAGTGATATTTACCACAAGTCTGACAACTGGGTTTGCTACCCCCACTTCCCGATGAACTGCCAGAACTGTGTTTTAGAATTACCCTGTTGGAATTGACTACCTCCCGGCCTCTTGAATGTTTGACCTTGCCTCGATGGTAACACATCTCGTTCAGCGATCAAGGCAACGTCTAGCACCTCTGAATACGTTGCTAACCGATGTGTATCCACTTTTTCCCTGATTTTATCACGGAGCCCTTCCTCAAATCTTCTTGCCCGAGTGAACTCATTCATAAGCAAATCTATTGCAAACCTGGCCAAACTTGTGAATTTAGCAGCATAGTCTTTAACAGTCATATTACCTTGACTGAGATGAGAAAATTCTCAGGACTTTAATTCACTGAAAGACCGAGGAATGTATTGTTTTGAGAACTCTTCCATAAACCCATTCCAGGTAGTCGGCACTCCTTGCCTTAATATTGACGTCCACCAATTCTATGCTTCCTCTTTCAAAGTATCGGAGGCAAACAAGACTTTCTGTTCCTCTGAACATGGCAGAACACGAAAAATTCTCTTCATATCGGTCAACCAATGGTCAGCCTTCATTAAATCGGATTCCCTTTTAAACTGCCCTGGCTTTTGTTTGTAGAACATGACAATGGTTATCGGTTCCACCCTCTATCCTGGATTTGACGAGCTCGGTCCTTCCTCAATAACTTACGTTTCGGCCACTCTTACCAACTTTTCCTTAACTACCTCTATTCTATCCATACGAGCCGAAGACGGGGCTTCACCTCCAAAACATCCTTGCCTGGAACCCACCACAAGGTATATACATACACGTTACTTTTAAATAAAACACAGTGCATGCTAAACAACATTTTAAAACATGCTAAGTAAATGTGTATGCATAATTGTGTAACTATGTGTCATTTTATTCAATTTACACGTCGTAGTCGTCATCTCTTGTCCGCAAAGGCTCTAACCTATTGCTCTGATACCAAAAATTGTCATACCCTAACCTGCCTCGGTGGATTAGGACACGTGTAACAAAGTCCACACGCCAAAACACCCTTAATTCACTGAGAAAATCATGGATTAGAGTTCATAAAACAGCTTTGTTGACACAAAATAGACCCAAGGGAAAAATTGTAATTAATTAAGTATAGCAATTTTATACCAAAAGATAGGTCTCTGTGTCCCAGTTCCAATGAAAAAAATGGTGCGCAAATCCAAATTTTCTAGAGAGAGTTATGTCTGTTTCTGTAAAAGCCGACGGGCTAAAACCAGACCAGCGGATCAATCCGCCCCAAAACCGGATCGATCCGGTTTTAGCATAAAGTCATTTTCAGCTCCTCCAGATGGCCTGGATCGATCCGCACCAGACCTGGATTGATCCGGATTCTGCAGAAGTGTTTTCTCTGCTGCTAAAACCCTATTAAATAGTTCAAAACATATCCAAGTTCCATTTTTATGGTTCCAAGCCTTCCAAAAACGTTTGGAAACATCCTCCCAAACACTCATGAACATGTCAACAACATATTTAAGCTCTCGCAAACACTATAAACATAACCCAACCCTCAATCAAATGAAGAACTAGTCATAAACTCTCCAATTTTACACAAGTGGTAGAGAATGGAAATCTCTTTGTCAAAATAAATTCAAAAGCCTTTAATAACTTGTTTTAACCAAAATCCATCACATGAGGTTCCATAATCTCATTTCTAAATATTTGTAAGTTAACTTAATCATTAAAGTCCATGAATGTTCATTTGAAAGAACAAACTTGCATTCTTTTATCAAGGCTAGACTCAACATACGAACAAGTTCCAAACCACATCTTAAAGCATTAAAAGTTGTTGCTTAACATTTTACAACTTACAAAGGAGTTTGCAAATACAACTTGTTCTCCAACAAAAACCATTTATAACTACAACATTATAAGCAAGAGTCTCAACTCCACCAAGACTAACATAATTACAAGTCTCTGAACATATAAACAAAATGACCTTCACCCGGACCTCCGATCACTTCCTTCCCTTGTTACGATCCGTACCTGCGGTGGTTATTCAATAACCACACAGAAAATAGTTTTGTTTTAAGCTTACGCTTAGTGAATACTTTAACCGTGTCATTGGAGTATGAAATGTGCATATGCAATATCCAGCAACACAACAATAAAACTAGTCGCCGGTATGCCAAATAACTAATCACCATTGCAACGGCACCCAAGATTCTGGGCCTTTTCTCACTTAAACGTCGCATATAGAGAAAGCACACACTCTCACGTGACTATAGTCAAATCGTTGTGGTCATCACCACCGTCCCCTTTTTCTTGAGGAAAACATCGTCCCGATAATACGGGCTAAATAATGGTGATCGTTACTTGACATCCATTGACCCAATTAAGCACATAAGCACGTCAAATATATCACATAGCAATTTTCGCAAAATCGACATATTAAGCTCTAATTAACACATGCTTTATCTACCAATTCAAGAACTAAGCAATTCTATCACACTCAATATCACATAAGCATCATTTAACACCCAATTTAGGATTAGAGTACTCACCTCACAAATTGCTCCAATTAAAGCCTAGAACCCCAAATTCCTTGTAAATTTTAGCTCTAATTAACTCCAATGATATTCCTACATACAAATATCATGTATATGTATCGTCACCTCAAAGAGGGTCGCGGAAAAACTAACGAAACTGAAAAAGAAAGGTATAAAGACTATCCTCTCACCTCCACGATTCCGAATACGGTCTCAGTTCGCGAAACGGCGACGAAACGACGAAGACGACGGAGCTTCCGTCAATGGCCGAATCTTCTCCTGCATCTCCTTTCTTATTTTGATATATGGAGAAGATGATGAGTCATGTGTTTTGAGGTGTCAACCTTTTGGGCTTCATGCCAAACTTTTGCCTATTTACATTTACACCCCCCAATATTCTTAAAGCTTTATTATAACATCCCCTAAACAATTATATTAACTACCCAATATCTAAGTGGGTATTTGTCTATGTCACGCGTGGGTCCCAAACGTGGTCCCATATATTTTGTGATGTTACTAGTTAACCTACTAGTTATGAATCTGGTTCCAATTTACTCTCACACGGGTACCTAAACTGGCACCATAAAAGATTGCAACTAAACAATAAAATATTAAAGTAATTAAACAAATACTCATTTAATCATATAAATGCAACTAAGTGAAATTTATTTAATCCGGACCTCCCGTGGGTCCCACTTCATATTCGTCCAACTGTGCCCTTTTATCAAGCACTTAACACGTCGGGGTAACTAGAACTTACCCAAATTATCACATGCTATTAATTATACTAATTAATGCATGCTAAGCATGTATTATCTCATTTCTCCGGGTGCGGTATTACAACTTTTTAGTCTTGTCAATCATATCTACCATAGTATTCGCCACCATAGTCAGATTTGACACCCTTAATTTTCTTGCCA
The DNA here is from genome assembly GCA_033977485.1 of Hydrangea macrophylla. Classification (NCBI taxonomy): domain Eukaryota; kingdom Viridiplantae; phylum Streptophyta; class Magnoliopsida; order Cornales; family Hydrangeaceae; genus Hydrangea; species Hydrangea macrophylla. Next base: position 30,664,981 of record CM066999.1, read on the forward strand.
AGCTGAAGTTCAACTTCGGCTTTAAATGATTTGAAAACATTCAGGGACTGTGACTTCTCATGTATTAAATATAGGTACCCATATCTTGAGTAGTTGTCTATGAACGTAATGAAATATTGTTGTCCATTCCAATAAGCTGTAGGGAATGGACCACATATGTCAGTATGAATGAGTTCTAAGACGTCTGTACATCTGTTGGCACCTAATTTCCTCATGTTTGTCTGTTTCCCTTTAATGCACTCAATGCAGACTTAAAAGTCTGCCAAATCTAATGAGCCAAGAATTCCGTCATGCACAAGTCTCTCAATTCTATGTTTAGAGATATGGCCTAATCGCTTGTGCCATAAGGTGGCAGAAGTCTCATTTAATTTTTGTTTTGTACCACATGAATTAGTATGCAAAATTTCATTACAAGAAGTAACAGTGTCAAGCATATAAAGATTATCAATTAAAAAAACTGGTACCAATAAGCTTTGAATATTGAAATAGACTAACTTTATTATTTCCAAAAAAACAAGCATAACCAGATTTGTCCAAATTAGAAATAGAAATTAAATTCCATCTAAAAGTTGGTGCAGCAAAAGTCTCAATCAAATCCAAATAAACACCAGTCTTTAATAATAATCTAAAATTTCCTATAGCTTCCACTGAAACTTTCTTGCCATCTCCCACAAAGATGAATCTTTCAGCATTAGTTGGTGGCTGACTCCACAAGCAACCCTGGATAGACATACTTATATGAGTAGTAGCACTAGAATCTGCCCACCAAGTATCTTTAGGTACAGAAGCTAAATTAACTTCAGAACAAACCAAAGCGAGAAGCTTACCCTTCTTTGCACACCAAGCGGTGTCTTTGAGACAGTCTCTTTTCATGTGGCCTCTCTTCTTGTAGAAATAGCAAAGGAATTCCTCAATTTGCTTCTCTAGTTTCTGCTGAGGCGTTTCATTTTTAGTAACCTTAACTCTCTTCCTTTTATTATTCTGAGAGGTTGATGCTAAGTGAGCAATTTTGTCTTGTCTCTCTGGATTATTTCCTCTTCTTGCACACAGTGAGATATGAGCTCATTAAAAGTCCATTTGTTCTTTTGGGTGTTATAACTCACTTTAAATTGACTGAATTATGCAGGAAAAGATATGACAATCAAGTGCACGAGCAAGTCCTCAGACAGCTCTAACTTTAGTGCCTTATGTATCCTACTGAGATGAGACATTTCCATAATGTACTCCCTTATGTTCCCCTTTCCTTTATACCTCATGGAAATTAGAGTAGCCAAAATGGTACTCATTTCTGACTTTTCATTTTTAGCAAAATATTGTTGTAATTCAGAGAGGAACTTCTTAGCATTTGTGCTTTCCGTGATTGAGCCCCGAAACGCTTCCAGAATGGAACGTTTCATAATCTCAGACTCATGTGATTCGAGCAATCCCACTTCTCAATTTTAACCTCATTCAATTTTTCCGCAGTCGAAGTGGGTCGTTTTGTCCTTAGCACACGGTCCAAGTCCATACATCCAAAAATGATTTCCATGTTCTCTTTCCAGACCTTAAAGTTTCACCCATTCAACATTGGGATAGCACTAATTTGAGCAGAAACATTTGTAGCAATAGTAGAAACTGAATAGAGAACAAAATAATAAAATTACATGCTCATAATCAATAACATGTCATAACATAAACATATCAAAAATACTTTATGTATGCATGCATGACACATTAAACAATTTATTTAATGGTGGGCTTATCACAGGATACTTAGAACAACACTGGCATTTAGTCATTGAACAGAAGTATCAACTGTAAGTGGTACTCCCCATATAGTGATCAAATACTAACAATAAGTCATGTCAGATAGTAGCCTTCCTTTGGGCCGACTCACTGCCCACATGGATAATTAATTTGATAATTGTCACATATTTACCACCACATGTGCACCCATCATTTGGTCAATTAAGAATCTTCCTTTGGGCCGATTATTAATTGCATAATAACAGATATACCATCTTCATATTTTAAAATAAATAAATTTTACACAACAGCGATTACTTTGGCAACATTTTATTTCAATTTATTTATTTGAAATATCAGACATATTGTATTGGAGCCTAAATAGACCCCAAAATCTTAAGCTACCATAAAACTTAATTCATGTTATGATTACCCATTATTCTAAAGCACAATAAAAATACTTTAATCCATGTTATGAGCTACCCATTATTCTAAAGCATAATAAAAAATACTTTAATTCATGTTATGAACAACCAAGATTTCATAATACGATGAAAAATCATTCACATCACGAATGAATCCAAAAATTCTAAAGTGTTATAGAAAACTTAATATCATATTATGAATCAAAATTAATGATGTCATGTGACATCACGTTAGGGTTATCTTCAACTTGGGCTTTATTCCTCACGAATGTTAATGGATAACCAACATGAATGTTGATATCATCCTTACATATGATAAGGCATGGTAAGTGATACACATGCATTGTACCATATGAAAATTAGCCACTGCAATCTTCGTACGTAATGGCGTAAGTCATCACCTTGTTAGCCCCGTTTGGTACAATTCGGCGTAACAGTTACCCCATGATGAACACGAATGCAAGGAGCGGCTCGACTTAAGACTTGCTTCTTACAATTGATATTTAAAAAATAATATGATTATTCTTTACCCAAACAGCATACATAAAAATTCACAGAGATTACATATATGTGAAGAATAAAATGCACGACAGCCCTAATAATCAACATGATAACTGCTCTGATACCACTTGCAGGATCTTTAATCTATAGAACTGTAGAACCCTAGAATAGTAATTACACAACCCTGGGATCATACCATGTCAGATTATCAAGGATACAATAAAGTATAATAAATACATGTGTCCATGGATGACCTGTTATTGTCTTCTTCAGACAAATCTCCTTAGTTCTGTAATGGGTTTCTTCTCTAGATGGGATGGAGGAGGAAGTAGTTTTATTGATTTGACATATTGGGGACCATAACCTATTACGTCTTTATTTACTGCTCTACTAGGGTTCCCATTATTCCTAACATGGTTAGTATTTGGTATCCACTCATTAATCACATACCCAGCAGAAGTCCATGGGCTTCCTACAATTAGACCACATAATATAAGCCCATAATTAATAGTCCTCATAATATAATTGATATTAATATGTTGTCCACTATTATTAGGAAATGTAATTTTCTAACAACACCTACCAAGATCCAACATGCCTCAGGGATCGAGGAATGGTGACGGGTGAGGTGAGATTGGTGGCTCTTGCTAGGGATGGCAACGGGGCGGGTATGGGATGGGGCCCCCATACCCCGCCCCGCTTCAGTAAACCCTCCCCCGCCCCCGCCCCGCCCCGCCCCGCATAGTGCTCTCCCCGCCCCACCCCGCCCCCGGGGTCCCCGACCCCGCCCCGCCCCGCCCTGATTATGTTTTTTTTTTTTTTTGGTACACAAATTGAAAAAGCAATTTTTTTAATGCTTTTTTTCTCTAATAGTGCAGTTTTTTTTTTAACTTACCCAATTAGTTTCTTAATAGTGCAGTTTTTTTTTAAATGGTAATACACATAACTATTGAGGGTTAAAAATATAAATACAAGTATATTCGGGGCGGGGGCGGATTTTTTGACCCTACCCCGACCCCGACCCGGGTTTTGAAAATCTCCCCCATACCCGCCCCTAACCCTATTAAGCCCCCCCATACCCTACCTATTAGGGGCGGGGCGGGGAACCCGGAAAACCCACCCCATTGCCATCCCTAGCTCTTGCTATGTTATCAAGAGGAATCTAGTATGATGCTCCTGGGGTGAGCGGGTAATTTGTGTGATCAGTTGGGTTGTGTGATTGGTCCGTTTTATTTTATCCTAACAATTGCTTATGTCATCATGGTTGTTCATTGTACTTTTGAGCCTTTATTATTCCTGTTATATTGTATACTTCCCCGTGTGTTACTTATAGATGCAGGTATAGATGCAGGTGATACCGGTAGCAGAGGACAAGGAAGAATTAGAGTAAATTCAAGTTGTGGCATCATTTAGAGTACCATGTGAGTTCGGGTTATTTGGATCCTAGTCATGCAATAAAGAAATTTAATTACAATTTTGGGCACTCAAGTGAAATTATTTTTGTTATTTTAAAAGGCACTTGATTATTTACAATTTCACTGCAATCATTCATATTATTTTGTAAGCAGATTTTCGGGACGGTACATTCCCTCCCATATAGGATTTACTAAATCAAAGAGTTCTACTGATTGAATAGAAGCAGGGTTCTCTTTTATATGAATTAAAAGTTTGCTACTTCCCCTTCCAATCGCTCAATCAGATCTGGGCCAAGACCCAAATCTTTTTTTTCTCAGTAACTTTGATGATCTACAAAGTTTCTATCTTAAATTTGTGTGTGTGGCCCTTTTCCATGATTAGATGCAATCATTTTTACTATTATTTTTTGTGAATCCTATGACAATGCAACATTTTGAAAATGATTAATTTCAGTAGTCTTGAAGTAATATATATCATTTGAACTATGATGGGCTTGGATATGTTAATAAAGCATGGAAAAATACAACTGACTTCTTCTGAGATTTATCTTCATGTATTTTTTTTTTTATTATATATAACTAGGGTAGATGCCCGTGCAATGCACGGGCCCATAAAAAAAATAGATGTATTTATCCAGTAAATCAAAAAAAATTTAAATTAAACGATATTAAGTCCTAAATGTACTGAACATGCACTGCTGCAAAAAATAAATTGTAAACGTAAAAGCTTCAACAATCCAAGATGGAAGCAAAATATATTTTCTTTTTTTCTTCTTCCTTTTTTAAAAAAATTTTTTTTCTCGGATCTTTTCTTGGTGTTTTTATTTCTGTTTATTTTAGCTCTTCTCTCCCTATTTTTTTTTTTTTTTTTGGTCTTAGCAATAACTTATTTTTAACATCATAACACATAATATATTGGAAGAACTTATCATATTTTTTTTCACTTCTTTTCTTTTTTCATCCTTTTTTATAAATCATTTTTCTTTTCTTTTGTTCATTTTTTTTAAAGTAATAACTTTTTTTTTAACATCATAACACATGATATATTCAAAAACCTTATCATCTTTTTTTCTTTTTTGTTTAACTATATATAAACTTTATACAAATATGATTTATTTTGCTAAAATCAAGGGAATGGTTATATGTATTACACACATGCCTATAAATTGAATTTTCTATTTTGATATTATCCACAATCTCCAATATTAATTTTTGCATGTTTATTTTATGCGCGTAAAAAAGTAAATTTCTAACCATGTGTGTGTGTGAATTACATTTAGGGATATTAGGTCATAGACACCTTAAAATTAAGTGTATTAGTTAAAAACCCACATGATTTGGCCATTTTTTAAAAACCTCTCGTTACTTTGTTAGTTTGGTGAAAAGCCCATCGCTGGAACAGAAAATGGCTAAGGCAATATTATCTGTCAACTTTAAACCACCATAACTCACTCTTTTTTAGCCTCTTTGAGTGTTTTTTTTTTTCTGGGGTTAATTTTATGTAATTTTTTTAGATTTATGCAA